>CM062816.1:764940804-765579093 GCA_031772625.1 Pinus tabuliformis | reverse complement strand
GGGGGGGGGGGGGGGGGGGTGAATCAGTATTATCAAATCATTAAAACTTTTTCATTTCATACTTAGATACAATACGTTACTTCAGTTAATGGAACCCGCGTGTATACACAACTGTGTCTAATGCAACTAGCATATATCCATAATACTTATGATTCAGTTAATCCATTATATGTTGATCTTTAGTTAGTGCATCATAACTTCATTAACCATATGAACAGTAAGCAGGTGCAGTAAAACAGTACAGATCATCACACACAAGAAGCACACATGAACACCATGATATAAGGTGGAAACCTAATGTGGGTGAAAACCACCTGCTGCAAGTTGCTCTATCTTCTTTTAATAATAAACTTCATTTTACAATATTTTTGTACTGGTGTAATCTTTTACCAGTACACAGGCTTCTACCTACAGAAGGCTACAACCTTCTCTCGTTCTCAGAATCTCCTGGAAGGGAGCTACAACCCCCTTAGCTCTTGTACTAGCTGATCCATTTACTAGTACGTAGGTGTTGGCCTACTGAAATGCTCCAACCTTTACTCGTTCTCCAGCTGCTACTGAAAGGAGCTACCACCCCCTTAGCTCCTGTACTAGCCATGTACTAGTATGTAGGTGCCGACCTACAGAAGGCTACAACCTTCTCTTTCTTCCTCCAGGTACCACGTTTCATAAATTTTCAGACTGGACAACGCCTGAAGCACAACACAACAACCTGAAGGCCACATTTCATCCAATTTTCATACTGGACCCATAAATATCATTGAAGCACACAATCAACCAACATTAGCATCATCAATCTTTAAATCACTTCAATACTGAATCACTGAAACCCTGTCAACAAACTGCAGTCACAGAGCAGACAATAGAACTCTGTAATAACAATTAGAGCCAACTGCAACTTCAAATATCATACTTCATAATGTATACGCTAAAAATGAACCAAACCCGCGTACATACGCGCTTTCACCAAAGCCAACACGCGTACAGATCTATAAATATTCAATCATGACTTGCAGCTATTTCAAACTAAGTTATACCCAGTTCAGAACATTACATGCGTCAGTGTAAAGATCTAGAATAAGCATAATCAACCATATAGAGATAGTTCATTTCAAACCATTTGATCCTGATCTATCCTTAGATCTTTTCTCCATCAACCGGTGAAATTCCTCCTTAGCTCAGATCAAGCAATGCATCATAAACCCATAACCTGCATAAGATCTCATACTTCATCAGATATTCAAGACTTTCTCAATGCATTTGCCTAATGATCCTCTTCTCTTTTATAGTCTTAGGCCTTACTCAATACCATGGTCCAAAACCATTGAGAACCAATATTGGGGACCCAATACCTGGGTTCAACACTTTAGACGAGATACCATGGTCCAAAACCACAAGTCCAAATACCAAGGACTTAATACCATGGACCAAAACCCAATGTACGCGCCTTCCCTTGCATGAAAGTGCGTGTATACGCATACGCACCTTTTGATCGATGATCCCGCGTGTATACGCGATTTTGTCAAGGTGAACCTGCGTATATATCTTTTTCTTTCATTTTTGTAGTCTGATCATCAATTCTTTGCTACTGACCTACTGCACTATAATCTGTCATCTTTGTGAGTTACCATATAAGGACAACACTTATCTCATAATGCAACAATCTCCCCCTTTCGACTTGATGGGCAACAACACCTAATCACTCTCCCTCCCTTTGACATCAAGGGCAAAGGGCGGACCAAGATATTCCTTTCCTTGATAAACATTTTGCTGTCCATACCCCCCTTGAGTACCTGCTGAAATATCTGATGAGCTCCCCCTTTGTATATGCCAAGGTGTACCAATTTGTCCATGCTCCCTCTGAGTACATGCTGAAAGCTCTGCTCTTGCTGAAGTGTGTTGTTCATGCTCCCCCTGACTGTAAGCAAGGTCTGCAAAAAGATGTTCTACAAGAACATGACTCTATACATCATAAGTGACCTTCCTAGCACCAAAGACTCATACATACATCCATCTCCCAACCAAGTGGGGATATACCAGAATTGACTCATCTACCCAACCAAGTGGGGATACACCAGAAGTTTACATATGAAAAATAAGTACATTACATTATTCATCCCAGGCATATTAGGGGAAAACCAACATAGGTCGTTGAAAAGATATACATGACATAGAGACGAAATATATAAAAACAATTCTATGAGAGTCATCAGCAGCATCTGTCAATCATCATTCATATCAGCAACCATGTTCTCCTTCTGCACCTGTTCCACCTGAAATCAAACCAACATATACATGACTGTATCCACAGAAACAGGCGTATATACGCGGATGTTCTTCATAAAACTCGCATACAACCACTTCCGGATTAGCAACCTGTAAATGTCCTGTAACAAGGTGTGTCTGCATATAGATATCAACTCATCCTTTTGAACATCATCATAAAATTATTCACATTATATCATATGTGAAAAAACACCATAGTCATCTCATCATCATCAAGATATGCATGATATTATATACCATCCATGTAACATAACCCAGGAATATCCCTTATCTAATAATCATCAATCAACATATGTGAGTATCAACCTATCATCATATAGGTAAGAACTCATCATCATCATATCTCCAACAATGCAACTCCATGTATCCAGCACTATGTATCTAGAGCTCAAGACTTCTTGATATCATCAACAGCCACAATCCTCATCCATGTGAGTGCCAGAACTATAGTAATCCTACATCATAACTGTATTATATTATCTTTATGCATATGATGACAACAGCATATGAGTAAATCATCATCAAGTAAAGAAGATGTGTATTCAAGCTTTGTACTTCTCCTTATCCTTATGAAAATCACCATGTAAACACCATATATGCATCATCAGAGAATCAACCACAAATCCGATCTGAACATCAACTACGTAACCCCAAGAATCATATGAGATTTTGTCATGGATAACTCATAACCATATCATAGCAAGATATATCATTTAGCCATATAAGCATCATCACCAAGGACTACTAACCATAATGCCAACAATGCATTATTCAAAACATAAACTCCCCCTGAACCTGTGCCATCTGTTTACTATCAGATCTGATCATGCATATATCAGCAAGAAGTATCACGACATCATCATCATCAAGTTAGGATCAAAAACACTTCTAAACATCTTATGAGTAGCAAGACATTTCCACACATCATTAGCAGATTGTAACCATTATCAAATAGAGAAAATAATGGACTGAATCATATCAGACCCTTTTCTGAGCCTCTCCCTTCTGCATTTCCTCAGACTAACATATACGCGACTGTGCAGTGTCTAACTCGCATATATATGCGACTTCCCTTTATGAAACTTGCATATGAGATTTAGGACACTGAATTTTTACACTTTCAGCTCCCCCTGAGTCTGTTATGTCTATATATGGTGTTGTGCCACATCTTTCTGACTGTACTTCCTTCTTCTTCCATATCTTCAAGTGTGATGATGTTTTCTCCTTTTGGTGTGGTGCCCGTACCTTGTTCCTGCATTCCTTTGCTATATGTCCAAGCTTGTTACATGCATAACATCTCATATGTTTCATATTCCTTCTGTAGCAATCAACAGCTTTGTGACCAAACATATTGCAAGAAAAACAATATCCCTTAAAGTACCTAGAACGTGATGTTCTTTCTGTGTGATGGTCTTGAACCATTCTACTTCTGCATCTGGCTGCAACATGTCCAAGATTATGACATACATAACATTCAACATTATTCATCGGAGGAGTAAAAGATTTTCTTTCCTTGGCTGTTGATGGGGTTGACCTCTCATCTCCTTGTTGAGTATTTCAGATTTTGCATTAGATTCCCTTGTCTTACTTTGTGAACTAGATTCTTCTTCAACAGATTCATGAAAACCAAGACCAGCCTTGATAGCAGGAGATCTTTGACTACTAAGAATATCATCCAAGATCTTAGTACTATCTTGAAATCGTAAGAGCTTATCTTTTTCTTCTAATTTATCTTTTAGAATATTTACCTCAACCTGATGTTGCTCTTCCTTTTCAAGATATTGCTTCTTCATGTTTTCTTCAACATTTCTTCCTTCTTCCAACTGATGTCTTAGATCAAGAACTTCATTTTCTTGTTTTTCATGAGCTTGGAGAAGTTCTTTATTCTTCTTCTTTGATTCTTCAAGATCTTCCTTTAGCGAGAGGATCATAGCTTCAAGCCTTTCATAGTAATTGGATCTATCTTTGAGTTTCTTGATTATTGTGTTCCTTTCATTTACTTCATTTCTTAATGATGTCACTTCACCCTACAACTTTTGACATTTTTCCTTGAATAGCTTCCTTACCTTGTTTCCTTCCCCTAGTTGAGCTTTTAGTTTGGTAGATTCTTCTTTGAAGGCACATTCCCTTTTGTTCAACAGATCTTGTTGATTTCTAATTTTGTCTGTAAGCCTTTTAAATTCTGCCTCTATTTGATATCTTTCTTGCTCACCCATAAGTCCAACTTCAGTTGTTTCGTTATCACTTTCACCATCTTGAAATGGATAGATAACTGTATCACCAAAGAATAACAAATTTATACCTGACAATTCTTGTTCATCTTCATTCTGAAGTGATTCTGAATCTGAAGTGCTTCTTCCACATATTCCCCAATCAATTCTCCTACTGTCATAGTCTTTCTGAGATGTCTTCTTCTTCTTAGGTGCTTTCTTCTTGAGCTTCTTTCCCATTGTTCTACGGATCTCCTTCAAGCGATCAAGCTTCAACAAAAGGACCTTCTCTAATACCAATTGTTGGAAATAATACTGGGGGGGGGGGGGGGGGGGGGTGTGAATCAGTATTAGTAAATCAATTAAACATTTTCATTTCCATACTTAGATACATATACGCTACTTTAGTTAATGGAACCCGCGTGTATACGCAACTGTGTCTAATGCAACTAGCGTATATCCAGAATACTTATGATTCAGTTAATCCATTATATGTTGATCTTTAGTTAGTGCATCAAAACTTCATTAACCATATGAACAGTAAGCAGGTGCAGTAAAACAGTACAAATCATCACACACAAGAAGCACACATGAACACCATGATATAAGGTGGAAACCCAATGTGGGTGAAAACCACCTGCTGCAAGTCGTCTCTATCTTCTTTTAATAAGAAACTTCATTTTACAATATTTTTGTACTGGTGTAGTCTTATACCAGTACACAGGCTTCTACCTGTAGAAGGCTACAACCTTCTCTCATTCTCCAGACTCTCCTGGAAGGGAGCTACAACCCCCTTAGCTCTTGTACTAGCCGATCCATTTACTAGTACGTAGGTGTTGGCCTACTGAAATGCTCAAACCTTTACTCATTCTCTAGCTGCTACTGGAAAGGAGCTACCACCCCCTTAGCTCTTGTACTAGCTGATGTACTAGTACGTAGGTGCCGACCTACAAAAGGCTACAACCTTCTCTTTCTTCCTCCAGGTACCACGTTTCATAAATTTTCAAACTGGATATTCCTGAAGCACAACACAATAATTTGAAGGCCACGTTTCATCCAATTTTCATACTGGACCCATAAATATCATTGAAGCACACAATCAACCAACATTAGCATCATCAATCTTTAAATCACTTCAATACTGAATCAATGAAACCCTGTCAACAAACTGCAGTCACAGAGCAGACAATAGAACTCTGTAATAACAATCAGAGCCAACTGCAACTTCAAATATCATACTTCATAATGTATACGCTAATACGATGAACCAAACCCGCGTACATATGCACTTTCACCAAAGCCAACCCGCGTACAGATCTATAAATATTCAATCATGACTTGCAGCTATTTCAAACTTAAGTTATACCCAGTTCAGAACATTACATGTGTCAGTATACAGATGTAGAATAAGCATAATCAACCATATAGAGATAGTTCATTTCAAACCATTTGATCCCGATCTATCCTTAGATCTTTTTCTCCATCAACCGGTGAAATTCCTCCTTAGCTCAGATCAAGCAATGCATCATAAACCCATAACCTGCATACTGGATCTTCATCAGATATTCAAGACTTTCTCAATGCATTTGCCTAATGATCTTCTTCTCTTTTTATAGTCTTAGGCCTTACTCAATACCATGGTCCAAAACCATTGAGAACCAATACTGGGGACCCAATACCTGGGTTCAACACTTTAGACGAGATACCATGGTCCAAAACCATAGGTCCAAATACCAAGGACTTAATACCATGGACCAAAACCCAATGTACGTGCCTTCCCTTGCATGAAAGTGCGTGTATACTCCATTATATCCTACTCCGAAACACCACTATCATTTCAGATTGCAATCCTATGACATACATCTTATCACGTCAATTGCTGGGGGGGAAATATTCAAAATGGATCATCATTGTACAAGAATTTGATTTAGAACTCATCAAATCCAAGTCAAATAAATCTCTAGTTTTTGCTGAGCTTCTTTGTGACCTTCTGTCTGCCACCATCGAATCAACAATGGAACCATCAATTATGAATGAGTCTTTGTTTCTGATCTCGTCATCTAATCCTTGGTGTGGAGATATACTGATCTATCTCCAAACCCAAACTTTCTGGTTCGATATCTCTCACTTGCAACAACAAATCAAGCCAAATATTATCCTATCATTGACGATACCCTTTACCATCGCGGTATCGATATGATTTTTTGTAGGTGCCTCACACATGAGGAAGCCAAGAAAGTTCTAAATGATTGCCATTCTGGTGCTTGTGGTGGACATTTATCTGGTTATGCTACCGCACAGAAAATTCTCCGTGCTGGTTACTTCTGGCCTACCATATTTAATGATTGCATTATTGTTGTCAGAAGTTGTCATGCATGCCAGATTTTTTACCATAAAACTCGATTACCACTTGCACCACTACATCCTGTCGTCATTGTTGGACCATTTGAAAAATGGGGCATTGATTTCATGACATGTAACCCTCACTCGGTCAGGGGGCATGGGTATATTATTGTCGTCGTTGACTATTTTACGAAATGGGCCAAGGTGATGCCTACATTAAACAACAGTGGTGAGACAACTGCACTTTTTTTCTTCAACCATGTGGTTGCACGATTTGGTGTACCACAAGCTGTAGTTACAGATCATGGTTCACATTTTCGCAATCACATGATGACTGAATTAACTACCAAGTTAGGACTTTCACATGATAGTTCTACTCCTTATTATCCACAGGCTAATGGACAAGTTGAAGCCATCAACAAATTCCTTAAGCGAATGATTCAACGAATGGTAGGAGTTCGCAGACAAAACTGGCATTTGATCTTATACTCAGCTTTGTGGACTTACCTAACCTTGGTAAGAAACACAACTGGATTCACACCTTTCCAATTGGTGTAGTTCGCATTTTCGAAATCACATGATGAATGAATTAACTGCCAAGTTAGGACTTTCACATGATAGTTCTACTCCTTATTATCCACAGGCTAATGGACAAGTTGAAGCCATCAACAAATTCCTTAAGCGAATGATTCAACGAATGGTAGGATTTCATAAAAAAAACCGGCATTTGATATTGTACTCAGCTTTGTGGACTTACCTAACCTCGGTAAGAAACACAACTGGATTCACACCTTTCCAATTGGTGTATGGTCTTGAGGCAATCTTGCCGTTACAATGTGAGATTTCATCACTAAAACTCACAATTGACTTGTTACCTAACACTTCTGATGAGGAAGCACATTTCTTAGAACTCATCCATCTAGATGAAACATGTTGTGGAGCCGCATTGGCCAATGAATCACATAAGAAATGAATTAAGGCGCAATATGACCGCAATGTCAAGCCTCGCATATTCTCAGAAGGAGACCTGGTATTGCTTTATGATTAGGCAGTCTATAAATTAGGAACAAGAAAATTTGAACCACTGTGGATGGGCCCCTGCATTATCCATCCTGTTTTGGAAAAAGGCGCTTACGAATTGGTTGATTATGATGGAATTCCATTGTTGCAGCCCTGAAACGGTTTGTATCTTAAACGTTACTATGCTTGATTGTGTGTAGTAAAAACATTGTATATATGCTTTGATTGCGTGTGTTTGTCACAGTGTGACTTTTAGAGTTTTTATGTGGTTAGTAATCCGATTTTCATTTGTTGCAGATGTCGGAATCTTTGGAATCATTTGTTGGTTATATCAATGGTGCTAGTCGTAGTTCGCAAAACCTATCCTCTACAACATGGACCATATTCCCTCCAAGTGGCGAGTTAGTGAGTTTTCAAGGGATTTGTATCAGTCGTTCTATGAAAAATATCACTGAGTATAGTGCATTGATCGAACTCCTCTCCGATGCCACTTCACTTGGCATTAACAGAATCATCATTAGGCTAGACTCACAACTTGTCGTACTACAACTTACGAATGTTTATACCATCTGAAATCCAACTATTCATCATATATTCTTTAGAGTTCGTGTCTTGGAAAGACATTTTTATTACATTCAATATCAACACATTTATGGAAACTTTAACACATTGACTGATTCTTTAGTGAATTATGTGTTAACAGACATTTACGACATATGTAAAGAGTAAATTTTCAATTCACATCAACAGTTGAATATGATTACAAATAACCATACAAAAACACTAAAAGTAAAATAGATAGATGTTCAAAGTTTTTACAAAAATTTGTGTCCAAGACATGTTGGTCATCTGACCTCAAAACCTCAAAATGCATAAAGTAAATCATCTTAAGTAGATCTAATGATGCTCATGATAACAAGTCACTGGCTGAGCTATCATGTGCAATAGCCTCATCCAATGGCTAGGTACACCAATAATATGGCGTTATACTCTCCTCAGTAACTCCTCGATTTGAACATCTGGTATACCGAGGGTTAACCCCTCTATATGATGTTGCAACTCCGCTAGTGTCTCGATCAGATCTAAATCCTGGAGAACTGCTCTTCTGACATTTCTCCCCGCTGGTTCACCCACCTCCTGTTGATGACCCATTGGTCGAACAGTGCCAACATTTGTATACATGAGAACATTTTTAGTTTAGTCTTGGAAACATCAAAAAACACAAAAACATGTAAAAACTCAAAAAATAAAAAAATACATGGTCAAAACAATTTACCTATAGCACCCCATTGAGCACCCACTGGTAATCTCAAATCTGGATCTCTATGAAAATCCATCCCTGTATATGGATGCTCCTCTATGACAATATGTTTTTGACAGAGCCAACTGAAAAATGTGGTAGAAAATAAGATTGATGACTAGCCAGCATGTCTAGCCATCATCTATACCCATCTCTGCATTTGTGGATCTCTAGGACCAGCTAAACTAAGTGTCACATGTTGAGGTTGCATCAATGGAATTATCTCCAAAGTAAAAGTGATCAAGATTAATCCATCGCTGGAAATTTTCATCTTACCGCTTTTTACTTTAGTCAGTTTCTCTTTCATCAAAGAGAATATTGCCTCACACCAGTTGAACATAGTTGGCTCGAGACACTGGAGCACATATTGCATGTATGATCTATTTGCGACATGAAGTGTCACACTATCTGCCAACTTTGCAATAGTAAAGAGTATTATTCGCAAGGGCATATCATGAACATCCCTAATGCTTATCTTTCCATCTTTGCTAGGTTGTGTACCAAGCTGGCAGAATTGTCGAATGCAGTCCCTCATTGATTCACCTCCACGGGAAGAACTTGAAAGAGAAATGGGGGCACCACGTCTCGAAAATATTGGGAGAAAGTAAATATCATCGATCAATATAGGGAGAACTTTATCCCTTATGTGAAAATCCTATTCCGCCAGATCCCATGAATGAACCAAGAACTGCAATAGTTCTAACTATTGCCTCATCCCAGATAACCTGAAATATTTGAGTAACCCATCATCTTTGAGGGCCTCAACAGTACTAGGATCATTTAGGGCATCCATATCCTGTGCTTCATGTTCTCTTTCACGCCATGCGATAGCCATTCTGATTCGATCAAAGTATGAAATCACACCATAGGCTTAGTTAGGATCCATTTCATGCAAAAAAACTGAAGATATTTTAGGTATAAATGATGAATCAAATTTTGAAATTGTACCCAATGCACCCGTGATCTTTAGATAGTACAATGCAGAGCAGTTTCCCTTCTGTTTGACTGCTCTGCAGCGTAGTTTTCGATGCATAAGGGTGCATTGATCCTAGGGCGTAATATATTTACCCTAGGGACCCCAAAACCCTAAAATTTTTGCTTGAAATTGAAAAAGAATGACCTTAAATGAAAGAGAAGAGGTAGATATCCTACCTGGTCTTGACGACACGAAGAATGATCCACAAAATCTCCCGCAATCAGTTGCTGAAGTTTGAGGTAAAAAACTGGTTCATAGCACAAAACTAAATGGTAAATGTCAAATGGTAAAATGACTTGGTAAATTCTTGTTTTATGGTTATTTCATGTTCATTAAATGAATAAACTATAGTTTTTACCTATTTTTACCAATGAAATAGGTATGTTTAATCCATTTCATGGTTCTTTGAGTAGGTTTACAGCTAACATAGTGAATTTGACGTGCATAATCGTAAAATGTACTTTTGACCACAGAACATACTTTTATCTCTTTTTCGAGCTTTGTTAACATCGAAAAATGAACCCCCCTAGAGTCCTCTTTCAGCTCTTTTCAGACTCTCAAAATATGAAAAGATTTTCAAGCACTTGTCCTTTTCATCTCGTAAATAGATTGGAAACGACATATAATCAATATAAGTTTAACCCTTTTCTGGACTGAGATAGATTACTTATGAAAAAGGAATACATTGATCGAACATGGTCAATAGGTTCTCTCTTATATTATTTTATGCTTTTTCGGACTTGAGAGAAAAATTTAATAACTTGTGGAGTTTTCTTTTTGTCCCTTTTCAAACTCTCTAAACATGAAAAGGACCGAGTTCTCATTGTCGTTAAACTTGTTAAAGAATCAAATAGCGACAAACTTGTCCATCATGACAAGATCGAGTTTCACCTTTGCTAGACTCATTAAAACATCACATAGCGATGGATTCACCTGAAGGGTAGAATTATACATCAAGCATATGTTATCCTCCTCAAGCTTGTTAAAAAATAAAGAGGTACTGGTCAGCAATGATTGGGGAAAATGGGAAAAGGGATAAATCACTTTATGGTAGCAAGTCGCTCTTGAACATGACACTTTCACTTCATCTTTGTGACTATTTGGGTTGGGTTATCTGCTTGATGGTTATCATACCTATGGTCTATCACACCATCCATCACTTTGGTTTTGGGTCAATGTTGCCAATTCATTCAGTGTCGCCGACATGTTCAAGAGAAGTCACTCAGTAAACTTCATCCTTTACAATACTCATAAACCTTCATTTTCATGACCACCATTCCTGAACATTGTGTCATCAGTCACATTCTGTCTTCAAAATCATTACACCCATTTCGTTTCATTGATGGGGGATACATCAAGGCCCTCCATCAATGAGTCACTTCTTGTTGACATTAGCAGATTATCCAGGAAGTTGACTTAGAAACACCCTTCTAGTAGCTTGAGACTTGCGTACATCAATGGCAAGTTTCTTGCTTCCGGTGATAGGTTGACATCACAGGCCTTCAACTGAAAGACTTTGTATGGTGTTAGACATCAAAACATATATTCACACCATGAAAAATGTATTGTAGTACCTTGAGAATCATTATCATTATTAGTGATTTCTCTCATGTCTATTAACAACCTACATCATTGGCTGGTAATCAGAGGGTGTCTTCCCATGTTCGACTTCAGATCACATTTTCACATGGTTAGACTCGTACTTGAGCAAACGATTGGATGAGATAGAGGACCCCGGATCTAGTTTCATCCATCTGGGTTGTGATTTCAGGAGAGTACTAAATCATCTATACGATGGCTTTACATAGATAGTCATCTTATCATGGATCTATATCTGTAGACGACTATCTGATTTATGTACATGTAATGAAAAGTTTATATGCTGAGCATGGGTATTCCTTCCCTTATCAATTCATGAAAAATTCAAAGATATCATGATATTATGTTTTGTAATTGATGCAGGTCACCGTCTACCTCAGATCCTCCTCATCACATCATAAAGCATATCACTCAACATTATCATTTTTGACTTCATGCTTTAGGGGGCAATTATTATAGGTCTATTTGGGCACATCACTCCCGATGATCAGATCAGTGTAAATAGGGTCTATCAAACCCTAATTCAGTTGCTCCATGCCCTAGACATGCCACCTCATTGAGTGCTTTCATCCATGAGAGTTTCCTGACTTCAAACCCTACTGAAGTGTGTCCTTGGGTCACCAGCACACCCCTGGTCAAGGGTAAGTGCTCTGCAGAGCAGGTAACCCCTTTCAAGCTTGTGCTGCAGAGAACCTAAGCCCACTCAAGCCTGCGCTGGGCGAGAATCCTTGAAATTTTCATTGGATCTTGAGTATATTTCTCCTTTCTAGAGCCTTCTAGAAGGAACCCAACTCCTATCCTATCAAGGTGAGCTCGACTTAGGATAGCCTTGGATCATCTAATCCTCTATCCTCTCATCCCTTTGAACATGGACACTAATCATCTAATTATGGAAAACCATTCAATGCCATATTAATGACAAATCAACTTGCATTCATCTATAAATTGGCCTCCCATCATAGAGCCAAAGGGCTTGGATATTATAGAGAAATAATGTTGGCTTAGAGACTTGAAATCATTTTCAAAGTAATGTTATGCTGCTAGATGTAGAATTTCTCACTGTAGATCAACAGATTATGCAATATACTAAAGCAAAATACTAGATCTACTTCTACAATCAAACTTGCGGAAGCTTAATAGATTTTGAGCAAGATCAAATAGAACACATATAACAGAGAATGAGAAAGTAATCACACATGAAAACAGAAGAATACTCTAGAGAAAGCCTTAGCTAAAAACCTCGATCTTTGTAATATCACACAAGTGGAAATATGTCTGGATTACACCAAGCTTTAGCTCACAAGCTATCCAACTCTCAGTATAGTCCTTCAATCTACTCATAGACTGAATAGACACAACATATGCCTTCCCTCAATCCTCCAAGCCTCCTATTTCCTTGTGCGGTTTCCCCTAGGTCCTCTGGCTGCCACCTGTGTGAATTGACCTCTCACACAACTCATCAAACTCAAAAGTAACTGCGCAATCTCCAAGGAATGAATTCCTTCTGCATGCAAGAGATATCCTCAATGGAATATTCCTGCAACTGACAGTACATTGTCCCATCATCTAATCTCAACTGGGTCTCTGACTGAACTGATATGCATGAGTTATTTATGAGAGAATATTCAGTTATCTGAAGTGCAACAGTTACATGCATGCATGCATTAACTAACTAAACTCACAATCAGTTCCACAAACTGTTGGAACTAATCTAACTGGACTTAACTCAGATAGTTGAGCTAACAAATTACAACTCAAAGTACAACTCATCCTAATCTCCTTAATCAAGGCATAAGTTCCTCAATCAAAGGGGAAACTATTGCATGTCTTCACATAGACTTCATGTTTGATTTTCTAGAGCTAATTAACTCAAGATTAATTATTTTACAAACAGTTGCTAAGATCAAATTCGAATTTTAATCCTCAATTTTAGTTCAGGGACTAAGTAAAATTGGAATGTATCCCGAAATGATATTTATAGCAGTGCTACTTTTAGCACTTCTACTTTTAGCATTTCTTGTTGCTATTTTCAACACTCCCTCTCAATAAGAAATGGATTATCAATCACCCCAATCATGTCTTTATGGAACTCAAACTTGCATTTTGACAATGCCTTATTCAAAATATCTGCATCATGTTCCTCGGTCGAAACATACAACAACAACATGATCCTCTTCACCACACAGTCTCGAAGATGATGATACCGGATATCAATGTGCCTGGATATGTCATGAAATACTAGATTCTTAGAGAGTTTGATACAACTCTGGTTATCACGGTAGATCATAGTTGGATCCATCCTCTGACCAAACAATCCAACTAGAATCTTCTGCATGCAAATGGCCTCACATGCTGCCTGACTGGCAACCATGTATTCAGCCTCTACTGAACTAAGTGCAACTAACCTTTGTTTCCTGTTGTACCAAGCAACTGCAATTGAACCAAGGTTGAAGATTCCTCCTAAAGTTATCTTCCGGTTTGATGGACTCCCTGCCTAATCTGCATCTATGAATCCCTGAAGCTTCACTCTCTCTATCCATCTATACCACAATCCATACTGAGATGTGCCTCTGAGGTATCTCAGCACATGCTTCACTACCTTCCAAAACAGCTTGGTAGGTTGAACCATAGCTTGACTCAGCTGGTTCACCACAAGGCTTAAGTCTGGTCGTGTGTTCACTAGATACATCAGTGAACCGACAAGTTGCTGATAAACAATAGCAGCTACTACATC
Source organism: Pinus tabuliformis (assembly GCA_031772625.1). Lineage (NCBI taxonomy): Eukaryota > Viridiplantae > Streptophyta > Pinopsida > Pinales > Pinaceae > Pinus > Pinus tabuliformis. Next base: position 765,564,625 of record CM062816.1, on the reverse strand, counting down.
ACCTGAAGTAGAATCCTCCTTCCTTTAGTTACCAGCTAGAGGAGTCTGCATGGGCTTTCACTTCTCCATGTGGAATCGCCTGAGTATCTAACTGGCATACTTGCCTTGAGACACAAATACTTCCCCATCCTTCTGCCACACTTTCATGCCTACCTAAAAAGTAGTGCATAAGACCCATGTCTTTCATTTCGAACTCTCTTGCAAGGTCCTCCTTGCAAGACTTGATCAATTGATCATCACCTGTCAAAATCAGATCATCAACATAAAGAACAATGATCAATGGCTTACCTTCTACCATGATGCGGTAAAGGTTCACGTCTGCTTCACTCTTGGTGAAGCCCAACCCGGTGAAATAGCTGTCGTTTCTAGTGTACCAAGCATAAGGTGCTTGCTTCAGCCCGTACAAAGCCCTCTTGAGTCGGCACACATGCGATTCACGATCGAAGGTCTCAAAACCTTTTGGCTACTCAATGTACACCTCTTCCTCAATCTTCCCATTGAGGGACGCAGTCTTCACATCCATTTGATGGATCTTCCAACCCATTTGAGTTGATAGTGGCAACATCGATCTGATAGATGAGTACCTTGCTACAAAAGTCTCATCGTAGTCGATCCCCTGGACCTGTGAGAAACCACAGCCAACAAACCTTGCCTTATGTTTCTCAACACTGCCATCAGCTACCTGCTTTACCTTGTAAAGCCATTGGGAACTCACCATTGACTTTTCCTGAGGTCTTGGGACAACATCCCAAACACAGTTTCGAACAATGGAGTCGTATTCCTCCACCATAGCATCAACCCAGACTAGTTGCTGCACTGCTTCCTCGAATGAAGAAGGTTCGGTCTCTACACACTCCCCAACCAGAGCTATGTAACTAGTGTACGGCTCGGGTGACCTCCTCTGTCTACGCTGAGAAGATGGTTGTCCCACATTCTCTTGTGCATCTAGCATCAACCTATCAGCTTCCCTTGAGCATTTCCTCCCATCTCTGGAAGACTCAACATGAGTGGATGTCTCCACTCCCGGATCCTCAGCATGTGTCTGCTCCGCATCAGTCTGAGGCTCCTCCTCCTTAGGAACTTAAATTTCCTCCTCTGCATGCAACTTGAGCTCCCTCTCAAGTGATACTCACATGGCTTTCTGCTCATCAAACTTCAAATCTTTGCATACCATTATCCTCTGACTGGTAGGTAGGAACACCTGATAGTTGTGGGGTGCATCAATGTATCCCACAAGTATCCCCAACTCAGTTGTTGGATCTAGCTTCTTCTGGGCATCTTTGGTCACGTGGCAATAAACTGATGATCCAAAGATCCTGAAGTGACTCACATCTGGTCACTTCCCAGAAAAGGCCTCCATAGGTGTCTTCATTCCTAGTATACGATGCGGGCTTCTATTCTGCAAGTATATTGTTGTATTACATGCCTCAACCCACAAATGAAGTGGTAGGCTTTGGTCATGCAACATTGCTTGAGCTGCTCCCACAATCAATTTTTTCTTCCTTTCGGCCACCCCATTCTACTATGGGTTGTGGGGCGTCGTCAACTCCCGTTTAATTCTTTCTGCTGCGTAGAAGTCCTTAAACTATTGGGAGACATACTCTCCACCATTTTCGCTATGCAAGGCCCTTATTTTATTTCCCGATTCTTTCTCTGCCAAGGCTTTAAACTCAAAAAACCTTAAGAAGGTATGATCCTTCTTCTGCATAAAGTAGATCCAACATCTACGAGAAAAATCATAAATAAAAATAACATAGTGCCTTTGTTTAGCGGTGGAGGCTGTAGAGAATGGTCCACACACATCTGTGTGAAATCCCTTCAGGATTGATCCAACTCTACTGTCTCGATCCTGAAAGGAAGATTTCACATACTTTCCCAAGATACAACCTTTGCATGTATCCATCTGCGCCAGTTTTCCCTTGGGAAGTCCAATAGAAATCTGTTGCATGATCGTCACCGCCCCATGGTGCAAGTGGTCCAATATTTTATGCCATAGCTCGCCAACATCTTGGCTCTGCACCAAATCTTCTTTGGAACTCAATGCAGCATAGTCATCTACCTCCAGCTTACAGAGATCCTTTACTGGAATCCCAATCCTCTTCGTCTATCCAGTGTCGATATGCCTCAGGAATACCTTTCCTTTACTAAAGACTACATGATAGCCTTTGTCTTCCAGCATAGCGATAGACACAAGATTCTTCTTCAAACACAGTACATACTTTACATTAGTTAGGGTGAGAGGAGCTCCATGCTCCCTCTGAAACACAATTGTACCTTCACCTGAAACACGATACTTTCCATCATCGCCCATCTTGATCCGCATCTAGAGATCCTTCTCCTCCAAGGGATTGAAAAGATTCTTTTCATCAGTCATGTGGAATGAAGCTCCACTGTCCAAGTACCAAACACATCCTGCCATCGATTAAACCATGCATGTAATGAGGGATAAATCTAATTCGAACTGTGAGGCTACTGCCTCACCATATGATCCCTTCGAGGATCCCTTCTTGGATTTCTTCTGTGGACAATTTGTAGCATAATGGCCCACCTCATGACAATGAAAGCATCTCCCTTTCGATTTGTAAATCTTCTTCCCACCATGGGAAGAACTCGATTTGGAATGGGATGCCTTCCCTTTCCCTTTCCTCGCCTTACTCGCTAAGGCTAGATTTTCTTCATCATCTTGCTTTGATGAAGATCCATCTCTGGTGCTTCTCCTTATCTCCTCCTGCATCAGATATGACCAAATTCATTTCCCAATCTAGCAGTTTCTCTCTTCCATTTATCAAGCCTTTGTAGTTATGCTAGCTCTTAGGAAGACCGAGGAGAGAAAGACTTACCATGTCATCATCAGTTGTCGTGATCCCTACACTTCCAAGCTCATCCCTGCAGGTGGTGAGCTTGTTCATATATGTAGAGATCATGTCACCCTTTTCACACTTGATTTTCCGAAGCTTGTCTTTCAGCGCCAGCTTCCTCTGATCGTTGTTGTTCTGATATAGATCTTTCAATGTTTTCCACATTGAAAATGGTGTCTCCTTCCCATGGAGACTCGAGACTATGTGGTCTCGAACTCCCTCTAGAAGAATCCTCCTCGCTCTAGCCACACATTTCTTCCATTCCGCCAATTCTGTAGCATTAGCTGCTGCTGGCTTGGGGACTTCTTGATCAATGAAGTCCTTCAAACCGTTGTCCTCTAATACTGCTTCCATGCGATCCTTCTAGGCTATATAATTTGAGCTACCATCAAGGGCATACTCGAGTCTTAAACCGTTGAACACCATTGGTGAAATTTGAGATGTGATAAGAATTTGAATTCTATAATCAGGAACTTCAAACTTCGAACTTCTCCCTTCTTTGTATACTATTCTTCACTTTGATCACCTTTGCTCTTATACCATGTAGAATTTCTCACTGTAGATCAACAAATTATGCAATATACTAAAGCAAAATACTAGATCTACTTCTACAATCAAACTTGCGGAAGCTTAATCGATTTTGAGAAAGATCAAATAGAACACATATAACAGAGAATGAGAAAGCAATCACACATGAACACAGAAGAATACTATGGGGAAAGACTCAGCTAAAAACCCTGATCTCTATAATATCATACAAGTGGAAATATGTTCAGATTACACAAAGCTTTAGTTCACAAGCTATCCAGCTCTCAATACAATCCTTCAATCTACTCATAGACTGAATAGACACAACATATGCCTTCCCTCAGTTCTCCAAGCCTCCTATTTCCCTGCACAGTTTCCCCTGGGTCCTCTGGTTGCCACCTGTGTGAATTGACCTCTCACACAACTCGTCAAACTCAAAAGTAACTGCGCAATCTCCAAGCAATGAATTCCTTTTGCATGCAAGAGATATCCTCAATGGAATATTCATGCAACTGATAGTACATTGTCCCATCATCTGATCTCAACTGTGTCTTTGATTGAACTAACATGCATGAGTTATTTATGAGAGAATATTCGATTATCAAAAGTGCAACAGTTACATGCATGCATGCATTAACTAACTGAACTCACAATTAGTTCCAAAAACTATTGGAACTAATCTAACTGGACTTAACTTAGATGAGCTACCTAATTACAACTCAAAGTACAACTCATCCCGATCTCCTTAATCAAGGGATAACTTCCTCAATCAAAGGGGAAACTGTTGCATGTCTTCACATAGATTTCATGTTTGATTTTCTACAACTAATTAACTCAAGATGAATTAATTAATTATTTTAAGAACAACTGCTAAGATCAAATTCGAATTTTAATTCTCAATTTTAGTTTAGGGACTAACTAAAATTGGAATGTATCCCGAAATGCTATTTATAGTAGTGCTATTTTTAGCATTTCTTGTTGCTATTTTTAACACTAGATTGATGTTGCTATTGGTGTGATGAGGGCTTGGACTAAGCTGTATGAGTGAACGAGATCGAACAACATTGGGTGTAACTTCTTCTATCAATCAATAAAGTTGTTTGTTCCTTTTCCAATACTTTTGTCTATATCTATGATAAATGTATGTTCAAATGTTGTCGATTCCATTTGCTTACAATAAATAGATCATATGATTTGATTTTGTTTATGTTGGTAGGTACCAATTAAGCGAATTCAGTTTGAGCAGGAGCGATGGGAGCAACTCAAAGGAGATCAAAAGAAGCAAAGGATCACAAATAGGTTCTTTTATCTTATCTGTTTATTGTAGGAAAAGGTTAAACATCTTTACTTTAGTTGTTCTAAGTGTAACTACCCACTTAGGGAAGATATACTTATCCGTGGTTATAAATTCAGTATAACAACATCACCCTAGTAATCCATGATCTCTTGTTGCATAATTCCATGTTGGATTCTAGAGCCTCACACAATCTCGTGCCATTAGCAATGATGGAACAATTGGGCTTGCAGATCACCAGGCCCTACAAGGACCTATACTCATTTGACTCTAAGAGGGTCAAATGCTTGGGAATGATAAAGGATCTGGTGGTAAACCTGGCTCAGATCCCTGTGAAGATCATGGTAATGGACATAGTAGTGGCATACATTCCCCCTCGGTTTGGCATGCTTCTATCTAGATATTGGGGTTCCAAGGTGGGGGGCTCTATAAATTTAGATCTAACTTATGCCACTATTCCCACTTTTGGAGTAGAGCAAAAGAGGTTGTACAAGGAGTCCAGGTTTGTAAAAATTGTGACCCCAGCTAAAGGCTCAGAAAACTCCCCAGTGCATGGGAAGGAAAGTGACCTCTCCTGCCTATTCCTAGAAGAAGATGAGACCATGTTAGAGGAAACATCAGTACACCTAAAAAGGCAGTTAGAACACCATCATGCAAATGAAAAAAAATTATGGAAATTATACTTTGATAGAGAAAACTCAAAAGAAGGAAATGGAGCTGGAGTATTGTTGGTATCTCCGGAGGGCTGCCTGATACCCCTTTCATTCAAGCTAGAATTTGAGGCAACCAACAATGTGGCAGAGTATGAAGCATTGGTCCTTGGGTTACAAATGACAAAGAATATGAATATTGAATGCTTGATGATCTATGGAGACTCTGAACTGGTCATAAGGCAGATAAAAAATCAATGCCAGGCCAAACACCCCAGATTGAGGACTTACCAAAATGAAGTGTGGGATCTAATTGATAACTTCTTCCTGGCCTTTAATATCAATTTTTTTCCTAGAGAAGGAAATAGAATGACTGACTCCCTTGCTATGGCTGCAAGCAGTTTCAGGCCCCCTAAAAATATGCTCCTCAGATAGGAGGTAGAAGTCAGATACAGACCCTCAGTACCCGATAATGTCAAACACTGGCATGTATTCAAGGATGACAAGCAAGTGAAACGATTCATAGAAGTCATTGGGGAATTCACTGATGTGGATGGTTACCAAAATTGATGTGGTAGTCTAGAATTAGACTAATGGTTCACTTAAAAACCAATCAGCTGCGTGTTAATAATATTATGTACCTGTATTTCCTCCCGAGGGTCCCGCTAAGCTGACCAATCACTGTCGGTCCTACTTTGACTTCTTACTCCCCAGCGCTTCAATCTCCACCATTGATCTAGCCTCTTCAGATCTGACAAATATCGCCTCATATCACGCGCCAATTAACCAAATGACCTCCACCGTCGATCTGTCCCATTCGATCCAACGGTTATCGCACCATCTCGTGTGAATTCTTGCACGACCAATATGAGGTTGAGAGCATGCGAGAAAAGTGGTTTTCCCGTGCGACGTGTCACCAGCTTAGGTTAATCGCACAATTTGGAGAAATACCATTTCCCATTTATTTTCCGCGCGATATACCACTTACTGCTTTCCAATACTACCCACGTGTTTAATATAGAACCTTTAATAAATGTGCTTAATAAGATTTAGCGCATAATCTCGGTATCAACCCTTAATGCTAATTGACTATAATTAACAGTAAACACATAAATGGAAATAATACCCGATTAGAGTACAAAACGTCGTTACGCAGATTCAAGAGATTTTCGCACCAGGAATAATGTGCAACACCACACTTAATCAATTATTCAATAACATAGAAATTACAAACTCTTGGCCCTCTCGACTCGATTACAACAATTTTTCTGATCTCTGTTTCACTCGCAAACCCTATCTTTTTCTCTCAATTCCTCACTTCTCACTTTCCTATTTCACTCCCCCCTATCATTACCTTTTTTTCCTTTCTTTTATGGATCGAATCTTATCCTAACAACATTGACAACTCAATCTCTATTTTTATCAGCTCAACTATTAAATCCCTATTCTCAAGCTCTGATACACACCTATTCTAACAACTTATCTCCTATTCTAAAAATAATACAATGATTTAATTATTACAATAATTGAAGTAAAGATAAATTCGAGAGATCCAACTCTCTCTATTAAAACTGATTTTGACCACTCAGGTCAATGAAATTCATCTCATGTTAGCCACAACATGTGAACATACAATCACATTGTTGGATAAGTCTAGATGCTCCTGCATTAGACTCTCGGGGAAGAAAAAAATCATCGATCAAACTTTCAGGGTTTACTGCAACTTCTGCAACTCTGCTGCTATCAACCAACTAGCATCCTCTATTGGTTGTCCCTTCCATTTGACTAGTAATTAAAAATAAAAATGTACTCTGGTTCTTTTAGTTAATCTTTTCTCCAGAACAACTTCCACCTCCTTCTTTACTATTTTAGGCATTTGTTCTTCCCAATGTACAGTCTATTCTTCATCTTATGCAGGCTCCTTCTGTAACTCTTCTTTTGTCTCCTTGTATGGATATAAATCTGCAACATTAAAGGTAGGTGTTATTCCAATTCATTTTGGCAACTCAATTTCATACACATTGGTTGAAAACTTCCTCACAATTCTGCATGGCCCTATATTTTTCATCTTTATTTTATTATAACTCCCAACAGAAAATATTTCTTTCCTCAAGTACACCATCACTAGATCTCCCACTTGTAATTCTTTTTCTTTCCTCCTCATATCATCTCTCTGTTTGTATTTTCCACTACTTTCCTGCAATTTGTCTTTGACATCTTCTTGTAGTCTCTGCATCTACTCTTCAAATTATTCAGCCTTTGCACTTCTTGTCCCCTGTTTGCTCAAATTTCTGAGCTCATACACACCTCTTAGATTCATCCCAAAAACAATCTGAAATGCACTCATCCCAGTACTTTGGTTAGGAGTGTCATTATAATCAAACTAAGCTTGAGCAAGTGCTAAATCCCACTAATTAGGATTTTGATACACTAAACTTATCAATATGTTTCTCAAGCTTCTGTTCACCACTTCGATCTGTCCATCTGTTTGAGGGTGATATGTTGAATTGAAACTAAGGTTGGCACCTAGTTTCTTCCAAAGAGTTCTCCATAAATGTCCAACAAACTTTGTATTTCTATCAGACACAATACTTATAGGCAATCCATGTAACCTTACAAATTTTGTAAAAAAAAAAAAAGAGACACAGATTAGCAATATGTGTTGCATCACTAGTCCTTTTACATGCAATGAAATGTGCCATTTTAGAAAATCTATCTACCACAACATAAATGGAATCATTTCCTCTTTGAGTTCTAGGTAATCCCAAAACAAAATCCATACTAATTGCATCCCATGGTCAGTCTGGTATTGGTAATGGCTGGTACAATCCTCTATTTTGGCTTCTTCTCTTAGCATGCTGACATATCCTGCACTTTTCAACAAATCTCTTAACATCAGTTTGCATCTTTGGCTAGTAGTAAAAAGCATTTACCTAAGCAAAGGTTTTGTCTTATCCAAAGTGTCCAGATAACCCTCCACTATGTTTCTCCTTGATTATGTTTTCCCTCATAGAGTATTGGGGAATGCACAGTTAGTTACCTTTAAACAGTAAACATCCTTTGATAAGATAATCTAACCACTGGATTTATTATGAACTATTGGATTTTGTACAACTGCATAAATATCTTTAAATTTTGCATCATCTTTATAGATATCAACCATTTCTTCAAATCCTACAACACAAACTCTTAATTCCTGCACAATGAAATTTACCCTGCTTAAAGTTGTTGGAAATAACACTGAGAGGGGGGGGGGGGGTGAATCAGTATTATTAAGTCAAATGTTCCTTTTTCAAAATCAAATGATATACGCTACTTCATTTAATTGAACCCGCATATATACACAACTATGCAGAAGAAAACCCGCGTATATAATGCAAACTTTTTAATTTACTTTATCTTTCTGATGTTGATTGTTAATCTGTGATTCAGAAGCAAATAACCAGTAACCAGAACCAGTAGAACAGAGCAAAAAGACAATCGCACACAAGAACACAAGATATAAGGTGGAAACCCAATGTGGGTGAAAACCACCTGCTGCAATTCATCTCTATCTTCTCTTTAATTAGAAACTTCTTTTTACAATTGTACTGGTGTAGTCCTTTACCAGTACGCAGGCTGCAACCTGCAGAGAGCTACAACCCTCTCTCGTTTTCCAGCTTCTCCTGGAAGGGAGCTACAACCCCCTTAGCTCTTGCACTAGCCAATATACTAGTACGTAGGTGCTGGCCTACAGAAGGCTACAACCTTCTCTGCCTTTCAGGGACCACGTTTCATAAATTTTCACACTGGATCCACAAATAACATCAATCAAGAATTTCTGCATCAACCAATCACCTTTTAACCAATCAAAACTAAATCAACAAAAACACTTCTCTGACTATTGTACCCAGATCACAGTAATAGTACCACACACCAAATCTGAACCCAGAATAATGCAACAATAAACAGAAGCAGCAAGAATATAAATCAAGATATGTACGCTACTTCACTATTCATCAATCTGCGTGTATACGCTTTTGTACCACAACCAACCTGTGTATACGCTTCTTTCTTTCACAGAAAAAGCGTGTATACGCACCTGCGCTTAACTGAACCTACGTACAGATCTATAAAGGATAATTTATTCTTTTAAAACATTCAGTCATTAGTTAACCCAGATTATCAGATTTATAGATCAAGAGAGCGCCACATATAACAGATCAAAATCATACAGAGATACCAATGTTCAAGCCTTGAGATTTTGATCCATCAATAGTCCTTATCCTTCTTGTGCTTAGGTTCCTCCTTCATTCAGATCTAGATCTGCACCATAACCCAATCACCAGTATTCCACATCTAGAACCATATCAGATATTCAATAAATCAGATCATATCTTGCCACATGATCTCCTTCCTCTTTTATAGTTTTAGGCCTTCCACAATACCACGGTCCAAAACCATAATAAACAATACCAAGGGCCCAATACCTGGGGTCAACACTTCTGACGAGATACCATGGTCCAAAACCATAGGTTCAAATTCCAAGGACTAATGACCACGGACCAAAAAATAAGTTTCCCACCATGTACGCGCTTTTATGTGCGTGAAAGTGTGTGTATACGCATACGTGACTTTTGAACGTCTAACCCGCGTGTATACGCGTCTTCGGCAAGGTGAACCTGCGTATACAAGATTTCCTTCATCCTGAGAGCCTGAACTGAGATCTGTCACCAAAGTGAGTTGCCATCAAGGACAACACCTGTACCATAGCGCCACACCTGTGCCATAATGCCAACAAAAGCATCAACAACTTTGTTCAACTTACCACTTGTATGTTTGATCAAAAAAGTAAAACTCTGTAAAAAATCTACCCACTTGGCATGCTTTTGATTCAATTTTGGTTATTGTTTATAAACCGCAATGCATGATTATCAGAATACAATGCAAACTCCTTTGGTAGCAAATAATGTCTCCATTTTTTTAAAGCTTGCACAATAGCATAAAATTCTTTATCATAAGAAGAATATTTCTTCTTAGCTTCATTTAGTTTCTCACTAAAGACTATGCTATTGGTCTCTGTTCTTGACTTAGAACTGCTCCAAATGCAATTCCACTAGCATAAGTTTCAACTTGAAAAACTTTTCCAAAATTAGGCAAAGCTAAAATTGGATTTTTTGTAATTTTCTTCTTCAACGATTTAAAATTTTTGTCTATTGTTTCTTTCCACTTGAACGGCTGATTAGTCTCTTTGATTGTTTCAATAATTGGTGCACAAATCTGACTAAAACTTCTGATAAATTTTCTATAAAAACTTGGAAGACCATGAAAGATTTTTACCTCAAATATATTTCTGGAATAGGCCAACGCCAAATTTCTTGGAATTTCTCTGGATCCATTTTCAGACCTTCTTTAGAAACTACAAATCCAAAATAGATTAATTATTCTTTCATGAAACTACATTTCTTTAGATTTATCAGCAATTTATCTTTCTGCGGAGTTCTTAGAACCAACTTAAGATGCTCCAGATGTTCTTCTTTGCTTCTACTGAAAAATAGAATATCATCAAGATAAACAATGAAAAACTTGCCTACATATTCCTTCAAAACTTCATTCATCAATCTCATGAATGTGTTGGGTGCATTAGTGGGTCCAAAAGGCGTCACTAACCACTCATACAACCCATTGTTTGTTTTAAATGCAGTCTTCCATTAATCTCCTTCTCTAATCCTTATTTGATGGTATCCACTCTTGAGATCTATTTTAGTAAAATACTTTGACCCACTTAAACAATCCATCAAATCATCCATTCATGGTAAAGGAAAACAATACCTAATTGTGATTTTGTTGATGGCTCTGGAGTCTGTGCACACGCGCCACTCACCTCCTTTCTTTGTACTGAGTACTATTGGTACAACACATGGACTAAGACTCTCTCTAATCAATCCCTTATCCATCATTTCTTGCACTTGTCTCCCAACTTTTGCATTTTCTTGAGTTAACGTATATGCTGCTTTATTTGGAAAACTTGCTCCAGGTATTAGATCAATGTGATGACTAATACTCCTGATTGGTGGTATTTCATTTGGTAGCTCATCCACAATAATATCATCAAAATCATTCAACAGGGTTTTGATTTATTCAGATAAATCATCGAAGTTTGTAGAAGTCAAAATTACCTTAGGTCTCCCTATGACAGCAAAATGCATTTCTTCACCTTTTCCAACTTCTTGCAACAACTCCTTTCCACTCATGAGCATAACACTATTTCCAATTATTCCTTTGTCAGCTTCATCCTTTAATGGAGGCAATGTATGCTTCACTCCATTCTTCTCCAAGGTATAGGTGTTTCTTCTACCATCATGAATGGATTTTCTATCAAACTGCCAAGGTCTTCCTAGCAATACATGGCATACATCCATCGACATTACATCACACAATACCACATCCTTATAAGTACCAATCTAGATTTCTACTTTGCATTGTTCTGTCACAATAAGTTGATGTCCTTTTTACAACCATGATACTTTGTAAGGAGTAGGGTGTATTGTTTTTAATAATCCTAACTTGTCCACCATTTTTGTAGAAACAAGGTTATCAATGCTTCCGCGGTCAATTATCACTTTACAAAATTTTCCTTTAGACTTGCATGTAGTTCTGAATAAACACTTTCTCTGAATTGGTTCTCCTGTCTCTTTCTCTACTTTGAGCAATACCCTTTTCAATAACAAAAATTCTCCTACTTCGGGTGATTCTTCCTTACTTGAAATTTGAGGTTTTTCTTCTTTTGCCTCAGCCACATTCACATTCCACTGATTTGTTGCTTTATTATGAGGACAATCCCATGATCCATGTCCCCATTCTCCACATGTATAACACCGAATTTCTCTTCCTCAGCCTCTTCCTTTGGGTGAGAATCTCCCTCTACTAAAATCTCCTCTCTGTGGTGTTATACTACTTGAACCTCCTGCTTCTCCTTGAGGGTGCTAAAATCTTGATTTGGTAGTTCCTCTACCTCTTGTTGAAATTTTCTTGATCCAGGTCCGGGTGTGAAGAAGGACCCTTCCAAGACCTTTTACTTTCGTGATGTGTTAAAATTACTTTTTAAAAGAACATTAACAAATATAGCTGCAAACTGTAAAGAAGAGGAACATTACAATCATCAGCACATGAGAACAAAAAGCCGTTGATAACGGAGTTCGTCCAGGAGGGACTACGTCTCGGGGCCCCAGTGTCAAGATGGTATAGGCCACTGCATTATGTGTTGTCAATAAGGATGATGTACACAAGAGATGATGTCTCGATCATACAAGGAAGAATGCCCTCACACAGGAGTGGATCTAAGAGATGTTCCACAACTAGAACTCTCAATCAAAAGACTCCTATTAGTATGACACAAAACAAGCATGGTGCGCATCCTGCTAACATAGCACAAAAGGGATGTCAAAACAAAACACATGCATGACGACCACAAGAGTATCCCAACAACATACAACAAAGGATCTCAAAGCATAACATAAAGAGTTATGATAGAAAGTGCATCACACAGAAAAATTCCGCATTAAATCAAGCAAGGAATCATGGCAACACGTAATAACAAGATCTTACATCAACATCAATCATGGATCTGTACAATATAATGCATAAATAAGAAGTACATGAACACATCATATACCTCACCACCAAAGGCCATCTGAAGCAAAGGTTTTCAAAGTGTTGAAGATTGTTGAAACATCGATCTCACGGCATCGAACGCAAGAAGAAGACTGTTCGCACATAAAGATGAACACCTACACTGGCACTTAGAAAAGTGACTGAAAGAAGAAATGAGAGAAAGACAAATCTGAATACACCATCAGATTTTGGTGTCAAGTAGTGCTGAAACAACTGTCCAAAATCCGAATTCTGAGAATTTGAAAATTCGGAACTCAATGAATCTTTTAGATTCCCTCAAGATTCTTCAAAGATTCTGTTTCAGAGATGAGCTAAAAATTCGTTGCTCAGATGTCAAAATTGATTTCACCAATAGGATCCCTGCAAAAAACCATGAAAAACAAGTATTAACTCGACCATATTCTTACAAAGTGAAATTTTACCTCCGTGGGAAAATTTCATGGCTCATGGTTCCGCTCCCTATTTTTGCTTAAATCATTGTTCCGCGTGCATTCTGGAAATGACTAGAAGATGCAGACCTCTGATTAAGAAACGAACAACAGCATTGTGTTCGTAGCGAAGAGAAGTGTAAAAATCATATAAAATTTGTCAATTTCTGAGAAGTTGAAAATTTTGTCCTCCTACAAAATTCATGGTTCCTACATTAAAAAATTATTAAACTACCTCGATTTGCGTGCCAGCTCCTGTCTCGAAATTCGTGCAATCCTTCTTCTCCTTCGAAAATGGTAAAAAAATGACTTTAAATAATTTTGGGCGGAGTAATCCATAATGTGGTTATGGTTTATTTTTGTAAAAATCCATTTTAACTTAACCATTTACCAAAACTCATAAAACCGTACGTTGGGCTTTATGGGCTGAACGTTGAAGCTTCATGGTACGTTGAAACTTTATGGGGGGCGGGACCACCATGTGGCTGTCCCCAACCACACCCGTATCTCCTCGTATCCCGCGTTGAATTTCACCATATGGAAACTTCGTTGGCTTATTGTATATGTTATAACCATTAGTTACAACCTATACATAATAACGTTACAACGTTGACTGCAATTACTTCGTTGGCTTATGTTTGATATGGCATGCGTTGGTAATGCCACGTATTGCTTATACGTTGGATATGTTTGTCACCATATTCGTTTAACCACCATAACTTTATATGGCATATGGTTAAACCATATCCCTCCACCGCTTGTTACAACCATTTGTTTTATAACCTTTTCTATTCACGTTGATATTTGTTTTGAATTTTGTTTTAAATAATTTGTTTTGTTTTTATATATATTAACCTTTTTCCCATTTCTAGTTAATATATATATATATATATTTTTGTTTTTTTGTGCATGGCTAGGAGTAAATGTTAATTAGCCATGTGTCGATGGGTTAGTGGCTACCATGTGGGTCCCTCTTGCTTATTGGGATGTCATGTGGCATATTGTGGGTCCCATTTTTTCCATGTTATGTCAAAATTTGAAGAGTTCTATCTTTTGCATACAAGCTCGGTTTGACAAATTGTTTGCACCTCTGTGATCAGGACGACAAGATCTACGATCTGGTCCTGGGCTAAAGTCATTCCGATGACTTTAATTTTTGAGCCTCCATGAGTCCTCTTTGTCCTATGTGTTCTTGAAGATCCAACTGGATTATTTCCCTCTATTCATCTGATTTTGTTTTCTCATTATCTTCTCCTTTGCTTTCAAAGCTGCTTAATAGGCATCTTCAATTATCTTGAGCCTCAACAAGTTGATTTCGTCTTGTATATCATATCTCAAGCCATTGATGTACCTGACTACCTTTTCTACATCATCCTCTGCATGTCCTGCTCTAATTCTCATCTTATAAAACTCTTCTGTACATTTTTTGACAGTCATTCCTTTTTGTCTCAAATTTTGTAATTGTCTGAAAAGATTTAACTAATAATATTTTGGCATGAATTTATCTTTCAACCTACTCACCATTTTATCCCATTGTTTGATCTTGGGCTTCCCCTTTCTTGCTCTAGATGTTTGTACTTCATCCCAACAGATAGCTGCGTGACCCTTCAATCTGGAAACCGCAAATTTCACCTTCTTTTTGTCATCAACCTCCTCATAGTCAAAATACTTGTCCAATGAACTAATCCAGTCCATCAACTCTTCTACATTGAGATTTCCGTCATACAAAGGTATTTCCACCTTTGGTCTTCCACTTACTTTGACCAACATTTTGAGAACTTTGGTAGCTTCACTTTCATCCTCTTCTTCTTCCTCAAAAGATTCCTCTGCATCACTAGCATCTCCTTCATCAGATGCTCTCCTTTGAGAAGTTTCCATTGTCTCCATCCTTGTGTGCAAATTTCGAATCTCTTCCAGCAGAATTGTATTCGCTACAGGTCTCCCTTGATTTATGCCAGCTCCTATCCTAGGTGGCATGTTTACTGTAGCAAACTTAATCCTTGGGCTCTCATACCAAATGATGTGGATGGTTACCAAAATTGATGTGGTAGTTTGGAATTAGACTAATGGTTCACCTAAATACCAATCAACTGCGTGTTAATAAGATTATGTACGTGTATTTTCTCCCAAGGGTCCCGCTAAGCTGACCAATCACCATCGGTCCTACTTTGACTTCTTACTCCCTGATCACTTCAATCTCCATCTTTGATCTGGCTTCTTCAGATCCGACGAATATCGTGGTGTATCACACACCAACTAGTTGAACGATCTGCACCGTCGATTTGTCCCATTCGATCCAACGGTTATCGCACCATCTTGCGTGAATTCTTGCATGACCGATATCAAGTTGAGAGCGTGCGAGAAAATTGGTTTTCCCGTGTGACATGTCACCAGCTTAGGTTAATCGCGCAATTTGGAGAAATACCATTTCCCATTTATTTTCCACGCGATATACCACTTACTTCTTTCCAATACTACCCACGTGTTTAATACAGAACCTTTAATAAATGTGCTTAATAAGATTTAGCGCCTAATCTTGGTATTAACCCTTAATGCTAATTGACTGTAATTAGCAATAAACACATAAATGGAAATAATACCCGATTATTGTACAAAACGTCAATACACAAATTCAAGAGAATTTCACACTAGGAATAATATGCAACACCACACTTAATCAATTATTCAATAACATAGAAATTACAGAGTCTTGGCCCTTTCAGCTCGATTACAACAATTTGTCTGACCTTTGTTTCACTCACAAACCCTATCTTTTTCTCTCAATTCCTCGCTTCTCACTCTCCTATTCCATTCCCCCCTGTCATTACCTTTTTTCCTTTCTTTTATGGATCGAATCTTATCCTAACAACATTAACAATTCAATCTCTATTTTTATCAGCTCAACTATTAAATCCCTATTCTCGAGCTCTGATACACACCTATTCTAACAACTTATCTCTTATTCTAAAAATAATACAATGATTTAATTATTGCAATCATTGAAGTAAAGATAAATTCGAGAGATCCAACTCTCTCTATTAAAACTGATTTTGACCACTTAGGTCAATGAAATTCATCTCATGTTAGCCACAACATGTGAACATACAATCACATTACTGGCTAAGTCCGGATGCTTCTGCATCATTAACCCACTCCACCATCGACCAAGAAGAAGAAGAAGCAGATCAAGAAGCCACTTTGTGGAAAGACACAGTGGCTAGGCACAAAATTTTGCAATTGAAAGAGAATACCATCCCTCATGGACTAGTCCCAATGGAAAGGATTTTTAGTAAGGATGACATAGCCTCCAAACCAATGACTCTGGAGATAGAGGATCAAGTAGAAGACTACAATATCGACTCATAGGAGGAACCTTAGATGATCAGGCTATTAAAAGGAATCCCCTTGAAATATAGAAAAAGGTATTTAAATCTATTCAAAATATACGATGATGTTTTTTCTTGGTCTTATGAGGATCTGAAAGCATTTGATACTAACATCATTCAGCATAAGTTCCTTTGAAGAGTGGAATAAATCCATGCAAGCAAAAACTCAGGCAGATAAACCCACTCTTACTCCCCTCCATTGCAAAAGAAGTGAGAATGATGCTACATGCAAAGATCATAGTGCCTTTGAGGTACTTTGACTGGGTGGCCAACTTAGTCCCTGTCCGAAAAAAGAACGGAGAAATAAGGCTATGTGTAGATTTTAGAAATCTAAACAAGGCATCACTGAAAGACAACTACCCACTTCTTAAGATGGATCATATATTGCATAAGGTGGTTGGTGCAATCAGAATGTCCATGATGGATGTGTTCTCTGGTTACAACCAAGTAGCAGTCCACCCTAATGATTAGAAGAAGGCATCTTTCACCACCCCGTGGGGAACATTCATGTACGCTCACATGCCTTTTGGTCTTATTAATGCAAGGGACACATTTCAGAGAGCCATGGATATAGCTTTCGTAGGGGAGCAAGAAAAATTCATGGTGGTTTATTTAGACAATATCACAGTGTTTTCCAAGACTGATGAAGAGCACATCCTCCACTTAAATATAATATTTGAAAAATGCAGGAGGTATGGTCTTTCTTTGATTCCTAAGAAATACCAGTTCACCCTAAGTGAGGGGAAGCTACTAGGACACAGTAGCGCAAGAAGGTGTGAAGATTGATCCTAAACGAGTCAAATCCATCAGCCATATTCCTTTGCCTAGGAATAAGAAAGAGGTCCAAGCCTTTTTGGGGAGAATAAGTTTCTTGAGGAGGTTCATACCCAACTATGAAAAAATAGTCAAAGGTATTACGGACATGCTTAAGAAGGAAAATGAAGTCAAGTGGAGCCCTATCCCCTGAAGTCTCGGTACTAGTTAGCCTCGACTATTCAACACTCTTCTATATCTTCTCTTTTGCTTCCCAACATACTATTGCCATAGTGCTGCTATAGAAAAATAACGATGGTTATGAACAACCCATTGCCTTATTTAGCCAAGTCCTCAGGATGTTGAGCTGAATTATAACATCTTGGAGAAACAAGCCTCTGCACTAGTCAAGGCTTTGAAGGCATTTCGTATGTATGTCCTACAATCGGAAATCACAACATTTGTCCCAACGACAATAGTCAAGGACATCCTGGTGCAGGGAGACAATGAAGGAAAAAGGGGTAGGTGGATAGCAAAAATACAAGAATATGAGCTAGACATGAAGCCTACTAAGCTCATAAAAGGCCAAGGGTTGGATAAGGTTTTATCCAAATCAAATTTCCAAGCCTTAGGGATAAACCTAATAACAGAGGAATGTAGACCAGAGGATCATCAGAGCGGGATTAAAACATCCAAGCAGAAGATTTATGCTAAATATGAGGGATCACATTGGTATAAGAACATAGTTTATTATCTCTTATTCCTGAGGTGCCCATTGGGTCTGGATAAATACAAATACCGATCTCTGAGATTGCAAGTGCAAAAATATATCATATCCAATGGCCTACTCTATTGGAAGGACCCGATGATGGTATTGTTGTTATGTTTGGTGAAGAGTGAAACCCATAAGGTGATTGAGGATTTTCACCGAGGAGTTTGTGGAGGTCATTACAGCTAGAAGACCAAATCGCATAAAATCCTCAAGGTAGGATTCTACTGGCCTACACTATTTGGGAATGTTCATTCCCAGGTCAAGTCATGTCAGAGGTGCCAAGTGTTTGTTGAGAGGCAAAATCTTTCTCCTCTCCCCCTGATTCCAGTACATGTAGAAGAACCTTTTAGACATTGGGGGTTAGATTTCATAAGAAAAAATAAACCCATCATCTAGTGGCTAACACAGGTGGATATTAACGACCATGGATTATTTCACCAAGTGGGTAGAGACCATCCTAGCCATAAATTCTACAAACTCAGTGGTAATAAAATTTATGGAGGAGAACATATTATCTTGCTTTGGTTGCCCCTTCAAAATGATCACTGATAAAGCTAAGGTCTTCAAATCTACTAAGTTCACCAGCTTTTGCCATAAATACAATATCGTCATCAGGCACTCCACTACCTACTATCCTCAAGGTAACAACTTGGCTGAGTCCTTAAACAAAATTGTGGTGAGGGTACTGAAGAAGACCATCGTCGAGAATCCAAGGAACTGGGACTCCCAATTGAAGTTTGTCTTATGGGCCAACAAAGTAACTCTTAAACGATCCACGGGAAAGCCACCTTTTGAGCTAGTGTATGGTAAGGTTACATTCTTCCCGATCCAATTAGCGATTTTGATGGAAAAGTTATTACAAGAAGCTGAGGAAGAGTCGAGTGCCTTGACATGATTGATAAATCAGCTGGTCGAGCTTCATGAAAATAGAGAACAGGTGGGGGCCAAATTGTCAAATTACAAGAAAAAGATGAAATCCTTGTTTGATAAGAAGGCAAAGGATCGACCTCTTCAACCAGGAGATTTAGTTCTCTGATGGGACGTCCAACGGGAAGACAAAGGCAAACACGGAAAATTTGATCCGCTATGGTTTGAACCTTTCAATATTACAAAAGAGAGAGGAAATAACATGTACATACTTGAAAATCTAGATAGTGAATTGATAGAACTATCGGTAAATGGTCAGTTCCTCAAATTCTATTTCCAAAACTAGGGGTACCTATCTTGCACTCATTGTAAATACATGTGTGTGTATTGTAATTGTTATATGAAATTTACAATTTATGTTAAAACTTCCACTTTCATAAAATTATCGTTCATTTACAAAATAATCCAAGCCCAAAGGAGAAGTTCATAGGTTGCAGGTTCTCAGCACCTTGCAAGCAAGGAACTGTCCCCAAGTGAAGCCAATTTTGTCACCTTCTGAAAATAGAGTTCCGATTGCATAAAGGGTACCAAAAAACATGGAATTTTTCAGCCATATTCCAAGCCACGTAAATTCTCAAAGCTAAATCAGACCCTCTCCATTGGATAGTGTTCGGAATAAGATTTCTAACGGTAGGTGGAAGTCCAAAAACGGACTCCTGGATCATAAATTAGAGCAGAGTGAAGATACCCTTCCAAAGCCAGAAAACAAAGTAAAAATGGCTAAGGGTTAGGCTCATCGTAAATCGCAATCATGGCCTTACTGAACCAGTGACAAGGGAAGATATCATATTCCTCGATTGGCCGATCGCTGATATCACAAATCGCAAGATGGCGGGCCATCGCAAATCAGGACTCTTATGAGGTAGCGACAGGGTAGACATCAAAATCTGTGATCCACCAATCGTCGATATCATGAATCGCAGATCGGCGGGTCTAAGGCATGGCGCATCAGCAAATCGATGATTGGTGGAGCCCACACATATAAAAATCGGTATTTGACATCTACAATGAATCACCCTTAAGGGAATCATAGGAGGAATACACTGAGAGCGCTAAAATAGCCGAGATTTGGGCCAGTAGTGTTAAATCACCGGGGAAGGCAAAAAGCATTTAACAAAGGAAATCAATGCAAAAACAGGGATGGGCGAGCCTTTTTCTCTCTCCTCCAGGGGGCCATGTGGTGGAATACCATTGGTCCTTATAAATGACATGGCATCTGATGACATCATGATGTGGCAGTACAAAGATGATGTGGTAGTACGAAGGACATGTGGCATGCAGATTTGGCATTTTCAGAGGTCCCAAGGGGGAATTTTTGGGTGACACATGTCACCACTCACAGGGTGACAAGTGATAGTGATGACGTCACCCATTGCATATTGGCGATCGACGATCGCCAAGGCAAGGTCCCTCCTCCACCAAAGTCCCCTCCGACTTGCGATTGCGATATGTGAAGATCCTCCCGAAAGCGATATTTTATGCATTATATCTCATGAGGATTTCGTGTCCGGACTGTCGGTCAGTGCTATGAAAGGAGGTAAAGGGGTTTCTCTCTCTCGTATGGAGATTGTGATACCTTTGGTGGGCCCAACCCCATAGATCGGCGATCGCAAGGGTCCAGAGGAAATATCAATGGAAAACATCAGAAATCACCGAAGTGCAAGATTTCATGTATTAAAGGAAAAAGGCCCTCAGATAGGCTTTTAAAGGATTTAGTGCCTTTGGGCTAAGCACCTGGTTCAAGACCCCAGTCATATGAAGAATATCACAGAAAGGGGCCAAAGAAAAGGGGCCTAAAGGGGATTTGGACTTGCATGTTTCACAATGTTTAAGTGATCGGGGCCAGCATTGGAAAGTCCTCCATATTACACCATAAGCGCATCACCAAGCATATCAGGGCGTCGATAGTGCAGTGCAGGACTTTAAAGGTGTAATGGGTCGACAAATGTGGCTTTTAAGAAAACAGGTGGTGCATTCAAACCCGACATGGGCTGATCCAAAAAGGTCCATTGTGACACAAAACTAGGGTTGACGCTGACAAGAGTAAAAAAGGACTTAGTAGCTCAGGAGGATTTATTTATCTAGCATGGTGTCCCATATAGAGGGAAGACGATGTATCACCCAGGGGTCCTCTGCTCCAGTAATTTGGCATGAAACTAATGGTGCCCACTCCCAACTTTAAAGGATAAATGGTTCAAGCAGTAAAGGCTAAAACGACGAGAGTCGGTTGAGAAACATAGGAGGCCATACAAAGAGCGAATTGCAACCTAAAGCAGAGGCGATTAGAGGGATGGGCATGGAGACATTTCATTTAGGTTTATGTTTGATTGTTTACTTATTTTTTGTCCTGTAACGTGCCTCCCTTCAATTAGGAAATTAATTATGTATTTTTTTTGGGTCACAGAGCCATCCCTAGCTAAGACAGCTAGTTGACCTGACAACTGAGACTCTTCCAAAGATATTTTGTTGTAATGAATGTCCATTCTCCCCTCTTTAGATAAATAGGGGAAAGCAACACTTCACAAATGTTCACAAATCTATAAGAAAAAGCTACATGTATTTTCAGACTATATAACTTAATAATACAGATCTTTCAGAATATTGAAGAAATGGTGGTGATCCCCCCTTTGAGTATTACAATATGTTATCCTCCTGTTAAAATCCATTATGTTCATGTTTCTTCTTTGAATTCATGCAAAAATAGCTGTTAGAAATATTTCATACTTCCCGTAGATTCATTTGTATTGATTTGTTAATACATATTCCTATATGAAGGGCTGAAATTATATCTTTAAAGTTGTGCTACATGAATCATAACACCTAGCCTCTCTTTTGTCCATTATATCTACTTGTAACTCAAATAAGTGTAGAAACTCTTATTGTTTCAAGCTCTATGTGTTAAATATAGAATTCTTGATGCTTTGGACTCTATGTGATGAGCTATTCTTTCTCCTTATCCTCTCTCATTTACTTTGCAAAAGCTTATTAAACTGTAAGTCCTCGAACTACTCGGCCTCCTTTATTTTATGTGTATATTTCTAGGAACTGTGTAGGTAAGGAAGTACCATAAATACATGACTTGGACCTTTGGATGAATGAAACCAACCGACTCCTCTTCAATGTGTGTGTGTATATATATATATACATATATATATATATACATATATACATATATATATATATATATATACATATATATATATATACATATATACATATATACATATATATATATATATATATATATATATATATATATATACATATATATATATAGAACATATGTGATGTCTCCTCTTGCCCGATATTTGAGACACACCAATCTAGATGTGCCTAGGCACTGGTCTTGTAAGCAATCCAAGGTTGTCTCTAGGAACGACAACAAATGACATGGGGAAGAAATACCTTCAGATGCACATCGAGATGGGAGATGTTATGGAACGAGCTCAAGAAAAGATAGAAAAGATAGATCAACTCCTTAGAATTCAGCCTCTTCGAAGGGGCAACCTCCTTTACATTACATAAATGAACAATTCTTCAATGATACAAATGAAAATACCTCCTTTCTATATATAGGAGTCTAAGGGGTCATAACATAATCAGAGCTGACATAACAATAATAGTGTAAGGGCACAATAATAACAATAGTGGGCTTCTATGGGGCACAAGAGTAATAATATGGGCACTACATGGGTACATCAATATAATATGTGGGTTGTACTAATAACAATAAGGGGTTACACAAGTAGTATAGGGGCCTAACATGCCCCTCTCCTTTAAAAAGCGTTGTCCTCAACGCTTGAGTAGTTCTTGATGCTTCTGTATAAAATTCTTGTCCTCCCATGTGGAATATTCAGTAGGTAAGTTCTTCCACTAGATGAGATACTCTGAAATTGATCGATTTCGTAGCTGTCGGGTTCTTGTTTCTGTGACTACTCCAGGTTACAATATGATTTTTCCTTCTTGTTCAATTTCTGGAAATATTGTTTGCATTGGAATCTTTTGCAACTTTTGAATAAGTGGCCATACTTCTTTGTCCTTCTTCCATTCATCCCTTGCTTCGTTTATCCAATCTGGTTGGATAATAGAAATAGCACAAAACAATGCTTCCACATCCTCATCCTTGAAGAGTCTTCCCATTCGGTAAGGTCGCCATTTGTTAAGTGCATGTAGTATTGCCAACATTTCCTTCTCATAAATAGATTTCTTTAGATGTAGCAGTAAAAATACCCAATCATCTACATCAAAACATTTTTCACTATGATGTTGATCTACCTGTTGTTTCATTTGATTGTGCACCAAACTGGCGTTTTCCTTTAAAAGTTGGAGAACTTGTTGTTGATGCTCGATGTGATCTTTCACTGCTTGAACTTTTTTCTTCTTGATATGTCCTTCTATCTTTAGAGTTTGAGGAGTGGTAATTTCTTCCAATCCTTTACAAGATATGGTCATATTTATTTCTTGATGCTTGATGTGATCTTTCACTTCTTGAACATTTTTCTTCTTGATATGTCGTTCTATCTTGATAGTTTGAGGAGTGGTAATTTCGACCAATGAATTACAAGATATGGTTGGATTCATTTCTTCTTTCTTGATGTGATCTTTCACTTCTTTCACCTTTTTCTTCTTGATATGTCCTTCTATCTTGAGAGTTTGAGGAGTGGTCATTCTTGCTAATAGTTTACAAGATATGGTCTGATTCATTTCTTCTTTCTCTGGGGTTGAGTCCTGGCATATATCCTCTTCTTTTGATGTTTCTTGATCATTTTCTTCCTCCTCTTCATACTCTATGTAAAATAATGTCTTCTCAACACACTTATGACCTTTTGTGCATTTGCTATCACAATTGTAACAAAGCCCTTTTTCTCTTTTTTCTTCCAATTGTTGTGGTGTAACCCTTGTAGGTTGTGGAAGGCTAGGAGAAACAACACTTCCATCTTTATAGTTGTGAGGGGTAGAATTCCTTGTTGCCATAATTTTACTTTCCAATATGTCAGAAAGCCCTTTTACTCTTTCCAATTGTTGTGGTGTTGCTCTAAAGAAGGTGTTGCTCTTTGTATCCTCATAATGTGCTATCATTTCCTCCGTGAGAATTGACCACGTAACAAGTTGTTTACGAGAACAAAGCCCTTTATACCATAAAAATTGATCCAGTTCTAAATATGAAGATGCAATACATACATTTTGTAACACTGGTACACCATGTAGATCAAAATATTGCTCCATCTGAAGTATCCAATTTACCGGATCCTTGCCATCAAACTTCCTCATCTTTCTTTTTCTTGATTTTAGGACCTCGATCTTGAAATGATTGTAACTCTATACTTTCAGATATTTAAGTTCTGAAATTGCTAACTGTATTAGCCCTCTGTGTCCTCTTTCCAATGCCACTAGTCTGATCCAAATTGGATTCTCCAAAAACGAGTTATGCACAATCTCCCAAGATGACCTGATTATAGACCTTTCCAGAAGAGAAAACTTGTACGATGTGCCATGAGTCACTGTTTCAACCTTTGGATCTAAAAAATGCATACAAGAAACTAAAGTTCGTCCTCTTTCTGTACCTTCTTACGAAATTTCAATCTGATCCCCAGAGAGAAAGTTATGACGATTTTCCCCACGTCACTTGTTTGGAATGTAATTCAGGAGTCTACAAAAAGACCAACTTCCCCAGATCATATCTCCGCAAATATAGCGTGAAAAGATCTGAAATTTGGACCCAAGGTTCAGCGCGATTTCTTCTCAAATGGGTTTTTTTGTGACTTTTGAAATGTCACAGAAAAAAAGTTATAGCGAAAATTCCACGATGACCTGTTTGGAGTAGCGAAACCCTAGAATCCAAAGCTCTGATACCAAATGTTATGGAACCAGCTCAAGAAAAGATAGAAAAGATAGATCAATGCCTTAGAATTCAGCCTCTTCGAGGGGGAAACCTCCTTTACATTACATAAATGAACAATTCTTCGGTGATACAAATGAAAATACCTCCTTTCTATATATAGGAGTCTAAGGGGTCATAACATAATCAAAGACGACATAACAATAATAATGTAAGGGCACAATAATAACAATAGTGGGCTTCTATGGGGCACAAGAGTAATAATATGGGCACTACATGGGTACATCAATATAATAATTGGGTTGTACTAATAACAATAAGGGGTTACACTAGTAGTATAAGGGCCTAACAGGAGATGATGGGAGTATAGCATGACCAGTTTCGGTATTTTTACCTTTCAAAGGGAGTATGGTTCTCCTCTCACATTAAAATATGTCATGTATGTTCTAGGTTTGAAGAAGAATTTGGTTTCAGTTGCCATGTTGGAGGACCATGGATACAATGTGATATTAATTAAGGGAAAGGCGTTCCTTCGTCACATAGCCTCAGGAAAAATGAAGCCATGGTTGTGGCATAGAAGATTGGGTCACTTGCACCATGGAGCTTTGAATACCATGCAATTAATTTCTACAGGACTTCACAAGGGCACACTAGAGCAGAGAGACACATGTAAATGGTGTACACTGGGGAAGTACACCAAAGCTTCCTTTTATGATAAAGAGAGTCAAGTGCAAGCAATCCTTGATAGAGTTCACTCAAATGTGTGTGGAATGTTCTCAACAACATCCACGGCCAAGCATAGGTATTATGTTATATTTGCTGATGATGTTTGCCTTAAGTGTTGGATTTTCTTCATGCAAAAGAAAGATTATACATTCGCTAAATTTTGTGAAATTAAATAATTTGTTGAGAAATATACTGGAAGGAAAGTTAAAGTTGTTGGAAGCGATAACAATGGAGAATATGTGTCGAATGAATTAAAGAAATTATGTGCATCAAAAGGCATTTAACATGAGTTAATAAAACCTCTTAACCCACAACACAATGGGGTCACTGAAAGGAAGAAAAAAATATTTTTGGAGTTTCACGAGTGATGTTACATGATCAAGGCCTATCGTTGCACTTGTGGGCTGAAGCATGCAAAACATCTATTCATTACAGAACAAAAGTCATCATCGAATTCTCGGGATGAATACACCAGAAGAATTTTTTCAAGTAAGAAACTAGATGTGGCACACTTCAAGATCTTTGGTTCTTTAGTCTACCATGATGTTACCAAGGATGCATGGACAAAGTTAGAGCCAATCGTTGAGTTGGGCATATTGTGGGGTACACTGATACACCTCACAAATATCAGGTGTACCTTCCATCCAATAGGATGAAAGTGGTTCGTAGAGATGTGAAGTTCGATGAAGAGAAGGCTATGAGATGTTCCCTTGAGAGGGAGTTTTAGTTACATGTATATGAGGAGCTTTTAGCTCCAAAGGAGTAACCTCATGATGATGTGGAGAAACCACATGCAGGCGAGCAGAGAATGGAAGCACCCACTCATGCAGAGACTTCTAGAGATGGAAGGAAGAACACCAGAGAGGCTAACATATTGATGCATGATGCCAGAGAGAATGTGGGAGCACCCACATCACATTGTAGGAAGAGGAGGTAACGAGCTTAGTAAACTAGCTACATGGCTCTAAGGGGAGAGAGTGTAGAGGTTGATCCATACTCATTCAAGGAAGTAGTGCATCAACTAGTATGGGTTGATGCCATGGTTGAGGAGTATGACTTCGTTATTAGAAACAATTTTTGGGAAGTGGTCCCAAGACCAGCAGACAAGTCAATAGTGAGTTCCAGATGGCTTTACAAGGTAAAGCAAGTTGCATATAGGACTGTGGAGAAACACAAGGCTAGGTTTCTGGTGAAAGGATTCTCTTAGGTGGAGGGAATTGATTACGATGATACATTTTCTCGAGTAGAAAGGTACTACTCTTTAATCAGATCTATTCTAGCATTGTTAATGCAGATGGGATGGAAGATACATTAGATGGATGTGAAGACAACATTCCTCAACGATATGATTAAGGAACAGGTGTATATTGAGCAGTCATAAGGATTTGATATCTTCAACAGAGAGTTGCATGTGTGTAGACTCAAGTGAGTGTTGTATGGACTAAAGCAAGCACCTTGTGCTTGGTACACCGGGATTGACAATTATTTCATCGGGTTGGGCTTCACCAAAAGTGAATAAGATGCGAACCTTTGCCATATTGTGGTTGAAGGTAAATTCTTGATTATAGTATATGTTGATGATTTAATTTTAACAAGTGATGAGAAGCTAATAAAATCTTGCAAAGAGGATCTTGCAAGAGAATTCGAGATGAAGGACCTGGGGCTCATGCATTACTTTCTTGGTATGGAAGTATGGTAAGGATACAAGGAACTGCTTGTTTCTCAAGGAAAGTATTCCAACGAGATACTAAAGAAGTTCCACATGGAGAGCAACAAACCCATGGAGACTCCTCTAGTAGGTGATTGGAGGAAGGAAGATGTTACTTTAGACGAAGTAGTGGAGAATACTATTTATAGACAGCTTGTGGGCTCACTTATGTATTGGTGAAAACACGACTAGACATGTGTTTTCCAGTTAACTAGCTTAGTAAAGACATGGTTAAGCCAACCAAACTCTATTGGAAGACAACTAAACATGTGTTGATATACCTCAGAGGCACCACTTAGTTTGGTATTTGGTATGAGTGAAGCTTTCGGGCTTCACAGATGCAGATTAGGTAGGGAGTCCATCGGGCAAGAAGAGAACATCAGGGGGAATATTCAGTATTGGGTTAGCAGGAGTTTCTTGGTACAACAGGAAGTAGTGATCAGTTGCACTAAGTTCAACAAAAGCATAGTACATGGTTGCTAGTCAATGAGCTTGTGAGGCTATCTGTATGTGGAAGATCCTTGTTGGGTTATCTGGTTAGTAGATGAATCCTACAATGATTTACTTCCACAATCAAAGTTGTATGAAACTCTCTGAGAATCCACTTTTTCATGATCGGCCCAAGCATATCGACATCTGGTATCACCATCTACGAGATTGTGTGCGGAGGAGAATCATGTTGCCGGAGTATATGCCTACAGAGGAGAAGGATGCAGATATTTTTAAAAAGGAATTGTCAAGATGTCAATTAGAGTTTCAAAGAGTTAGGATCAGGGTAGTAGATAATCCCTTTCTTGTTGAGAGGGAGTGTTGAAAATGCAACAAGAAAATCCTAATTTAATTTTGTCCTTGAATTAAATTGGGAATAAAATTGTAATTCCACATCTCAAGAAAACTTGTAATAGTTAACTAAGTTAATTTGACTTAGTTGGATCAGTTAATTTGACTTAGTTGGCTTAGTTAATTTGAATTAGTTGGCTTAGTTAATTCGAGTTGAGGGTCTAACTAGAGTCATGTAGAGTGTCTCCTACAATTATGAGCACTAGTTGAGTTTATTTTGAGTTGTAATTATTTAATTAAGTCTAACTAAGTTAAAGGCAGTTAAAATAGTTCCAAATGATGGAGTAATTAGTGGGGGGTCTAGTAGTGGGGTGCTTCTGTAGGTAGAGGGGTGTTTCCTATAGTAGTGGGGTGTTGCCTACAATATGTTGATATATGGAAGCGAGAAATTCCAGTTTAATTTGTTCTCGAATTAAATTGCGAATTAAAATCGAATTCTATTCTCATAGTAACTTGTAAATAGTTAATTAAGTTTAATTAACTTAATTAACTTAGGAATTTCAATTTGGAATATTTTTTAAGTCATGTACATGTTCTCCCTAAATTTTAGGGGTCCAGTATGAGTTTAGATTGAATTGTAATTAGATAACTCGGTTTACCGAGTTATAGTCAGTTAAACTAGTTCTAACTGTTTGTTGAACTAGTAGAGGATTAACAGTCAGTTAGTGCACTAGTGCATCCACAAGTGATACTCCAGATAAATAAAGATTCACTCATCAGAAACTCATGCATTTCAGTTCTGAGAAAGACCCATTTGAGACTAGACTGCAGGGACAGTGTCCTATCAGTTGTATGATTTACTGAGTTGTAAATATCATGCATGCAATCAGGAAGAGGACCTAATTAGGATTGCGAGTTTTGGAAGCATGAATTCCATTTAAATACAAACTATTCATCCTAGGAATTGTGCAAGGAAATAGGAGCTTTCCAGGTAGTGGAAATTGGCTAAGTGTTTGCTAATAGCGGACTTGTGAGGCAGAGAGTTGAGCATACTTGTGTGGAATTGTTCTAGTGAGAACAAGCTCTGTATATTCACTCATATTTATGATTAATGCAATATAGATAGGTGGGGTTTTGAGCAATGGCTTTCCCCAAAAAGACTTATTGTGTTATGTGTCATTGATTTGTCTTCTTCTTGTTCATATTGTTTTCATCAATCTATTGGCTTCCGATGGTTTAAAGTAGAAGTTGATTCTTGTCTCTTATTTTAGTAGATAACATGAGCTGGTGAATCTATAGGAAAATATACATTGTATCAAAGCTGAAGATAGTATACTAGAGAAAAAATCAAAGTTTTGAGTTTTGGATTATAGATGAAATTTCAATTTGCAATACATACTTCAGGATTGGTAGATGTCATTCTACGGTTTGTTGCTCGAGTATGCCTTAGAAGGAAGCTCGAATTATATAGCCTAGAGGGATATAATGGAAGTTGTGTTGGAGGATAATGGCTTGAAGAAACTTTTTGATCAATCCATTCCTAAGCCAACAACATTGGATGCATAGAATTTGGTCGAATGGAAGAAGTGTGTGGCGAAGGCGAGGCTGATAATCCTTGAGGGAGTTTGAGACCAAATTGTCTCAAGTCTCCATGGAAAGGAAACTATGTATGCTATGCGGAAAACATTGGTGTACTTGTATCAAAACAACAATGACCATAGGAAATTGACACTGAAGGACAAACTGTGAAAAATCAAAATGGGGAAAGGCGAGACTATTCCAAAATACTTGACCAAATTCTCTCAATGTCGTGATGAACTTGGAAGTGTTGGAATCACGGTTGCCGAGGATGATATGGTGAGTCTTGATCTTGTGGGACTCCTAAAGAGTTGGCATAGTTATCAGGACTCTATCAATGGTCAGAAGAAGCTTCCAGATTGGGAAGGACTGTGGTTGGATTTGATGCAGGAGGAGATCAGGAGGAACACTAGGGATGGTTCTTCATCAAATACTGGTGATTGAAGAGAATTGTGACTTAGCGATTAAGGAAAATAAGGGGAAAGGGAAAGATTCCCATTCCAAATTGGATTCTTACCATGGAGATAAGAAGAAATACATGACGAAAGTTAAGTGCTTTAATTGTCATGATTTGGGACACTTTGCTACAAATTTTCCGCTCAAGAAATCTATGAAGAAGTCCTCTAGAGGAGCAGCAGGTGAGACTTTGGCCTCTCAATTTGAATTGGACTTTTCCCTCATTACATGCATGGTGTCATCAATATGGGAAATGCATGGTACTTAGACAGTCGAACTTCATTCCACATAACTAGCGACAAGGAGTTATTTAGTGACTTGGAGAATAAATATCTCCAGATGCATATCGAAATGGGTGACAACGGGAGGTATAGTGCTACTGGATTTGGCACAATTACTTTTTAGAGGGAGCATGGGGATCCACTCACCTTGAAGAATTTTATGTATGTACCTGAGCTGAAGAAGAACTTGGTATCCATTTCCATGCTTGAGAATAGAGGCTATAACGTGATCTTCTCAAAAGGAAAGGCGTTCCTTCGACACATAGCCACAGGTCAAGTAAAGAATATAGGGATTCGAGTTAAGAATCTCTATAAGCTGGAGGTAGAGGATTGTGCTACTTTGAGCATGAAAGCAGAGAGGGTGCAGAGCCGAGATGTTGGCGAGTTGTGGAATAGGTGATTAGGTCACTTGCATCATGGGGCTTTGATGATCATGCAACAAATCTCCACCGTTTTTCCCAAAGGTACACTAGAACAAGTTGATACATGCAAGGGGTGTACTTTGGGTAAATACACATCCTTCCACAACAGAGACAGTCAAGCAGAGGCTATTCTCAAGTGATTCCCTTCAGATGTTTGTGGGCCATTCTCGATAGCATCCACGACCAAACACAGGTATTATGTTATATTTGTTGATGACTTTTCTCGAAAATATTGCATATTTTTCATGCAGAAAAAAGGATCAAACCTTCACAAAGTTTTGTGAGTTTAAACAATTGGTGGAGAAAGAGTCGAGTAAGAAGGTTAAATCTCTATGAAATGATAACGGTGGTGAATATGTCTCAAACGAGTTTAAGAACTTTTATGTAGTGGAAGGGATTAAACGAGAGTTGATGGCACCCGATAACCCTCAGCAGAATGGGGTGGCTAAGAGGAAGAACAAAACCATAGTAGGGGCAGAAAGGGCGATGTTGCATAATCAGGGTCTCCCACTACACTTGTGGTCTGAGGCATGAAACACAACAGTTTATGTTCATAACCGTAGCCAACATCAGATTCTTGGGACGAAGACACCGGATGAGGCTTATTCCGGTAAGAGGCCAGATGTTGGTCACTTCATGATTTTTGGGTCATCAGTATATTTCCATGTGACCAAAGATTCATGGAAGAAGCTTGAGCCGATAGAAGAGTTGGGGATATTTGTGGGGTACATTGATACACCTCACAACTATCAGGTGTGCTTGCCGACCAGTAGGATGAGTGTGGTTCATAGGAATGTTAGATTCGATTAGGAGAAGGCCATGTGAGTTTCCCATGAGAGGGAGCTTGAGCTACATATGGTTGAGGGGCTTTTATCTACTAAGGTTGAGGAGCCTCAAATTGATGTGGAGCAGCCACATGCAAAGGATCCAAGAGTAGAGACATCCAGTAAGGCAAAGTCTTCCAGAGATAGGAGAAAGCACACCAAAGAGGCAAATAGATTACTATCGGATGCCAGAGAGAATGTGGGAGCACCTACATCACAACGCAGACAGAGGAGGTCACCTGACAGGTACACTAGATACATGGCTCTTATAAGCAGATGTGTTGTGATAGAGCCATCTTCCTTTGAGGAAGCAGTGCAATAGCCGGTTTGGGTTTATGCCATGGTGGAGGAGTATGACTCCATAGTTCGTAAAAGTGTTTGGGATGTGGTCCAGAGACAGGAGGATAATTCCATGGTGAGCTCCCATTGGCTTTACAAGGTAAAGAAAGATGCATAAGTTAGTGTGGAGAAGCATAAGGCTAGATTTGTGGCCCGTGGCTTTTCACAGGTAGAGGCGATTGAGTATGATGAGACCTTTGTTCTTATTGCAAGGTACTCGTCAATCAAATCTACATTGGAAATATCAGAACATATGAGTTGGAAGATACATAAGATGGATGTGAAGACAACCTTCCTTAATGGCACGATTAAGGAAGAGGTGTACATAGAGAAACCTGAAGGTTTTGAAACCTTCGTCTGTGAGTCACATGTGTGACAGATCAAGAGAGTGTTGTATGGGTTGAAGCAAGCACCTTGTGCTTGGTACACCATGATAGATAGCTACTTCACCGGGTTAGGCTTCATGAAGAGTGAAGCAGATGCAAACATGTAATCAAATAGTAGTGGAAGGTAAATTGTTGATCATTGTACTTTATGTTGATGATCTCATACTGAGAGGTGATGATCAGCTAATCAAATCTTGCAAGGAGGACCTTGCAAGAGAGTTTGAGATGAAGGAATTGGGGCTCATGCATTACTTTCTGGGCATGGAAGTATGGCAGGGTGATGGGGATTTATTTGTGTCTCAAGGCAAGTATGCCAATGAGATACTCAGGAGGTTCTGCATGGAGACTTGCAAGCCTATGGAGACTCCTCTAGTTAGTAACTGGAGGAAGGAGGATGCTACTTCAGGAGAGGTAGAGGAAGCTATTTTTTATAGACAGCTTGTGGGTTAACTCATGTACTTGGTGAACACATGAAAAAATTTATGATATGCAGTTAAACAGCTTAGTCAAGCGATGGTTAGGCCTACCAAGTTGTATTGGAAAGTGACAAAGCATGTATTGAGATACCTCAGGGGCACTACTTAGTACAAATTATGGTACATACAGATAGAGGAAGTGAAGCTTCAAGGCTTCAAAGATGCAGATTGGGTGGGGAGTCCATCTGACCAGAAAATCACATCAAGAGGGATTTTCAGTAGGGTCAGCGGCAGTTTCCTGGTACAACAGGAAATAGAGATCGGTTGCACTCAGTTCAACAGAGGTGGAGTACATGGTTGTAAGTCAGACAACATGTGAGGCCATTTGGATGAGGAAGATCTTGGTTGGTTTTTTTGGTCAACAGATGGGGCGAAAGTGATTTACTTCCCTAATCAGGGTTGTATCAAACTCTTTGAAAATCCAATTTTTCATGATAGGTCCAAGCACATTGATATCATATATCATGATCTACATGATTG
Organism: Pinus tabuliformis; assembly: GCA_031772625.1. NCBI lineage: Eukaryota > Viridiplantae > Streptophyta > Pinopsida > Pinales > Pinaceae > Pinus > Pinus tabuliformis. The sequence continues at coordinate 765,531,081 of CM062816.1, read as the reverse complement.
TGTATTGAAGTGGATCATGTTGTTAGAGTACATTCCCACGAAGGAGAAAGATGCCGACATTTTGAAAAAGGCATTGTCAATATGTAAATTCGAGTTTCACATAGACAAGATCGGGGTAGAAGATAATCCCTTTCTTTTTGAGAGGGAGTGTGAAGAAATGACAACAAGAAATTCCAGTTTAATTGGTCCTTGAATTAAACTATGAATTATATTCTCATAGAAACTTGTAAATAGTTAATTAAGTTTAATTAACTTAATTAGCTTAATAATTTCAAGTTGGAAGTCTTTTTGGAATTCATGTATATGTTCTCCCTAAATTTTAGGGGTCCAATATGAGTTTAGATTGAGTTGTAATTACATAACTCAGTTTACTGAGTTATAGTTAGTTAAACTAGTACTAATTGTTTGTTGAACTAGTAGAGGATTAAAAGTTAGTTAGTGCACTGGTTTATCCACAAGTGCTACTACAGATAATTGAAGATTCACTCATTAGAAACTCATGCATGTCAGTTATGAGAAAGACCTAGTTGATACTAGAGTGATAATTAGGATTGCGCAGTTTTGGAAGCATGATTTCTCCTTAAATACGGGCTATTCATCCTAGGAATTGCACAAGGAAATAGGGGCTTAGCAGGCAGTGGAAATTGGCTAAGTGTTTGCTAAGAGCGGGCTTGGGAGGCAGAGAGTTGAGCATACTTGTGCGGAATTGTTCTAGTGAGAACAAGCTTTGTATCTTCACTCATAATTTTGATTAATGCAATACAGATAGGCGGGGTTTTGAGCAATGGATTTCCCTAGAAAAACTTATTGTGTTATGTGCCATTGATTTGTCTTCTTCTTGTTCATATTGTTTTCATCGATCTATTTGCTTACGATGGTTGAAAGTAGAATTAGATTATTGTATCTTGTTTTAGTAGATTACACGAGCTTGTGAATCTACAAGAAAATTGGCACAATAGTGGGGTATTGCTTGAAGTACAGTGGGGCGTTGCCTGAAGTGCAATGTGGTGTTGCATGTAGTACAGTGGGGTGTTGCCTAAAGTGCATTGCGGTGATGCCTGAAGTACAGTGTGGTGCTGCCTATAGTCGAGTGTGGTGTTTCTTGTAGTGATCAACCAATAAACTGAATATCCACTCATAATTAACTCATGCATGTCATATAAGAGAAAGACCTAGTTGAGATTGGAGTGCAGGGGAAATGTAATATCAGTTGTAAAATCATCTAAATTAAACCGATGGTGCATGCAATCAGAAAAAGGATTATGAGGATTGAACAATTCATAATTGAAGAATTCCCTAATTAAATAGAGTATAATTCCTTGAGGAACAACGCAAGGAAATAGGGACTTTGGCATGAAATAATTTGGCTAAGTATTGGCTTGAGCTTGTCTAGGAAGTAGTGAGATATATAGAGATAGTGTAAAGGTTGCTTAGGTGTGAGAAAAACATTGTAATGTTCTCATATTTTTTTATTAATGCAATATACATATAGCAAGGGTTTTTCCTTCATTCCTCGCCACATCCCATCTTCCCTTCTATTGCATAGAATCCATATCCCCCTCTGTGCCACTGTGTTTGCTTCTATACAAACCTTATCATCATTTATGCTTAGTCCCCTCACCTCTTCTAAACTACTAGTACTGTCCACGCTTAGGCATCTAAATCCATGAAAAATACCTCAAAGAAATACATGTTTCCTCTGGAAGGTATCCTTGGGCTTTGAAAATGAAGTTAGTACCCTCATATTTTTTAATCATTATTTATGGCTCTTTAGGCATTGATATCATTAAAGGGGGGAATTATAGACTTATTTGAAATAAGCCTCTATCCCCAACCTTGTCCACTCTTTGGATCCTACCTTTGCTAGGATCACCATATTCCCTTTGGTAACTAGTGCCCTCATCCATTAGGCCCTTGTTTCTATCCTAACCACCTTGACTACAGGACCATATCCCCCCCATGGGACCTCATCATCTTTTCCCCTAGACCCTCTTCCCTAGGGCTCTATTCCTTTCCTATCCCCTCTTCCTTAGGGCCATATTCCTTATTCTAGGTATTTCATTATATCCACCTATGTTTGGGACCACTATTCTCTAGGTCCCAAATTCCTTTTGCCCATAACTTCATCCAATGGCCCCTCACCATAACCCTTGCCTAATAATTTCCTAAACCCTATGCCCCAAGCCTTGGATCCTTCACTGATGGATGGGGATCCCATATTAACTAAGTGGGAGGATCTTAGAACTCTCATAAGGTCCTAATTCTACCCTACCAAGAATGTAGAGGATTAGTGATCTAGTTTCATTAGTTCAGGAAGAGGCAGGGGTAGATTTTATAAGAGCACACCACGAAATTCAAGAAGATGGAAACAATTATGGGTATCCCTCCCAAGAGCCAATATATATTCCTTGAATAAATATGGAGTCTACACAACCATATTTGGAAGGAAGTGATATTTTTCAAACCCAAAATGGTGGATGAGGCTTTTGTATAGGAGAAATACCGGGAAAATATAGACTAGAATAAAAAGGGTAATCTAGTGATCCAAAGAAAAATATCAAAAGGAAACTTCCAAAGAAGGGAAAAGTGAATGGAAAGGGGAGACGGAAAAAAAGTTAAACAACCATAGCACACTAATGAAAAGATCCCAACAACCACCATAACATAGATGGTCATAGGAAGGAGACGTGTTGGAAAGTTCAACCAAAACTCAACCCAAAGGACTTGAAGAAGGATGGGAAGACAAAAAATATCATGGACACATATTTGACCAATCAGGTGGAAATTGGCATAGAAATTGATGAGAATACTGTACATGAAATAGTAAGGAAGGGTTTAATCTAGGTAGCCTTTAATAGCAAGAAGAGAAGGATATGGCCTAACTCTTCCATATAAAACTACAAGTCATGAAGACAAAAAATAATACTTTATTTGGCATAGGACCACAAATGAATCTCATTACAACATATCTAGTCATCCAAGCCCATATCCATTGGGGTTGGTAAATAAGGATGTGGAAATCAACATAACAAAACAATATACAATAAAATTTTCTATTAATGTTGATTTTATTGATGAAGTATAATTGGATGTAGTTCTGCTTGATATATGTGTAAAAGTTCTTGGGAGACCCTATATGTACATGTGAGATGAAATATTCATGTGGAGATTCAATTAGTACCACCTCATCAAGGATGGAAAATCCTTCACCAGAATGCACACAAGGGAATGTTTAAAATTCCACCATTAAGTGCCAACCAAGCCAAGAGAGAATTAATTCAAGAAAGAAGTATTTTCCTATTTTGAAGATAAAATTAGTCTATTTACGAATGAATGAAAGAAAAATAATCCTTGGAAGGTGTACTAAGGAATAGAGACAAAATTTGTAAGAGTTTTTATAGGCATACGAGTGTTTAAGGAGCCTAAAGTGCTAGCATCCAAGAATGAAGTGGAGCATGAGATCCAAATGTTTCCAAACTATTCATTGCTAAATGTTGGGATGTGCAAGTAGTCCATTATAGAAGCAAGTAAGCAGAAGAAGTGGTTACAACATCTGCTAGAGTACGGTGTTATTCAACCAACTAACTCACCATGAAGGTCACCCATCATAATTGTACCAAATAAATATGGGAATTGGAAAATGAGAATAGGTACTCCTAAAAAGGATGGATCATTTGTTGGACCAATTGTAGCAAGCATAAAAGGATCAGTGTATCACCGGGCTTGAGTCAAAGAAGAAGATACTAAGAAAACCACCTTCAAGACATAAAAGGTTTGTATGAGTGGTTACTCATACCATTTGGTTTATGTAATGCACCAGCTATGCTCATGAGATTAGTGAATGATATATTCTACCCATATTTAGATTTATTTGCTATTGCTATAGGAGACAACTCGAGAAGAAGTAAAATGTGCTAAAGACGAGGTTGGAGAGAAAAAATAGATAAGGGAAGGATAATAAATTATAAAAACCTCTTGTACAAGTCATATTATTGCTGATAGAAGGATTTATTTAGCAAAATGGGTGGTTGAACGATATCTTTCCGCTGAAAAAATAGGTAACTACGCAGTCATAATAAAACAACAATGATAGACAACAAATAAATACTAGAAACTAAAATAAAATAAGATGCATAAAGAAATATGCTAACTAAAAATGATAATCTCTACCAATGCTACTATCTAATGCTCAAATACTATGCAAGAAAATATTTTTCCAAAATAAGTTGAATAATATTGCATAAAATGATATTCAAATATAAATTTCATAGATGAATAAGTACATAATGAATAAAGATACAGAAGGGGTCTTGAGCATCTGGGGTGGGACCTCACCGAAGGAAGCTTAGTTAACTGAAGTGTAGTGCACTATATGTGCTTAGTTAACCCTTCTTACTTCGTTGTTTTGTATTTTATATTGTTTTTGGGGGTTTATGTCCTTTGATTCCTAATGATGTACAATTTGAACTATGAGAAGCTGAATCTAAACTTCCTAAAGGTAAACCAAGAGCTTAAAACTAGTCAAAATCTAAGTTAAAAGAAGGAAAAACAGAGCCTTTGTCCTATCTTGTCATTAATTCTAAGTCATGAATCTAATTCTTAAAATTAAAAGGTAAAGTCGTAAGGCAAGTTGAAATAAATACAGAGAAGAAAATTAACTGAAGTACTTCTAGTTACCCAAACCTTCAATTTTGAAAGATAGCTTTCTTGAGATGGAATATAAGCAACTTTTTGTACTTTATGGTCTAAAGAACTAAATAAAAAATGCAGAAAGTAATTGATTGGTTTCAACCCTTGTGTAAAGTGAATGTTTAACCATTTAGTTTAGGATGGATATCAGCTTGAAATGGTCATAAAAAACATTCATTCACACAGTGCATTGGCAATCCGAACTAGGAAATAAATAACAAAAACAATGAGTAAACTAATCAACAATGCATCCTCACTACTTTCAACCTTACTCTGTTTAAAAACAAAGTTGTTTCCTTTATGAAATGGATTGGAGAGACAAGACTCCACAATCAAATTCTAAAATTATGCTACTGATCAGAACTAAAAGAAATCAAACTACAAGAAATCAACCTAAGTTACAAACACTGCTAAAAGTAAATGATGAAATTAAAACTAAATAGAAAACAATGAGAAGAAAACCTCCTTCAGTGCAGGGGCCCTCTGCAATTGACTGGGTTGAGCTGCTAACTAATTCAAATGCTCCTTCAAATGATCATTGGTCAACACACGACTTTATATTATAAATAGGAAAAAAGTTCAAAATTACAGAGCTGCAAGTATGAGCTTAATACACCACAAACTTCGAACCCTTCTCAGTTCTGTACAATTAGTATTTAAAAGAAAAATATTCATGACTATCTTTTGAGGAAAATTAGCTACATGTGGTCTACACGTATCACAACAGAATTGCGTAAATGTTTGATCAACTATAGGTGACTTGAATTTGAGCAAGATGGTTGCACATAACTGTTAACACAGGTGGATGATCCGAGTTAATGTTGCAACAGAACTGTTGGATTTATTAATTAACCACGAAAGAGTAGACAAAGGGTTCTATTGCTTCTGGGTTTCATATGTTTGACTCCACCTTTGACCGTGGTCTTTAGCTGGCTGTTTTATCGATCTATACCGGGTGACTAGGATGGAATACACGTCGAGAGGATTCCAAAGATGCCCATGTGGTCAGTTTCTTCGTTTGACACCTAGAACCTACCAAACCACAGAAGTAGCTACGGAGCACACAGTTAGCTGCATAATAGGCTGTGTTCTGTAGCTAATTTGCAAAAGCTTATTCAAATAGAAAAAACATAAAAGTATAACATGTCAATCATTTAATGTCCTCCTTAAGACAAAATCTATCATTTATCATTAATGGGGATCTGCATTCTTATGGAAAAGAAAGGGAAATAATGTTGGCATTATGATACAGGTATTGTCCTTGATGGCAACTCACTCAGATGAAAGATCATAGTACAACAGGTTAACAACAAAGAATTACAGATCAAAATGAAGAAAGAGAGGTATACGTAGGTTCACCTTGACCAAGGTGTGTATACACGCAGGTTCACTGACCACAAGTAGCGTATATGTACACACGCACTTTCACAGAAGGAAAAGTGTGTATACCTTGGAAAACTAAGTTTTTGGTCCGAAGTATTTGGTCCATGGTATTTTGATCCATGGTATTGGTCCAAGGTATTGACCCTAGGTATTTGGTCCTAAGTGGTTTTGGTCCATGGTATTGAGAAAGGCCTAAAACTATAAAAGGAGGAGAAGATCATTAGGCTAAGGTGTGCAAGTATCGAATATCTGATGAAGTGTGAGATCTAGTATGCAGGTTATTGGCTTATGGTGTTGTGCTTGATCTGAACCAAGGATGAACCTTAGTGATTGATGGAGGATAAGATCTAATGATGGATCGAGATATTAAGGCTTGAAATGAATTATCTTTATATGGTTTGATCATGTTTATTCTAGATCTATATACTGATGCATGTGTTGTTATGTAAATATTATGATATGGGTATAACAGAAGTCTAGAATAGCTGCAGAATTATGAATTAATATTTGCAGATGTATAAGTTGGTTGGCTTTGAGAAAAGCGCATATACATGCAGGTTCGACACATGGAAGTAGCGTATACCTTATAAAATATGTTTCAGTTGTTTCTATTTGCCATTGCAGAGTTTTGGGTTTTGGTTTGGGTTCTGGTTACTGTATTCTGGTGACAGTAATTTGAATGATCAAATTAATGGGTTGTCAAAGTGATTGATTGATTCGATTGTGGTTGGTTCAGAAAGTGATTGGTTGATGCAGGTGTATTTGATGATTGAATTACAGTAATGTTGTTGTTGATGGATCCAGTCTGAAAATTTATGAAACGTGGTCCATGGAGGAAGAAATAAGGTCGTAGCCTTCTGTAGGTCGCAGCCTACGTACTACTAAACATATCAACTAGTACAAGAGTTAGGGGTTGTAGTTACCTTCCAGGAGAAGCTGGAGAATGAGAGAAGATTGTAACCTTCTGTAAGTAGAAGCCTGCATACTGGTATAAGTCTGCACCATTGTAAATAGATTTTCTTATTATTAAAAGAAGATAGAGACGACAACAGCAGGTGGTTTTCACCCACATTGGGTTTCCAACTTATATCTTGGTGTTCATGTGTGTTTCTTATGTGTGATGCTTTATTCTGCTTTTAATGCATTGTCTAATAAATCTCTGATATACTGGTTAAAGTTCAATGCATGATAAATTGGGTAAATCAAAAGTTATCTACATATACGCTGGTTGCCTTAAGTACAATCGCATATACACACTAGTTCACTTAGCTGAAGTAGCGTATACAAATCTGTTTGGAAAATTAAATTATTGATTTGATAATACTGATTCACCCCCCTCTCAGTATTATTTCCAACAATTGGTATCAGAGCAGGTCCTTCAGAAGAAGCTTGATCACTTGAAGGGAGATCCATCATCATGAGTAATCAAGAAAGCATGGGATCCATCAGACCACCAATCTTTGATGGGAGAAACTTTGTTTATTGGAATATAAGAACCAAAACCTATCTACAATCACTTGGAATAGATGTATGGGAAATCATGGAAGGAGGATATACATTTCCATCAACAATTCCTACAGATACGACAAGTAAAAAGCAATATGAAACCAATGCCAGGGCTGTCAATACATTATTGGGAAGTCTGTCACAATCAGAGTTTGTCAAAGTTATGCAGCTCAAATTAGCCAAAGAAATATGGGACAAAATTGTTCTAAGCTACGAAAGAGACTCTCAGGTAAAACGTGCTAAACTGCAAACTCTCAGAATTCAATATGAAACTCTTAAGATGCACAATGATGAAATTATAGCTAGTTACTTCTTATGTATAGATGAGGTTGTTAATTGCATGAATAATTTGGGTGAAGAGATAAAGGAAGTTACCTTAGTTGAGAAAGTTTTAAGATCCTTGTCTGCTAAATTTGAATCAAAATTATCTGCCATAGAAGAAAATCAGGATCTATAGATTATCACTATGACATAGCTTCACAGAATCTTAACTGCCTTTGAGATGAGAAAAGGAGGCCTATAAGATATGAGAGAAGCCACATTTAAAGCTTCAGCAAAAGGAAAGGAATAACTCAATGAATTAGGACATATTTCAGAAGAAGAAGATGAAGTAAACTTTGTCAAGAAGCTTCAATGGGGTTCTGGAAGATTTAGAGGTAAACTACCTTTCAAATGTTTTGCCTGTGCTAGAGTCAGTCATTATGCTACCAAATGTGCTCATAAAGATAAATATGATAAAGGGAAGGAATTTGCAAATGGAATAGAAAACAAAGTGTAATTAAAAAGAGTTACTATACTCATGAAGATAACGATGGTTTATCAAATAGTGATGAAGATGAAAATATTAATGACTACAGACTTCTAATGGCTTATAAAGATGATAATTTTTGGGATGATTTAGAGGAAGATGACCTTCATGAAGAAATATCTAAACTCAAAATATGTTTAGAAGAAAAGAATATGATTATAGATACTTTGACATACCAACTTGCTGAAAGAGAAAAACACAATTAAAAACTAGAATGTGAAATTGTGGGTCTAAGAAAGGATCTTGAGAAAACAAAATCTCTCAATCTTAGATTAGCTAAAGGATCAGAAACGTTAAGTGAAATTATCAAAGTGCATCGTTATCCTATGATAAAGACAGGTCTTGGATATACTAAAGAAGCATCTCAATCACAGAAGTTTTCAACCTCCACTAAAGTTATCTTGATGCAGCAAAGAACAATGAACAATATGACAATCATCAACAAAGGCATAAAATAGATCACTAGGTAAATTAGGCTCAATTTTCTTCAAGGATGAACAGAAGCCACAACCAACCTCAGATAAATCATACTCAAGTTGCTTCAAATATGAATATCAATAGAAACTACAATCACCAAGTCAATAGATTCGATAACCGTAGGAACTTCTTTAATGGTCAATGTTTCTCATGTCATAATTTTGGACACAAAGCTGCTCAATGTGTTGCTTACAAAACCATCATGACTAGAGAAGCACGAAATCAAAGGAATGTGATAGGGATCAAGAAAAGTTCCTATAATAACTTTTCTCTTCTTGAAAATGAAATAGAATGCTCAATATGTAACAACTTTGGCCATGAAGAATCTGAATGCAGGAGTAAATTTTGACAAATATCTCAAAAGGAGCAAACTCCATTAAATCCAAAAATATGGAGCAAAAAAGAACCACAAACAGAAATCTGTGGTATAGCCTTGTATGCAAAAGGACAAGAAAATCAGTGGTACATTGACAGTGGATGCTCAAAACACATGACAGGGGACAAAGAAAAACTTCATTCATATAATGCCTTAGAAAAAGAAAAGAATGTCTCATTTGGAAACGACACTCCTGCTGTCATAAAAGGTAAAGGCTCTGTTTTCTTGAAAGAAAAGTTTAAAGATGGGAATGTTATGTATGTAGATGGTCTAAAGCATAACCTATTGAGTGTCAGTCAAATGTGTGATCAAGGGAATGAAGTGGTGTTTCGATCAAATGGATGTGTTGTTCGTGAGATTGATACAGGAGAAACCGTGATCAAAGGTACAAGAACTCCAAATAACTTATACATACTCAAGGAGGACAACAATAGTGCTATCTAAACAAAAATGATGAAAACTAGCTATGGCACAGAAGATTGGGATATCTAAGCTTTTCTCAAATAAGAAAAGCATGCAGATTCCAAGTTGTTCCCGATATTCTAGATATCATCATTCTTGAAAATACAATATGCAAACCATGTCAATTTGGTAAGCAAACCAGATCTCACTTCATTGAAAAAGAAGGGTCAGCTAGTAAGCCCATTGAAATTGTTCATACTAATTTATGTGGACCATCAAGGAAAAAGTCACCTCGTGGAGAAGAATAATTTATATTGTTCATTGATGATTTTTCCAGAATGTGTTGGATAGGTCTTCTAAAGCATAAAGATGAAGCATTTGAAAAGTTCAAAGCCTTCAAAGCTTTGGTTGAAAATGAAATAGATCACAAAATCAAATGCCTCAGATCTGATCGAGGAGGGGAATTTACCTCTGATGAATTCTTTGACTTTTGTGAACAACATGGAATAAAAAGACAATTCTCCACCACAAGGACTCCTCAGCAAAATGGAGTGGTAGAAAGAATGAACATAACTATTCAACAAATGGCTCGAGCTATGTTAGATGAATCTGGAACTCCTGCAACCTTCTGGGGTGAAGATGCATTCGCTGCCGTCACTATTCTCATCCAAGCAAATATTCGGGTAAACAACACTCAAACTCCACATGAACTTTGGTATGGTAAGACTCCTACTGTAAAATACTTTAAAGTTTTTGGAAGAAAATGTTACATCAAAAGGACTGATCAAAAGCTTGGTAAGTTTGAACCCAGAGCAGATGAAGGTATTCTTCTTGGTTACTCTTCTCGAAGTAAAGGATATAAATGTTATAATACAAGACTTGGGAAAATTATTGAAAGTATTGATGTTGTGGTTGATGAAGAATGCAAAAATCCAAAACAGATAAAAACTTAAGATTATGACAATGAAGAAGATGGGGATTACTTTCCCACATCAAATCACATTGATTCTGAAGAAGAAACCAATGAAGCACCAGAAGAAGAGATAACGGTAGAAGAAAAGACTCCATCTAGGTATGTTCAGAAAAATCATCTAGAAACTCAAATATTAGGGGAAAAGGAGTCAGGTGTACAGACAAGAAGAACTATTACAGAAACCTCAAGCTATCTAGCATTAATATCCTCCACCGAACCTCAAAATTTAAATGAAGCATGCAAAGATGAATGTTGGGTCAAGGCCATGAATGAAGAACTTGATCAAATTGAAAAGAATAATACTTGGGAATTAGTTCCTAGACCTCATGATAAGAATATCATAGGAACTAAATGGATATTCAAAAACAAGCTGAATGAAAATGGAGAAGTTATTAGAAACAAGGCTATACTTGTTTGTAAAGGATATGCTCAACAAGAAGGTATAGACTTTGAAGAAACTTTTGCACCTGTTACTAGACTTGAAGTTATAAGGATTTTTATTTCTCTTTCTAGTTTTCAGAAATTCAAAGTATACCAAATGGATGTAAAATCTACCTTCCTTAATGGAGACTTAGAAGAAGAAGTCTATATTGAACAACCAGAAGGATTCATTCTTGGAAATGATGCAAAACTTGTATGCAGACTCAGAAAGGCTCTCTATGGTCTAAAACAGGCTCCAAGGGCTTGGTATTATCGACTTGACAAATATCTCCACCAACGAGGTTTTTCAAAGGGGTCAGCAGATAGCAATCTATATACAAATATTGTCACTGATAAATTGCTAATAATTGTTGTTTATGTTGATCACATCATTTTTGGTAGCAATGAAGAATCCATGAGTCAAAATTTTGCTTCAGTAATGCAACAAGAATTTGAAATGTCCTTGCTTGGTGAGCTTACCTATTTTCTTGGTCTACAAGTTCAACAAAATAAAGATGGTATTTTTCTTTCATAAAACAAATATCTCAAACAAATCTTGAAAAAGTACGGCATGGAAGATTCTAAACCAGTATGTACCCCAATGGTAACAGGATGTAGTCTCAGCTCAAATGATGAATCAGCAGCAGTACATCAACCAACTTATAGACCCATGATTGACAGTTGGTTGTATCTAACAAGTACCCGACCTGACATCATGCATGTAGTAGGAATAGTTGGAATATTCCAAGCAAATCCAAAGGAATCACATCTTCAGGCAGTCAAATGGATTTTCAAATATCTTCAAGGAACACAGAATGTTGGTTTATGGTATCCTAGAGATACAGATCTTACTCTTCATGCATATATAGATGCATATTGGGCAGGAAGTGTTGATGACAGAAAAAGCACTAGTGGTGGTGCATTCTATATGGGTTCCAGGTTAGTGTCTTGGTTCAGCAAGAAACAAAGTTCAGTTGCATTATCTATAGCTAAAGTAGAATATGTGGCTACTGCATCTTGCTACACACAACTACTTTGGATGATGCAAACCTTTCAGGACATTCAGATCACATGTACTCCACCCATCTCCATTCTATATGATAATACAAGTGCCATCAGTATTTCAAAGAATCCAGTCATGCACTCCAAGACCAAGCACATACCCATCAAATATCATTTTCTACGTGAACAAGTGCTTGAACAAAAGGTCAAATTGGAGTATGTTCCCTCCAAAGAACAGGTTGTTGATATATTCACTAAACCACTTCCCACAGAGACATTTGAATATCTCAGACAAAAGCTGGGAGTAGTTGCTGCATCATCGTGCTGTTAAATCCTATTTTTCAGAGAAATATTTTTATACACGAGTTTCATAAAGCGTAATTGCGTACATATGCGGGTTTCTGTGGGCACAGTCACGTATATGTTGGTTTGAGGAAAAGCAGTGGGCCAGACTCAGAAAAAAGGGGTCTAATATGGTTCCGTCAATTATCTTCTTTGTTTGATGATGGATACAATCTGTTGATAACATGTGGAAATATGTTGGTCCTCATAAGTTGTTGATAACTTGATGTATATCTGATTAATGATGATGACTTGATATTTCTTACTGATATATGAAATAATCAGATTTGATAGTGAACATCTGGCACAGATTCAGGGGGAGCATATGCTTCTAATAATGCATTGTTGGCATTATCTTAGAAGATCTTGGTACAGATCCACGTAATTTTTTTGGTTTAGGTGACTCTTTTGATGATGGAAATATACAGGTTATTGATCATGATGTTGTTGATGGTGCAGATCATATATGGTGTATGATAGTTGTTGATGACTATCATGGTCTTGTTTGGATTGGTTATCCTTATTATAAATGTCATGTATATCATTTAATGAAAAGGTCATGAGAAGACCTAATTTGTAACCCCACTATGCATGGGATGGATAATGTAATATTTCTTTCTTTTTTCATGTATAAACAATTGGTATAACCCCACTTGGTTGGGTGGATGAGTCAAATTTGGTATATCCCCACTTGGTTGGGAGATGGATGTATGTATGAGTTATTGGTGATAGGAAGGTCATTGGTGATGTATGTATAGAGTCATGTTTGCAGACTTTGCTTATGCTCAGGGGGAGCATGGACTCAATCATGGGAGCTCAATCAATACACTTCATCATATCAGAGAATTCAGCATGTACTAAGGGGGAGCATGACTAGCATAATATATGTCAGAAGGGGAGCATGACCCTTTTCCCATGATTTCAAAGGGGGAGAGTGACTTGGTGTTTTTGCCATCAAGTCCAAAGGGGGATATTGTTGCCATTATGATACAGGTATTGTCCTTGATGGAAACTCACTCAGATGAAAGATCACAGTACAGTAGGTTAACAACAAAGAATTACCGATCAAAATGAAGAAAGAGAGGTATACGTAGGTTCACCTTGACCAAGGTGCGTATACACGCAGGTTCACTGACCACAAGTAGCGTATACGTACACATGCACTTTCATAGAAGGAAAAGTGTCTATACCTTGGAAAACTAAGTTTTTGGTTTGAAGTATTTGGTCCATGGTATTGGTCCAAGGTATCTGGTCCGAGGTATTGACCTTAGGTATTTGGTCCAAGGTATTGGTCCTAAGTGGTTTTGGTCCATGGTATTGAGAAAGGCCTAAAAATATAAAAGGAGGAGAAGATCATTAGGCCAAGGTGTGCAAGTATCGAATATCTGATGAAGTGTGAGATCTAGTATGCAGGTTATTGGCTTATGGTGTTGTGCTTGATCTGAACTAGGGACGAACCTTAGCGGTTGATGGAGGATAAGATCTAATGATGGATCGAGACCTTTAGGCTTTAAATGAATTATATTTATATGGTTTGATCATGTTTATTCTAGATCTGTATACTGATGCATGTGTTGTTCTGTAAATATTATGATTTGGGTATAACTGAAGTCTGGAATAGCTGCAGAATTATGAATTAATATTTGCAGATGTATACGCTGGTTGGCTTTGAGAAAAGTGTGTATACACGCAGGTTCGACACATGGAAATAGTGTATACCGTATAAAATATGTTTCAGTTGTTTATGTTTGTTGTTTCAAAGTTCTGGGTTCTGGTTACTGTATTCTGGTGACAGTATTCTGAATGATCAGATTGATGGGTTGTCAAAGTGATTGATTGATTTGGTTGTGGTTGGTTCAGAAAGTGATTGGTTGATGCAGGTGTATTTGATGATTGAATTACAGTAATGATGTTGTTGATGAATCCAGTCTGACAATTTATGAAACGTAGTCCATGGAGGAAGAAAGAAGGTTGTAGCCTTCTGTAGGTCGCAGCCTATGTACTACTAAACATATCGGCTAGTACAAGAGTTAGGGGGTTGTAGCTCCCTTCCAGGAGAAGCTGCAGAATGAGAGAAGATTGTAACCTTCTGCAGGTAGAAGCCTGCATAGTGGTATAACTCTGCACCACTACAAAATTGTAAACAAATTTTCTTATTATTAAAAGAAGACAGAGACGACAGCAGCAGGTGGTTTTCACCCACATTGGGTTTCCACCTTATATCTTGGTGTTCATGTGTGTTGCTTATGTGTGATTCTTTATTCTGCTTTTACTGCACTGTCTAATAAATCTCTGATATACTGGTTAAATTTCAATGCATGATAAATTGGGTAAATCAAAAGTTCTCTGCATATACGTTGATTGCCTTAATTACAGTTGTGTATACACGCTAGTTCACTTAGCTGAAGTAGAATATGCAAATATGTTTGGAAAATTAAATTATTGATCTGATAATACTGATTCACCCCCCTCTCAGTATTATTTCCAATAAAGAAGTGAGAAAATTTGTCAAGGAGAGGGTAATTCTAAGGTTCAACATGCACCCACTGTAAAATCATTGCATGTCCCCATGCAGTTTTGCCAAAAATGTGAATTCTTGATCCATATTTAAACAGGAATGTAACAAATTACAGAGATAACCATAAACATAGAGATGCAGTGGAAATAACACTTCATTTCATTACTGTAAAATACTAAAATCTGCTTACAAACAAAAATGGAAATAAACCAGCTAGGGCGATAATAGCTTATCTCTAAGAAGAGATGTGGCGGCTACATGCCTCTGAACTATGTTACAATGAGGCTCGAAGGCCTATTTATTGTTAAGAAACAATGGAAAGCCCTTCACATCCCGAAACCTAACCCTGGAAGATAAAACGCCAAATTGTGCACCCCGTTTGGGTAAATTGGTACATCAATTTCTCGGGGTCGTAACTTTGGCATACCATCTCTGTTTGACGCGTACAATAGCTCGTTAGAAAGATCTATCCGAGCACTACAACTTTGGGAAAGGCAACATGGGTCCATGGACCCATGGGACCCATGTTGCCCCCACATTTCCAAAAAAACGTCATTTAGGGCCTCAAAACAGCTTCGAAAGTTTAGGACCCGAAAATCTGCTAAAAATAGTAAACTGTGCTACAATTTAGGAAACTGAAAAACTGAAAGAGACAGTTGTGGGGGTCCAAATAGGATAGGTAGGTGGCCACCATCATCCACTTGGATCATTCCTCCCCCCTTAGGAAGCAATGCTCCCCATTGCATTGAGTTCCTCCATCTGCTGAACTTGGTCCCTGGTGAGCTATTCTACAATCTCTAATGTGTCCAGTAATGGTGGGAAGCATGGTCTAGGGCGGTACACATTGAACACTTTGTGCAGGCGAAGGAATGGAGGAATGTTGTGCTCCAAAGCATTGTTTCCCACAGTATTTCTACTGCTGTAAGGACCATGTCGGAGTGGTCTGAGCTTCTGATGGGCTCTTGTAAGGTGTTCTTTCTATAGATGTAACCAAACTTTTTCGCCCACCTGAAAGTTGTGTGGTACCCCTGTGAGTGAGGAGAAGTTGTTCCTGTGTTCTGTCATGACCATATCCCTTTGATGCTGCTGCTGTGTGGAGGAACCCTTCACGACGGTCATGGGTTTGGTGACGATCTTCTCCTTTCTTTGGGAGCGAACTAGACAGATGAATTTCCTAGTCTGGGAGATGAGCTTGCTACCTTTCTTAGCAGTGATCAAAGAGGTGGTGGTAGGTGGGGCTACCTCTGGTATCCTATATAATGAATTATTCAAAGAAATAATGATAGCACGAGGCCTTGACTCATACACAGCATGTCGCCTCCACAAGTATGGTTGGCCTAATAGTACATCACAAGCATCCAGAGGTGTAACATCACACAATACCTCATCTGTGAAGGGCTTGATGCTGTAAGGAAGGTGGCACTGCTGGCAAACTTTGAAATCTCGTCCTTCATGAAGCCACCCAATACTGTACGGCTGCGAGTGTGGTGTAGTCGGTAGGCCCAACTGCTTCACGACCTATGCTGAAATGAGGTTCTTTTGGCTGCCATTGTCGACAATGAATTGCTGCGGTGAACCCTTCACCCACATCTATGAGTGGAAAAGACGTTCCCCCTCCTCTGGATATTTGGGTTCATTCTTCTGGATCTTGGCGGTGGCAACAGTGGCGCTAGGATCCACATCAATGATCTACTTCCCTTTGCCATTCCCCTTGTCGAGTTCTGGCTCAGGGTCGGAACATGCATCTGATTCTGAAGCCTTCAACTCGGCCACCAACGACTGCTTGGTCTAACACTCACTTTTGTTATGAGTCGGACTCTTGTGGAACTCACACCACTTTCTTGTGTCCTTCTTCGGCTTCGTGGTGTTGTTCTTTTCTTGCGGCTTCAACAGGTTGTCTTGGGTCATCCCATCTTGGCTTTGTCCTTTGGGCTTCGAATTTGCAAATCCAAAGTCTCGCTTCTTCTGTTTGAACTTTTGCTCGATTTTGACAGCGTATTGGTACGTCGTGCCGAGCTAGGAGATGTTCAGGAACTCCATCTCTTCCTCGATGTATCTGTGTAGGAAGTTGCGGTATTTGAGTACTAGATGTAGATCAGAATCTTTCATACCCAACTATGTGCAAAGGGTATGAAAAATGTTTGTAAACTCTGGCACATCTTGGTCCCTTCCTTGCCACAACGTGGTCCACTTTATGTATTTGTCCTTGTAGCTTTTGACAGGGTAGTACTGCTCCTTGACGACATCTCGGAATGAATCCCAAGTGGATGTAGCTGAAAATAGTGAGCTTGTGTTTTCATTCTTTTGCTCGTAGTAGGTTTCCCACCAATCCTTGACATGGGGGGCTGCTTTGAGAAGAGTGAAAACAATCTTTTCTCGACTCGAAAATTCATGAATAGAAAAATACCCATATAGCAGATTTAACCATTTATCTACGACATCTGCATCTATTTGACCCTCAAAGATGGGGATTTCAAAATTAACTTGTACCTTAAAAGGTGTGGCGTTTCCAGAGTAGCTGTTGGAAGTCGATGCGTCGCCTCTGGGTAGCCGTTGAAGGATCTACGCAAAGCTCTCCATCATCGCGTTCCTTTGTCACTCGAGGGCTTCTTCGAGCAAGATTTTGATACGATCTCTTGCTCCCTCGTCTTTATTTTCATCTGCCATGGGAGGCTGTCGGGTTTTGCGAGGTTGGTCTTGCAAAGGTTCGACCAGTTCAAGCCCTAACTCCTTATATCCTGACCTCGTTGGGGACATGCAAAGAAAAATAGAGAAAAAGCAGACCGCTCTTATACCACTGATCCAGATTTAAACAGAAACACAACAAATTACAGAGATAACCATAAACACATATATGCAGTGGAAATAACACTTCATTTCATTATTGTAAAATACTGAAATATGCTTACAACTAGAAATGGAAATAAACCAGCTAGGGCGATGGTAGCTTATCTTTGAGAAGAGATGTGGAAGCTACATGCCTCTGAACTGTGTTACAATGAGGCTCAAAGGCCTATTTATTGTTGAGAAATAATGGAAAACCCTTCACATCCCAAAATCTAACCCTAGAAGATGAAACGCCAAATTGTGGGCCCCGTTTGGGTAAATTGGTACATCAATTTCCAGGGTCATAACTTTGGCATACCATCTCTGTTTGACATGTACAATAGCTTGTTAGAAAGATCTATCTGAGCAATACAACTTTGGGAAGGGCAACATCGGTCCATGGACCCATGTTGCCCCTAGATTTCCCAAAAAACGTCGTTTAGGGCCTCAAAATAGCTCCGGAAGTTCAGGACCCGAAAAAATACTAAAAATAGTAAACTGTGCTACAATTTAGGAAACTTAAAAACTGAAAGAGACAGTTGTGGGGGTCCAAATGGGATAGGTGGGTGGCCACCAACATGCACCTAGATAAATTATTCTTTCCTATTGCATCTGCTCAGACACTTCTCCTAGTACATCTAATTTTCTTCTCTTGCTCCTTTTTGAAGTGACTTCCATCTTGGGTTTCTCTATGAGAAGTTTGTATTTAAGGTTGATGACTGTTCTGTTCAAGTTTCTATTCTTCCTCTTCAACTTCCTATTTTTCTTGTACCATATCCCTAGGTGCAGTATTGTATTATCATGAATAACTTTATCCAATTTATTTTGTTCCCTCAGGGCTTCATTTTCTTTCTTAATATGCCTGTTCAATATCTATAAATCATAGATTTCCTGTTTGAGAGAGTCAGTTAGAGGTTCTTTTGGATTGACAGGGGGTTCTGGATTGGCTGAGGATTCTAGATCCACTGAGGCACTTTTCTTCTCCAGTGATTCTATATAATCATAAATTTGTTGCTGCATTGGGTCTATGCCTGGAGATCCTCTGCTAGGGATGCCTTCGAAGTATTGTTCAGGGGCATTTTGAGGACTGTGTGTAAATGGAACATTATTAGGAGATGGTACTAGGGTTTCTTCTTCTAGATTTATGAAATTTGTTCCCTTTGATGATACCTTTTTTACCATACCTCGGAGTCTAGAGCTGCTTCTAAGTTGTAGAGGGCTTATGTTCTTCTCATTTGTACCCTTTTTCTCCTTTCCTATCTTTTCCTTTCTCTTGATTTGTTTCCCAATCTCTGTCAATTTTTCAGAGATTAATTGTTCATCATCTTGTTGTAATGAATATTCAGGTTTATTTCTAGTAATTCCACCAACTTTCTTTTTCATCTTCCCTTTTTTCTTGATTTGTTGTCTGATCTCTGTCAATTTTTCAAAGACTAGCTTTTCATCATCTTTCTATGTGGAGGACTCATGTTTGCTTTGAATGGCCATACCGATATTTTTCCTCCTACTCCTTCTGACATTACCCTCTTCAGGTGATTCTAGTGCCTCTTGGAAACAGTTTCTTATCAGGATGTTTTCCCAAGTATCTCTTATTCTTTTCAAATGAAACTCAGCCAATATTTTTACCAACCCATGATGGTACATAGTTTTGTGTATGAATTCTATTTTCTTCTATACATTTGAAGCCATCCTACTTAAACTGTTTAGAAGGAAGAAAGAGAGGTTGATGTCTCCATTTTCTAGAAAGTTTATAAATAAATGTATATGATAGACATACATGCACCCGAATCTCCCCTCACAGGTAATGAATTTCTATAATATCAAAAGCATGCTTCTCCACTTATTTTTAAGTGCTAAAATAGGAATTCCTTTTCTAAACACAGAGACATCCATACTTGAGTTCCCGAGGATTACCTTCCATGATTCACTGTGAAATTCCTTATTTTTAAACCATCTCTCACCAAGTGTTGTAGTTTCGTGGCCTCTGCTATGTAAGATTCTGTTACTGCAAACTTAATTTCTTCAATTTCTACTTCTGTACCATCGAATGATCTAGAAAAATATTTTGTGATCTCTTTGTGATAGCCATCAAATTTTTCAATGAAATTGAGCCATCCAGCCTTTTGCAGCATCTCCTTGAGTTGTGGGTATCCTTCCATATATTTTTCTCCTAGTAGCTTTGTCCTGACAATGAGTCCCATGGCTTCTGTTTCGTAGAATTTCTAACCTTCAGAATTACTCTCCTGGTTTATGAAATGGACTGATTGCGGGTATGGTGAAAAAGAACTATGGGTTTGTGTGGAATAAGTAGACGGTGAGGGTTTGGAGAGACGTGAATACGTTGGTCACATCATAGTTTTGACCGTTAACAAATGGAGTTATTAGGGACCGTTTAGGTACAGAGTATGGAGAGTGTAGTGGAGGTGTGGTATGATGAAATTATTATAGACTGTTTGGTACCAAATGTGGAAGATGTGGTATCATGAAGTGGCAGTCAAATCAAATGATGACTTGTTAAGGAGACATATGATCATTCATATTATACATGACTTATGTTTGTAACTTGTTGTTTGAAATAAATTTTGCATTTTACCTTTAGAACATAACCTTTTGCTTGATAATTCTTTTGGTGTTGATCCGTAGGTACTTTTAGCATGGTTGATCTCCAAAACTTCATTCTTTGATTTTCTTGCATTCACGATTTATTTGTGAGCTGTACAATTGTGCCAGAGTTGATAAGTAAGTTGTAATTGCAGAATCAGATTAGCTTCGGAATGGAATCAGCTGCAGAATGTGAAAAGAAGGAAAAATGAAATATGGCTATGGAATATGAGTGTTGTCACATGGAATCAGTCAAGGGTGCGGACACAGCTGACCTTCCTAGAAGTCTAAGACATTCTAATGACAAACAAAACAAACTGGAGCTATCCTTCTCTAAACATACATTATGATATGAGAAATCAAGTGTTTCGTTCTTACCTCTGTCCAAACGCTGTTGTAGAAGTCCAAGCTTTGTTGATCCGGATGAGCTCCTCCCGTTCTCCAAAACCTGCAATCACCAACAGTCAAACAATTAAATAGCACCTGATTATAACATAAAACAAAGCATATTCAACATATAGACCAAGGAGTACATGAAATAACCCATTAACAACAAGCTATTGAGAAGAATGGACCAATTTGCATTAAAGGTAATCAAAAGGAACCATTACAACCTGAGCCTTGGTGTTGTGCAAGCTCCTTCCAGGGTCCACAAGAGTCTTCCTCTACTTTGACAAAGCTCACCCACTTCCAAATAGAACAAGTAAAGATGACAATCTCTCCTCACAAGCTTCTAAATGGGAGTCCTAATTCCTGCAGCATTTACCCTTAGAAATCTATAGCTTTCAACCTCCTTCCTTCTGGCTCAATGCCTCTTTTTATAGTGCTCAAGAGGAAGTTAATCAGGTCCACCATCAATGGGATAGTCCCCTCTTTGGATGGGATCACTCCCTTATTGATGGGATAAGTTCCTCTTTGATAGGAGTGCATGAACCATCTGGAGGCGCTCAATACTCATCCAAGAATCTTCTAGAATGCTCTAGAAATGACCACAAGTAAGTTTTTGAAGATAAAACTTGCGCATTTTAACCTTTTCAGAGGGACGCACCTGCCCCTTTAGATACAGAGCGTCCTTGGACGCAGACCTTATGAACAAAAGGTGCGTACCCGCAGGCAAGGCTTGAGAGAACCTGCGTACCCAGAGATAAACATGTTTTATAAAGACTTTCTCTCTTTCTTGGAGTTTGATATGAATAGTAGAGGCATAAGACTTGCTCAAAAGGGTAGTATGACTGTTGATTGAGCCATACTGACTGTAAATAGCCATGGTGACATTTTTTAGTGTAACAGATTGCCCCCTAAAGTGCAAAGCCTGGAATAGATTAGGGTTTTGTATTATCTAGGAAGGGTGAAGCGCTTTATCATTTCGAGGATTATCTCGTGGAGAACCTGGTTGGAACCTGCAATTTTCAACACAAAATACATGGATAAGATTATATCATCACTGAGGTAGGCATTCCCATACTCAGATAAAAACTTTAACTAACAGACTAAACTACTCTGATACAGAAATGATTTTGTAGTACATCATAATCATAGACTTTTGTAGACACAGTATGGGCGCAGCCATCTGTTTATGATTAGTCTACTTAGATAATGAATACAAAACTCCTCGCAGCCTGGATGGTAAAGATTTGATCCAGGGTCTTCATTCCTACTTCTCGAATTGGTACGATTCTAGCCATGCGAATAAATGAGTCGATGTCGAACATGGTAGAAACCACTTGATTACGAGTCGATGATGTGAACTGTTAACAAGCGTGAGAGAGACCACCAGTGATGTCAATGGTTCTCAAAGTACCCAGTACAATCCATGAGATGTGAATGAATGAGTTGGTGTCGAACATTGTTGGAAATAATACTGAGAGGGGGGGGTGAATCAGTATTATCAGATCAATCAAACTTTTAATTTCATACTCAGAAACATATACGCTACTTCAATTAAGTGAACCCGCGTGTATACGCTACTGTGTCTAATGAAACTCGCGTATATCCAGAGATCTTATAATTCAGTTAGCTTAATCTTCAGTAAATGCATCAGATCATTATTAAGCATATTAACAGTAAACAGGTGCAGAATAACAGAACAGAACATCACACAAGAGCCACACACATGAACACAAAGATATAAGGTGGAAACCCAATGTGGGTGAAAACCACCTGCTGCAAGTCATCTCAATCTTCTTCTTAATAAGAAAATCCTTTTACAATATTTGTACTGGTGCAGTCTTATACCAGTACGGGAGCTACAACCCCCTTTGCTCTTGTACTAGCCGATCCATTTACTAGTACGCAGGCTGCTACCTGCTACAATGCTCCAAAGATCTCCTTTAGCTTTTGTACTAGCTTAGATACTAGTACGTAGGTGCTTGCCTACAATCTTCTCACCTCCAGGTACCACGTTTCATCAATTTTCAGACTGGATACACTGAAGCACAACACATAATCTGTAAGGCCACTTTTCATCCAATTTTCATACTGGACCCATAACTATCATTGAAGCTTAAAACAATCATCAAACTCTGAATCACTGAAACCCTGTTAACAACAGTCACCAGAACACAGAGCAGACACAGAACTCTATAATAACCATCAGATCCATCTGCAACTTCAAATATTAAGATTTACAATGTATACGCTACTTCGATGAATCAAACCCGCGTGTATACGCGCTTTTATCAAAGCCAACCCGCGTACAGATCTAAAAATAATTTCTCATAACTTGCAGCTGTACCAGACATCAGTCATACTCATAACACTTATAGAACAATACATGCGTCAGTATGTAGATCTAGAATAAGCATCATAAAGATAGTTCATTTCAAACCATTTGATCCCGATCTCTCCTTAGATCTAGTTCTCCATCAACAGGTGAGATCTCTCCTTAGCTCAGATTAAGCAATGCATCATCAACCCATAACCCTGCATACTGGATCTAATGCTTCATCAGATATTCAAGACATTTCAGATGCACTTGCCTAATGATTTCCTTCTCCTTATATAGCCTTAGGCCTTGTTCAATACCAAGAGCCAAAACCATAGTAACACAATACCATCAACTTCAAAACTAGGGATCGGCACGCCCGTCGAGACATAATGGTCCGAAACCATAGGCACAACTTCCAAGGAATAACCGCCATGGACCAAAGGTACTTTTCCACATACACGCTCTTTTGCTGAAGCCAACCTGCGTGTACACGCGACTTGGGCTTAACGAACCTGCGTGTATGAACTTTCTCTTCTTCTTATAGTCTGATCATCAATTCCTTGCTGCTGACCTTCTGTACTATGATTTGTCATCAGTGAGGTTTGCCATCAAGGACAACACTTATCTCATAATGCCAACAATCTCCCCCTTTGGACTTGATGGCAAAGCTAACTTGTCACACTTAGAACTATCATCTGATTCCTTTGAGCTGTCCTCCATCAGTCACATCTGATATCTCTTCTGAAGATTCCTCATCTGATTCCTTTGAGCTGTCCTCCATCAGTCACATCTAATATCTCTTTTGAAGATTCACCCAGTTATACATAAGAGAGATATTCTTCTATGAGAGGGTTGCCATCAAGTACAACACATGCATCATAATGCCAACAATCTCCCCCTTTGGACTTGATGGCAACAACACCAAATCACTCTCCCCCTTTGACATCAAGGGCAAAGGGTGGACCAAGATATTCTCTTCCTTTGCTGAATCATTCCACTGTCCATACTCCCCCTGAGTACCTGCTGAAATCTCTGAATAATCTCCCCCTTTGTATATGCCAAGGTGTACCAATCTGTCAATGCTCCCCCTGAGTACATGCCAAGTCTCTGTACTGCTGAAGTGTGCTGTTCATGCTCTCCCTGACTGTAAGCAAGGTCTACAAAAGATGTTCTTCAAGAAGAACATGACTCTATACATCATAAAGGACCTTCCTATCACTTAGGACTCATACATACATCCATCTCTCAACTAAGTGAGGATATACAAAAATTGACTCATCCACCCAACCAAGTGGGAATACATCAAAATTTTACATATGACAACCAATCACATTGCATCAATCATCCCAGGCATAGTGGGGAAACCAAAATAGGCCGTTACATGACCTTGACACCATGAAAGAGATATCACAAGAGAGATACATGACATAGAGACAATAGATCTAGACCAAGACTTATGAAAGTCACTAGCAGCATCTGATAATCACCATTCAGATCAGCAACCAAGAGATCCTTCTGTTCTCCTTTCGCCTTTGTTCCTCCTGAAATCAACACCAAATGTGAACTAGAACCAAAAGCTTTAAGATAATGCCAACAATGCATCATTGGAAGATTATCTGCTCCCCTTGAACCCGTGCCAGATGATCTCTGTCAGACCTATATCAGACTTTCTGCAACCAACATCTGTCCCTGCTGATTTCCTTCAAATCTCCATATACGCGTCTGTATACACATAAATAGGCGTATATACGCAGATATCCCTTACGCAACACGCGTACACCATATACGCGACTATCCCCTTGTAAAACGGCGTATGCACGCGGATATCCTTTAAACAACACGCGTACACAAATTTCCATATCAGCAACCTGTAAATGTCCTGCAGCAAGGTATGTCTGAACATAGATGTCAACTCTTCCTTTTAAACATCATCATGAAATCATTCACATTACATGTGAAACCACCATAGCCATTACATCAACGTCAAGATCTACATGATCCAAGTATCATTACTTGGGAACATCTGCATCAATCAACATATGTAAGTATCAACCTATCATCATATAGATAAGAACTCATCACCATGTCTCCAATAAAGCAACTTTGAGTAGTCATCCATGTATCAGCACTATGTATCTTGAGCTCAAGCTCATTTGACAAAACTTCTTGATATCATCAACAACAACAATCCTTATCCACAAGAGCGCCTGCATCATAACTGTATGATTTTTATGCATATGACAACAGCAGTATATGAGTGACCCATCATCAAGTGAAGATGTATATTCAAGCTTTGTACTTCTCCTTGTCCTTATGAAGATCACCATGTAAGCACCATATATGCATCATCAAAGAATCATCCATAAATCTGATCTGAACATCAACTATGTAACCCCAAGAATCATATGAGATTTTATCATAGACAACTCACAACCACATCATAGCAAGATATATCATTTAGCCATATAAGAATCATCACCAAGGATTATTAACCATAATGCCAACAATGAATTACTAAAGGCATATGATCCCCCTCAACCAGTGCCATCTGTTAGATCTGATCATGCATAAGCATCAGAACATCATCATCCTCAAGTTAGGATCAAAACACTTCTAGACATCATACAAGTAACAAAACATTTCCACACATCCTCAGCAGACTGTAACCAGTAGAGCAAATAATAGACTGAATCATATCAGATCCTTTTTCTGATCCTGTTCCCACTGCTTTTCCTCAGACTGATATATACGCGACTTTTCAGTGTCTAACTCGCGTATATACGCGACTTCCCTTTAAGGAACTTGCGTATGAGATTCAGGACACTGAAGTTTTACACTTTCAGTTCCCCCTGAGTCTGATATGTCTGTGCTGTGCTGTGTCTCAGTACATTGTGCTGACTGTACTTCCTTCTTCCTCCATATCTTCAAGTGTGATGAGGTTTTCTCCCTTTGGTGTGATGTCCATCCTTTGTTCCTGCATTCCTTTGCTATATGTCCAATCGTGTTACATGCATAACATCTTACATATTTCATATTCCTCCTGTAGCAATCAGCGGCTTTGTGACCAAACATATTGCAAGCAAAGCAATATCCATTAAAGTACCTTGAATGAGATGACCTGTTCGCATAATGATCTTGAACTCTTCTTCTTCTACATCTAGCTGCAACATGTCCAAGATTATGACATACATAACATTCAACATTATTCATAGCAGGAGTAAAGGATTTTCTTTGAGGATTCTCTTTCCTTGATTGTTGATGAGGTTGACCTTTCATCTCTTTGTTGATCATTTTAGATTTCTCTTTAGAGTTCCTTGCCTCACCTTGTGAACTAGATTCACCTTCAACAGATTCATGAAAACCAAGACCAGTCTTTATAGCAGGGGACCTTTGACTACTAAGAATATCATCCAATACTTTAGAACTATCTTGAAATCGTAAAAGCTTATCCTTTTCTTCTATTTTACCTTTCAAGATATTTACCTCAACTTGAAGTTGTTCCTCCTTTTCTAGACATTGCTTCTTCATGTCTTCTCCATCTTTCCTTCCTTCTTCCAACTGATGCCTTAGTTTGAGAATCTCCTTTTCTTGTTCTTCATTCAGATCCTGCTGTATTTGACGAACTCGGAAGGCACATTCTAGTTGAGATTTTAAGCTGGTGACTTCGTTTTCTTGTTTTGCAATAGCTTGGAGTAGATCTGTATTCTGCTTCTTTGATTCTTCAAGATCTCCTTTTAGTGAGGGGATTGTAGCTTCAAGATTTTCATAGTAGCTGGATCTATCTTTGAGTTTCTTGATGGTTGTGCTTCTTTCGTTGACTTCTTTTCTTAATGATGTCACTTCATGTTGCAATTTTTGACATTGGTCTTCCTTGTCCTTGAGTAGCTTTCTTACCTTGTTTCCTTCTTCTATTTGGGCCTTTAGTTTGGTAACTTCTTCTTTGAAAGCACATTCCCTTTTGTTCAATAGATCTTGTTGATCTTTAACTTTGTCTGCAAGCCTTCTAAACACTGCCTCTATTTGACACTTTTCTTGCTCACCCATAAAAGCATGTTCAGTAGTTTCACTATCACTTCCATCACTTTCACAAGGAAATATAGCAGGAACATCAGAGGATAACACATTCATACCTGATAATGATTCTGAATCTGATTCTGAATCTGAAGAGCTTCTTATACCTAATCCCCAATCGACTCTCCCACTGTCATAGTCCTTCTGAGATGTCTTCTTCTTCTTATGAGCTTTCTTCTTAAGCTTCTTTCCCATTGTTCCACGGATCTCCTTCAAGCGATCAAGCTTCTACCAAAGGACCTGCTCTGATACCAATTGTTGGAAATAATACTGAGAGGGGGGGGTGAATCAGTATTATCAGATCAATCAAACTTTTAATTTCATACTCAGAAACATATACGCTACTTCAATTAAGTGAACCCGCGTGTATACGCTACTGTGTCTAATGAAACTCGCGTATATCCAGAGATCTTATAATTCAGTTAGCTTAATCTTCAGTAAATGCATCAGATCATTATTAAGCATATTAACAGTAAACAGGTGCAGAATAACAGAACAGAACATCACACAAGAGCCACACACATGAACACAAAGATATAAGGTGGAAACCCAATGTGGGTGAAAACCACCTGCTGCAAGTCATCTCAATCTTCTTCTTAATAAGAAAATCCTTTTACAATATTTGTACTGGTGCAGTCTTATACCAGTACGGGAGCTACAACCCCCTTTGCTCTTGTACTAGCCGATCCATTTACTAGTACGCAGGCTGCTACCTGCTACAATGCTCCAAAGATCTCCTTTAGCTTTTGTACTAGCTTAGATACTAGTACGTAGGTGCTTGCCTACAATCTTCTCACCTCCAGGTACCACGTTTCATCAATTTTCAGACTGGATACACTGAAGCACAACACATAATCTGTAAGGCCACTTTTCATCCAATTTTCATACTGGACCCATAACTATCATTGAAGCTTAAAACAATTATCAAACTCTGAATCACTGAAACCCTGTTAACAACAGTCACCAGAACACAGAGCAGACACAGAACTCTGTAATAACCATCAGATCCATCTGCAACTTCAAATATTAAGATTTACAATGTATACGCTACTTCGATGAATCAAACCCGCGTGTATACGCGCTTTTATCAAAGCCAACCCGCGTACAGATCTAAAAATAATTTCTCATAACTTGCAGCTGTACCAAACATCAGTCATACTCATAACACTTATAGAACAATACATGCGTCAGTATGTAGATCTAGAATAAGCATCATAAAGATAGTTCATTTCAAACCATTTGATCCCGATCTCTCCTTAGATCTAGTTCTCCATCAACAGGTGAGATCTCTCCTTAGCTCAGATTAAGCAATGCATCATCAACCCATAACCCTGCATACTGGATCTAATGCTTCATCAGATATTCAAGACATTTCAGATGCACTTGCCTAATGATTTCCTTCTCCTTATATAGCCTTAGGCCTTGTTCAATACCAAGAGCCAAAACCATAGTAACACAATACCATCAACTTCAAAACTAGGGATCGACACGCCCGTCGAGACATAATGGTCCGAAACCATAGGCACAACTTCCAAGGAATAACCGCCATGGACCAAAGGTACTTTTCCACATACACGCTCTTTTGCTGAAGCCAACCTGCGTGTACACGCGACTTGGGCTTAACGAACCTGCGTGTATGAACTTTCTCTTCTTCTTATAGTCTGATCATCAATTCCTTGCTGCTGACCTTCTGTACTATGATTTGTCATCAGTGAGGTTTGCCATCAAGGACAACACTTATCTCATAATGCCAACAAACATTTCACGGAATCCTTCGATCGAAAGTCAATGATGTAAACTGACGTCAAAGGCGAGAAACCTGCCATTGATGCATGTAGACTTCAAGGCACTGACGATTTCTAAGTCATCTCTCTAGATAATGTGCTGATGTCGATAGAAAGAGACCCGTTGCGGGCAAGCCCGCAACACGAAATCATTGTTTAAGTTGAAGAAATGTTGCTGTAAGGACTGACTCAGGGATGGTCAAATGGATGACAAGTATTTTGCAGATGAAAGTTTTGTTTGCAGACCTCTTGAACACATAACGACACGATAGATGGTTTTGTGCTAAATAACTCAAAGTTAATCCCCAGAACCCGGTTAAAGACTTTCAAAAGTGGCTTGATTGACTGTGAGGTAAAAGATTTCCCAACCCAGGTGAATGAAAAGTGTCGTGTCCAAGAGTGGTAATAAAGTTTCTTTTGAGACAAAAGGTAACAAATAGGCTCATTCTTCTCTCTTTTCCCCCACCATTTCTGGCAAGTACCTCTTTATTTTTAACAAGCTTGAGGAGGATAACATATGCTTGATTATAAGCTCATCCTTCGGATGAGTCCAACCCAGTTTTGATTCGAACCCTAGGAAGGAGTGGTTCGTTCCTGTTTGTAATTGAACAGGTCCTTTACTGTGAAATGTTTTAACGAGCCCAGTATAGGAGAAACTCGGCGTTTTTCAATTTTAGAGAGTCTGAAAAACTTAAGGAGACTCCAAGTTGAACTTTTTCGTAAATTTGTGTCCCTCAAGCCCGAAAAAGTATAAAATAATACCTGGGGGAACCGCTTGATCTTGCGACCAAGGAGTACTTTCATAATTAGTGTCACTGACCTGAAAAGTAAAAAGCGATCAAGGACACGTCGTTTTATTTCCATATCGAGTTTGAAACGACAAAAACACGGCAATCTTTTCCTGATTTTACGGTCAGAAAAGAGCTATAAGGGGACCGTCTTTTAATTCCGTTTTAACGAGTGTAAAAGAAACGCTCGACAATCTTTTCATGTTTTAGGAGTCAGAAAAGGGCTTAAAAGATGACTCTAAGGTTTCACTTTTTCGTAAGTTTTAACGAGTTCGAAAAAAGGGATAAAAAATGTACTCATGGTTTTCACTTTTTCGTAAGTTTTAATGAGTTGGAAAAAATGATAAAAATGTACTCATATGGCCGACTTTCAATTTAATTTACGAGCAGGAAAAGACGGAAAGAACTCGGCATTTTCATTTGTTTTACGAGAATGAAAAATAGCAAAATAATCTCGATATTTTCATGAGTTTAACGAGTCTTGAAAATAACTAAAATTGACTCGAGATAGGTTTCATTTTTACAAAAGCTTGAAACAGATAAAAACTATGCTTCAAAGTAGTTTCATTTTTACACAAGCTTGAAACAGAGAGAAAACTATGCTTTATGCCCCCTAAGCACAACTGCTAGAGCGCATGCCCCCCAGCTTCATTTCATTCAACTAAGTACAAGCTGGATGGAATGAACGAGATCGTTTGAAAGACTCGACCTAAAACTGTAAGAAAATTAAGAAAAAACCTAAAATAACTAACCCAAATATACAACTTAACATTTACGAGATCTAGTCAATCTCTCGACTCAAGTAGAGGAGGATTTGTTTCATTTTTTAACGAGCTTGACACAGGAAAAGAACTATGCTCGGATTCAGTTTCATGTTTACGCAAGCTTGAAACGAAAAACTATGCTTGTTATAAGTTCACATGCCCCCAGCATAATGACGCAAAACGAGGTACATGCCCCCCAAGCTTCATTGCATTCAATGAGGTGGATGGAATGAAGCTTTACTTTCAAGATCTTGGAAAGACTTGTGGGAGTTGTTTCATTTTTTAAACGAGCTTGACACGAGATAAGGAACTATGCTCAAAACTACTCTCGACAATCTACCTAACGAAAAATCTACTCTAAAAACCTTGATTTATTTTTTAACGAGCTTGACACAAGACAAGGAACTATGCTCATAAATCCTTGATTCATTTTTTAATGAGCTTGACACAAGACAAGGAACTATGCTCATGACTACTCTCTACAATCTACCTACTTAACCTACCCTTGTTTCATTTTTTAACGAGCTTGACACAAGACAAGGAACTATGCTCAAGAAGTTCGCATGCCCCCAGTATAATGATGCAAAACGAGGTACATGCCCCCCAGGCTTCATTGCATTCAACCAGCTGGATGAAATGAAGGTTTAATTTCAATATTTAACTTGAAAAGGGAGTTGTTTCATTTTTAAGGAGGTTGACACAAGAGAAGAACTATCCTCATACCTGATTCATTATTTAACGAGGTTGACTCAGTAACATGAACTATCCTCAAAAACCTATTCTAAAATATACCTACATAACCTAAAATTTACCTGATTCATTTTTAATGAGGTTGACTCAGTAAAAGAACTATCCTCATGCATACTGATTCATTTTTTATCGAGGTTGACACAGTAAAAGGAACTTTCCTCATTACATCCAGTTTCATTTTTTAACGAGGTTGATACAAGAAAAAACTATCCTCGCAGCTCCTTGTTTCATTTTTTAATGAGCTTGACACAAGACAAGGAACTATGCTCATGACTTCCAGTTTCATTTTCTAATGAGGTTGAGACTAGAAGAAACTATCCTCACGGACACCTGTTTCATTTTTTAACGAGGTTGGCACAGGAAAAGGAACTGTCCTCGCACTCCTTGTTTCATTTTTTAACGAGGTTGATACAAGAAAAAACTATCCTCACTATAGCCTATTTCATTTTTTAACGAGGTTGATACAGGAAAAAACTATCCTCATCCTCACTGATCATGGCTTCCAACTGGAAGAAAGACATGTCAATGGACACACCTTGATCATGGCTTCCAAAAGGTCTTCATCGGAAGGAAGACTAGTTCTCTGGAAGGAGCACATGTCAAGGGACTCAAAAGGGATAAGAACATCGTGTTCAAGTAATCCCATAGAGTTTTCCATGTCAATTACCGGATCTAAATGACTGAAAACATGGGACCAGTTGCCACATAATTAACCCGTGGCAGGGTAGATACCACTTTAGAATCAGGAACATTTAGGGCTGTCATATTATTGGTAGTTGAAACAAGACTAGGGAATGAAAGCTGGTCTACAATCACAATACTGCCATTGTGAGGGAAAGACATCACGCGAAAGGGTGTCGATACGACAGCTTTCATTGCATAAACATAGTCTCGCCCAAGGAGTAAATTGAAATCCAAGGGACCTCGAACTACCATAAGATCAATACAGACAGCTTTACCTTCCAAGGTAATAGAAAACTTAGGAAGGATCCCTAAAGGTTCACTAATGGTTCTGTTAAAAGCTTTCAGATTCTGCGTAATAGGCGCAAGCTGAGGGGAACCCAAAGCTTTCCAAACAGTTGAGGATAAAATACTAACAGAAGCACCCTCATCTACCTGAGTACGATGTATGTCCCTACCACCAGCCTTGACAATGGTTTGGAAAGGGATGGAGGAAGGAAGACGAGGTTCTGTCAGTCTATTCCAATCAAAGGAAAAGACCTCAGTGCTTGGAGGGGGTTCTGTAGAAACAGGTGAAATGCCCCCCGGCATAGAAGAATCTGAAGTAACAAGAAGAACCTGGGCGGTATGAAGTTCACTCTCTAAATGGAAAGTGGGATCGACCGAATGTGAAATTGAATCGACCACTTGATCAACTAATGGATCATCAACCTGAGTGACATGAGTTTCATTCTCCAATGGGAGAGTGTGATCGACTATACTTGAATTTAAATCAATGACTCCGTTAGATGACGGTAGGTTGGGAGAAAGTTTACAGTAACCAGTTGGAAATTCTTGCTGTGAAACAGTAAGTTTTTCCAACAATGTTGAGGCTTCATCCATGTGAGGGCAAATGTGAGTTTGATGACTCCCTTTGCATAACTTACAAGGAAACCTAACTTTACCCTTTTTCTCAGGAACCTGACTATCACTAGTTGATGGATCAACGGAAAGTTGATGAAATTTTTCTGACCATACTTCCAAGACCTTTGGTATACCAGGACAATTGACAAGGAAGTGGTCACCCTTACAAAGCCTGCAAGGGTATTTGGGTTTATGGTGCATGTCGGAATTTTCCTCAACACAACTAACACTTACGGTCGTGGTTGATTGGTTGACTTCTTTCTCATCTTGCTTCTTCTTCTTCTTCTTCCCTTTCTTCTTCTTCTTAGCCTCCTGGTTACTAGCATCAAGGCTTTTACCAGGCGAAGAGGAAGAAATGGAGGAAGAAAAATTAGGCGAAGAAGGTAAAGGGTCAACAGAAGGTTGGTGATGTTGAGATGGTGAACTCTGTGAAGGAGAAGCATTCGGTTGAGGTTGAACAATTGGAGTATTCTGGGCCAACGAAGTTGAAAATAACCATATCGGTAAACCTATTGTAAATCCAGGTAATGAAAAAGTAGCCATATAAGGAGGACCAACATTCCCAAAGTAAGGAAAAGTACTAGGATTCTCATTAGGAGGGGTTCCTAGGTTGATAAATTCCGGAACATTTGCCATTATATTCAACTTCAGTGAATTTTATTAACAATTTTAAACTAAAATTAACAATTCAAAATTTACACCTAACAATTAAAATTCACAATTCACACCTATGGTCTCTAAAAGTAAAAACAAACAAATTAACACACGCTATCAAATCTAGGAGTCAAACCACACACAAACAGTAAGCTCTCCGGACCGAAAACACTAGTTGGTGATTAAGCCCAACCTCGCAGAATCCAGTACAGAAATAGTGGGTGGAACAGTTACCCCGACAACCTGCTTAATGAATAGACTGGACCAAATTCCTCCACTTTAACCGTCTCGAGTGAAGTGAACCCCCCAGAAAATCCAAGTGAGTATAGCCGACGTCTGCTCCAGGTACAGTGGGATCTTCCCTCCACCGTCACCTTGGGTAGAATCCTAAAGATTATGGTCACTAAGGTTACCAACGGCAACAAGTACACCTGGGGGAACAGTCTAAACTCCGACAGCACGCAAGGGCAGAGTAGAAAGCTCAATCCCCTTACCGGCTCCTTGACAGTAATCCAAGGTTTACCGATAAGTGACCCCTGGCTCCTCGACAATGGTTAATCCGAGGTTTACCGTTTGTAATACGTACTGTCTGGCGTCGTTCCCAACGAGGGAGGATGGATCCCCTCACTGGTTCGGACACGAGCTCGTGCTTCTCCTTTAAGAGGAGCTTTCCCAGAGTGTAAATGTAACAATTGGATTTGATTCTATCACAAGATCAGCTACTTGTTTGGTTTTACTGTCTTGGAGAGTTAAGTACTTACCTACTCCAAGACACTAGCCTAAGCTATGTTGGTGCTTCAGAGCCCTAGAAATGTAAAAATTACTAAATGAATTTTAATTAAGCGCTGTGTTATTAAGGCTGTTATTACTCAAATGGGTAAATGGATATGAAACCAATGGTGTTATGACCCGACTCAACTGAATGCAATCGAATATGATAATGCAATCCTTCCAATTCGATGAATCCTAACTAGAGTAAGGAGAGAGTTTCCATTCACTTCCAACAATGCAAAAAATTGATCACTAAAAGAAAATATAACAAATTCTCTAATGCACTAATTTCATCAAGAAAAACTAATGCAAATCAATTCCAAACCATTTTTTTTATCTTTATTTTTGTGTAAATTCAAATCAAAGAAAGCTGATCTAAATCTACGATTGATTTTTCAGAATGTAAACTATGCAATTGTCATCTATGCACAATTCACTTGAAAAGTATGCAAATGTAATCTATGCACATTTTTCATTCATATTCCGAAAATGAGAATTCTAATTATGCAAATGTGATCTATGCAAGAGAATTCTCAAACACAAGATGATTATAATGTAATCTAAGAACCAATCAAGTGCAAGTCGAGAAAATTGGGTGAGAGTTCCAAAGATCATAAAATAAAAACACTCAAAGGCGATTAACACTCATACACAATTTAGCCCCCCCCGGCGAATGAGGGGGAATTTTTTTTGCAAAAACACAAGCAAAAAGATGCAAAATTGTGAAAGGACTGAGACAAACCTCCAAGTAATGACCAAAGGAAATCAAATCAAGAATTTCTCAAAAAAGAGACTCAAAACACCCAATTGATGAAAGCTTAAAGCAGGAATGCCAATGAAACAAGCTTAGGTGAAGATTCTTGGCAAGGGACTAATGGATCTGGGCAGTAAAAACTAAGAAAAAGCAAAATCTAAGAGGAAAAAATGCAAAAAATGGAATTTTCTTAGATTTTAGCAGGGGACGCAGGCAACCAGTTACACCAGCTGCGGGCCCGCTCTGTGCACACTACGAAAGTGCGTCCAGGGACGCACTATGCAGCACTCAGAGGGTGCGTCCTACTGAAAAACTCAAGAAAACCAAAAATAAAACTAATCCTAAGCTAACCCACCTAGAGACAAGATCACAGAGCCAAAACCAGAAAAATAAACCAATTTTCTCAAAGCAAAGTTCAAATAAAAGAAAGGACTCTTTTCATCAATGGAATCTATCCCCAGTGGAGTCGCCAATTTGTCACACGGAATCAGTCAAGGGTACGGACACAGCTGACCTTCCTAGAAGTCTAAGACATTCTAATGACAAACAAAACAAACTGGAGCTATCCTTCTCTAAACATACATTATGATATGAGAAATCAAGTGTTTCGTTCTTACCTCTGTCCAAACGCTGTTGTAGAAGTCCAAGCTTTGTTGATCCGGATGAGCTCCTCCCGTTCTCCAAAACCTGCAATCACCAACAGTCAAACAATTAAATAGCACCTGATTATAACATAAAACAAAGCATATTCAACATATAGACCAAGGAGTACATGAAATAACCCATTAACAACAAGCTATTGAGAAGAATGGACCAATTTGCATTAAAGGTAATCAAAAGGAACCATTACAACCTGAGCCTTGGTGTTGTGCAAGCTCCTTCCAGGGTCCACAAGAGTCTTCCTCTACTTTGACAAAGCTCACCCACTTCCAAATAGAACAAGTAAAGATGACAATCTCTCCTCACAAGCTTCTAAATGGGAGTCCTAATTCCTGCAGCATTTACCCTTAGAAATCTATAGCTTTCAACCTCCTTCCTTCTGGCTCAATGCCTCTTTTTATAGTGCTCAAGAGGAAGTTAATCAGGTCCACCATCAATGGGATAGTCCCCTCTTTGGATGGGATCACTCCCTTATTGATGGGATAAGTTCCTCTTTGATAGGAGTGCATGAACCATCTGGAGGCGCTCAATACTCATCCAAGAATCTTCTAGAATGCTCTAGAAATGACCACAAGTAAGTTTTTGAAGATAAAACTTGCGCATTTTAACCTTTTCAGAGGGACGCACCTGCCCCTTTAGATACAGAGCGTCCTTGGACACAGACCTTATGAACAAAAGGTGCGTACCCGCAGGCAAGGCTTGAGAGAACCTGCGTACCCAGAGATAAACATGTTTTATAAAGACTTTCTCTCTTTCTTGGAGTTTGATATGAATAGTAGAGGCATAAGACTTGCTCAAAAGGGTAGTATGACTGTTGATTGAGCCATACCGACTGTAAATAGCCATGGTGACATTTTTTAGTGTAACAAGTCTAAAAATGAAATGGTAATGATTTATGACAATGAGATGGAATGAGGTGTAAGATAAAATGAGAAATAGGGTGAAATGGAGTAAAACTATAAAAATAAAATGTAATGAAATATGACAGTGAGATGAAATGGAACTCTAAAATAAAATGAAAACAGAATGAGATGGAATGAGACTATGAATTTGCAGACTCTAAACTACAAATGAATGTAGCTTTTTGTCACTACTTATTATAGAAAGGAAATGGAAAATATAGGATGTCAAAAATTTCTGATTTTCACCCATCATAAACCACTGAAACCATCCAAGAATGAGAAATGCTTCTTACCTGCTAATGTATCTAACACTTGATCTATAAAGGGAAAAGGAAAATGATATTTAAGGGTAGCTTTATTCAATTCTTGGTAATCAATGCACACCCTCCATTTACCATCCTTTTTAGGCACAATCACTAAAGGGGAAACCCATTGGTTGTCTGAAATTGGGTAAATGAAGTTTACATTCAATAGTTTTTGCTACTCTTCTTTCACAATTTCCCTAAGATTTGGATTCGTCCTTCTTTGACGTTGTCTGATAGGTTTACAATTTTCCTCATTGTAGATGTGATGTATACAAGTCTTAGGACTAATTCCTTTCATGTCAGTATATTCCAATGCATATGCAACAGAATGTTGTTGTAATGTTTTGATTATCTTTTCTTGTTGTAATTTCTCCAAGTTTTTGTTTATGTTCAATGTTCTCCCTGGAAAGATTTCAATTGTAGAGCTACCAAATTCTTCCATAGAATAAAGAGACATCTGCCTAGATGACAAATATTCAATATTGGATTTTTCTTGAAATTGATCATGTTCATATTCTTGAGATGATTCAAAATTTTCCAGTGTATTTAAGATTTGACTTTCTTCAGTAATGTCTGAAATAGTAAAGAGAGGTTGAATGTCATTTTCAGCATCAATCCATTCTTTGTCATCTATTTCTATGATTGTTCTAGCTGGAGGATATAGAGTGAATTTCTTTTTTGAATTCCCATCAGAAATATACTTGTCACCAGATCTACAGCTAATGAAAGCATCATTTGTGGCCAACCAAGGTCTTCCTAATATGAGTGGATATCCTCTTAGATTGTTCTTTGGGGTTAAGATCATAGAATCAACAGGATATTCACAAGAATCTAAGGATACTGAAATATCTTCTAACACACCATATGGTTTGATTACAGATCTGTTTGCTAATTCCAGTAATGTAGGTGTGTAAAGAAGATTAGGAAGCTTGAGTTGTTCCATGGTTTGTTTCCTCATGATGTTTATTGCTGCTTCTAAATCAATCAATTTATTTGGAATTTCAACTCCATTGATATGTGTTTTCACAATTGGACTTCCTGGATCTACATATTTTTGTATGGCAATTTTTCCCATCATTATATCTCCTATTTTTCCTACTAGGTGAATTATTTCTGTTTCTTTTGCTTTTCTTCCTGGTTTCTTTATGCTCAACTCCTTTATTGTTTTAGCTAGGATTGGAATCTCCTTAATGGCTTGTACCAAAGGGATTTTGATATATACATTTTTCAATTCATCTAGAAAATCATAATTAGGCAACACAATCTACTTTTCTACTCCTTTATCAACTTGTAACCTTTTAGGAAAAGGAGGTGCAGAAGTAGATACTGGTCGCTCAATGATAGGAGTTGAGTTCACTGGTTCTTTCTATTTTTCATTTTCAGTATTTTGGTTTTGGAGAGATGTTCCTTCAAAACTTTTATTGGGTTGTAGAGAGTCTTCCTCAGAATTGTCTTGTTCTTGAATAACTACAAAAGGCCTTTCCTTTTCTAATATCCTACCAGATCTTAGTTGAACATCATTGAGACCTAGAGGAGTGATAATATAAGTTGGAAATTGTTGTCCTTCCACCATGTAAGTATTCTGATGATTTTTATTGTTGGAGTTTGGTAATGGTTGGGAAGGTAGCTGATTTGGTCTCTCCTGAAATGGTAGTAAGAGTTGAGGATTTTGGTTTTGTTGTGGAATTTGTTATGGAAATGGTAGTGAAAGTTGAGGGTTCTGATTTTGAAGTTGTTGTGGAATGTGTGGGGAAGGATAATTTTGATATGATGGAGGATATTGATAATATTGAGAAAATATCCCATACGGATTTTTTACTCCTTGAGATTAAGGTTGAGGTTGAGGCCAAAGTTTCTGCCAAGAATTCCAATTTGGTGGGGGCTAAAGATACATTTGATTGTTAAATCCATGATTTTGTGGCCCCTACCAAGGTCTTCTAGAGACAAAGCAAAGAGATTCTGCTGAATTTGGAATTGTTTCTTCTTGAAAAACAACCTTAAGACCTGGAATTGAAGGAAAACCCTTGGTCTCATGGTTTTCTTAACAAATCATATAAGTCTCTATAATTTTTGCATCCAAAGGACATTCTCTTAAAGTGTGTTTTTTTTTTTTTTTTTTTTTTGGGGACAGAAAATAGCTAAAGCATCAGCCTTGGTTTTCTGCTTGTTTTGCAACTTAAGGGTGTCTATTTTCTCACTAAGGCTCCCTAGAATATCTATTTTGAATTCATCAAGCATATTCCCAATTTCTGCCCTACTCACTGATCCAGTTGCAGACTTATTCACTCTAACAAGAGAAGGATCTCTTGGACCTTTCCTAGTTTTGGATTTCCCTCTTGAGAGATGAACACATAACTCTTCTATGTCACTTAATGGGAGTTGAGAGATATCTCCCTTCCCCATCATGTTAAGGATATCTATTCACTCATCTCTAATGGCTTTTAATAAAAGAGATTTTAAGGTATCTTCATCTAAATTTTTCATCTTTGCTCTTTTCAAGTTATAGTTGAATCTTTCAATTAAATCATCCAAATTTTCATCCTCTCTTTGTATCATTTTGAACACTTCATCCTTGTCATTGGTAGGCATGCAATAATCCAAATACCTATCCAAAAACACTTTCTTCATGTCATTCCACGTTCTAATGGACTGAGTGACTAAGCCCATGAACCACTTCAAAGCAACTTCTTTCAATGTTGAAGGAAATAAATTAAGTTTTTGAGAGTCTTCTAAGTAATCATAGGTTCTGCACAAGACTTCAAACTCAAATAAAAAAGTTTCAGGGTCCTCACTTTTTAACACATGGAAATTTGGGAGGACAGAAGGTGAGATATTTTTCATTATGGCATTTGTTTCTTTATCCACTACAGGGAATCCAAAAGTATTATCTATTTCCCAATTTCCTCTACCTCCTCCATTATTTCCTCTACCTCCTCCATTATTTCCTCTACCTCTTTTTCTACCCCCTCCACCAAACAGTGTGAATTCTCCATCCTCTCCCTCTTCTGCCATTATAGTTTCTTCAGATTCAATATAAGGTTCAACCTACAAGGCTACTTTCTCTTCCTCTGGTTCTTCTATTAATGGAATATGGGAGAGAGGTTCCACTTCTTCTTCCTCACCGGGTATTCCTAATTCTTCAACTAAAATGTGCTCCCCTGTGGAGGTGAAAAAGGCTACTCCTGCTGTTGGAGACCTAAGATTTTTCTCCTCTAGGACTGCCTTGGGAGATGAAGTAGGAGATTCTTTTGATTGGATTTCTGACCTTAGAATTTCAGGAGTTCTATGGCTGGGAGTATGAGCTTGAGATGGAGGAGTATCTCTTCTTGTCCTTGGTGGAGTAGGTGGTGTTGTAGGAATTGAACTTCTGCCTCTAGCTATAAATCTACCCCTAGAGTCTCTTTCTCTATGCATATCAATTTTTTGTTTTGAATGTAAGAGATAAGGTTACCTAATTACACTTCCCCAACAACGGCGCCAAAATGTTTAGTCAATTTAGTGTCCTAAATTTCTTGCATAAATTATCAACCGAGGTTCGTAAGTTGATGAAGTGTAGTGCACTGTATGTGCTTAGTTAACCCTTCTTAATTCGTTGTTTTGTATTTTATATTGTTTTTGGGGGTTTATGTCCTTTGATTCCTAACAATGTACAATTTGAACTATGAGAAGCTGAATCTAAACTTCCTAAAGGTGAACCAAGAGCTTAAAACTAGTCAAAATATAAGTTAAAAGAAGGAAAAACAAAGCATCTGTCGTATCTTGTCATTAATCCTAAGTCATGAATCTAATTATTAAAATTAAAAGGTAAAGTTGTAAGGCAAGTTGAAATAAATACAGAGAAGTAAATTCACTGAAGTACTTCTAGTTACCCAAACCTTCAATTTTGAAAGATAGCTTTCTTGAGATGGAATATAAGAAACTTTATGTACTTTATGGTCTAAATAACTAAATTAAACATGTAGAAAGTAACTGATTGGTTTCAACCCTTGTGTAAAGTGAATGTTTAACAATTTAGTTTAGGATGGATATCAGCTTGTAATGGTGATCAAAAACATTCATTCACACAGTGCATTGGCAATCTGAACTAGGAAATAAATAACAAAAACAATGGGTAAACTAATCAACAATGCATCCTCATTAATTTCAACCTTACTCTGTTTAAAAAAAAATCATTTCCTTTATGAAATGGATTGGAGAGACAAGACTACACAATTGAATTCTAACATTATGCTACTGATCAGAACTAAAAGAAATCAAACTACAGGAAATCAACCTAAGTTACAAACACTACTAAAAGTAAATGACGAAATTAAAACTAAATAGAAAACAATGAAAATAAAAATTTCTTCAGTGCTGGGGCCCTCTGCAACTGACTGGGTTGAGCTGCTAACTAATTCAAATTCTCCTTCAAATGATCATTGGTCAACACACAACTTTATATTATAAACAGGAACAAAAGTTCAAAATTACAGAGCTGCAAGTCTGAGATTAATACATCAAAAACTTCGAACCCTTCTCTGTTATGTACAACTGGTATTTAAAATAAAAATATTCATAACTGTCTTTTGAGGAAAATTAGTTGCAGGTGGTCTACACATATCACAACAGAACTGCGTAAATGTTTGATCAACTACGGGTGACTTGAATTCGAGCAAGATGGTTGCACAGAACCGTTCACAGGTGGTTGATCCGAGTTAATGTTGCAATAGAATTGTTGGATTTATTAATTAACCATGAAAGAGTAAACAAAGAGTCCTATTGCTTCTGGGTTTCATATGTTTGACTCCACCTTTGATTGTGGTCTTGAGCTAGCTTTTTTATCGATTTAGATTGGGTGACTAGGATGGAATCCATGTTGAGACGATTCCAGAGATGCCCATGTGGCCGGTTTCTTTGTTTGACACCTGGAACATGCCAAACCACGGAAATAGCTACGAAACACACAGTTAGCTGCAGAATAGGCTGCGTTCTATAGCTAATTTGCAAAAACTTATTCAAATAGCAAAAACATAAAAGTATAACATGTCAATCATTTAATGTCCTCCTTAAGAAAAAATCTATCATTTATCATTGATGGGGATCTGTATTCTTATGGAAAAACAAGGGAAAGAAGTGAGAAAAGTTGTCAAGGAGAGGGTAATTCTGAGGTTCAACACTAAGAACTAAAGGTAACTTTCTTTATTTAAAGAATTGTTGGTACATATCAAAATGTTACATAACTGGGAAACTAGACTTTTTACACTCTTATCCTCTTCTACTTCTGCTAGGTTCTAAATGCCTAATGGGCTTCTCGATCCCTTTATTTCTACAAAATGAGTGAGGGAAAAATTCCAGAGGCCTTGAGCATTATTCAGAGTAGGGGGGGTGAAACATTAGTGTGACTTATGAACAATTTTTACCCTTTATTAAACTTTAACTGAAATTCACACTTAATTTGTAGCACATCACAATATATTAGCAGCTAATAACATATGAATAACCACGATCATATTAGTAAAAAGAAATAAGAATATAAACATGAGATTAACAATGCATGAACCGTAGACCATCACAACACATCACAATAACACATCAATAATCACACATGTGGACATCAGATGTAAGGAGGAAACCAGAAGGGTAAAAACCATCATCAATAGATCATCTTCGTTGTCATCTCTTCTATTATGTGAAACTTCTTTACATCTGATTCACTAGCCACTACTAGTGTGTAAGGCACCACTTGCTAATCATGTGATCTGCTACTCACTCCATAAAACAAACCTGAAGAACTTTGTAGGCCACCACCTGCTGGAAGCCACTAATCCCAATAAGCCTCACCCAACCACCATTAGATGGAAGCCATCATTCCCGTGTTCTCAGAACACCACTTGAAGGATCTTGGTACACCTTGAATATGTAAGCCATCACTTGCTAAGTGAAAGTCCTAACCTTCAACACATCTCACACAGACCATGTTTAAAAAAGTTGTTGGCTTAAGGGGGCCTCACCCAAGTTCGGAGTTATTCATACCAACCAAAAAAACCCTAATTGCTGGCCCTTTTGGCAACAACCTATGTAGCGCAGGTTGCAATCTCGCCCAAAGTAGTAGTGGGGGATGCTAGAACCAAGTTTGTACATCCAGAGGCCTGTGTGATGGTTTCCTAAGGTTCTTAGGTTTTAGATCTACCTTCGCATAGATCTACTCCTTCCGACTGTCAACTACTACAACTCTATCAAAATGACCTTCAGATCTTCGAAGGTACTTAATTGTACTTATCATGCGGAAATATTATAGATCTACGAGTTCTACGTAGTAAATGTGCACTCTGAAGCCCTCATTAGGGGACTTTTGGGGTCTAAAATATGCCTCCTAAGGAAATTATAAAATAATAGTGGAAACGATAAAATAAGATTAGATTACATCATCAAATTTTAGAGGGAAAAGAGAAAAAACTATTTTTTCAACTCATATTTTCAACTTATCTCCCTATGGGGTTACTCAAATTTCGATTGACAACACTCGTTGGATGCATAATATGATTCCTCATCCAATGAGTACCCATGTTGCATACATTTGATGGACCCTGCTACACGAAAAATTAGAAATACATGAAAACCATTATTGCAATCACATGTTTTCATGTATTTCTCATTTTTCGTTCAGTAGGGTCCATCAAAAGTATACAACATGGGTAATCCTTGGATGAATAATTAAATTTTTCATCCAACGAGTATTCCCGCTCGAAATTGAGTAAAACGTTAGGGAGATAAGTTGAAAATACGAGTTGAAAAAGAAGTTTTATTATTTTATTATTTTTTAATCTTTTTACTTTTTTACTCAAAAAATGGTAAAGAATCCCCCATGGTTGACATCATCATCTTGAATCTTATTGGTTCTTATAAAATTTGTTTTGGTTGTACATTTTTCTTAGGAGGCCCATTTTAGGCCTCAAAATTCCCCTAATGTATGGCCTAGATCTGTCGTCGCGAAATCAACCCTTTCTGGACAACTAACTACAACAGATCTATCTAACGACTTCCTGATCTTCGCGAAGGGGGTTAATTATACTTATCATGCATAAATATTACAGATCTATCCATTTCACCCATAAACTATGCATTAATTCACATAAAACAGATCACAGATCAAAGATACATAAACTTAAACAGAAGTAAATAACAAGGCAAATATACATCTGAATTGCTTCCAAAACAATCTTTATTATGAATAAGCATTCAATTTACATATTTCTCCTCCCTACACACTCTACTACAGGGGCCCACACACTCAACTTACAGACTTACCAAGGTATCTACGGACTCAGCTGCAGGAGCCTTCCCCTTTCACCTAAGTACAGGAAACAAACATTTCTTGCCTTAGCACCTTGCCTTTACAATGATTCTTCAAAAATGTTACTTTTTTAGACTCGCTGTGACTCAACTATATATAGCATTTTCATTACAATACCATGGCCCGCAAACCATGGGTGAGTCTCAAAACCATCCTATCAATTACCCATACAAGGGACTAATGCCCATTTGTCTCTTACTTAGCTTCACGCTCAGCTTCCACATTTCGTGGAGATTTTACATTCTTTAACAAAAACTATTATAAAAATTGACTTATTGACAAAATTTGACCCCAAGGACCCCATCCCAACAAAAAATTCTGACTATATCCAATTTACAAATTCATACAATCATCATGGGCCTCATTTCATCCCATGTTCATATTGGACCCATACAAAAAAATAAATTCATCACAATCTGCAGCAACACCTGCAAACAATCACCAATCTGCATACATATGCTACACAATCTCAACCAAAATATGCTCAACAAAAACAAACCCTACAATAATAAAATATAACAATCTGATTTACACACTCAGCCATAGAAAAAATCATGCATCCATACAAATATCAATATTGAAGCTATAACAATAATACTCTACAACAAAGCCCCTACAACACAAAGAGTTCATAAATCAATCTTTGATC
Organism: Pinus tabuliformis; assembly: GCA_031772625.1. Classification (NCBI taxonomy): domain Eukaryota; kingdom Viridiplantae; phylum Streptophyta; class Pinopsida; order Pinales; family Pinaceae; genus Pinus; species Pinus tabuliformis. The sequence goes on along the minus strand of CM062816.1, from coordinate 765,486,282 downwards.
AACAACTACAACAACTATAACAAAATCCTCTCCATTGCATCAACAACTGGAAGCCACGATATTCAAAACAAAATCTGTCAATCATGTCAATCTATTATGGCTCCATCATCCTCTAAAGTCCGGTCCAAACTGGAGATATTATCTACTCTCTAACTCAGCAAACTTGTAGCATACACTCATAAAAGATACTATGAATTTTATCCTTGATGGAGACAAAATGGCTCTATTTATAGTTTTTCGTTCATGTGAAGGGGGCATGTCTTGTGGAAATATGGTGTAGAATTGCAACTTCTCAAGAAATTTTAATCTAAATCAAGAGACACAATCCTACTATATTGATATGTGTAATTTAATTTACAATTTAGAATAACAATCGACACATGCAATAGGAAATAACACACATGCACAATATTTTTTCTAGGGGAAAGCAATTGCTAAAAACCCCTTATGTCTGCTTGCATTAATCATATGAATAGAGATGTATTACAATTGTTAGCTCAGTTTGAGCTCAACCTGTAAGTGAATAACCTATCTCTTTGCTCAATGAGAAGATTTGACCCAGAATTAGCCAATTTATGCCTCAACTTAAGCCCCTATTTCCTTGCACAATTACTGAGGAATTAGGACCCTATTGATTAGGAATTTTCCTCCAATTGACTGCACAATTCCCAAGGTTGATCATCTGGTTTCATGCAACACCTGTACACTCAATACTAGTTCACAACTGATATTACACTACCTTGGAATCTACACCACATATGGGGAACTTAGATTCTCTGCATGCACTAGCTATTTTTTGGTCTGATTGATCAATTAACTGGATGATCCCTGAGTTAGATTGTTGTCCCATTGCACAACTAACCTTCCACTATTTCTATCTACATTTATAACTAGTTTAATTGAAAAAAACTTGAAATAACTGATATTGATTGCTACAAATTATCCATCACACATGATTAAATGAACTCCAATCCCTCTAACTCGAATTTAGTGAGTAAACTAAGTGACACAAACCATTTCACACAAGTTAACTACATCCAATTTTTCTATTGATGTGAAAATTCAAATTTTCTCAATTTGACCAAGGCAAAACCAAATTTAGACTTTCTTGTTGCATTTCTCAACACTACTCCTCAGCAAGAAATGGATTATCAACCACCCTTATCCTGCACTCGTGGAACTCAAACTTCCCTCTTGATAAGGCATTTGTCAAAATGTCAGCATCTTATTCCTCTGTCGGAATGTATTGTAGCAATATTATATGCATCTGCACACAGTCTCGTAAATGATGATACCATATATCTATATGCTTGGATCAATCGTGAAATACAAGATTATTAGAGAGCTTAACGTAACTATGATTATCACAATAGATCACTGTTGGATCCATCATCTAACCAGACAATCCCACAAGTATCTTTCTCATCCATATCGCCTCACATGTTGCTTGACTTGCAACCATGTATTCTGCTTCTATCGCATTGAACGCCACAAATATTTGCTTCCTATTGTACCAGGAAACCGTTGCAGACCAAACACTGAAAATTCCACCTGATATACTCTTTCATACGGATGGACTCCTTTCCCAATATGCATCTGTGAAGCCACACAACTTCACTCCTTCTATCCCTCTGTACCATAATCCATACTAGGTAGTGCCTCTAAGGTACCATAAAACATGCTTAGCTTCCTTCCAATACAATTTGGTTGACCTAACCATAGTTTGGCTCAACTGGTTGACTGTATAACACATATTTGGTCGTGTATTCACAAGATAGATTAGTGAACCCACTAGTTGTTGGTAAATGGTAACATCCACCTCTTCACCTGTAGTGGAAGTCTCCTTCCTCTAGTTGGTCGCTAGAGGTGTCTCCATGGGATTACAACTCTCCATACAAAACCTTTGCAGTATCTTATTTGAATACTTTCCTTGAGACACAAACAATTCCCCATCGCCTTTCCATATTTCCAGCCTGACGAAGTAATGCATGAGACCATGTATTTCATATCAAATTCCCTTGCAAGAGATGATCAGTTTCTCATCACTTTTCAATATTAAATCATCAACATATAAAAAATTATAATAAATTTACCTTCTATCAAAATATGATAGGGGTTCACATCCACTTCACTTTTGGTGAAGCCCAATCCAATGAGATAATTGTCGATCTGGGTGTACCAAGCATGGGGTGCTTGTTTGAGACCGTACAACGCTCACTTGAGTCTGCACACATGAGACCCCCAATCAAATGTCCCAAAACCTTCTGGTTTCTCTATGTACACCTCCTCCTCAATAGCCCCATTAAGGATTGTTGTTTTTACATCCATCTGGTGGATATTCCACCCCATTTGCGTTGCTAGAAAAAATTGATCTGATGGATGAATACCTTGCTATAGGAGCAAAAGTTTACTCATAGTCAATTCCCTAAACTTGAGAGAATAATTTGGCCACAAATTTTTCCTTATACTTCTCTATACTTTTTTATGTTGCATGCTTAACTTTGAAGATCCATGTCAAAACCACAAATGATTTATCTACCAGCCTTGGGACCACTTCACAAACCCCGCTCTTCATGATGGATTCTTATTATTACACCATTACATCAACCTAAACTGGTTTCTCAATTACTTCCTCAAAAGATGATGGCTCAGTCTCTCTAAGGTCATTCATAATGCTAGCACTCTGTAAATTTCCCTAGGTTGAGGAGAGAAATTCTAGAGGTAACCACAAACCACTTCTAGGCCATGATCTAGCCCTTCTGGCCTAGAGAGGGATCTCTCACTTTGGTTACTCAAAAATATGATATTAGGCTAGGTAATAAGCTCAACAAGGTTTGATTTTTTAAAGGTATGTTGATGAGAAAAGAGATAGATCCATTGGGCATGGAGTCATGTCAAATCTATTTTTGTCCAATCAGATGATGGAAAGAGAAAAGGGTTTCTCCACAGGGGCAAGGTAGGCATCCTTGGTTGTGTAAATTAGGTTAAATCATTGTACATGGTGAGTGTATAAAGGTGAAATACAACATATAGAGCATAAATAGCATAGATGAATTCTAAATTGTTTCTTTAGGATGAAAACATTGATAACTTCAAGAACTAATTCAGAGCATCATGAAGGATGAATTCTAAATTAAACATCTAGTCTTTCAAGCAAGAAGATACATATTTAAGAGATGTAAACACATGAGACAACTTACAATATCAAAGGAGCACAAACCACCAAGATTCTGACACAGGAATCACTGAAAATCACCTTCTAATTTTCATTCATTCACTGGAAAAGTTTTCAAATAATACAGTCCACAAAAAATCTCTTCTTCTCTAATCCAACCAACAACCAACCCTTTCTACATTCAAATTCATGAATTATATACAATATTCTCTTCCTAAGTCTAAGGGGGTCGAAATCCACCTATTCCCATAATAGATGAAACTAATTACATGAAAATAGCAAACAAAACCACTTTCTTAGGTACTAGGAAACTACCTTTGACCTATTTATTATAACTTTTATAATACATCATAAATTTGGAATATTTGAGAATAAACATTAACTACACCTCCTAAGACAATACACCACTTATCCACATGGTCTAAACTACTTCTAGAAGCCAGAAATTTCTAAATTTGAAATGAAATGGCATTGACTGTCCAGATTTGTAGCGCAATAGATAGACTAACAACGAATTGAAGTAGATCTCCATGTTCCATATGATTCCTTCCTTCCTCTGACAAAATGAAGAAAATGGGTATGCTTTAAATACCTCTGTGATAATACTGAACCTCTTAGATAAGATTCAAAGTGCTTGCAGACCTCCGTTTAGCTATCCCTCACTTTCGCAGAAAATTGTCAACTTTCGCAGAAAAATTGTCAACTTTTGCATCATGACTGATATTTCTTTAGTATATCCTAAACGGTGAATCTGATTGAGCTTAAATTTGGACAACGAGTTAATATCATCATAATTATTCTCCACACCAAATTTAAGAAAAATCTGACTCACAGATTTATAGAAAATATGAAAATGGTTGTAGGTAACAGTAGCTTGATTATCAACAACCGTGAAGCATTTTGGGCTGAAATTAATTGAGTTTATTCATCTCACCCCCATACATCTACTGTAAAAATTTCAGGGCAAATGGGTACAGGGTCTAAGAGATATGGTGAAAATATGGTGACTGTGTGAAAACGTAGTGCAAAAGCGCAACGCTCCATGGTAGAGATACCTCCGGTCATTCCCTAAGTTGCTTGATGACTTCAATAGGTGTGAAAAGGCCTAAAAAACATCATCTTCCTCCTTAGAAACTTTCTTTTATCTCATAAATCCCCCAACTCTCTAAATTTCACTTTCATAAAAAATGTAGCGCCACTTGTCTTCTATAGGTTTCAATCAACAATGATGTCTTTGTACAATATGCACATCCTTTTGCATGATGCTGACATAATGATAACCATGTTTGAGACCACTTTCAAACCTTTCTTCATAAAAAGTACCAAACATTCATTACCCCCCCCCCCCCCCCCCCCACCAAAATGCAACGAAGATTTTTTTTCTCTTGCAAGCTTTCTATGATTTTTTTGTTGGTTCATACATGCAATTGAGGATTCATTCAGCATTAAGGGACAAGGATAAACTTGGATTTTCAAATGTGAAGGAGAATTAACCACCAGTATGTGAGAATTGTAGTGTTGTGTGGATTCGTAGAACCCCTAACTCCCTTTCGCATTGAATGAAACGAGCAACCCAAGATTTTCGATGCAGATCATGAAGAGCTTAATGATATGGGATGAAGAGGCAAGGTAAAATGCTCATGTGGAATGGCCTAGAGTAGAAATGAAGGTGATGATCATGATTTATAAAGAAAATCATGAATGCGCAACGCTCTTCAGAAAACGTAGCGCATTGGGAAAAGGAAGGACTGTGCTTCTGACCATTATTCCCTGTTGAGATCATGAGTTTTACTTTTGAAATTACATTCAAACTAATACCAAAGAGCCTCCAAATATATGCCAATATTATTCCATGAATTGTTTTGATGTAGACATAACCTCTAGACTTAGGTGACCTATTGACAATGACTTAGAACGGTGACCAACTCACAATAACCAAGGATTTATAAAACTTTTTTTGGTACTTTTTCCAAGGTGACCAAAAAATTCCTATGATTACCCTTTAATAAGGAAAATACATGAGTCTAGACATTGGACTCTTAGAAAAAGAGACACCTTTACATGAAACTTAATCTAAACCTAGACCTCTTTAAACAATAATAGGTAGGTCATCATGACTAATATTTAGATAAATAGAAATACTAGCATGACCAAGATTCCTATACATAGGACCCTAACATAGGGTCTAATGGGGATGACATCCTCCCTGTGAGGTGCCAATAACACTGTAAACTAGTAGCCTCATCCATTGGGTTGTTCCCAATCTTGAAACTTGCAAACTGATGTTGAGACCAAAACCACTGTACATTTTGAAAATCACAACTGCACGCCGCTGGAAAAATATGTTCAAACTATAATCTGAAAACAAACATGTTGAAAGAGATGCTTGACAATAAAGGTTATTGCACACACTTTCCTACTTATCTTACTTTGTTGAGCACAAGTGTTGAATCAAGTGATCTCAAATTTCCAGTAAAGCCAATCAAGTAGCTGCTCACATAATCTGATTGCTTGATTGTGCTTCAACAAGATAAAAACTGGAATATTAAATGGTAGAAGCAACTCAAACCTCAAACTGAATCCAATCTTTGCACTGGTGAACAAAACAAGATCTACCTTGACTGATGATTCCAACAGGCTTGTAAAAGGATCCTCAAATGAAAATAGAAGACAATCATATTGTAGCAATCTGTCAACTGCATCTTTTCTCTCACACAAAGCTAATTTAGAGCTATCATGAAAGGACTGAAAGTCTGCGTAAAACAACTGCAATAAAATCATTCCTGGCAATATTTTTGATACTAGTTGACCATCATTTTCATTTGCAGACGTACAACTAATTAAAAGATGCAAATCTTGACTATTGAAATCTTTCATATAATCAACTATAGGATCAAAGAAAACATATTTTGCTTGCTGATCATCAAGAAGTTCTATAATTTGATTTCCATGATGAGACTTCTCATATGTATTGTTTAAATCATACCCTAGTTTCAACCGTAAAAAGTCCTCAAGTTTGTCAACAAACTCCTCTAAAAATTGTTTTTTTCTTCAAATATGAATTTGCACGACTTTAAATAAATAGGTAATAAATTAGAGAAATCTTCATCAATTTGATCATCATCAAAATTATCCTAGTATTATTTTAAACCTTCAATAAAAATAGGGTCTGCTAGATACCCTGCCATTTTGATATATTAGGAAATTCAAGCTATGAATTATTTGAACGGTGGAGTCGCCAGTAAAACCTTGATTTTAGGATCCTACTACCAGTGGATTCTTTGGATCAGGTAGATTGGATTTGCAAGGTGAATGGTTCACCCTTAATATGTGTTTGAATGTTGTCCACCATTAGCAAATCTAAAACTTTTGATGATCTTTCCCAGAGAATATGAAACCTTTCATTCAGGCCCGGCAACGATGCCATAATGTTAGCACTCTGTAAATTTCCCTAGGCTGAGGATAAAAATTCTAGAGGTAACCAAAAACCACTTCTAGGCCAAAATCTAGCCCTTCTAGCTTGGAGAGGGCTCTCTCACTTAGATTACTTGAAAAATATAACATTAGGCTAGGTAATAAGCTCAACAAGGTTTTATTGTTTAAAGGTCTATTGATGAGAAAAGAGACAAATCCATTGGGCATGGAGTCATGTCAAATCTATCTTTTTTCTAGTAAGATGATGGAAAGAGAAAAGGGTTTCTCCAAAGGGGCAAGGTAGGCAGCCTTGGTGGTGTAATTTAGGTAAAATCCTTGTAGAGGATGAGTGTAGAAAGGTGAAAGACAACACATAGAGCATCAATACCATAGATGAATTCTAAATTGTTGCTTTAAGATGAAAACATTGATAACTTGAAGAACTAAATTGGAGCATCATGAAGGATGAATTCTGAATTAAACATCTATTTTTTTAAGAAAAAAGATACAGATTTAAGAGATTTAAACCCATGAAACAACTTATAATATCAAAGGAGCACAAACCACCAAGATTCTGACACGAGAATCTCTACAAATCACCTTCTAACTTTCATTCATTCACTAACAAAGTTTTCAAATAATACAGTCCTTAAAAAGTCTCTTCTTCTCTAATCCAACCAACATCCAACCCTTTCTACATTCAAATTCATGAATTATATACAATATTCTCTTCCTAAGTATAAGGGGGTTGAAATCCACCTATTCCCCTAATAGATCAAATTAATTATATGAAAATAGCTAACAAAACTACTTTCCTAGGTACTAGGAAACTACCTTTGACCTATTTATTATAATTTTCCTAATAAATCATCAACTTGGAATATTTGCAAATAAACATTAACTACACCTCCTAAGACAATAAGCCACCCATCCACATGATTTAAACTACTTCTAGAAGCCAAAAATTTGAATTTTGAAATGAAATGGCATTGACTATCTAGACTTGCCGTGCATTAGCCAGATTCACATCAAATTAAAGTATCCCTCCACGTTATGTATGGTTGCAACCTTCCTTTGTAAAAATGGAGCAAATGAGTATGCTTCATATACCTATGTGATGGTACTGAACCTCTTAGAAAAGATTCAAAGTGCTCGCAGACCTCCCTTTGGACTATCCCCCATTTTCGTAGCAAAATTGTCAACTTTCGCAACGCGACTGGTATTTATTTAATATCTCCTAAACGGTGACTCAAATTTAGCTTACATTTGGAAAAAAGAGTTAACATCATAATTATTCTCTACACAAGATTTGAGCCAAATCCAACTCACAGATTTCAAGAAAACCTGAAAATGGGTGTAGGTGACAGTAGCTTGTTTCTTGAAAACCATGAAGCATTTTGGGCTGAAATCAACTTAGTTTATTCATATCACCCCCACACATATACTGTAAAAATTTCATGGAAAATTGATAGCAGGTCTAAGAGATATGGTGAAAATATGGTGACTGTGTGAAAATGCAGTGCAAAAGCGCAACGCTTCATGGTTGAGATACCTTTGATCACTCCTTGAGTTGCTTGATGACTTCAGTAGGTGTGAAAAGGCCTAAACAACATCAAATTCCTCCTTAGAAACTTTCGTTTATCTCACAAATCCTCCAACTCTCTAAATTCCACTTTCATAAAAAATACATTGCTAGTGAGAAAGCGCAACACCACGTGTCCTCTATAGGTTTTGATCAACAATGATGTCTTTGAACAATATTCACATCCTTTCATGATGTTGACATAATACTAACCATGTTGGAGACCCCTTTCAAACCTTTATTCATCAAAAATACCAAACATTCATTTCCACAACCAAAAACGCAACAAAGATGAGTTTTTTCCTCTTGCTGACTTTCTATGAATTTTTTTTTCCTGGTTCATACATGCAATTGAGGATTCATTTAGCATTAAGGGACAAGGATAAACGTGGATTTCCACCTGTGAAGGAGAATTAACTATTGGTTTACAAGAATTGTAGCGTTGTGTGGATTCCCAACGCCCCTGCCTCCCTTTCGCAACGAATGAAACAAGCAACTTGAGCTTTTCAACACATGTGATGAAGAGCTGAATGATATGGGATGAAGAGGGAAGTTCAAATTCTCATGTGGAATGGCTTGGAGTGGAAATGAAGGCACTAATATTTATTTAGAAAGAAAATCATGAATGCGCAATGCTTTTCTGAAAACGCAACACATTGGGAAAATGAAGGATTGTCCTTCTGACTGTTATTCCCTGCTGAGATCATGAGTTGTCCTTTTGAAATGAAATTAAAAATGATACCAAAGAGCCTCCAATTATGTGCCAAGTTCATTTCATGATTTATTTTGATGTGAAAATAGCCTCTACACTTAGGTGACCTACTAATAATGTCTTTACCAACTCACGATATCAAAGGATTTACAAAACATGTTTTTTGTACTTTTTCCAAGGTGGCCAAAGAATTCCTATGATACCCTTTAATAAGGAAAACACATGATTCTAGACATTGGACTCTTAGCAAAATAGACACATTTACATGGCACTTAATCTAAACCTAGACCTCTTTAAACAATAATTGTCAGGTCATCATGACTAATATTTACAAACCGACTTTAGGTATATAGAAATACTAACATGACCAATATTCCTAGATATAGGACCCTAACACATAAGAGCCATGTAGCCAGTGTACCTCTCATGTGACCTCCTTTTCCTACGTAAATTTGAAGGAGCTCCCACATTCATCCTGCATTAATATATCAACTTCCCTAATTCTTTTTCTGCCTTCTTTGGATGTTTCTACTTGAGTGGATGTCTCCAATATCTACTCCTCTATTTTTCGTTGCTCCACAACTTCTTGAAGCTCCTCCTTTGGAGCTAAAATTTCCTTTTCTATTCGGATCTAAAGTTTCCTCTCAAGGGAGAACCACATCGCTTTCTCCTCATCAAACTTTACATCCCTTCGCACAAATGTAATTTTAAGGGAAGGTAAGTACACACGGTAATTATGTGAAGTTTCAGTGTAACCCACAAAAACTCCCAACTCTGTTGTCAGCTCAAGCTTCTTCCTTGAATATTTGGAGACATGGAAGTAAACAAAGGCTCCAAAAATATTGAAGTGAGACACATTCAACTTCCTCCCTGAGAAAGCCTCCTTCAGTATAATCATACCAAGAATCTGAAAAGGACTCTGGTTCTACATGTAGATTGTTTTGTTACATGCCTAAGCCCACAAATGCAGTGGTGGGCCTTGGTCATGTAGCATAGCTCTAGCAGCTCCAAAAATTCTACGGTTTTTTCTCTCAACTACCCCATTTTGCTATGGGTTGTGGGGTAATGTCATCTCTCTTCAAATTACTTCTTTCACACAAAACTCCTTAAATTCATTCAAAACATACTCACCTCCATTGTTGCTCCTGAGAGCCTTCACCTTATTTCTGATCTCTTTCTCAGCTAGTGCCTTGAACTCTACAAAGTTTGAGAATGTCTCATCCTTCTTCTGCGTGAAGAAGATCCAACACTTCCTTGACAAATCATCAACAAATATAACATAATAGTTATGTCTGGAAATGGGGGTTGTCGAGAAAATTCCACAAACATCAGAGTGGACTCTTTCCAAGGCTGCATGTGCTTTGTTGTCTCGATCATGGAATGTGGATTTCACATAATTCCACAAGGTACAACCTTTGCAGACATCCTTATGCTCAAGTGCTCCTTTAGGGAGGCCAGTGGTTATTTACTACATAATTTTCAGGGTGTCATGATGCAAATGGCCGAGTCTTCTGTGCCAAATTTCACCAACATCACAGCTCTACACTTTCTCTACCTTACTGCTTAATGTAGTTCAATCTTCCACATCCAACTTGTAGAGGTTCTTCACACGAACCCCGATCTAATTCGCCTGTCTAGTGGATATGTGTCTCAAGAATGTTTTCCCTTTGCTGAAGATCACATCGTAACCAGAGTCTTCCAAAACTGCTACAGAGATGAGATTATTTTTTTAGCCTGGAAGAAACATGACATATTTGAGGCGAAGAGGAGATCCCAACTCCCCTTTAAAGGTTACTGTACCAATCTTGGTAGCACTATACCTTCTTTCATCCCCAAACTCAATATGCTTCTTGAGATCTTTCTTCTCCAAGTCACTGAAAAACTCTCTACACCATTTCATGTGGAATGAGGCACCCGAATCAAAGTACCACAAACACCCAAACAGAGTGCTAGCCATGCATGCGATAAGGGTGAAGTCAAGCTTGAACTATGAAGCCAATGTTTCACATGTTTCTGTTGAAAATAGCAACAAAAAAATTTAAAAATAGAATCCAAAATTTCCAATTTAATTTGTCCTTGAATTAAACTGAGAATTAAAATCGAATTCTATTCTCATAGAAACTTGTAATAGTTAACTAGAGTGAGTTGACTTAATTAACTTAGGAATTTCAAGTTGGAAGTATTTATAAAGTCACGTATATGTTCTCCCTATATTATAGGGGTCTAGGATGAGTTAAGTATGAGTGGTAATTAGTTAACTCAATTTATTGAGTTAAGTCCAGTTATTTTAGTTCCAAACTCTTTGAGGAACTAATAGTGAGTTAACAATCAGTTGATGCATTAGTGCACTCAACTAGTGCTACTTGAGTTAAATGAATATTCCCTCATCAGAAACTCATGCATGTCGATTCTAAGAAAGACTCAGTTGAGACTATATTGCAGGGACAATGTGGTATTTGTTGTATAATTTTATGAGTTTTGCAGATGGTGCATGCAATCAGGAACTGAACCTAAAAGAGATTGCGCAGTTATGGATGAGGAATTTCCCTTTAAATTCGGGCTAATTCTCTCGGGAATTGTGTAAAGAATGAAAACCTTGGAGGCTTGGAAATCTGGCTAAGTATTGGCCAAAGGAAGTCATCAGGCCGAGGATCAGAAATACTTGTGCAGGTTAAGCTCAAGGTTGAGTAGAGCATAATGTATTCATTTGAATTCTTTGACCAAGGGTAAGGAAATAGGGAGCTTAGAGAGCAGAGAAGAGGCATGTATTTTCCTTGAGCTTGCTTGTGAGCTAGGAGATTGATTTTACTGAGTGCTGGGATTGTTCTTGTGAGAACAAGCAAAGTATTATCATATTGGATTTCTGATTAATGCAATACAGATAGTGGGGTTTTGAGTTGTGGCTTTCCCCGGATATTTATTGTGTTATGTGCCATTGATTTGTCTTCCTCTTGTCGATTATTGTTTTGCTCGATCTCTATGGGCTTCCACTATAAAGAATAGAACTATATTCTTGTCTCTTGTTTTAGTAGATTACATGAGCTTGTGAATCTACAGGATAATTCTACATGGTATCAGAGTTAAGGACAATATACTAAAGGAGATTTCAAAGTTTTGAGTTTTGGGCCGCGAGTTTGTAGAGCAAATCTGAAAACTTTTGTGTGAAATTTTCAAAAGAATAAGAAGAAGAAGAAGAAGAAGAAGAAGAAGAATAAGAAGAAGAAGAAGAAGAAAAGAAGTAGATCTGGATTCCTTGCGAAAAAATACCCAAATTCAAAAAAAAATTGGCTGAATCGAAGTTCGTATGAAGGAGATATCAATGATTTAAAATCATCTCTTTTCCATAAAATTTCATGACGGTAGGATAGATGAAATAGATTGGTGTGCTAGCCAAGAACTTGTATGCTCTTGAGGTTCAAGATTCATGCAAAGCCTTGAGGAGCAAGGCAAAGGTTAGAGACTTGGTGGTTGAGAGGTAGAGTAAATTACCTCTCAACATCCAGCCCCAGAAGAAGCTTTTGAAGTAGCTTCAGGAATTTGTGGAGCAGTCACAACTAGAGAAGCTGAGAGGAAACCGAGTAGAGAGATCCACTCAAGTAGAGAAGAATTAGTCTCATATAATTATGCAGCATGAACAATTGGAGAAGCCGAGAGGAGACCGAGTGGAGGCATCTAGTCATGCAAAGACCTCCAGTAGGAGGAAATTTTGAGCCAAGTGGGCAAAGGGATCACATACAACCAACCTCTAGGTGTGAGATGGGGAGATTTCAAGTGATATTCCCGAGAGGGTTGAAATTGGGTAAGGTCCATTGAGTGGTTTTATCTCACGGATAACACCTCGCTACGGGAGCCCAAAGTACATAGTAGTGGGAGGAATTAGTGGGATTGACGCAGTCAGAGATCATAGTGACATAGGCTAGAGCAGACAGATATTGAACAGCATAGAGAGGGTTGACAACAGTGCAGAAAGGCAGAATCAACGAAATCACAGAGCTTTCACTTGACAGAGGCAATAACAGTCAAAGACTTTGATAACAGAGGCATCATTCTGATTCAGATTGGATGTTTTTTGTTTTTGGATTTGTTGGAGCAACAACACTAGGGAGAAGTGTTGCATGCAGAACATTCCAAAGGTTTAGGATTGAGATCGATTTAAATTAATTTCTTGTTGAGAGGGACTATTAAAAATAACAACAAGAAATGTTAAAAATAGGATCTATAAATTCCATTTTAATTTGTCCTTGAATTAAACTGAGAATTAAAATCAAATTCTATTATCATAGCAAATTGTAATAGTTTACTAGAGTGAGCTGACTTAGTTAACTTAGGAATTTCGAGTTGGAAGTCATTCTGAAGTCATGCATATGATCTCCCTATATTATAGGGGTCCAGGATAAATTAAGTATGAGTGGTAATTAGTTAACTCACTTTATTGAGTTAAGTCCATTTATATTAGTTCCAAATTATTTGAGGAACTAATAGTGAGTTAATAGTCAGTTGATGCATTAGTGCATTCAGCTAGTTCTACTCCAGTTAACTGAATATTCCCTCATTAGAAACTCATGCATGTCGATCCTGAGAAAGACCTAGTTGAGACTAGAGTGTAGGGACAATGTATTGTTTGTTGTATAATTTTTTGAGTTGTAAAGATGGTGCATGTAATCAGGAACTGAACCTAGAAGGGATTGTGTAGTTATGGATGAGGAATCCCTTTAAATATGGGCTAATTCTCTCAAGGATTGTGTAAAGAATTAGAAGCTTGGAGGCTTGGAAATTTGGCTAAGTATTATCCAAAGAAAGTCATCAGGCAAAGGATAAGAAATACTTATGCAGGTTAAGCTCAAGGTTGAGCAGAGCATATTGTATTCATCTGAATTCTTTGAACAAGGGTGCAAGGAAATAGGGAGCTTGGAGAGCAGAGAAGAGGCTTGGATTTGACTTGAACTTGGTTGTGAGCTAGGAGATTGATTTTACTGAGTGTTGGGATTGTTATTGTGAGAACAAGCATTGTATTATCATCTTGGATTTCTGATTAATGCAATAAATATAGTGGGGTTTTGAGCTGTGGCTTTCCTCGGATATTTATTATGTTATGTGCCATTGATTTGTCTTCCTCTTGTTGATTATTGTTTTGCTCGATCTTTATGGGCTTCCACTGTAAAAAGTAGAATTAGATTCTTGTCTCTTGTTTTAGTAGATTACATGAGCTTATGAATCTACAGGATAATTCTACATGGCATCAGAGTTGAGAACAATATACTAGAGGAGATTTCGAAGTTTTGAGTTTTGGGTTGCAATTTTGCAGAGAAGATCTAAAAAATTTTGTGCAAAGCTTTTAGAAACAAATAGAAAATCTAGATTCCTTGCGAAAAAATACCCAAATTCAAAAAACAAATCAGCTAAATCGGACTTCAAATGAGGGATATATCTCTAATTTAAAGTCATCTCTTTTTCCAGAAAATTTCGTGACAGCGAAACAGATGAAACAGATTGGTGTGCTAGCCAAGAACATGTATGCTCTTGAGGTTCAAAATGCATGCAAAGCCTTGAGGAGCAAGGAAAATTTTAGAGACTTGGTGGTTGAGAGGGAGAGTAAATTACCTCTCAACATGCAACCCCTAAAGAAAAATCTGAAGCAACTTCAAGAAGTTATGGAGTAGCCACAACTAGAGAAGCCTAGAGGAGACCGAGTGGAGAGATCCACTCAAGCAGAGAAGAAGCAGTCTCAGAATCAGTCTTAAACAATCATGGAGCAACCACAATTGGAGAAGTCATGAGGAGATCGAGTGGAGGCATCTAATCATGCAGAGACCTCCAGTAGGGAGAAATTTCAAGCCAAGTGGGCAGAGGGATCACATGCAGCCATACCTCCAGGTGTGAGGTGGGGTAATTTGAAGTGATAATTCCAAGAGGGATGAAATTAGGCAGAGTCCCTTGAGTGGTTTTATCTCATGGATTTTACCTTGATACGAGAGCCCAAAGTACATAGTAGAGGGAGGAATCAGTGGGATTGATGCAGTCAGAGATTAGAGTGACATAGGCTAGAGCAGTTAAATACTGAAAAGCATAGAGAGGGTTGACAATAGTGCAAAAAGGTAGAGTCAACAGAAGCGCAGAGTTTTCAGTTGACAGAGGCAATAGCAGTCAAAGACTTTGATGACAGAGGCATCATTCTGATTCAGTTTGGATGTTTTTTTGTTTTTGGAGATGCTAGAGAAACAACACTAGAGAGAAGTGTTGCATGCATAACATTCCAAAGGTTCATGATTAGGATCGAGTTAAATTCATTTATTGTTGAGAGGGAGTGTTGAAAATAGCAACAAGAAATGTTAAAAATAGAATCCATAAATTCCAGTTTAATTTGTCCTTGAATTAAACTGAGAATTAAAATCGAATTCTATTCTCATAGCAACTTGTAATAGTTAACTAGAGTGAGTTGACTTAGTTAACTTAGGAATTTCAAGTTGGAAGTCTTTCTGAAGTCATGTATATGTTCTCCCTATATTATAGGGGTCCAGGATTAGTTAAGTATGAGTGGTAATTAGTTAACTCACTTTATTGAGTTAAGTCCAATTATATTAGTTCCAAACTTTTTGAGGAACTAATATGGAGTTAACAGTCAGTTGATGCATTAGTGCACTCAACTAGTGCTACTTCAGTTAGCTAAATATTCCCTCATTAGAAACTCATGCATTTTGATTCTGAGAAAGACCCAGTTGAGACTAGAGTGTAGGGACAGTGTACTATTTGTTGTATAATTTTCTGAGTTATACAAATGATGCATGTAATCAGGAACTGAACCTAGAAGGGATTGTGTAGTTATGGATGAGGAATTTCCCTTTAAATATAGGCTAATTCTCTTAGGATTTGTGCAAAGAATTAGAATCTTGGAGTCTTGGAAATTTGGCTAAGTATTGGCCAAAGGAAGTCATCACGAGGAGGATCGGAAATACTTGCGCAGGTTAAGCTCAAGGTTGAGCAGAGCATATTGTATTCATCTAAATTCTTTGACCAAGGGCACAAGGAAGTAGGGAGCTTGGAGAGCAGAGAAGAGGCATGGATTTGACTTGAGCTTGCTTGTGAGATGGGAGATTTATTTTACTGAGTGTTGTGATTGTTCTTGTGAGAACAAGCATTATATTATCATCTTTGATTTCTCATTAATGAAATACAGATAGTGGGGTTTTGAGTTGTGACTTTCCCCAGATATTTATTGTGTTATGTGCCATTGATTTGTCTTCCTCTTGTCGACTTTTGTTTTGATCGATCTTTATGGGCTTCTGCTGTAAAGAGTAGAAGTAGATTCTTGTCTCTTGTTTTAGTAGATTACATGAGCTTGTGAATCTACTTGATAATTCTATAGTTTCTCCTCCTGATTTCTTCTTGCCATAATTTTTGTGTGGACACTTTGTAGCATAGTTCCCGAATTCATAACAATTGAAGCATTTAATTTTGTAAAATTCATTCTTCTTTCCCCCTTGGCTGGATTCTGGTTTGGTTTGAGATTTGTTCCCTTTTCCCTTCTTTCCCTTTCTAGCCAATGAAAAATTTTCTTCATCCTCTGATTTGGATGAAGTTCCATCCCGGTTATTTCTCTTAAACTCTTCTTGTACCAAATCAGACCACAACCTTTCATACTTTTGTTAATTTCCCTCCCATTCACCGAGTCCTGGTAGCTATGCCAAATTTTGGGAAGGCCTAGTATAACTAGGCTCACACGGACTTCTTCTACAACAGTCACACCAACCCCTCCAAGCTCATCTCGAACATATGTGAATTTGGTGAGATAATGCGAAATAATATCATTCTTCTCCATTTTAAATTTTCGAAGTTTGTCTCAGAGGGCCAATTTTCTATGATCATTGTTATTCTTGAATAGCTCTGTCAGTGCCTTTTACATTGTGAAAGGAGTTTCTTCTCCATGGATATTTGAGATAATGTGGTCTCGCACTCCCTCCAAGATTATCATCCTCTCCTTGGCTCCATTTTTCTTCCATTGGACTAAGTTTTGTGCATTAGATGCCTGTGGTTTTTCAATTTCTACCTTGACATATTCCAACAATATTTTTTCATCAAGCACGACCTCCATGTGATCCTACCTTGCAACGAAATTCAAGTTTCCTTCCAAAGCATACTTTAATCTTATGTAACCCCCTCCTCCCACACCTACCCAAGTAGCCGTCCAACTGGGGTAAACATGTGACGAGAGGCTACTATGATTGGATTCAACCTCCTAGGTGACCTTAAGGAAATGGAATCGACGGAAACACATCATACAAACCTTCCACGTCAGCTACAGGACCCTTGAGAACCATCCCAACACTTCTGGTAACCAACCCCTGGGTCCCACCGAGGTTTTAGACCTCTGGATACTCCCATGCTATGGGCCTGATAGCATCCAGGAGGCTCTCGACACTCTCATGAAAAGGCATGCCATCATTTAAATACTTTTTTTCTCAGTGTTGTGCTAGCATCCCTGGGATTTGAGCCACTTTTTTAGGCCCAAAACCTAGGATTCAGAACAAAAAGATAACAATAAAACAATGATGGAAATGCGAATACTTGAACAAGCCCTTGACTGGACCCCTACTAGCTATGACAGGTATTCCATCCAACATATCACAAATATTTAATCTACATGTGTGAACCAAATTTCTAAGCATAGGGGTCTCATACTCATCTGAGAATCACTAAGAGGCATTAATGCCAAAGTTTTCCTTTGCCTTTTCTTTTTGGGTTTGATTGGTGTGCTCAAGGTAGTTAATGTGGCAACTACCTCTTTTTCACTGCGTCCCGGAGACAAACTTTTTTCTCTGGGGATACTACTTCTTCTCTCAATGCAGTAGTTTTCCCAGGGCTTAGTTTTTCCTGTTTCTCCTCCTCTTCTTCTTCATCTTTCTCTTTCTCTACTTTTGCCTCTAGGTCTTCCTCTATTTTATCTACCTTTGATTCTCTTTCCTCTTTTGACTCTGCCTCTTCTTATTGTTGTTTACCCTCTCTTCCTCTTCTTCTTCTTATTTCCCCTCTCTTTCTCCAACACTAGACGCTGGGGTCTCACCTGGTGTGAGGGCTTGAGTGTTAATGAAGGCCTCTCTTTCCATATCAATGAATTTGGACCAAAGGATAGGTATCCTTAGTTTTTTCAAAGTATCTACCACTATCATTTTTATGAGGCCATGGTGGCCTAAGTGTTGGTGTTTTCCCTCTCTCACTTTTTGGCTCATGTCCCTTATGGACTGTAGGAGGAAATATGGTACACTGAGTCTTTGGGTTAGGGTAAATTCTGCTTGAAACCTTAGTTCATGGAGTAATCTAAAATGGTAGCCATAAGCTACACTCAACCTTCCTTCATAGGAGATATATTTTAGGATATGGTAGGCCACCTCATCCCAGGGATAGAATAGGCTTTCCCTCCTAAATCCATTGTTGTCTTTAATAGGGTTTTCATCATCAATGAAGAAGTTCTTTTTGAAAATGGCATTAGTGGTTTTGTCTCTCTTCTCCATTGGATCCCTAGGCGAAGGGTTGTCACCCTGCTAATTAGCTTAGGATTGATTGAAATAGCTAATCCCCTCAACACAGTGGTGGCACTGACTTTTGTCTAAGAGCTTAGGGCCATGGAAAATTCATATGAAATGTTATCATCATATCCCTTCAACAATTCAAAGAATCCTAGCCACTGATGTTTTATTAAAAAATTTAATACATGAGGGTGAAGATGAATTCTTATAGTGTCTAAAGGCTCCCTTCTATTGAATCCTCCCCCCATATCTTTCCTTTGTTTTCAACTAAGTGTAGGAGGGATGCTTCCTATAATAGCTCTAATGTGTAATTCAATGGAAGTAGAGGATTGAAATTTCTAGTTGATGACAATTTTTTATAATTGCTCTATTCTATAACCAAACCAGTTATTTCAATTTGATGAGCCCCATAAATGGGTAATTATATGGGCTCATTTTGCCTCCTATATTAGCTCAATCCACCATTCTCATTAGTTTATTGCATGTTTTTTATTATATTTATGCTAATCGAATGAGTTGAGTTGGTCATTATGCCTTGAAGTCTAATGTGTGCTTAATGCATATTTTTGGTCAATTTTGGAGACAAATTCAAGGATTTAATGAACATTTGGCATAAAATATTCGAAGAAGACAAGAGAGAGGATTTATAGGAGGGTGTACCCTTCATTTAAGACTTCCTACTTTGAATTCTCTTTCAGGAAGCTCAGAGCACAAGCAGCCACATCAACGCACCAAAGAGGCAACCGAGCAAGTGGAAGATAATTGTTGTCTATGTCAAGTGTTGGGAGCCAAGCCTCCCTGATTTTAAGGGAGTCGTTGGGAGCTCCAGTTGTATAAATAGAGAGGCCTAGGGCCTCATTAGGTTGTTGAATATTAGTCAAATTTTTGAACTTTTGTTGTAGTTTTGCTGTGCTCAACTTCGAGCTTACTTTTGTTAATAGTTTCACCTAATGCTATTATTATTTTAATAATGAAGATGAGATCTTGTTCGAGTTAGCATCGAGTTACCTTAGAGGGTTGAAGCTATTGGGTTAGGGCCCAATCCATTTCATTTTGATCTAGTAGGTTGAACAGTGATAGAAGAAGATACAAAAAGGCCATCAACAGAGCCTTGGCCTCCTTTCTCCCCTTTGGGACCATGAACTGAGGCCAAGACCCTCTTGCTGCCACAAAAAATATATATTTGTCTTTTCCATAGGATTTCTAGTGTTGCAATTTGTTAGAAGGTTAATGTTTGTGCTGTAGATCTATTTCACCATGTTCATTTCTATCTTTACAATAAATTCCCTTCCATGTTTTCTTTCCATATAGCATTGTTCAGCATTTACTTTCCTAGATCAGAATTTAGACTAGCTTGCTGAACAGTTCTGTTTTTTTGGTATAGCTAGTTTCTTTGCTTGCTTAGTCTTAGTGTTTGATTTTCAGTTCTCTTGTAGTACATCTCTGCTCACAATAAATCAACCAATAAACCATCACCATTTCTCTTTAATCCATGTTCCACAGGTCACCCAAATCCCTCACAAATCTGCCTTTATTTTCTGCACTTTTCTCATGAACTTTCCTCTCTTTCCTTGAACAAGTCCACCATCTTTCTCTTCCCTAATCCTCATTAATGAACCTTAGACACCTTAACACATCCTCCTAGCCATCAGCTACCCTTTCCACCCATTTTCCCAACTTCAAAACCTCTAAAGCAGCCCTCAGCATCCTCTTGTAGACGTCCTGTAGATCCCCTGCAACCTCCTGTAGATTTTCTTGTAGGTGTCTTTCTAAAGTTTGAATGCAGGAAAAGCCTCCAGAAGGCCACTTGGGACCTCCTAGGACCCCTCCACACCTTCCTACACCTCTGAAAACTCCAAAGTCGCCCTCCATCACCACCTAATCGCTGCAACATTCACAAACAAATAAATTACATGCATGACAATTTCACCTAAAAACACATAAAAATAAAAAAGGATGTTTTTTTCTCATTGCCTTCTAGAAATAGCTTGAGTAGATGTTGTTCGCTTCCTAGATTAAGTAATAGCATTCATTTCATGGTTTTTCATCTCTCTTTTTGCAAAAGTAGGATTAGTTGGTTAATTAGGGTTTGCTAGGTTTACTTTGCATTTCAGTCTTCTTTCTCTTTCTGCAAGTAGAGTAGCCTCTGCAGAGTAAGCTTTCCTTTCTTTCATCACATATAAAGCTTCTTCTGGAATTCATAGAAGTTGGCTTGAGCTCCTAGTGAGCTTGCGCCAATGGACCAAGTGACAGCCTGCAGTAAGAATTAGTACTTGTGCATACAACACTGTCGCTTCCAAGTTTGTTACTAACTACCGGGTTGATAAAAATAGAGTAGGAAGCCCAGGATTTGCCGCATTATTGATGCAATACTGGTGGTCATCACTTTTTGGTGCCGTTTCCAAGGAAGCGTCAGAGTATTTTGTGATTACTGCTTTTCTTCTCTTTTCTACTACAACCTTCTGCTAAGTAGTCTATTTCAGCAAAAGTAGAGCAGTTGTCTCTTTCAATTTTCGCATTTCCTTGCTTTCATTTCAATTTTGCAATTTTCATTCCAGCAAAAGTAGATTAGCCATTTCCTTACTTTCATTTCAATTCTGCAATTTCCATTTCAGCAAAAGTAGATTAGTCATTTCCTTGCTTTCATTTTTGCAATTTCCATTTCAGCAAGTTCATTTCTGTTAGTTGCAATTTGTTTGTTCAATCAATTTTAGTTTCGTAGGTACAAGCAAAAAACAAACAAACAAACAAACAAACCACCCAAAAAGAGATTTCCTTTCATGCCTCGTAGAAATAGAGATAATTCAGGAAAATTATTGCCTAACACCCCCACCACATCACATAGCCACCCTTCTCTCTTCTTCAGTGGCAGTGATCAAGAAGAACCTTTAGGTGAACAACCAGAGATATTTGAAGAACCTATAGGGGAATAAGAAGAAGAAAACATCCCTCGTGAGACAATGGCTGAAAACAAAAATGCTAGGGGGAATGGAGAAAGAGTAGAGGGTACATTTCCCATCCGAGAGACCAATGGGGGCACTAAAATGAAGAACATAAGCCCTTTAGCCCTTCTCACTTTCATGGATTGACTACAGAAGAGCCTGACACCTTTTTGTTTGAGTTTGTTGTTATCTGTCGAACTTATGACTGTGCAGAAGATGAGAAAAAGTTGAAATTATTTCCTTCTACCGTCAGCATTGCGCTAGCTCATGGGGTTACTTGGCAATAGCATTACAACTTGGGCCCAGATGTAGCAGGCCTTTAATAACAAATATCGAGACTATTGTAGGTCAAAAGACACCAAGGAAGAAATCTTCCAAATGACCATGGGAAGTGATGAATCATTGGAAGATTATTAAGAGAGGTTCCAGCTCAGTTATAAAAGGGCTAGGTGCACACTTGACCCTGAATCTCTGAAGTTGGTCCTGCTCAAGGGAATTTTGAAAGACCTTCTAGACACCCTCCATCTACTAGCTGGAGGAGACATCTACCAACTACCTTATGAAGACATAAAGATTGTTTTTAGAAACCATTATATGGCAACTAGAAAGAGAGGTAGGGGGAGTCAACCCATAGCCAGTACCTCCTCATCCAGTTCATCCCTCAAAGGTGAACTTGGAAACATGCTGGAAGACTTCAAGACTAAGATGCTACAAATTCTTGCCATGCAAATGGATACCTTGCATATCAAAAGGAAACAAGAGGAAGCAGAGAGGGCTTTGGCCATTTTTTGTCCTAAATGCACCAGAAGGCATCCTAAGAATGAATTTCCATTGAACTCTATTGAGTTTTGTTTAGTCTGTGAAGAAGATCATTCTACAGATAAGTGCTCTTCCTTGCCCGGACTTAAAGCTATATACCAAGGGGCCAAAGGAGCCACTGAACCACTCTATTTCATGAACCAAAGGAGACTGCATGGACCTAGACCATACCAGTGGGGGTTGCAAGGGACATCTTAGGTATACTACAACCCCAACCAAGCCACTTCCATACCTTCTTGGGGTCCTCCTGCTCATCCTTCCTGGTCCAAACCTCCTCCTTGGTCCTATCCCTCTCAATATCATGCCCAACCAGCTGCTCATGAATTTCAATCCTATGCTCAGCCACAGCCTCAGTGGAATGCATCTCACAAGGGGTGGAGGCCCCAATACAACTCTCCTCCCACTCTTTTGCCTCCACCACCTGCTCAACCATAACCATTGCCTCCTGCTCCACCAAGGCAACCCCAAATGCCTGCTCAACCGAACCCGAACCTGAACAACAGACACGCCCAACAAGTATATAGTGGGGAACCATCATGCCCAACTTATGTTGTGGAGATTCAGGAGATTAACCTACGTTCTGGGAAGGTTCTCCCAGAGAGCCAGCCTCCCCCTCAGGAGGTTGAGGAAGATAAAAGGGAAAGTGAACCAAAAGCAATTCTACCCTTTCCTAAGAGATTATCTAGGGCAACAAAGCCCACCCCAGAAGAGACTGAACTTCTAGGAGAATTGAAACAGTTATGTGTAATGATACCACTTCTCCAAGCCATAAAGGATGTGCCTATATACAATAAAATTATCAAATAGAAGTGCTTCAGGCATCCAAGCAGGAGCAAAAGATATGCCCCGACCATCAATGTCATAAGACAATTGTCCAACCTGATGTTGGGGCAGGTGATCTGTCCGAAATATCTAGACCCTGAAAGCCCAGTAGTTGATGTCCACATCAATGGCACCATGATCCCACATACCTTGATTGATCTGGGAGCTGCCATTAATGTGATGACAAAGGACATCATGCTCAAGATCAAACTCTAGGGCTCCTTGAGAAAGACCACAAAAATACTGCAGCTAGCAGACCACTCCACCATGACCCCTGAAGGGATTGTGGAGGATGTGATGGCCTCCATTGATTCTTGGGAGTACCCTACGAATTTCCTAGTTCTCCAGCCAAAGGCAAAGCTCACTGGGTATCCTCTCATCCTAGGAAGACCTTAGTTGGCCACCAGCGATGCTTACATCAGTTGTCGGGCTGGGGACATGACCATCAAGAACGGGCATATGTCCAAGCAGCTAATCATATACCCTCCTGCCCAACCCTTGCTAGAACATGATCTACCTCTCTGGTTGGATGAGGAGGATGAGGATGAAGTCTATTCTACACCACTATGTGTAGTAGAAACTGTCATGGGGGAGAAACCGTGAAATGAGGCTGATATCATTGAAAATTTAATTTAGAATCCACCCCCCAGTATTTTTCCATTAGAAGATCTAGTGAAAGAGACCCAAGACAATCCCTTAACTGATCTCTGTGTGGCCAACCCAACCTTTCTCATTGTTAAGAATATAGAGTTCATCCCAAAAAGAACCTTGAAAATCAACTCATCCCTATCCACTTCCCAGGAGAAGGAACTATGCAGCGTATTGAGAAGAAATATAATGCCTTCACTTGGAGTTATAAGGAGATGAAGGGAGTGCACCCTTTAGTTTGTACTCATCACATATACATTAAGGAAGATTGCAAACCAGTCAGGGAGCCTCAAAGGAGGATGAATCCAGCCCTTAAAGACATTTTTAAGGAAGAATTGCAGAAATTATTGGATGCAGGATTCATCTACCCCATCTATGATAGTGAATGGGTCTCTCCTTTGGTGCTAGTGCCAAAGAAAATTGGTAAGTGGAGAATCTGTGTCGATTATCGGGAACTAAAGAGAGCCACTAAAAAGGACCATTTTCCTTTGCCCTTCATAGATCAAGTGTTATATGGTCTGGCAAGGAAAAAGTTTTTCTCCTTCCTAGATAGGTTTAGTGAGTACAACCAAATTCAAATCAGCCTGGAAGACCAAGATAATACCACTTTCACTTGTCATTGGGGTACCTTTGCATACCGGGTCCTTCCTTTTGGTTTGTGCAATGCTCCAACCACTTTCCAGAGAGCAATATTGAGTATATTTTCTGAACTGGTTCATGATGTAGTGGAAATATATATGGATGATTTTACTCCTTATGGTTCTAACTTTTAGGAAGATTTATCTAACCTAGGAAAAGTTTTGGACAAATGTATTGAAATGAACCTGTCCCTCAGTCCGGAAAAGTGTTTTATGACTGAAGGGACCGTGCTAGGTCATGCAATCTCTCAACAAGGATTGTAGGTGGACCCCAACAAAATTGCCATCATCCAAAGGTCCCACCTCCTCAAAAGGTGAGAGATGTCCAAAGTTTCCTAGGCTTAATAGGATATTACAGAAGATTCATTAAATATTTCAGTAAGTTAGTCTCTCCTTTGTTTGGTATTTTGGGAAAAGATGTCGAGTTCATATGGACTGAAAGCTGTCAAGAAGCCCTAGATACCTTGAAAAGCAAACTTGTGATTGCCCCAATTTCGAGAGGCCCAAATTGGGCCCTACCTTTCCACATTCACACAGATGCCTCGAACAAAGTGATAGGAGCAGCCTTGGGACAAATTGATGAAAAGTTACCTTATGCTATATACTTTATAAGTAAAAACTTGTCAAAGGCAGAGTTAAACTACACAGTAACTGAGAAGGAACTTCTAGTTGTAGTGCATTCCCTAAAAAAATTCAAACATTACATCATAGGCTATCAAACCTTTGTACACACTGATAATGCTGCAATTAGGTATTTAATGAATAAACCAGATGTAAATGCTCGCATTATTAGATGGCCGATTTTACTGCAGTAGTTTGATTTAACCATTGTTGATAAGCCTGGTAAAGAAAATGTTGTTGCTGACTTTTTGTCTACAATAAATTTGCGTGTAGGTGAGGAAGGAATGGTGGATGATCAAATGCCAGATGAGCACCTATGTGCTATCTCAGTACTCTTTCCATGGTTTGCTGATATAGCAAATTACGTGGTTTCAGCATAGTTCCCACCACAACTATCCTCAAAAGAGAAGAGCAAGATCATGAGGAAAAGCACCCCTTTCACTTGGATTGGGGGAAATCTCTTCAAATTTGGCCTAGATCAGATATTGAGAAGATGTGTCAAGGAGGCGGAATTTTTTGACATTCTCCTGACCTGTCATGACAAGCCTTGTGGAGGCCATTTTGCAGCAAAAAGGAATGCCTTCAAAATATTGAAAACATGCTACTATTGGCCCACTCTTCATCAATATGTGAAGAGATATACCAGCCAATGTGATCGGTGCCAAAGGATGGGGAAACCTACTCCAAAGGATGACATGCCCATGCAACCTCAAGTGACCTTTGAGCCATTTGAGAAGTGGGGCATGGACTTTTTGGGTCCTATCAACCCTCCTTCAAAACAGAGGCAATACATCATTGTGTGCACAGATTATCTAACAAAATAGGCAGAGACAAAAGTGATCAAGGCAGCAACAGAGGAAAAAGTAGCTGAGTTTTTAAGAGAAAAAATATTCTATAAGTTCAGTATCCAAGAGAACTGGTTATAGATCAAGGCAGTCAGTTCACTTCCAATTTGATTGAAGACCTGCTCACACATCATAAAATAAAGCACAGGACTTCCACCCCTTACCATCCACAAGCCAATGGGCAAGTGGAAGTCACTAACAGAGATTTGGAAGGAATTCTGACCAAGGTAGTGAGCAACAACAGAAAAGACTGGGAAGATAGACTAGTTGAGGCCACCTAGGCCTACAACACAACATGGAAGACCACCACAGGGTTCACCCCCTATGAAATGGTCTATGGGAAGAAGGATTTGTTGTCAATAGAATTTGAATACAATACACTAAGGATGGTATCTCAGCTGGACCTAGACCTCAGCCATGCATAGAGGGAAAGATGGATTGGATGAACAAAGATTGCAAGCCCTTCTCCACACAGAGGTAGTCCAACTTCAAAGGAAAATATGGCATGATAAAAATATCAAGGAGAAGCAATTCCAAGAGGGACATTGGGCACTTCTCTATGACTCAAAGTATAAAGACTTCAAAGGCAAGTTGAGGACAAGATGGCTGGGACCCTACACTGTGGAAAAATGCAATGACAATGGTTCAGTTCTGATCAGAACCATTGATGAGGAGGCCATCCCCATGCTTGTCAATGGACATAGGTTGAAAATTTACAAGACGCCCCTCTCTAAACAAGAGTGCATTGAAGAATTGAATAAGACAGTATTGGTAGTGGAGCAGGTCTCAGCCTCCACTCCACCCACTCACTAAAGAAGTAGAAAAAACAAAAATAATAAGGGGTCAGGTGAAAACATCCATGAGGTGCTTGAGTCCCATTGTTGGGTTGAAAACCTCTTTTGAGGCGGCCCAGTGATGACAAAAAAAAAAAAAGAGAGAGAACAAGATCCTCGGGTGAAAACCTCCCTTGGAGGCGCCCAGGGCATGCAATTAGGATGAAAACCTCCTTGAGGCACCCTAGTTGTCTTTCAAAAAAAAAAAATAGAGAAAAGAAGAAAGAGGAAATTGACTTTTAAAATGCATTGCAGGTTACAGGTGGACCACAGGAAGCAAGAGAAGATGCCACAAAGCCTATTTCACCTCCTCCATACTCTTCTCAATCATTTCTGACCTTTCTTCCACCTCATTGTGTGTTTTTTCTGAACACTGTGTATCCTACAGGAGGCCCTGTGTGTTCTACAGGAGGCCCTGTAGAAATCACAGAGAGCTCAAAATGGATTTTAAAAAAAGTTTGAGGAGATGGGAAGTTTTATGAAGAGCATGTAGGCCCTCCTATAGCTATCCACCCTCCTGGATATCCATCCCACACCTGCACCACCTCATCATCATCGATTTCTTTCCTTCCTGCTAAAAAAAACACAGAAACCAGTTTTTAGAGGAAAAAAAACAAATTAATAAAAGGAACAACACCTCCAAATCTCACCTACAACTTACCAAATACCTCTCCATCACCATCAGCATCTCTGATAGCATCCTCACATCTCCCAGCATAAGAATTAGCTAAAAATTTCAAAGGGAGAAGCAGCTATAGGAGCTCCTGTA
The DNA here is from genome assembly GCA_031772625.1 of Pinus tabuliformis. Taxonomy (NCBI): domain Eukaryota; kingdom Viridiplantae; phylum Streptophyta; class Pinopsida; order Pinales; family Pinaceae; genus Pinus; species Pinus tabuliformis. The sequence goes on along the minus strand of CM062816.1, from coordinate 765,458,941 downwards.
GGATTTCCTGGAGCAGCTGATTCCCTTAAAATCAAGCCACAACAGCAAAATAGGTGCAGCCATAGGATTGAAGAGGATGTCTGAGCCAGATCCAGCCAGAGGGTACCTACACAAAGCAAACAAGCTACACATTAGGGAATAGAAAGCATACAACCGAGGAGATACAGGCATGCAGCAATTGAAATATGAACATGTAGCAACAAAGGAACCAAGATGCACCACAGCACGAACATTCGACTTGCAGGTAAGTGTCTAACCCTCTCCTCTGTTGCATATGTGTAATTAAAAAATATGCATAAGCGAATGAGATGGTTAGGGTTGAACGAGAAAAGGTGGTCATTTAACTGGCCACCCTCATATAGTTGATTCCACTCATCCAGAGATGCCACCACATGTGTGCCTAGTCAACTCACAGAAAATCCAAAGGATAGGTAGTGGAGGTTATACAAACTCCAATGAACTTCGATGCAATGATGGGAAGTGATTGTGGGAAAGAGTCATGAAGAGCCATGATGACAAGGCAGTGAGGACCAACGGTCCAAATATGGCAACATACCTTTTTTCCAGCTCCCCCCATTACTAGAAATATCTCAAAGAAGACATAAGTATTCCTCCCCGAAACTCCTTCACCACCTTTTCTTCCATTTCATCCTTGTACACTTAGCTGCAGCAAGCTCTATACCACCTCCATAACCTCGAAACCATTGTTCTCTATCATTTTCATCCATCCTTCTGCTATCGGCGTTCTACAGGAGCAGGAATAGATTCTACAGGAGCACCTACAGCGAGTTCTACAAGAGGGGCAATAAGCAGTTTTTAAGGAGGAAACATGGGGTTTTTTCTCAAATTCTGGCTTGAAGAGGTAGGTTCTATACAAACCCACCTTGAATATTAATATGTGCAAGAAATGATACAATTTTAATGAGGAATTAAGCCTGTAAAAGGAGAGGAATTCCATAAAAACATTTCTGCCTGTTTTCTTTAAAAAAACACACACACACAATTTTTCCCTGTTTTTTGTGTCTTCAATTTTTTTTTGTCTCCATCTCTACCTGGGGTGTTCCAAAAGAATATAATAAAAATGACAGGGGGATTCATGAGGAAGGAACCCACAAATTCAATCAGGCTCCATGAACATCCCGAGGTGGTAGCCATTTTCACCAAAGCAAATTGGATGCCATTTTTCGAAAAATTTCGAGGGTTTGATGAAGAAGTGGCTCAGGAGTTTGCCCTTTCTTTAGTACCTCACTCAAAGATCCATGCCATTGTTACTTTCAGAGGTCTCACCATGTAAATCACCCCAAAATATATCAGAAGAGTTACCAGCCTTCCCCTTGGATTACCTTGGAGCAAAGATGAAAAGCCAATGGGACAAGTTGCCAAGAAAACCTTCTTCCAACAAAATGAACATCCTGTAGAAGACAAAAATGGCATTAGAAGAACAAGCATACCTTACCCTTGGGATGAGGTTAGTTACCAAATCATCAAGTATATTTCTTCTGAATGGAGGTATAGCATAGTTTATGGCTACCATTTTAGACTTCTCCATGAGCTGAGATATGGCATGGACACTCCCACACCCCAAAAACTCAACATCCCCTATTTTCTTCTACAATCTGTGATAGACTCCGGCATTAAGTTAAAGGCGGGAGTTCCAGATCAGTTGGCTCACCATGGGCTAATTAAAATATTAGTGGAAGAAGCCCTCCACACCTTCACAATCCCCACAAAATGGGAAATCTTCATAAATATGACAAGAGAAGATGATATAAAGGCCCTCACATATGACCACAGTCCTTCTAGAAGTGAGGGGGAAGAGCAGCAAGGGGAATAAGGGGAGGAAACTAAAGAACAAACAAAGGAGGAAGACACGAAAACAGAGAAGGAGGAAACTAAACCAAAGGAGGAAGAAACCAAAATAGAGCAAGAGGAAACAAAAGCAGCAGAGGCAGAGAAGACGAAAGGAGAGGAACAAGGGGCAAAAAAGACAGAAGTGCCTCCTGAGACCCTAGAAAGGGAGGCAGCAGCTGTTCTTGTTTCCCTCAACACCCCTGTTAAACCCAAACAAAAGAGGAAGAGGCAAACCTCAATGTATTTCAGGGCTAGGAAAAGCACATGGATAAAAATAGGAAAACCACAACCATCTTCAACAATTCCTATTGTAATTGAAGATTCACCCACTATCAAAGGGGAAGAATCTCCCTCTAAAACCCCCATCACTTACGAAAGAGGAAGTCCTAGATCTTCCACCTGGAAGGAAAGAGTGCGAATACAGGACTCAAAAACAACTCTACAGGAGGCACAGACTGTTCTACAAGAGACCCTAACTAAGCTACAGGAGACCGAAAAACTTGAGAAAAGGGTGGAAGAACAACCAAAAGGGAAGGAGGAAACAACAGAGACTCAAGAACCTAACCCCCAGCCTAGTTTGGGCTCTTACTACAATATTCTTGAGAGGGGGAAAATCATTCCACAGAAATTTGCAGTCCCACTTTTCTTTGAGTTGGAGAAAGAAAGAATAAGGAACCATAGATGGATGAAAATTGCCAAATCCAAGGGGGTAGAGGATATTTGCCACATGGAGAACCAACTTAGAGAGATGGGTAGGGAGTTAAGTGCTGCAAGAAATAGAGAGGCAATCATAAGAACTCACTTGGAAGTAGAAAATGAGTTGCTAAAAAGACAGCTGCAAGAAAAGGAAACACAATTGGCATGCATGGCCAGCTGGTCTATGGAGGCACTACAGTGCAGAACACCAGCAAAATCATACGGAGGATACCTCAAAGACCAATAGCTGCAGTTTCAAATCAAGACTTTAGCACAGAGGGGCACCATGCCTTTCCAAGATTATAAACAGTTTACTGACCTATGTGACCAAAGTTTAGCAGAAGACAAGGCAAAGATAGCAGAGTTCTATTTGCATAACATGGCCCTGACCGATATGAACCTATGGGACCCCAATGATAGGCTAGGGGATTTGCAGCTGATGGCCATGGCATCATGGATGAATCATGAGGAGAAAAGGGCAACTGAAATCAAAAAGTTGATGGCAAAAGAGCAAAATGAACCCTTAATGATCAGAGCTGAGCCATCAGACCCCATGGCTCTCATAAGCACCCACCAGCTACTTGCAAATAATCCTCAAAGTGCCCCTAGGTATATCAATGAGCAGGCTCAGGCCATTGCAGATTTTGAGGACATGGAAAGATTACTAGGTGAAGACTGTATTCATGCTTGTATGAGGGGGTGGAACACTCTCCGACATAGTCTGCAAATCAAGGAGTATCACTCCCCAACAAGGATGAAAGAAGCATTAAAGAGAGTGTTACTGTACAAGCACTCTATGCAGAGTTTGAAGGCCAATTGGATTGGCCTCAAATTGAGTCCCCCACTGCTGCTAGGCCTACTCGAAGACTCTCCCACATAGTCTGCAAATCAGGGAGTATCACTCCCCAACAAGGATGAAAGAAGCATTAAGGAGAGTGCTACTGTACAAGCACTCTATGCAGAGTTTGAAGGCCAATTGGATTGGCCTCAAATTGAGTCCCCCACTGTTGCTAGGCCTACTAGAAGGTAGAAAAGAGGAAGAATAACAACAGAAGTGGGAAGAGGTGGAGAGAAAGGCAGGATTCCATGACAAAGAAGAGGACCTCACATCAGAAGCATGGGATGTCTGGGAAGCCATTAGGGCCATCAAAGATGAGGAGATGGACTAGTTGCTCAGAGGATGAGCAACACATTTAGTGGGGGGGTTATGATGAGACCCACAAATGGATAATTATATGGGCTCATTTTTCCTCCTAACTTAGCTTAATCCACCATTCTCATTATTTTATTTCATGTTTTTTATTATATTTATGCTAATCGAGTGAGTTGGGTTGGTAATTATGCCTTGAAGTCTAATGTGAGCTTAATGCAAATTTTTGGTCAATTTTGGAGACAAAGTCAAGGATTTAATGAACATTTGGCAGCAAATATTTGAAAAAGACAAGGGAGAGGATTTATAGGAGGGTGTCCCCCTCATTTATGACTCCCTACTTTTAATTCTCCTTTAGAAAGCTCGGAGCACAAGCAGCCACATCAATGCACCAAAGAGGCGGCCGAGAAAATGGAAGATAATTGTTGTCTATCTCAAGTGGTGGGAGCCAAGCCTCCCTGATTCTAAGGGAGTTGTTGGGAGCTCCAGTTGTATAAGTAGAGAGTCCTAGCGCCTCATTAGGTTGTTGAATATTAGTCAAATTTTCAAACTTTTGTTGCAGTGTTGCTCTGCTCAACTTCAAGCTTACTTTTGTTGACAGTTTCATGTAATGCTATTATTATTTTGATAATGAAGATGAGATCTTGTTCGAGCTAGCACTGAGTTACTTCAGAGGGCTGAAGCTCTTGGGTTAGGGCCCAATCCAAGCAACCAAGCACCTCTTGTTTTGTATTTATATGTTTTGTTTCAGTTTATGAATTCATTACTGTTAGATAGATTTCTTTCTTGGTTAAGGATAAGTTACTTTTGGTGACTTAAAAGGTTGTTTCCATTTTAGTTTGTTGTAGTAGGTTTAAAAATGATAAAAGAAGATACAAAAAGGCCATCAAAAGAGCCTTGGCCTCCTTTCTCTCCTTTGGGACCATGGACTGAGGCCAAGACCCTCTTGCTGCCACAAAAAACACAGATTTGTCTTTTCCATAGGATTTCTAGTGTTGCAATTTGTTAGAAGGTTAATGTTTTTGTTGTATATCTATTTCACCATGTTCATTTCTGTCTTTACAATAAATTCCCTTCCATGTTTTCTTTCCATATAACATTGTTCAGCATTTACTTTCCTAGATCAGAATTTAGACTAGCTTGATGAACAGTTCTGTTTTTTTGGTATAGCTAGTTACTTTGCTTGCTTAGTCTCAGTGTTTGATTTTCAGTTCTCTTGCAATACATCTCTGCTCATAATAAATCAACCAATCAGCCATCACCATCTCTCTTTGATCCATGTTCCACAAGTCACCTAAAGCACTCACAAATCTGCCTTAATTTTTTGCACTTTTCTCATGAATTTTCTTCTCTTTCCTTGAACAAGTCCACCATATTTCTCTTCCCTAATCCTCCTTGATGAACCTTAGACACCTTAACACATCCTCCTAGCCATCAGATACCCTTTCCATCCATTTTCTCACCTTCAAAACCTATAAAACAGCCCTCGGCATCCTCCTATAGACCTCTTGTAGACCTCCTGTAGATCCCTTGCAGCCTCATGTAGATTTTCCTGTAGGTGTCTTTCTGAAGTCTGATTGCAGGGAAAGCCTCCAGAAGGTCACCTAGGACCTCCTAGGACCCCTCCACACCTTCCTACATCTCTGAAAACTCCAAATTCGCCCTCCATCGCCACCTAATCGCTGCCACATTCACAAACAAATAAATTACATGCATGACAATTTCACCTAAAAACACATAAAAATCCAAAAAGATGTTTTTTTCTCATTTCCTTCTAGAAATAATTTGAGTAGATGTTGTTTGCTTCCTAGATTAAATAATAGCATTCATTTCATGGTTTTTCATCTCTCTTTCTGCAAAAGTAGGCTTAGTTAGTTAATTAGGGTTTGCTAGGTTTACTTTGCATTTCAGTCTTCTTTCTCTTTCTGCACGTAGAGTAGCTTCTGTAGAGTAAGCTTTCCTTTCTTTCATCACATATAAAGCTTCTTTTGGAATTCATAGAAGTTGGCTTGATCTCCTAGTGATCTTGCGCCAGCTAACCAAGTGACAGCCTGCAATGAGAACTAGTACTTGTGCATACAACACCATCGCTTCCAAGTTTGTTACGAACTACCGGGTTGATAAAAGTAAAGTATGAAGCCCAGGATTTGCCACATTATTGCTGCAATATTGGTGCTCACCAAAATTTACAAAATGACTAATATTTCCTATATAATTCAGGGTGCACCAGGATACAAGTTATGGACAGATGAATGAGAGGGTGCACTTACTTTTTACCACTTGGCCTGGGGTAAGGATAATCAATTGGAGACCAAATCAACCCTTGGTAGCATTCCTTCACCCTTTGAGGCTTCCAGTAGCAATTTCGTAGGCTTCTTGTAACATTTGCAGGCTTCTTGTATCTTCCTCCTTTAGAAGTGGTAGAGCAGGGTTCGACTCTTCTCGATGGCTCCCTAAACTCATCCTCACCTTAACTTTTTTTGAAATGAGCATAGATGTGAGAGAATTCGAGCCTTAGTACATTATATTCCATTTTTGTCTAGGGCTTAGAGCGTTGTGATGACTTGGTAGAAGCACGAGGTTTCCGCTTTTGGACCATTGTCCCCACCTGGAGTAATCATTCCCTTGTCCCTCATAATTATCACCCACTCTTTGTGATCTAATCTTGACTGATGTAACACCTCCACATTGCATGAGGGCACATAATCACTTTTTATTCACTAACCGAGGGTGGCCAAGTTAATTGGACACTTCCAACTTATAACAATAGCTCCTCTTGACATTCATACATTTTTCATTATTTACACATAGGTAGGAGATGAGAGGTTTCCATACTTGTGCCGACCTCACGATTGATTGATGCAGGGGTGTGCATACTCAAGTGTTGGACCTTTGTAATGTCACCAAGGGAGTTGACTTGTTGTGTTTTTATGTTCCTATGTATATCTTCTTTGCTCCTCATGGTATTTGGCTATTGATGTTGCTATGTGTGCAGGTCCTTTGTTGATGGCCCAAGTGTTGCTACTACTGTTGGAGATTCCTTCTTGGAGTGGTATGGTTACTACACAATGCCTCATGAGTTGGTATCACCCACTCTACTTGATGGGAAAGGAAAAAACTAGCATTATGGATTTTCTATAATGGTTGCACAAGCTGCTACTGGAGGAGGTTTTCTTCCTGTAGTAGTCCTTTTCTTCTCTTCCAAGGTCTTTTAACTGCATCGGAGTGTTGAGAAAGGGTGTAGAGGGCTTGGAGGATGATGTTAGGGCTCTTATTGAGTAGTGTAAGTTTGTGAAAATGGATAGGATGTGCTACATGTTTTTCAAGAAAATTTTCAGGATGAGACAGAGTGGAGGGTTGGTTTCGAAAAATATTAACTTTTCTTGTGAACTGAGATGTATGAATGATGGATGGATGGTGGATCAAGGTGGTAGAACCTTATTTACCTTTGGCAAGGTCATGATTAGTGGTATTTTCATTCATATTCTCTTCTTGTAGTCTTTCAGGGTCCTCTTGTAGTGATACAGGATCTCCCTTAGCAATTACAGTCTGCTTGTAACAATCTAGAGAGGGGTAGAAATTTTATTTTTGACCTACTGGGATGATGGAGAGTGGTGAGCACATGGGTTTGGATGGAGGATATGGTGTGGATGGAGGGAGAGGTGGAGAGAATCTTGAGGATGTTGGCCCTATAGCTCTGGAATTTGTCACTATCCTCAAACCTGCAAAATGACAAAAATAATTAACAGACATGTTGTGGATCCATGTCTTGAGATTCTTCTTTGTCTTTTTCTTTTTTTCTTTCTCTCTCTTTTTTTAGACACACAAGCTACCTCAGGACAGGTTTTCAACCTATATGCCTACCCTAAGCGCCTCAAGAGAGCTTTTCACCTAGGGGTCTTTGTTTTTTTTTTCTTTACTCCTGGGCTGCCCCAGGGAGGTTTTCAACCCAAGAGTTGGCCTCAGATGCCTGATAAGGGTTTTATCCATGCCTTTTATTGTTTTTTCTTTTTTTTGTCTCTCTTTTTTTTTTTTAAATATCTAGGAATGTTGTGCCTTGGAAGCTATGACACTTCCAATCACATTAACCTCTCCATTGATGGTGTTGATGAATTCTTCCTTAGACAGCTTTTTGTATACCTTCAATTTGTAGCCATTGAGAAGAAAGGGAATCCATTACTCATCAATGGTAATGATTTGAACAACTCCATTTTCATGGAATTTCTTTATCGGGTATTGGCCTAACCATCTTGTCATCAATTTTTCCTTGAAATCCTTGACCCTAGAGTCATATAGTAATGCTCGATTGCCTTCTTGAAAAGCTTTGTCCTTGATATGACTATCATGCCTGACCTTCCTCTCTAATTGGATAACTTCAGTGTGTAGGAGGGCATGCATCATGAATTCATCCAAGCCATTTAACTTGAGAAACCTCTCCTACTATGATCTGGTGACATATAAATCCAATTGGGCTTCCATTCTCAAAGTATTATACTCAAACTCAATAGAGAGTAGAGCTTTCTTTCCATAGACCAAATTATATGGAGTAAAACCAGTAGTTGTTTTCCAGGTTGTGTTATAGGCCCAAGTGGCCTCCACTAATATGTCTTCCCAATCCCTCCTACTGCTACTCACAACCTTGGTGAGGATGCCCTATAATTCCCTATTTGTGACCTCTACTTGTCCATTGGCATGAGGGTGATAGGTAATAGATTTTATGTGGTTGATATGACGTTGCCTTAATAGATTCTCACTTAGATGTGATGTGAATTGAGCTCCCTCATGGGTGACTATCTCTCCAGGGTACCCAAATTTGTATAACACATTCTCCCTTAAGAACTCAGCGAATTTCTCCTTTGTTGCTTCCTTGACAGCCTTTGTCTCATCCCACTTTGTCAAATAATCAGTGCACACAATGATGTACTTTTTATGCCCTGATGGTGGATAAATTGGCCCAATGAAATCCATGCCCCACTTGTAAAATGGCTCCAAATCCACCTAGGGTTGTATGGGAATTTCATCCTTGGGTGTGGGTTTCCCCATCCTCTAGCACCAATCACATCTGTTGGTATACCTTCCTGCATCTTGGTGGAGAGTGGGCCAGTAATAGACATCTTTTAGAGCTTTGAAAGTTGTTCTCTTGGCAGCAAAATGATCTCCACAAAGCCCATAATGATAGGCTGAGAGGATGTCAAAGACTTCCTCTTCCCTGATACATCTCCTCAAGATCTGATCTAGTCCCAGCTTGAAGAGATTGCCCCCAATCCAAGTGAAAGGGGCACTCTTCCTTACAATTCTTCTCTTCTCCCTGGATGACAGATTTGGAGGAAATATTGCAGCAACTAGGTAGTTGGCTATGTCATAAAACCATGGAGAGAGCACTAAGATAGAAAATAAGTGCTCATCTGGAAGTTTATCATCGACCATCCCTTCATCACCTACATGCAAAGCAAGTCTAGACAGAAAATCTGCAACTACATTTTATTTTCTTGGCTTGTCAATGATAGTTAAATCAAACTGTTATAACAATAGAAACCATCTAATGATTCTAGCATTCACATCAGTATTGTTCATCAAGTATTTGATAGTTGCATGGTCAGTATGCAAAAAAAATTGGTAGCCAGTGATGCAGTGTCTAAATTTGTTCAAAGAGTGTACAAAAGCTAGGATTTATTTCTCAATTATAGTGTAGTTCAATTTAGCCTTAGACAGATTTTTACTAATGAAGTAAATGGCCTAAGGTAACTTACCATATATTTTGCCTAAAGCGTCCCCACAACTTTTTTGGAAGCATCAACACGGATATGGAAAGGAAGAGTCCAATTTGGGCCTATAAGTATGGGTGCAGTGATTAATTTGTCTTTCAAGGTATCTAGAGCCTCTTGGTAGCTATCTGTCCAACATAATTCTGATTCCTTGGCCAACAATCCAGAAATTGGTGAGGCTACTTTGGTGAAGTCCTTGATAAACCTCCGATAATATCCAGTTAAGCCCAAGAAACTCCTAACATCCCTCTAATTTTGAGGAGTATGGACCCTTTTTATGATAGAAATTTTGTTTGGGTCCACTTGTATTCCCTCCTGAGATATTGAATGGCCAGCGTCAATCCCTACATTCATTAATAATTCACACTTCTTAGGACTAAGTGAGAGGTTCATTTCAATGCACTTATTTAGTACTTTCCCCGGGTTAGAGAGAACCTTCAAGAAGTCACACCCATATGGAGTGAAATCATCCATGTAGATCTCTACAGATTCATGGACCAACTCAACAAAGATGCTCAAAACTTCCCTTTGAAAAGTGGCAAGGGCATTACATAATACGAAAGGAAGGACACTATAAGAAAAGGCACCCCAAGGATAGGTGAATGTAGTTTTGTCTTGGTCCTCAGGGCTGATATGGATCTAATTGTAACCATTGAATCCATCTAGGAAAGAGAATAACTTCTTCCCTACAAGACCATCTAAAACTTGATCAATGAAAGGTAAATGGAAATGGTCTTTCTTAGTGCCTTTGTTCAGCTCTCTATAATCCACACAGATCCTCCACTTCCCATTCTTCTTTGGGACCAAAACTAGAGGGGATACCCACTCATTATTTGAGATGGGGTATATGAACCCTGCATCGAGCAACTTTTGCAACTCTTCCTTTACTATGTCTTTAAGGGTTGTGTTCATTCTCCTCTGAGATTGGTGCACAGGTTTTCATCTCTCCTTAATGTAGATGTGATGAGTACAAACTGAAGGATGCACCCCTTTCATTTCTTTGTAGCTCCAAGCAAAAGCATCTAAGTGCTCTCTCAACATTTTGCACAACTTCTCTTCTTGGTTGGATGAGAGAGAGGGTTAATCTTCAAGGTTATAGATGGACCAAATTCTACAATTTTTACATGTGCAAGACTTGGGTCAACTAGGCATAACTCAATCCTAGGATTACCCTCAGGTTCCTTCACAAGCTCATCAAGAGGCATGGTATTGGGGGGTTATTTCTAGAGGATTTGGTCAATGAGGTCATCTTCATCAGGTTCCCCCTCTCTTATAACAACATCTAGGGTACATATTGGATGGTATTTTGTATTATACACTTCATCTTCCTCCTCCTCCTCCAACCATAGGGGTAAGTCATGCTCAATGGATAGCTGAGAAGGAGGGTACAATACCAAATGTTTGGACAAATGCCCATTCTTAATGGTCATGTTCCCCATCCTACAACTTATGTAAGCATCAGTAGTGGCTAGCCATGGTCTTCCAAGGATGAGAGGACAAATATTGAATTTGGTTTGGGCTAGAGAACCAAGAAGTCAGTAGGATACTCATAGGAGTCAATAGAGACCATTACATCATCAACAACTCCCTCGAGAGTCGTACATTCAAGTATTGGTGAAAGGAAAGAGTGTAGTGGTGTTGCACCCGCCTATGTGTGGTTGAAGACTACCACCAGGATAGGGGCGTGACAGATGGTAACAGAGCTCGCTTCAGGGCGAATTGAGCGTTGTTGAAGTAGTTCAGTAGGGACAAGTTACAGGGTCGAAGTTGAACAAATAAGGGTATGGTATTTACTAGATCACAAGCAAAACTGATGGTTGAACACGTGGAAGAATCTCAGGTGAGAGGTGAATCTAGTAGGGATGCCAAGACGGTTTTCTTGGACAAAGTATTGGATAAGATGGAGGAGTTTGCTATGAAAATGGCTTCGTTGGAGATTGAGAATGCTGAAATTCAATATGAGTTCATGAAGATGAAAGAGGAGCATGAGAACCTCAAGGTTCGATACAAGTATATGGAATGGTTGTATACGCAAATAGAGAAGGAATTCAAGAATATTGGTGATGCAAGAGACCATGGTTTGGAGGAAATCTTGAAGTTGAAGAAAGCTCTTAACAATGCTCAAAATGAGATAGTTGTTTTGAAGAAAGCAGTTGGGCAGGGACCAATTGGAGGAGCTGCTCATGTGAGAGTCAAGGAACCTGATTCTTAAGATGGGACAAGGAGTTCCATATCACTTGGTAATTTATTATGGGATATGGAATAATACTTGGAGCACTTGGGTATACATGATGATGAGGCCAAGGTCAAAGTAGCTTCTCAATTCCTCACTAAGGATGCTAAGATGTGATGGAGATGGAAGTTGGATCACATTGCCAATGGTGATGTTGATTACATCTCTACTGGGGATGATATGAAGGAGGATTTGCAGACTCATTTTAGCCCACAATATGAGACTTAGGATGCAAGGACAAAGCTTAAGTACATTAAGAAAACAAGAAGTCTACAGGTGTATCAATGGGAATTTTCGAGCGTGATCTTGGAGCTACCTGATATGGTGGAAAAGGACAAGGTGTTAAATTTCATCATAGGATTGAAACCTTGGGCATGCAATGAGATGAAGAGGTAGAAGATAAAGACACTAGAAGAAGCATTTGCTGCAGTTGATCACTTGGGAGAACATTATGATGAAGGGGTCGAAGAGAAAAAGAAGAAGTCTAATAAACCGAAAGAGAAGTCTACAAAGGATGAGCATTCAAAATCAAATGACAATTAGAAGACAAAGAAGCCTTTGAAATGTTGGTTGTGCGAAGAGAACCACACAACGAAGAAGTTATCCCACGATGGGATCCTAAGAGGAACAAACTAGAGTATGTGAATATGAAGATTTGGTAAGGCACTTTACTCACGATGGTGGAAAGTCATGCGACTCATAACTTCATTAGAGAGGAAGTTGTGAGGAAGATTGGGCTGAAGTTTATACCAACTCAAGCTCAGTTGAAAGTAGTGAATTCTCCGCCAGATTCAGTTCTTGGTACGACAGAGAATGTGGATCTAAACATTGGTGAGTGGTTTGGGAAGATCAACTTCACGATTGTGAAACTGGATGATTACGAAGCAGTATTAGCTATGGAATTTATGAAGCAACATGATGCTATAATGGTGCCACATATGAAGAAGTTGTACATTTACAACGGACAGGATGACAATCCTATAGGGGTATCAACTTTGGTAGCTATGACAGTTGGGTGTAAGTTGACAGTGATGAATGTGGAGGACATCAAGCGGGATGAATAACTCTATGAAAGGTTGTCTTCTGTAGAGGAGAAACTTATGGAGCAGTCACATGTTATTAGAGCATTGTCCGATAGTATCCTGAACTTGACAGACATGCTAGAAGAAGTGGAAGGGAATGGAGATGCTAGACCCGAGACTCAAGGGGAGTGTCGAGAAGCATACATGCAGATATTGGTGGAGGAAGATCCAGACAGGTGGATTGATCTATTAGCCGAAGAGGAGGGAGAGCCTTTGGCCCCACTTCCTCACTCTCTTCTTAAACTAACATGGAGATGAGGCTCATTGTTAACTACGGATGGCAGTGAGTCCTTTATACTTATGAGCAGACACTTGGGGCAAGACGGAGATGATTGAAAGTATGATGCGAAGATTTGTGATGATGATGTAGGGAGCATGTGTTCATGTGGAGGTGATGTTACAGTTGGATTAGCTACCCAACTAGTCACCATCACAGGGGGATCCAACACATGATTTTCTTGCAAAGTTTGGCAGATTGGGAGCATGGAGCTGGTCATAGGTGGAGATATCTATGTGCCCATACTTATGGATATGTCTTGGCGATGGATGTTGTTGGGATGGTGTTGTGAGGACAACAACATTTGTAGAGTGGTGGAGGATGTTAGGCCCATGAGTGGAGTTGGGCGCACCCACATGTGCGACGGGCGCCCGAACTCGGTTATATGCGACGGTGGGATGACTTCGGTTAAATGCGACTGAGTTAAGTCAGGCGCACCCATGTGAGACGAGTGCCTGTACTACATGACTTGGGTGGTTGTGCGATCCGGAGAGTGAGCATGTCAGTTAAAGGTGATGGGTGGACGCACGCCCATAGCAGCGGTCGAGACTAACAAGTGCCGGATGAGGACGTGCGATAGGGGAGGGTGACACGTGTGACCGTGCGACCCAGAATGGAAAGTGCGACGAGTTGGAAAGTGTGACAAGCGCGAGCTTATAGGCCGCCTAGGACATGCGATGGGTGGAGGCCAACTTGACAACAATGGACTGGCTGACATATTGAACTGGTTGGGCTGGCGTGAAAATATAGGCAGGCCGACCTACACTTAGGTGGATGGTCGTGTCACTTGAACATGGAAGCATCGATATATATTCATCATGGTGTAGAGTGTTCAAGGAAGATTCAATCAAGAAATCAACAAACAAAAAAGGAAGGAGAACAAGGGGAAGTTGAACAATGAAGGAAGCAGGTGGAACGACAAGAGCAAAGCGCCAAAGTTTGCACAGGATAGAGTTTGGGGTTTCTTTGGTGGACGAATTGAGCTTAACAGAGTTGCAGGGCCGAAGTGAACGGAGTTGTAGGGCACAGCAAGGTGACCCAACCCGGTAGGGCTGAACAACTCGAGGGCGGGGTAGGGTGACCCGTGTGCTGAACGATGCGGGCAGGTTGTAGCATGCAGACAAGTAACTGAAGTGAAGCTTTGGGCACGAGGAAGTGACGGAAAAGCATGCAATAGTGCAGGGAAGTGCGGGGCATAGGTGAACTGTTGCAACAAGCAAAGGCACAACAACGTTGGGTAGACCAAAGTTAGGTGAAACATGCACGACATATTTGGTAAACTTCGGACACTTGAAAATTGAAGTGTGTTGACCATGTTGGCAACACTATTGTTGTAAACATATTGTAAATTATACTTGTATATTATTTGGACAAACTTTAGTATTGGGAGTTTCCCCTACCATTGAATTTTGTGTATATTATCCGTTGTGCATATATAATGAGGAAGTATGAATTAATTTTTTATTTTTGCTGTGATATAACACTTGAATAATTGGAAAATTAACTAAGTGTTGAGGAGTTAGGCATAGTCCATACATTCAAGTATTGGTGAAAAGAAAGAGTGTAGTGGTGTCGCACCCTCCTATGTGTGGTTGAAATACTACCAACAAGATTTCAAAATTCAGTCAATGGTAATTCTTTGTTGAGGTAGTGATTTAAACCAGTCGAACTGTACTTTCGCTTCAAGCTCTGAATCTACAATGTCTCTACCATCCTTTGGCACAAAAATCAAAGCTTCATTTTTGCTTCCACAGTTCTCACCACTATAAATTCTAGGAATGGTGTCCATAGATAATAACAAACCCTTGTAATTCCAAAAATTTCCTTCAGATGCATACAAATTTCTAAATTCATATACCTAATTAAAAAGGACAAGTGCATCCTAGCTAGAAAGGGTGTCGAAATATATTGCATTTCTCTCATACATCTACTCCCATATCATATCATCATTTACATATACATCCTAAGATCCACACGCATTGTTGTGATTGATTTTAATTTTAAGATTTCAAATCATCACAAGGATCTAAGAGTTGACATTAAACTAAACTGCATCACCCCTTCTCTAGTCCATCTAGTTCTAACATGGGAAAGGACTTTATATGCAATTTGAACATCATCCCTAGGGAATGGAAGTGGCAAGAATGAATGCCCTCTATCTGTATTAATAGGAGGGGCCATCAAATCCACTTTAAGCCAAATTAAACTAGCTAGTATGACTCTGCACATGACTATGCCGACCACCCTCCACAAGTGTGCACAGAGAATGGACTTACGTTGTTTTAAAACCTTTGTGCATGAAACAACCACATCACTCAACATGTCATATGGCATATCCAGGCCCCATTTATGGGAATTAAGTAACTTCATAATGAAACTTGGTTAATTAGGGCATTGGGAGATAATCCCTCCTATTATTAACACTACTGATACCAGGGTCTAAGGATGAGCCTTGATTAGCCAAAGAGTTTATTGTTTGATTAATATGATGACAAACATGATATATGGTTTGTACTATCACTAGTTTGGTAAGAAAGTGAATCCTTTTGAAAATGTTTCTGATTTTGTAGTCCACTAGGAAGGAACCTAAAAAACATGTGCATTATTATTCATGAATTCCCCACTATAATCAACTTCTAAGGGTTAAGAGAAGAGGCTTTAATTAGCTCCTAAAGAAGCACATATGTTTCTGCCTTAATATTAGTGGCCTATTTTAAACCTAGGAAATGAAGGTTTGACTCATCCACTGAGATAAATGATCATACCCCTGGGCACCCTCACCATTCCTAATAAAAGCATACTATTGTATCCATATATAAAACATATTTATTATATTAAAAAAAATTCATATTAATTTTTTTTTAAATAACTAAAAAATTTAATAAAACAACTCATTTCGTTCATATTTACTTATTCACTAATATTATAAAATATTTATAATATTGGTTTATAGAATATTATTTACTTATTCACTAATATTATAAAATATTTATTTCTTTAT
This sequence comes from Pinus tabuliformis, assembly GCA_031772625.1. Lineage (NCBI taxonomy): Eukaryota > Viridiplantae > Streptophyta > Pinopsida > Pinales > Pinaceae > Pinus > Pinus tabuliformis. The sequence continues at coordinate 765,442,886 of CM062816.1, read as the reverse complement.
GAAAAATTAAAAGATAAATTACAAAGTAACTTATCCCTATCACGTTTTCTTTGCATTAGACCATTTTCAATTTTGCAAAGAAGCCAACCACAATTCTAACCAGTAATGAATATATAAAAAAACAACTACTATAAATAACTTGTTTTTTCTTGCAGGTTAAAGTCCACAATTCTAGCATGTGAGAAATATAAAAAAAACAACTGTTATGAAGTAGCTTGTTTTTTACTTACATGTTACCATCTATAATTTTGCACACAAAAACATATGCATTATAAAGTAAACTCTTTGTACTCCTCAAATCATTTAGTAGGATTGTGTCATAAAAATATATTTAGATAAGGACACACTATGTATGAATTTGCGTAGTAAAAGTTAAACACACATTTAGGCTAAGCAGTGTTGATTCACATGATTATTCTTAAAAGAATAAAAATAAAAAATGGGAAGCTAACATGTAGAGAGGGAGTTGACATGGAACATTTGAGCTATCAATAAGGTATTTCAATGTCTAAATTTATATATATATATGGTAGTGGTGGTTTATTGGACCTTTGTACATCTTTGGCTGCCAAATCCCTTGTCCCTTACCACTTTAAAACTAAATGATTATTATTAGTGTAAAATTGAAAATTGTTGAGGTTTTCCATTACACCAAAATTGTTGAGTGTCAAAATTTCTCTAACACCCCCTGGGGAATGGAATGTGGGCTAAGGCTTTGATAACATCTTAAATTTTTCCATTACACCAAAACCCACATACAATAGTAAACTTCCAAACCCTTGGCATTACCTTGTGTGGGTGGTTAGTCTCATGTTCCCATGATGGTAATTACTTCATGTAATTGATTCCCAATGAGGTGAGTGTGAAAATTAATCCAACAAAAATAAAAGTTTTAAATTAAATTATCATTATTATTATAAAATTGAAAATAAAATCATTGCACATAAATCATTTCAATGATAAAATGCTCACTACATGTTCAACAAGGAATTGACACACACATATAAAACCAGGGTAAATTCATTTGAACTTTGGATCTATCATGTGTGAAAAGGGATTAAACCTTTCTATATATATCTATGTGTATCTTAAAAGACAGATTTATATTATTATATGATGAGCCACCATATCCACACAAACATTTAATTGACTTAATATCCTCATTGAAGAATAGTGAAGAAATCAAAAGGTTGATTATGAAACCCAAGATTTTGATTATAAGGTTGATAACAAGGTCAAAGGATGCCTTTGAAAATGTGAAGGGTCATATGTTTGTCCAATCAACAATTACCAAAAAGTTATATTGTCAATAAAAATATAAAAAATATAAAAGTTAAAAGACAAATGTAATAAAAGACAGAGGAGAGCAAGAATAGGAAGTTGGAGTTTGGGAACTCAAAACTCTACCTGTAAACATTTTCCTAGGATTGGACATGAAGTTGGAGTTTGGGAACTCAAAACTCTACCTATAAACATTTTCCTAGGATTGGAAATGAAGTTGGAGTTTGGGAACTCAAAACTCTACCTATAAACATTTTCCTAGTATTGGACAAAAAAAATGACAATAAACAAAGATTAAATTGTTTAGAAAATCTTCGGCAAAATCACATAATCAATCTTTTGTCGACACGTTTCGAACCAACCAATGTGGTTCATCGTCAGGACAAGTTGAAGAACAGATCCAGCTTCGTCTGTTTAAATAGCTAGAGCAGAGACCCCAACGGCTACCTGGCCAAAGGTTGACTTAAGGAGCAAGGTCAAATTTAGTTATATTAGGTAAGAAATAAATAAATAAATATCTAAATATATCAATGATAAATTATACTATACTAATAAATAAATCCAAATTTAATAAATATATATAAATCTATATAAATTTTAGTTATATTAGGTGTGAGATAACCAAATAAATATATAAATATATAAATAAAACAATAATAAATTATTTATTTATTAACTAAATATATAACTATATAAATCATAATAAATTATATTTATTTATTTATTAAATCAAAATATAAAACAAAAATAAATCAATTATTTAATTTATATAAATGATATTATTAGTGAGGTAAATGAATATAAATTCATATATAAAAATATAAATTTAGTTATATTAGGGGTAAGATAACAAACTAAATATATAACTAAATAATAATAAATTATTTATTTAATAAATAAATATATAAATATATAAAAATAATAATAAATTCTATTTATTTATTTATTAAATAAATAAATAAATATAAAAACATAAATTAATAAATGTAATAGGAAAGATAAATTATTTATTTAATTTATATAAATGGTATTATTAGTAAGGTAAATAAATATAAATTCATATATATAAATTTAGTTATATTAGGGTGAGATAACCAAATAAATATATAAATATATAAATAAAATAATAATAAATTATTAAGTAAATTATTTATTTAATTTATATAAATGGTATTATTAGTGAGGTAAATAAATATAAATATAAAAATTAGTTATATTAGGTGTGAGATAACAAAATAAATATATAAATATATAAATAAAATAATAATAAATTATTTATTTATTTATTAAATAAATATATAAAAATATAAAAATAATGATAGATTATAGTTATTTATTTATTAAATAAATAAATAAATATAAATTAAAAAATATAATAGCAAAGGTAAATAATTTATTTAATTCATATATAAGGGGTTTTTTAGACGAAAGTTAAAGGGAGATTCAATTCTAAGGTTCTAATAGAAATAAATGCTCAATAGTATCATAACCGGATAATACACTACAAAGCCCGAAATTAATTCATAACATATTAAGGACTCAAACACTCCAAAGAACTGGGATTAAATTATAAACTTAAATTTAAATTTCTATTATAATTTGTAAAATTTAATAAATTTAAAATACAAATTAGATGATTGTGAGAAATCAAAACTGACACAAACTAATTCACATTGGAATTGTTTCTTCAAATCTTCTCACTACCACCCTCATGCTTGTCTTTTCAAATCTTCTCACTCTAGAGGGAATATGAGAGAAAACATAATAGTTAATCTCTATATTTATGATGTATTAATGCCATGTGATCATAGTTTTTATATCTACATTTTTCAAGTTTGTTGCTAATTAATCCCAATCAAATTTATTTGATCATTAGTAAATTATTGTTTATGTTCTTTGTTAATTATCTACACAATAGATACAGTTGGAGTCCTTATTTATTTGAATTAGTTGCACATTTAAGTATATTCATATTCTAATTTGAGTATCCACAACAAATTTATTTGATCATTAATAAAATATTGTTTATGTTCTTCATTAATTATCTACACAATAGATACAGTTGGACTCGTTATTTATTTGAATTAGTTGCACATTCAAGTCTATTCATATTCTAATTAGAGTATCCACAACAAATTTATTTGATCATTAGCAAAATATTGTTTATGTTCTTTGTTAATTATCTACACAATAGATACATATCAACTCCTTATTTATTTGAATTCGTTGCACATTCAAGTCTATTCATATTCTAATTAGAGTATCCACAACCTAATTGATAGTTTGTTTGAATTTATATACCTTCTTTTTATTCGTTCTCCTTCACAAACATAGATTCAGAAGCCAAAAGCTTGTGTCCTATGTAAACCATCAGCCTTCACACAAGATACATTGTTTGATCCTGGTGTAAACTACGGAAACACAACATGCAACCCACTGTGAATCCTCCTTGGGCACATTAAACCCAAAGCACATACCAACACATCTCCATTAAGCCATCCATTATGATTCATCTGTTGGCATTATGGCACAGGTTTGGAGCTATGGCACAGGTGTTGTCCTTGATGGCAACTCTCTCTGGTGACAGATCTCAGTTCAGGCTTTCAGAATGAAGGAAAAGACATATACGCAGGTTCACCTAGACAAAGGCGCGTATACACGCGGGTTAGATGTTACAAAGGCGCGTATGCATATACACGCACTTTCACGCAAGGAAAAGCGCGTATATGTTGGAGAATTTACTTTTGGTTTGTGGTAGTTAGTCCTTGGTATTTGAACCTATGGCTTTTGGACCATGGTATCTCGTCAGAAGTGTTGATTTCAAGTATTGGGTCCATGGTATTGTTTTATTATGGTTTTGAACCATGGTATTGTGAAAGGCCTAAGACTATAAAAGAGGAACGAAATCATTTGGCAAAGTGTCAGCTAAATTAATTGAATATCTAATGAGTGCTAGATCTGAAATATTGGTGATTGGGGCTATGGTGCAGATCTGGATATGAATAAAGGAGGAACCTTGGCGCACAAAGAAGGATAAGTTCTATTGATGGGTCATAATCTTTAGGCTTGAATGATAGTATCTTTTTGATTTGTTATATGTGGCGCATGCTTGATCTATAAATCTGGTAATCTGGGTTAACTAATGTCTGAATGTTTGAAAAGAATGAATTATCCTTTATAGATCTATACGCAGGTTCAGTGAAGAGAAGGTGCATATACACACTGTTTTGGTAAGGGAAAGAAGAATATACGCAGGTTGGCTTTGACACAGAAGCGGATACACGCAGGTTTCTAAACCGTGAAGTAGCATACATCTCTTGATTTATTTCTAGTTGCTTCTATTTATTGCTGCAGTGTTCTGGGTTCAGAATTGGTGTGTGGTTACAGTCACTATGATCTTAGTACAGTTGTCAGAGAAGTGTTTATCTTTGATTCAGTTTTGATTGGTGAAAAGGTGATTTGTTGATGTGGATCCAGTCTGAAAATTTATGAAATGTGGTCCCTGGAAGAAAGAGAAGGTTGTAGCCTTCTGTAGGCCAGCACCTACGTACTAGTATCTTGGCTAGTGCAAGAGAAAAGGGGGTTGTAGCTCCCTTCCAGGAGAAGCTGGAGAACGAGAGAGGGTTGTAGCTCTCTGCAGGTTGCAGCCTGCGTACTGGTAAAGGATTGCACCAGTACATTGTAAAAAGAAGTTTCTAATTAAAAGAAGATAGAGACGAATTGCAGAAGGTGGTTTTCACCCACATTGGGTTTCCAGCTTATATCTTGTGTTCTTGTGTGTGATTGTCTTCTGCTCTGCTTTACTGTTTCTGGTTACTGGTTATTTAATTCTGATACACAGATTAACAATCAACATCTGAAAGATAAAGTAAATTATAAGTTTGCATTGTATACGCGGGTTTCCTTCTACATTGTTGCGTATATACGTGGGTTTAATTAACTGAAGTAGCGAATATTATCTGGATTTGAAAAGGGAATATTTGACTTGATAATATTGATTCACCCCCCCCCCCCAGTATTATTTCCAACAATTGGTTTCAGAGCAGGTCCTTCTGAAGAAGCTTGATCGCTTGAAGGAAGATCCATCATCATGAGCAACTACGAGAGAGAAGCATCTATCAGGCCACCAATTTTTGACGGGACAAACTTCGTATATTGGAAGGTAAGAGTTACTACCTATCTTCAATCTCTTGGTACAGAAGTCTGGGATATCATAGATACAGGGTACACTTTTCCATCAGCAACTCCTACAGATCCGGCTGAGAAGAAGAAATATGAAACAAATGCAAAGGCTGTCAACACTCTATTAGGATTCCTATCTCAATCAGAATTCGTGAAGGTTATGCAGTATAAATCCGCAAAACAAATATGGGACAAGATTGTTCTGAGCTATGAAGGAGATGAACAGGTAAAAAGAGAAAAACTTCAAACCCTCAGAATTCAGTATGAAAATCTCATAATGCACAATGACGAAAGTGTGGCTAACTATTTCCTTTGTGTAGATGAGATTGTTAATTGTATGAAAAATTTGGGTGAAGAAATAAAATAGGCTGTTGTGGTTAAAAAGGTTCTAAGATCTTTGTCCCCTAGGTTTGAATCTAAAGTTTCTACAATAGAAGAAAAAGAGAATCTACGAAACCTTACCATGTCACAGCTGCACGGAATTCTGACTGCTTATGAAATGAGGAGAGGACCATCAGATAGGAGAGAAGCTGCCTTTAAGGCTTCAGGTAAAGGAGATTACTATGAGTCAGGACACGTGGCAGAAGAAGAAGAAGAATCAAATTTTGTCAAAAACCTTCAACGGGGTGTTGTACGATTCCGAGGTAAGTTACCTTTCAAATGCTTTGCTTGTGGAAGAGTCGGTCACTATGCTGCCAAATGTCCTCATAAGGATAAGATTGACAAGGGGAAGGAACCTGTTAGATGGAACAAGAAACAGAATGCAAATAAGAAAAGCTATTACACTCATGAAGATAGTGATGGACTTTCAAATAGTGACGAAGATGAACGAGGTAATAATTATAAACTTTTAATGGCTTTTGAAGATGATGATTACATGGATGTTATAGATGAAGAAGGTCTTTATGAAGATATTTCTAAACTCAAAATTTGTTTAGAAGAGAAAAATGTGATTATTTATTCTCTGCAATGTCAACTGGCTGAAAGGGAAAAACATCATGAAAAATTTGAATGTGAAATTGTTGGTCTTAGAAAAGAGATTGAGAAAACAAAAGCTCTTAATCTTAAATTTGTTAAAGGATCTGAAACTCTGGATGAGATTATCAATGTGCAGCGTTCTCCACTAATCAAGACAGGTCTGGGATATAATGGAGAAGCATCTCAAGCATCCACCTCCAAAAGTTATCTTGATGCAGCAAGGAGGAGCGAGCAAAGGCCTAATAGAAATCATCAGGTAAATCAGGGACAGTTTACCTCAAGAATGAACAAAGACTATCAAGAAAATCAGGGGCAATCTACCTTAAGGACAAACATAAGCCACAACCAGCCACAAGTAAAATCTTTCCAATTTTCCTCAAGAATGGATGTCAGTAGAAACTACGATCGGTTGGTTGATAGATTTTATAATCGCAGGAGTTTCTTCAATGGCCAATGTTTCTCTTGCCATAATTTTGGCCACAAAGTAGCTCAATGTGTTGCCTATAAGACAATCATGACTAGAGAAGCTCAAAAACAAAGAAGTATGACTGGAATCACGAAAAGGACCTATAACAACTTCGGTCATGAAGATTCTGAATGCAGGAGCAGGTTTCGGAAGACAACTCAGAAGGAACAAACCTCAAGTACCAGAACATGGAGAATGAAGGAACCGCAACCAGAAAGATGTGGGATAGCTTTATATGTAGAAGGACAGGAAAATCAATGGTACATCGACAATGGATGTTCGAAGCATATGACAGGTGATAAAGAAAAACTTCAATCATATAGTGCTTTAGAAAAGGAAAGAAAGTTTCTTTTGGAAATGATACCCCTGCAGTCATAAAAGGAAAAGGCATTGTTCAGTCGAAAGAAAAAGTCAAAGCTGGAAATGTTTTGTATGTTGATGGCTTGAAGCATAGTCTATTGAGTGTCAGCCATATGTGAGATCAAGGAACTGAGGTAATATTTCGATCAAATGGATGTAGTGTTCGTGATCTTGATACAGGAAAAACAGTGATCAAAGGCATAAGAACTCCAAATAATTTATACATATTTGAAGAAGGACAACAACAATGCTATTTGAGCAAGAATGATGAACACTGGTTATGGCACCGGAGGTTGGGACATCTAAGCTTTTCATAGATAAGAAAAGCATGCAAATACCAGGCAGTTCGTGGTCTTCCATACATCAAAATTCAAGACAATACAATATGCAAATCATGTTAGTTTGGTAAGCAAACAAGAACTAACTTCCCTGAGAAGGAAGGATCAGCTAGCAGGCCTCTTGAACTAGTCCATACAGATGTATGTGGTCCATCTAGAAAAAGGTCACCTCGAGGAGAAGAATACTTTATATTATTCATTGAGGACTGCTCCAGGATGGTTTGGATAGGACTTATGAAGCACAAAGACGAAGCCTTCGAAAAATTCAAATCCTTCAAAGCCTTGGTTGAAAACGAATCAGATCACAAAATTAAGTGCCTCAGGTCTGATAGAGGTGGGGAGTTTACCTCAAATGAATTTTTATTATTTTTGTGAAGAACATGGAATAAGAAGGGAATTCTATACAACTAGGACTCCTCAACAAAATGGATTAGTGGAAAGGATGAACAGAACGGTTCAACAAATGGCTCGTGCTATGCTTGATGAGTCTAGAACTCTCGCAACCTTCTGGGGTGAAGCTGCATTTGTTGCGGTCATTATTCTCAACAAAACAAATGTTTGGGTGAACAACACTCAAACTCCTCATTAGCTCTAGTATGGCGAGACTCATTCGGTAAAACATTTCAAAATTTTTGGAAGCAAATGCTATATTAAGAATAATGATGAACATCTTGGCAAATTTGAATCTAGAGCAGATGAAGGCATTCTCCTTGGTTATTCTCCCCACAGCAAAGCATATAAGTGTTACAACAAAAGGCTTGGAAGAATAGTTGACAGCATTGATGTAGTGGTTGATGAAGAAGGAAACATTCCTAAGTAAGTAAATTATGAAAATATCGAAGAGGATGAAGACCATCCTTCAAATCAGACTGATGATGAAGAAGAACCTCAAGAGGCACCAAAGGAATAGATAAGGATAGAAGAGAAGACTCCATCCAGGTATGTTCAGAAGAATCATCCAGAATCTCAAATTTTGGGGCAGAAAGAGGCAGGTATACAAACAAGAAGAACAATTGCAGAAGCCTCAAGCTATTTGGCACTGCTCTCCTCCACTGAACCAAAAAATGTAAAAGAGGCATGCAAAGATGAATGTTGGGTCAAGGCAATGGATGAAGAACTTGAGCAGATCGAAAAGAATAACACTTGGGAGTTGGTTCCTAGACCAAAAGATAGGAATGTCATAGGGACAAAATGGATCTTTAAAAACAAGTTGAATAAAAATGGAGAAGTGATTAGAAACAAGGCCAAACTTGTTTGTAAAGGGTATACTCAACAAGAAGGAATATACTTTGAAGAAACTGTTGCTCCCGTTGCTAGACTTGAGGCCATTAGAATGTTCCTTTCTCTCTCTAGCTTTCAGAAGTTCAAAGTATTTCAAATGGATGTGAAATAAGCCTTTCTGAATGGATACTTAGAAGAAGAAGTGTACATTGAGAAACTAGATGGTTTCATTCTTAGGAATGATCCAAATCTTGTATGCAGACTAAAAAAGGCTCTCTATGGTCTTAAACAGGCTCCAAGGGCTTGGTACTACCGTTTGGACAAATATCTTCATCAACAAGGTTTTTCAAAAGGATCGGCAGATAGCAATCTTTATATAAAAATTGAAATGACAAATTGCTAATACTTGTTGTGTATGTAGATGATATTATCTTTGGCAGCAATGAAGAAGCTATGAGTCAAAGCTTTGCCTTGGTGATGCAGAAAGAATTCGAAATGTCTTTGCTTGGAGCACTGACATATTTTCTTGGATTGCAAATCCAACAAAATGAAGGCAATATCTTTTTGTCTCAAACCAAGTATCTCAAGCAGATCTTGAAGAAATATGGCATGGAAGATGCAAAACTAGTATGTACCCCCATGGTTACAGGATGCAGCCTCAGTGCAAATGATGAATCAGAAGCAGTGAATCAACCAACCTATAGATCTATGGTTGGAAGTCTACTTTATTTGACAGGTACCCGACCAGACATCATGCATGTAGTGGGAATAGTTGGAAGATTTCAAGCGAATCCTAAGGAAACTCATCTTCAGGCAGTAAAGAGAATCTTCAAGTACCTTCAAGGAACTCAAAACTATGGCTTATGGTATCCTAGAGATACAGATCTCACACTTCATACTTATACAGATGCAGATTGGGCCAGAAGCGTGGATGACAGGAAGAGCACAAGTGGTGGTGCATTCTTTATGGGTTCCAGATTAGTATCTTGGTTCAGCAAGAAACAGAGTTCGATTGCTTTATCTACAGCTGAAGCGGAATATGTGGCTGCTGCATCTTGCTGCACTCAACTCCTTTGGATGATGCAGACCTTGCATGATTTTCAAATCACTTGTACACCACCTATCTCCATCTTATGTGATAATACAAGTGCAATCAACATTTCAAAGAACCCAGTCATGCATTCAAATACCAAGCACATACCGATCAAGTATCACTTTCTCCGGGAACAAGTGTTGGAACAAAAGGTCAAATTGGAGTATGTTCCTTCTAAGGAACAAGTTGCTAATATTCTCACCAAACCACTGCCCAAGGAAACTTTTGAATACCTCAGACAGAAGCTGGGAGTAGTTGATGCATCATCTTGCTGTTAAAACTTGTTTGTTTCAGAGAAAAATGGGTGTACGCAAGTTTCCTGAGGAGGATCCGCGTACACACGCTGGTTTGTGCAGAGATAGTCGCGTATATAGAGGTTTGATGGATATCAGTAGGGACAGGCTCTGGTTGAAGATATTCTGATATGGGTCTGACAGAGACCATCTGGCACAGGTTCAGGGGGAGCAGTTAAACTTCTAATTGTGCATTATTGGCAATATCTTAGAAGCTTTTGGTTCTAGTTCACAGCTGTTGTTGGTTTCAGGTGGAACAAAGGCAGAGGGAGAACAAAAGGAAATCTTGGTTGGTGATCTGAATGGTGATTGAAAAATGCTACTGATATTAGCTACTGGTGACTTTCATAAGTCTTTCTCTAGTTATTTCGTCTCTATGTCATGTATCTCTTTTAAGGTGTCAAGGTCTTGTAACGACCTATTTTGGTTTCCCCACTATGCCTAGGATGAAGATGTAATGTACTTGGTTGGGTGGACAATCCCCACTTGGTTGGGTGATGGATGTATGAATTGAGTCTTTTGGTGATAGGAAGGTCTTTTATGATATGTCATGGTTCTTCTTGAAGAACATCTTTTTGCAGATCTTGCCTACAGTCACGGGGAGCATGGTCAGCACAGCAGGCAAAGATTTTAGCATGTACTCAGGGGGAGCACAACCCTTTACCCTTGATGACAAAGGGGGAGAATGGCTTTGAGGATCTTGGGGTTGCCATCAAGTCCAAAAGGGGAGATTGTTGGTACTATGGCATAGGTTTGGAGCTATGGCACAGGTGTTGTCCTTGATGGCAACTCTCTCTGGTGACAGATCTCAGTTCAGGCTTTCAGAATGAAGGAAAAGACATATACGCAGGTTCACCTAGACAAAGGCACGTATACACGCGGGTTAGACATTACAAAGGCACGTATGCGTATACACGCACTTTCATGCAAGGAAAAGCGCGTATATGTTGGAGAATTTACTTTTGGTCCGTGGTAGTTAGTCCTTGGTATTTGAACCTATGGTTTTTGGACCATGGTATCTCGTCAGAAGAGTTGATCCAAAGTAAGGGGTCCATGGTATTATTTTATTATGGTTTTAGACCGTGGTATTGTGAAAGGCCTAAGACTATAAAAGAGGAAGGAGATCATTTCGCAAAGTGTCGGCTGAATTAATTGAATTTCTAATGAGTGCTAGATCTGAAATATTGGTGATTGGGGCTATGGTGCAGATCTGGATCTGAATAAAGGAGGAACCTTAGCGCACAAAGAAGGATAAGTTCTATTGATGGGTCATAATCTTTAGGCTTGAATGATAGTATCTTTTTGATCTGTTATATGTGGCGCATGCTTGATCTCTAAATCTGGTAATCTGGGTTAACTAATGTCTGAATGTTTGAAAAGAATGAATTATCCTTTATAGATCTATACGCAGGTTCAGTGAAGAGAAGGTGCGTATACACGCTGTTTTGGTAAGGGAAAGAAGCGTATACACAGGTTGGCTTTGACACAGAAGCGGATACATGCAGGTTTCTGAACAGTGAAGTAGCGTACATCTCTTGATTTATGTTCTAGCTACTTCTGTTTATTGCTACAGTGCTCTAGGTTCAGAATTGGTGTGTGGTTACAGTCACTGTGATTTGAGTACAGCTGTCAGAGAAGTGTTTATCTTTGATTCAGTTTTGATTGGTGAAAAGGTGATTTGTTGATGTTTGATTGATGTGGATCCAATCTGAAAATTTATGAAACGTGGTCCCTGGAAGAAAGAGAAGGTTGTAGCCTTCTGTACGCCAGCACCTACGTACTAGTATCTTGGCTAGTGCAAGAGCAAAGGGGGTTGTAGCTCCCTTCCAGGAGAAGCTGGAGAACGAGAGAGGTTTGTAGCTCTCTGCAGGTTGCACCCTGCGTACTGGTAAAGGATTGCACCAGTACATTGTAAAAAGAAGTTTCTAATTAAAAGAAGATAGAGACGAATTGCAACAGGTGGTTTTCACCCACATTGGGTTTCCACCTTATATCTTGTGTTCTTGTGTGTGTTTGTCTTCTGCTTTGTTTTACTATTTCTGGTTACTGGTTATTTAATTATGATACACATATTAACAATCAACATCTGAAAGATAAAGTAAATTATAAGTTTTCATTGTATATGTGGGTTTCCTTCTACATTGTTGCGTATATATGCGGGTTTAATTAACTGAAGTATCGTATATTATCTGGATTTGAAAAGGGAATATTTGACTTGATAATACTGATTCACCCCCCCCCCTCTCAGTATTATTTCCAACATCATCTAATGCAATTGTTGAATTTTTTTTTTTTAAGTTTGGAAACGATGAGGCTACATCATGGTCATGTCCAAGAATAACACCCAATAGGGCGAGGAATTGAGGCAGTGGCCTAACATCTAGGAATGTCTTAATAGCACACTTATCATTGTCTACTCAAGACCTTGTGGACAACTGAACTTGTATTCTAAATAATAAATATTTTTGGTAATTTTTTTTTTTTAATAGTCAATCTTGTTTTCTTGTTTTTGATTTTTTTCGATAATTTACATCTTAAATCTTGTTCAAAATTTAACAGGGATTTTTTAAAATTATAATTTTGAGTTATGTATTTTATATAATTTGTGTGACCAAAAAGATTTTAAAAAATAATTAAAAAAAACAAAAATACTACAATCTCACTCAAAAGATAGAACTTCAGTTAATAACTTTACGCCAAAAATAATAACAATTATTCAAAAACACTTTAGTTATATATAAAGTGTTTTTCAAACTTCAACTCTAATTCAAAAAAATAAAAAGTCAAATGCAATTGTATCTTTCTTTATTTGATCATGTAATATATGGTAGAATTGTTGTTAAATACCTGCAAAATGCAAGTAAAATTAAATACATAGAGGGTATCTTGAGTCAGCAAGAAAGTGAACCCAATTAGATGCAAAGTTATCCCTATATGTTAGTGTTTACATCATGTTTATTACTTCCTTATAGTGAACCCAATTAGATGCAAAGTTATCCCTATATGTTAGTGTTTACATCATGTTTATTACTTCCTTACAGTGAACCCAATTAGATGCAAAGTTATCCCTGAATGTTAGTGTTTACATCATGTTTATTGCAAGAAAGTGAACCCAATTAAATGCAAAGTTATCCCTGTATATTAGTGTTTACATCATGTTTATTACTTCCTTATAGTGAACCCAATTAGATGCAAAGTTATCCCTGTATGTTAGTGTTTACATCATGTTTATTACTTCTAAATATTCGAGTGTTTTGTTTTATTTTGATATAATGTTTACATCATGTTTATTACTTCCTTACAAATTTGAATGGCATATATCTAATTGGAGTGTTTTTGTCTTGTTCATTACTTACAATTTTTGAATGAGATGTGATTGATGGATTTTTGAGTTGAATTTTTTAAATATTTGAATGTTTTGTTTTATGTTGATATAACAAATGTGTAGATAATAAATTGGATATGGGATTTTATAATTGGGTATTGATCTTGATATATTACACAAATACACATAGCATTCAAATGAATTCAGAAATAAATATATATTTTTTGAATTTATTAAAAATACTACTTTGCTACCCTTATCAAGCTCGAATCCAACACCTAAATCCTGTTGCAGATCGAATGGACTCCACAACTCATCCAGTATCAAAAGAAACTTCCTATTTTTTAAACTTGCACACAACTTCGTTTTTCAGGTATCCATATTATTAATGCTTGCAAAGTCTAATAAATCGGTTTCCTCAACAATCTGACTTTGCAAGTTTGAAATTTTCTTGAGAGACCGTGACCCAAATTACAACATCGAAGGAGGCACTACTGGCCTTCTAGAAGTTGTAAACCATTTTGAGCAGATGCGTCTTCCCAACACCTTCCATTCCATATACAGAAATCACTAGAACTTGTGGAGCTTCAGTAAGAAACTTCTGAAGCTCCCTCTCGGCAGATCTGATGACTCTGCACATGACTATGCCAACCACCCTCCACAAGTGTGCACAGAGAATGGACTTGCCCTATTTTAAAACCTTTGTGCATTAAACAACCACATCACTCAACATGCCATATGGCATGTCTAGCCCCATTTATGGGAATTAAGTAACTTCATATTGAAACTTGGTTAATTAGGGCATTGGGAGATAATCCCTCCTATGATTAAGACTAATGATACCAAGGTCTAAGGATGAGCCTTGATTAACCAAAGAGTTTATTGTTTGATTATTATGATGACGAACATGATATATGGTTTGTACTATCACTAGTTTGGTAAGAAAGTGAATCATTTTGAAAATGTTTTTGATTTTGTAGTCCACCGGAAAGGAACCTAAAAAAACATGTGCATTATTATTCATGAATTCCCCACTATAATCAACTTCTAAGGGTTAAGAGAAGAGGCTTTAATTAGCCCCTAAAGGAGCACATATGTTTCTGCCTTAATATTAGTGACCTATTTTAAACCCAGGAAATGAAGGTTTGACTCATCCACTGAGATAAATGATCATACCCCTAACTACTCTCACCATTCCTAATAAAAGCATACTATTGTATGTATATATAAAACATATTTATTATATTAAAAAGAATTCATATTAAAAAAAAATTAATAAAATAACTCATTTCGTTCATAATTACTTATTCACTAATATTATAAAATATTTATAATATTGTTTATAAAATATTATTTACTTATTCACTAATATTATAAAATATTTATAATAGTGGTTTATAGAATATTATTTCTTTATTAAAATTTAAAAGATAAATTACAGAGTAACTTATCCCTATCACGTTTTCTTTGCATGAGACCATTTTCAATTTTGCAAAGAAGCCAACCACAATTCTAACCAGTAATAAATATACAAAAATAACTACTATAAATAGCTTGTTTTTCCTTGCAGGTTAAAGTCCACAATTCTAGCATGTGAGAAATATAAAAAAACCAACTGTTATGAAGTAGCTTGTTTTTTCCTTACATGTTACCCTCTATAATTTTGCACATAAAAACATAAGCATTATAAGGTGAACTCTTTGTCCTCCTCAAATCATTTAGTAGGATTGTGTCATAAAAATATATTTAGATAAGGACAAACACTATGCATGAATTTGCGTAGTAAAATTTAAACACACATCTAAGCAGTGTTGATTCACATGATTACTCTTAAAAAAATAAAAAATAAAAAGGGGAAGTCCACATGTAGAGAGGGAAGTTAACAAGTACCATAGAACATATAGTATCACTAGTTCAAGTAAGAACTCTTAGAAAAGGACTTCCTAAAATTCTATTGTTTTATGGGAAGATGGGATTGAAGTTCTAAAATTTTGATTATATTTGTCACTATCCCCAGGTATTATGATTTATTCACTCAAAAATAATTCAAAGGAAAGGCTTTAACTTGAGGTTTTGATTTTAGAAGTTGAAATTTATAAAATAAACAAAATTATTGTTGCAATCAATGTTAATATGGAGGAAGCATTAACTTAATGAAACCAATAAATATAAAATTTAATACTCACTGGATCATTTATGTTTTGATTGTCAACTAAATTTATTTAGTGGAGTCTCACTTTAGAGAGTGTGTAACAATAACTATTAATTGTATTTTATTTGTATTTATCTATTTTTTCTTTTTAGTGATGCATGGAAGTAAAAAATTGTTGGGTATTATTCTATAATAAATCACATAAAGCATCATATACCATAAAATAGTAATATTAGCAATTGTACCGAGAGGTGCAAAGGAACGTCGATAAGAGGAGTTGGGAGAATGTGGAAGGAAATAATCAAGTGAAATATATGGACAATGAAATATAATCAAAATTTGAATTTCTATATATCTTCTAAAGAATGTAGCAGAAGATTAAATTTAAAAAGAAAATTACACTCAAAGACATGACACCTAGAAAATTAGCTCCAACATTCTATGGACCTTCTAGCACATTGGACAAGTGACCTACAAATTGGCTCTTCCATCCCTCTCTAAGATTCATCTAGTATTTATGGTATCTTATCTAAAGAAAATCGTGGGATCCAAGTGCAAGGTGCAAACCAGAGTATGAGAACTTGATTAATAACACTCCATTTGGCTTTAATTGAAAGTAGTATTGGATACCAAATAACATCAATTACGCCAAAACATGATCCATGAGGCACTAATCCATTAGAAGACATGCAATTTGAATATGCCATGTGAGAAATAACCACAATTATATAACAATTTCCTCATCTTTAGCCTTAGGGACAACACCACTTTTGAAGGAGTAGGGCATGTTAGGGTCCTATCCTAACCTCCCTTCTAAGCTATTGAGGAGTTAGTCAATTATTGTATGCAACAATCCTATTTGAATACAACCCATTAAATAGTAGCAGATAATTATTTAATTTAAAATGGTCTACTTTATAAGGCCCACTAGGTGATTGGTTTATCCGTAAACTATTGTATATATTCCATTGGACAGTTTGTGATAACATATATGATAAATTATACTTAAAAATCCAAAATCTACACTATGAGGGTTTATTTCTCTTTAGATTTATGGATCTATAAATTATTTTTTATTGCATATGCATGAAAATTATAATTATACATAAGATAGAGAACAATGAAATAAAACTTACAAACCACAATTGAAACAAGATATATCTTGGGAAACTCTTTTGGGAAAAAACCCAACCGGAAGGTGAGACTGCTCTACTCTCTTTCTTTGAATAGAAAATGGTTGCAAGTACAAAGAAGTAAGGCTTGTGGCTTGTGGGCTACTAAAGTGCACAAATATTCTCTATGTGCTTTCATATTATCCCCCTCAGCTATTTTCTTCGTTTATGGAACGAATGTACTAAAAAAGAATGGAATATTTTTTCCTCCTAGTGGCATGATTATAACATAACTCGATAGCCTACTAGTGGTTAGGTTTGGCTCCTACAACTCTTAACTGGAGCTACAATATGGACTCTTCTAGAGTCTTCTTCGTCATGATAATATGGCTAACCCACTTTCTATGAATAATGGGGGCTAACATGGCATCCTCACGAATTATGGGCCCCAAAACAAGAAGGTCAACTTCGAAGTGGCATAGCTTTTGCATATGGACTCCGATCAAGGCGATTCTTGTATTGTTGGAAAGGTCTCTATGTGTAGAATAAGAAAAAAAGGTGTTTCACTAAAGTAGAAAAATGTTACCCCAAAAAACTTCGTTCAAAATGCTCCCGGAAGGTTTCAAACCCTTTTTTACCAAATTGGGTCTCGCTGGTAAAAATGGTCTTGTGCACTGATTCCTCCACTTTTTCCACTCTAAAAGCATCTAGATGGATGAAAAACAATTTAATGATCCTATATGGATCAATGGTAAAAATTAGTAATGATTCCACAAGTAGTTATAATTTTTGTTATTGGAAATTTATTTAAAGAGATAAGAGGTTATAGAATATTTTTTGATGTTGTTGTATTTGGAGCTCTACATAAAGAAAGGTCATCCCACCTTAAGAGGAAAATGAACATTGTTTCCTTCTTTAGATTATCTTAACAAAATGGTATTATTTACATTTTTCATCTTATTATCTCTTGTATATGGTTATTACAATTATATTCTTTGTATTACTTGGTAGTGTTTCAAGTTTACGGGTTAAGAAACACTACATATAAAAATGTCATTATAACATTAACTTAATAATTTTTTTACTTATCTCGTGGATCTTATAAATTTTAGAAGATAGTAAACCTCCTCATCGTCACAAACAATATACTTTCTTTAAGTTTCAATTAAAATAGAGAATGAAATATTCATATAGCAAATGCCTCAATATGTATAAATCACTAATGCAATTTGGATTTCTATATCCTAATACAAGGAAGTTGACATGGAACATTTGAGCTATAAATAAAGTATTTCAACGTCCAAATATATATATATATATATATATATATATATATATATATATATATATATATATATATATATATATATATATATATATATATATAGATATATATATATATCTATATATATATATATATATATATATATATATATATATATATATATATATAGATGGTGGTAGTGGTTTATTGAACCTTTGTACACCTTTGGCTACCAAATCCCTTGTCTCTTGTCCCTTGCGACTTTAAAACTAGATGATTATTATTAGCATAAAATTGAAAATTGTTGAGGTTTTCCATTACACCAAAATTGTTGAGTGTCAAAATTTCTCTAACACCCCCTGGGGAATGGAATGTGGGCTAAAGTTTTGATACCATGTTAAAGTTTTCCATTACACCAAAACCCACATACAATAGTAAACTTCCAAACCCTTGGCATTACCTTGTGTATGGTTAGTATCATGTTCCCATGATGGTGATTAGTTCATGTAATTGATTCCCAATGAGGTGAGTGTGAAAATTACTCCAACAAAAATAAAGTTTTAAATTAACTTATCATTATTATTATAAAATTGAAAATAAAATTTTGGTTGTTTTTTACATCTCACCTATTGAGAAAGAAATATTAATAACAATTTTTTTAATGTTTATTATAAACAAAATATTTCAATTTCCACTGTAAGTAAAATATTAATATTTTAATATCAATTTTTTCTCTATATATAAATTTATGTATTTATAAAATAATTACAAGTAAAAAATTGTTAGGCATAAAGCATTTCAATGATGAAATGCTCACTACATGTTCAACAAGGAATTGACACACACATATAACACCAGGGCAAATTCATTTGAACTTTGGATCTATCATGTGTGAAAAGGGATTAAACCTTTCTATATCTATCTATGTGTATCTTAAAAGACAGATTTATATTATTATATGAGCTAACGTATCCACAAACATTGAATGGACTTAATATCCTCAATGAAGAATAGTGAAGAAATCAAAAAGTTGATTATGAAACCCAAGATTTTGATTATAAGGTTGATGACAAGGTCAGAGGATGCCTTTGAAAATGTGAAGGGTCATATGTTTGTCCAATCAACAATTACCAAAAAGTTAAATTGTCAATTAAAAAAAAAAAGGAGAGCAAGAACATGAAGTTGAAGTTTGGGAACTCAGAACTCCACCTATAAATATTTTCCTAGGATTGGACAAAAAAACCGACAATAAACAAAGATTAAATTATAAACTTAAATTTAAATTTCTATTATAATTTGTAAAATTTCATAAATTTAAAATACAAATTATATGATCTTGAGAAATCAAAACTTAAACAAACTAATTTACATTGGAATTGTTTCTTCAAATCTTCTCACTACCACCCTCATGCTTGTCTTTTCAAATCTTCTGACTCCCAGCCTCATGCACGTGGGGTAGAGGGAATATGAGAGAAAACATAATAGTTAATCTCTATATTTATGATGTATTAATGCCATGTGATCATAATTTTTATATCTACATGTTTCAAGTTTGTTGCTAATTAATCCCAATCAAATTTATTTGATCATTAGTAATATATTGTTTATGTTCTTTGTTAATTATCTACACAATAGATACAGATGGACTCCTTATTTATTTGAATTCGTTGCACATTCAAGTCTATTCATATGCTAATTAGAGTATCCACAACAAATTTATTGATCATTAATAAAATAGTGTTTATGTTCTTTGTTAATTATCTACACAATAGATACGGCTCGGTTTATTCATATTCCAATTAGAGTATCCACGACAAATTTATTTGATCATTTGTAAACTATTGTTTATGTTCTTTGTTAATTATCTGCACAATAGATACAGCTCAACTCCTCCTTTATTTGAATTCGTTGTACATTCAAATCTATTCATATTCTAATTAGAATATCCACAACCTAATTGAAAATTTGTTTGAGTTTATATACCTTCTTTCTATTCATTCTCCTTCACAAACACAGATTCAGAAGCCAAAAGCTTGTGTCCTATGTAAATCATCAGCGTTCACCCAAGATAGCATTGTTTGATCCTGGTGTAAACTAGGGAAACACAACATGCAACCAACTGTGAATCCTCCTTAGGCACATTAAACCCAAAACACATACCAACACGTCTCCATTAAGCCATCCATTATGATTCATCTAATGTAATCATTGAATTTATCTTTTTAAGTTCGCAAATATGAGGCTACATCATGGTCATGTCCAAGAATAACACCCCAATAGGGCAAGGAATTGTAGCAATGACTTAACATATAAGAATGCCTTAATAGCGCACTTATCATTGTCTATTCAAGACCTTATGGACAATTGAATTTGTATTCTAACTAATAAATATTTTTGATATTTTTTTTCAATCTTGTTTTCTTGTTCTTGATTTTTTTTTTTGATAATTTACCTCTTAAATCTTGTTCAAAATTTAACAGGGATTTTTTAAAATTATAATTTTGAGTTGTGCATTTTATATAATTTGTGTGACCAAATTTAAAAAAAAAATAATAATTTAAAAACCAAAAAAACTAAAATCTTACTCAAAAAATAAAACTTCAGTTAATAACTTTACACCAAAAATAATAACAATTATTTAAAAACAATTTAGTTATATATAAAGTGTTTTTCAAACTTCAACTCTAATTCAAATAAATAACAAGTCAAATGCAATTGTATCTTTCTTTATTTGATCATGTAATATATGGTAAAATTGTTGTTAAATAACTGCAAAATGCAAGTAAAATTAAATACATAAAGGGTATATTGAGTTGGCAAGAAAGTGAACCCAACTAGATACAAAGTTATCCATGTATCTTAGTGTTTACATCATGTTTATTACTTCTAAATATTCTAGTGTTTTGTTTTAATTTGATATAATGTTTACATCATGTTTATTACTTCCTTACAAATTTGAATGGCATATATCTAACTGGTGGAGTGCTTTTGTCTGGTTCATTACTTACAATTTTTGAATGATGTGTGATTAATAGATTGTTGAGTTGAATTTTTTAAATATTTGAATGTTTATTTTACTTGATATAAAAAATTTGTAGATAATAAATTAGATATGGCTTTTTATAATTGGGTATTGATCTTGATATATTACACAAATACATATAGCATTCAAATGAATTCAGAAATAGATATATCTTTTTTTGAATTCATTAAAAATAAATAAAAACTTAAACTCAATTTAATTATGAAAAGCAAAGAAATGAAACTTGTAATAATAAAAAATTATATTGACTAATGAAAAGACCATAATCCTACCATTTATAAATTATTGTAATTCAATAAAATATTACATATTAAATCTATCTAAATTTCCTTAAATAATATGTGGAGTTACATTTTCATGTTATGCTAATCTCAAGTTATTTCTTGCCACCATCTTTGATCTGATAATCACCCTATGAGTGACCTCAGTTAAAGATTTATTAAATGAAGGTATTACAGACTCATGTGCTGGTGTGTGTGTCTATGTTATTTAAGCAATGGATCAATCAGATTGCAAATACACAGAAACTTGGAATGGAAAACAGCAGAGAAATACAGTAAGCAAATACAAGAACACAAGAAATTAATAAGGAGTTCACCCTATTCTCCAGGGATACATCTCCAGTCCAGCTCTCAGTGGTGGCCTTCTTTTATTGTGCCTTGAAGCAGAGAATTACAATGAAGGAGCTCAATGTGAGTCTCCTAAAACAAATTGGCTTGGCAGGGTGGTTCTTGGATTCCCCAAGCCACTGGAGTACACAGACTCTCTTCCTTACCAGCTCTTTGACCTCTTTGGTCTAACGGATCCTCTCAGGGATGGCTTGAATCTCTCAAGCTCTCTGGTGCTTGACGCTGCCTTTGGTCAGCTCGGCCCTCTACCTTCTTTTTTCTTTTTTCTTCACTGGTTCTTTTCTCTTCTCTGTCTCTTGTCTTCGGTGTTCCATCTTTTGGTTCCCGACTCCTTGGTGTCCTTTCTGTTCTCTGTTCATGGCTTTAAACCATTCGAGCTCATGGCGGTTTGGTTCCTCTTCCACCTTCGTCGAATCGCCTGCTTGTAGCTACGCTTGGAGTTCCCTGTTCTCGGCGTCATCATCAGGCTCACAGGGAGTGGCCACTTGTCCTCCTGCGAACTACGCCAGCTTGCCTCGTCGGTTTAATTCTTCAGTTACGTCGTGAAATGAGTCTTTTGCCACCGTGGCGGTCAATTCAGACTTCAAATTCTTTCATATCGCGGCTTAATCCCTCGTTAAATCCGGCTTCTCCATCAGGCGCAATCTTAGCCGTTAGATCTAGAGCCCCCAGATCCGACGCCATTCACTTGTCCCGCGCGGTTGACTAGCTCGACCGTTAGCGCGCAATGAGCAGCAGTTTTCTCTCTCCTTCGATTGCCACGCATCGGGCGCTGAGTGGAATCGCTCCTTTTTCATCAAAACCACTTACCGCCCATGGATGCCCCCGATCAATACTGCCGGTTTTTGGAGCACCTCCCGCCTTTAGCACTTGGCCTTTTGTCCCACGGTTTTCCCGGCTCCCACACCACCGAGTGCTCAAGGCTTCTCCATTTTGAGGTTTTTCACCCAGTGATGCGCTAATCGCGCATCAAAAACTACCTCTATTTCCCTATCCGGGCCTCCCATGGGCTAATTTTGCCTCCTGCGCAGTCTCCATGGGTCTCGGCCAGCACACTTTAACTGAGGTCCTCGTCGTTCCACACTGGCTGCCATTGCCACTGGTTTAGAGGTGTTTTTGATCGCCGTTGTAAATTCTTTGAAGTCTGTCCCGACCTGGTACAGCCATGGCTTTGTTAATCATTCTTTATGGATCCAACTCGGATCACGGCCTTCCCACTGAAAAGATTTTGGACCACCAAAAGTTGGTTTTCTTTCAAGCATCGACTAAGTGAGGGTACTGTTGTCTCACTTGCCCAATCTCAATCCACTTTGCACTGCTTAGATTCGAACCTTTGAGTCCAAATCTAAGGTACTCAACATCTCCTCTACGCATTGTCCTCACCTTCCTATCCAAGGCTGTATCTTCCTTCAATTAACTAAAATATTCAGGTAGCAGGTCATCAATAGAAGGCAATTGACTTTTATCTTCAGGATCCTCAATTATTGAGGGTTCAAACAATCTGCATTTATGACTGAGTAGATGTGCATGTAAGCTGGTAGATCAAGGCGAAAATTATTTTCACCAATCTTCTCAAGTATCCTAAAAGGTCCATACCTGATAGGCTTTAGCTTTTTACCTTCACCTTGCATCCTGTCCTTGCTGATATACAGTCAGACCTAGTCTCCAACTTGAAAAATATGCTCCATCCGATGCTTGTCATGCCTTGCCTTGTATTTGGCTTGGCTCTTTTCCAGTTGTTCTTGTACTGCCTGGTGGATCTCCTGGATTTGTTCAATGAACCTAGTTTCCTTGTCCACATCACTGTGTCCATCAACTGTGGTATCTTTACCAAAGACAAAATCCAAAAAAGACCTTGGTATGAAACCAAAACAGGTCTCAAAAGGAGATCTCTGTGTAGAAGAGTGTTTTTCTCTGTTGTAAGCATGTTTCACATAACATAAGTGTTCATCCCAAAGCTTAGGATGTTTGATGCAATATCCTTTGAGTAACTGGATCATTATCCTGTTAACTACTTCTGTTTGGCCATCGGTTTGTGTATGAAAAGTTGTGCTTTTCTTCAGTTGGGTGTCCATCAGCTCCCACAGACTTGACCAAAACTTCCCCACAAATCAAGTGTCTTTATCAAATACAATAGAAGTGGGTAATCCAAAATGAACCCATACATGTTCAAAGAACAGTTTTGCAGTTTGTTCAGCGGTAATCTGTTTATTACAAGGTATCAAAATACACATTTTGTTGAACCTATCCACAACCACATACAGATAATCCTAACCTTTCCTAGATTTAGGCAGTCCTCCAACACAATCCATGGAAACACTTTCCGAAGGGTGAGAAGGAACTGGTAATGGAGTGTACAAGCCTAGTTTTCTATTGTTGGGCTTGATTTTAGCACACATAGTACACCCTCTTACATCTCTAGAAACTGTCTCATTCATTTTTGGCCAATAACAAAATCTTTGTAGCTGTGCAACTGTTTTACTTACCCCAAAGTGACCTGGTATCAGAGAACTGTGTGCCTCTCTAATTATCTTTACTCTCTCAGTTTGTGGAATGCAGAGTTTCCCACAATGATATAAGAGTCGATCCTTCATATGATAATCCAATTCTTCTACCTTTTTGCCTTGACTCAAAGTTGCATATACATCTTTAAAATCTATACCTTGGGCATATTGTTCATTGTAGCTTTCATGTAGTATAGAATTATGCTTAAGTATAGTAGATGCATTTATAATGGGTCTAGACAACATGTCTGCAACTTTGTTATGTATGCCCTTTTTATATCTGATGACCAAATGAAACTGTTGTAGAAAACCCATCCACCTGTAATGTCTTGATTGCTGCAACTTAGTTTGGGAGTGTAGATATCGAAATGGTTGATGATTAGTATGTATCGCTGTCTCTTTTCCCATTAAGTAATGTTTCCACTTTTTCACACTCTGAACTAATGCACACAATTCTTTATCATATGTAGGATAGTTAACAACTGCAGAATTAAAAGTCTCAGAATGATAACATATGGGTTTATCGTGCTATGTCAACACTGCACCCATGGCATAGTCACTGGCATCTGTTTGGATCTCAAATGGTCTTTGTAGATCAGGCAATGCTAGTACAAGTGTTGTACTAATATTTTATTTCAAGGCGTCGAAGGCTTTCTGATGTTTGCCTCCCCACTGAAACACCTTGTTCAATCCTGTCAAAGCATGTAAGGGAGCTTCAATTGAGGAAAAGTTAGAGATAAACTTCCTCCAATATTGTGCTGCTCCTAAGAAGCTTCTCACTTCTGTAGCAGACTTGGGTTTAGGCCAGTTTACAATGACTGCCACTTTAGAGGGATCTATTTTCAATTCACCACCCCCTACAATATGACCCAAATAGTTTAGAGATGTTTTGCCAGATTCACATTTTGATAGTTTAACATAAAGTTTTTCTCTTTTCAAAACATCTAATATCTGCTTAACATGCTTTAAGTGTTCCTCCCACATTTTACTAAAAATCAGAATGTCATCCAGATATACAATAACAAAATCATTAAGAAAAGGCCTGAGCACATCATTCATTAATCTCATGAAAGTAGCAGGAGCATTGGTCAAGCCAAAAGGCATAACCAACCACTCATACAATCTCTGCTTTGTTTTGAAAGCAGTCTTCCATGCATTTTTCTCTGCAACTCTGACCTGATGGTATCCACTGTGCAAATCCAGCTTGGTGAAATAAACAGCTTCCTTTAATTGATCTAAAAGATCATCTATGCGAGGAAGGGGATAATGATTTTTTATTGTTATCTTATTCAGTGCTCGGTAGTCAATGCACATTCTCCATGAGCCATCTTTCTTTCTCACCAAAACGATTGGTGACCCACATGGTGGCGTGCTAAGCCTAATGAACCCCTTCTCGAGCAACTCCTGCACCTGCTTCTTGATTTCAACATTCTCTAAAGCAGACAACCTGTACATTCCAATGTTAAGCAATGGAACATCTTGCTGCAAAATAATATCATGTACTATTTCCTTTTTGGGTGGCAGACCTTTAGGTTCCTGAAACAGGACATCATACTCTGAAACAATCTTTTCTATATCAGCATGCTGCTTAGCATTACAGCCCTCAAATACATTGGTTTTATCAGGTTTCTTTTCCTTTACAACCATTAGTAAAAATTGTTTGCATGAATTTATCATTCTTTTCATCTGCCCTGAGTTTATGAGAGTATAATTATTATTGAGCTTATGAGCTCTTACAAAGTATTTGATTCCATCTTTAACAAGTAGATACTTGTTCTCAGCTCTATAAAAAAATGGCTTTTCTATCATACAAGTAAAGACTCCCTAAAACAATTCCACATATATCCAAAGGAATTATGTCTAACTCAACCTCATCTACAAATGCTGACCCAAAAGAAAACTTGAGTTTGCACTGTCTAGTCACTTGTAGTTGTGCTTTATCATTCAACCATCCTAATGGGTATGGTTTCTTGTGAGGTGTAGTTGCTAATCCCAATTTCTTTACAATTGCTTCATAAATCAAATTTATTTGTGAGCCACTATCAAACAAAGTATCAATCTTTTGATGTTTGAAAATAACTCGAATATGGAAAAGCTCATGTATTTCTCTCTCATGTTCTTCATCAATAACAGATTGAGCAGAATTACTAGTAGATGCTTCAGAATTCTTACATTTTATACCTGTGGCTGCAATGATTGTTTCATCTCCCGAATCTGACCCCAAATCTTTTTGAATAGTTGCAGCAGTGTTCTTCTTCTTGCCCTCGGACTTCTTAGGTCTCAGCTCTAGATGCAGAATCCAACAGTGCTCATCATCATGCCCATTCTTTTTACAGTGAGTGCATGAAGCTTTGCCTTTCTGTGCAGTTTTAGCCTTCCTTGCTTTCCACTTCTGCTTTCTTTTCTCCTTGCTATTGCTTGCCGTGGGTTGGGATGGTCCCCCAACTTCTGGATTTCCATTCTTTCCTCTAGCCTCTAGATGAGTAGCTTGTACAGACACCTCATCTATACTAGTGGAATTAAACATGAGGATGGTATGCCTCATGTAGCTGTGTAGACCACCAATGCACTTTAAAAGAGTCTCTGGCGAGTCTAATTAGATCCCTAGAATCAATGCTCTCTTTCTAAATTCTTGAGTGTACCCTTGCACACTTTGTCCTTTCAACTGCAAAAGAGTTTTCCAACTCATCATGGCTTGTTGCATGTAGGCCAATGGATAGAACTACTTCTTGATTGCAGAAACAAAGTCACTCTAGATAGAGATAGTCTTACCATGTCTTTTCATGTCAGCTTGGGTTCTGCCTTCCCACCAAACCAAGGTAATGCCTCCTAGGCATAGGCTTCCCAGCTAAATTTTGCTCGTGTGAGTCGATGTTCTGCACTCTGCAATACACATCAATTTGTCTAATCCAATTGTCCAACTTTTCAGCATTTAGCTCTCCATCATATATAGGCAAATCGAATTTAACATCTAACTTAATCAAAGATGCTTTCTTATTATGCAAAGGGCTATTAGGAGGTGTGAGAAAGTTTTCTTCTTTCCCCTTTCCTTTTGAGTGGTCATGGGAATGAGACTCATCTTCTTCTTTGTCTTGTTTAGAACCTGATGAATCTTCATCCTTATGCTTTCTAAAATCCCTATACATTTATTTTACCATAGACTTTATAGCTAGGAAACTTTCTATGAATTGAAGTTCTGGCCCCACAGAACCTTCCTCTGAAATTGTCTTCCGAGGATAGACTCTCCCAATTTCAGGATTAGTTTCAACCAACTCTCCTTCTCCTAATTTGAGCTTTGATCTAGTGAGCATTCAACAGCTAAACCAACACAAGCTTGTCTAACCTTACAGCCTAATGCTCTGATACCACTTGATCTGATAATCACCCTATGAGTGACCTCAGTTAAAGATTTATTAAATGAAGGTATTACAGACTCATGTGTTGGTGTGTGTGTCTATGTTATTTAAGCAACGGATCGATCAGATTGCAAATACACAGACACTTGGAATGGAAAACAACAGAGAAATACAGTAAGCAAATACAAGAACACAAGAAATTAATAAGGAGTTCACCCTATCCTCCAAGGCTACATCTCTGGTCCAGCTCTTAGTGGTGGCCTTCTTTTATTGCGCCTTGAAGCAGAGAATTACAATGAAGGAGCTCAATGTGAGTCTCCTGAAACAGATTGGCTTGGCAGAGTGGTTCTTGGATTCCCCAAGCCACTAGAGTACACAGACTCTCTTCCTTACCAGCTCTTTGACCTCTTTGGTCTGATAGATCCTCTCAGGGATGGCTTGAATCTCTCAAGCTCTCTGGTGCTCGACGATGCCTTTGGTCAGCTCAGCCCTCTGCCTTCTTTCTACTTTTTGCTTCACTGGTTCTTTTCTCTTCTCCATCTCTTGTCTTCGATGTTCCGTCTTTCGGTTCCCGACTCCTTGGTGTCCTTTTTGTTCTCTGTTCATGGCTTTAAACCATTCGAGCTCATGGTGGTTCGGTTCCTCTTCCACCTTCGTTGGATCGCCTGCTTGCAGCTGCGCTTGGAGTTCCCTGTTCTTGACATCACCATCAAGCTCACAAGGAGTGGCCACTTGTCCTCACGTGAACTGCGCCAGCTTTCCTCGTCGATTCAATTCTTCGATTACGTCGTGGAATGAGTCTTTTGCCACCATGGCGGTCAATTCGAACTTCAAATTCTTTCATATCGCGGCTTAATCCCTTGTTAAATCGGCTTCTCCATCGGGCGCGATCTCAGTCGTTAGATCTAGAGCCCCCAGATCTGACACCATTTGCTCGTCCTGCGTAGTTGACTAGCTCGACCGTTAGCACGCGATGAGCAGCGATTTTCTCTCTCCTCCGCTTGCCACGCATTGGGTGCTGAGTGGAATCGCTCCTTTTTCATCAAAACTGCTTAGCGCCCATGGATGCCCCCGATCAATACCGTCGATTTATGGAGCAGTCCCGCCTTTAGCGCTTAGCCTTTTGTCCCATGGTTTTCCCGACTCCCATGCGATCGAGTGCTCGGGGCTTCTCCATTTTGAGGTTTTTCGCCCAGCGATGTGCGATAAGCGCTAATCGCGCATCAAAAACTGCCTCTGTTTCCTGATCTAGGCCTCCCAGGGGCTAATTTCGCCTCTTGCGCAGTCTCCATGGGCCTCGATCAACGCGCTTTGACCGAGGTCCTCATCATTCCACGCTGGCTGCCATTGCCACTAGTTTAGAGGTGTTTTTTATCGTTGTTGTAAATTCTTTGAAGTCTGTTCCAACCTGGTACAACCATGGCTCTGTTAATCATTCTTTATGGATCCAATTCGGATCAATCTTCTATGACCATATATTGTTAAATGATCTAACTTCTCCATCTGTTTGGGTAATTTCCTCACTACCACACTTCTGTATCTTCAAAACACAAGGTTTGACCAATGTTCCTCTTTTTAACACACATTTCTCAGCGATACTTCGGAGCTTGGTCATATTGGACAAATGCAAATCTCTAACATTAGAAATCCCCCTGAATTTCTAGAATTGCCTAGCCCCAAGTCTCTCACGCTGGAGTAATTTCTTAGTTTCAGAAATTTCAAACTGGACAACTTCTCCAATGGATGAAGCTCCTTCACATAATCACTGCCATCCAATTCTAACCTTTCTAGCTGTTGAAAGTCACAGATACATTTGGGAAATGTTACTCCTATGTAATAATCCAATACAAGACTCTACAACTTCATCTTCTGCATTTTGTCCAGAATATTGTATTTAACATTATTCCTATTTATGTGATGCAAATATAAATGCCTCATTTCTAGCCAACTTCCCATTATGGTTGCTAGTGCACCAAATTTTGAAAATAGGACCATACGGAGCTCTATGAGATTTGTTAATTTCATAGCTCCATATAGCAATGGTCAGAAAGAGAGTAGTGTGTGTTAATTTCATTTTATAAATTTCAAAATTGAATATAATATATCATTGCATAAAATTGAATTTTAACAATTGCAAATAAGTCTCCTTTTTTTAAGCCTATCTTGAGCTCTATGAGATTTGTTAATTTCATAGCTCCATACAGTGATGGTCAGAAAGAGTGTAGTGTGTGTTAATTTCATTTTATAAATTTCCAAACTTGAATTTCAAAATTGAATATAATATATCATTGCATGAAATTGAATTTCAACAATTGCAAATAAGTTTACTTTCTTTAAGCCTATCTTAAAGTTTTAACGATAAGATTCAACGAATTACAGTGATGGTCAGAAAGAAAGTAGTGTGTGTTAATCTCATTTTATAAATTTCCAAACTTGAATTTCGAAGTTGAATATCATATATCATTGCATGAAATCACATAATAATCCAGTGATAACATTTTTTTTCCAATTTGGGAGTTCCACATGTTTCTTTAATGGGAAGGAATTTGATTGGAAAATCATTGATGGATTAATATTTTGAATTTTTTTGGCAGTTTTTCAAAGGTCAATCTTTTACATATTCTTTGCAAGATGGAATTTGATTGGCAAATTTTGGATGGAAATAAATAAATTATTTTATTTTTATTTTTAATATATATTAAATTTTAAAATATTATATTATTGTTGCTCTCAACTTGTCTTTTCCTGTAAATTTGGGCAAAGCTTCTAGCCATGCCAAATACTTGTTCCCTGTATACCCGAAGCACCGACGAAATATTGTACCAGAGACTCATGCAACATAGGATCTTTGTCATCAGAGACAAAGTAAGATTCCACTCGTCTACATTTAGTTTATCTCTCATTGCTGCAACCATTACTGTTTATATGGCCAAGGGCAAACCCTTACACTCATCTGTAGTTTTTATGGCATAGTCCATTAATTCCTCTGGAACATGGCCGCCTTGGAAAGCTATTATGTTAAACAATACTCACCCTTCCTCCAACAACAATGGTTGCACTTGTATGGACTCTTGTTCCCTCATTAATGTGATATCTCTGTTGCATGTGGAGAATACTACTTTGCTACCCTTATCAAGCTCAAATCCAACACCTAAATCCTGTTGCAGATCGAATGGACTCCACAACTCGTCCAGTATCAAAAGAAACTTCCTATTTTTTAAACTTGCACACAACTTCGTTTTTCGGGTATCCATATTATTAATGCTTGCGAAGTCTAATAAATCGGTTTCCTCAACAATCTGACTCTGCAAGTTTGGAATTTTCTTGAGAGACCGTGACCCAAATCACAACATCGAAGAAGGCACTACTGACCTTGTAGAAGTTGTAAACCGTTTTGGGCAGATACGTCTTCCCAACACCTTCCTTTCCATATACAGAAATCACTAGAACTTGTGGAGCTTCAGTAAGAAACTTTTGCAGCTCCTTTTGGAACGGGTTTAAGCAAGTCCTTTGCCTCTTGCGGTGCTAACGATGCTATCTTCACAAATATTTTGAGGTCCTTTTCAAGGTCTTCGAAAGCTTATCGACTTCCTACCTCAGAAGTACGAACAAATTAGGCCAGAAAACATTTTTCAAGCAACACCCTAGGATTGATAGAAAACGATGAATCAAATAGATCAGCAATGCTCAAAACCATTTTTTGATTGGTCTTCTCATTAAAATCCACAACCCTGAAACTATCAATATTATACCTTAATAGTGTATTTTGAGCAACCAAGGTGAAGAGAAAAAATCCACCATAAAATCAAAGAAACTTAAATCTGAATCAATTTACCATGCAATGGAACTACCAAGTTTCCATAATATTATACCTTACAAATAGTGTATTTTGAGCAACCAAGGTGAAGAGAAAAAATCCACAATAAAATCAAATAAACTTAAAACTGAATCAATTTACCATGCAATGGAACTACCAAGTTTCCATTTGGAATGAAGTCAGATATTAACAAAACAATATACTCGAAGTTTCACTAATTGGTCATTAATTAGACATAAATATAATTATCTTATCTTATATTGACATGTTAAATTCGTCCAATAACTTGAACTTCAACCTCAAACCTATAGCTCCTCATTGCCACCGAAATCCCATTGCCAAGTACTAATTTGTACCCAATTCCCAATCCACTCTTTCCCCAGACATAAGCAGAAGCTCTAAGCAATTCATCTAAGTCAAAGCTGAAAACGTTGTCAATGGGAATGAGATCTCCCTGGTCTCCCCTCTCTGAGGTTGTTTCAAAAGTCTCTGGGTTGTTACATAAACATTGAGGAATCCCTCCTACGAACTTCTCTTCTCCTCCACGTATGCACCATTTGTCTTGGCAGATCCTAGCGTTCTAATTATGTCAATGCCCACAACATTTCCCAGCGATATTGCAACAATTACACCATTTTTACGACATTTTCTTAACGCAGGGGTCACCCCTTGATTAGTAGGGATCCCTGATGAAGGGCCTTGTAAAGGAAAATTGAGATTAGGAGATGTTGGTACGAGCTTTTTGCAAGGATTTTTTTAAGGGGAATCCACAAAGCCCTGAACTGTTCACAAAGGCTGTGGGTGCTTGATTTGCAAGAGATCCATCTTGTGGAATCGGTCCACTGAGATTATTGTTCTGTAAATCTAAACTAACAACTAGAGGCAACTTACCGAGAGTTCGAAGAATTGGGCCCGAAAGCCTACTATAAGAAATATTGAGAGTGCCAGACAATGAAAAAAGGTTACCGACATCCCCATGGATTAATCCATTCAGAAGATTAGAAGAAAGATCTAACTACACATTTATTATTAAGGTTTGATCCAAGACCAATTGTAAACGGCCCTGTGAAGAAATTGTTCTGTAATAGCAACCTCTGCAACAGTTTACACCTCATCAACTCTTGAAGAATAGGCCCACCGAGGAAATTGCTCGAGAGATCCAGGTTCTGAAGTAAGGAAAAATTGTTTACATCATCTTGATGACCGTAAGTAACGCATGGGCCCATATTTAAATAAGTTGCACCACGCATTCTCCAGAGCCCGAAGCGCTAAAGTTATTGATCATCATTTTGATAAAATTGTTCCCTTCTAATTTTCACTCTGATTTTTCTCAATATCAACACTATCGAAATGATTTTTTCCATTATTCACTTCGACCCACTAAGCTCTTTTCTTGTTTTGTGCACAAAATCGAATAACACCAAAGCTAGTTCTCCCTGTCACCAATCTCTAATTTAATGACAGCGACGGTGGCGTGGAGCAGAAAAACAGTCATGACCCGTGGCAGAGGAAAAGAAAATTAAATATCCCCGTGTATGTTTTTTTACCAGACAACAAACAATAGAAAAGCAAAGTTGTTCTCAACGAAGAGGAACAGAATCAGTGGGCATTGAATACAATTTTCCATATAATCTCTGGTTTTTGAAATGGTTGTCTTTGGAGTTCTGTGCTGAGGAATCCATAAACACAATGTGATGGTCAATGGTAGTGGAGATAAGGGATTGAATGGCGACATGTTGGTTAGTTAATCCACTAAGTCAGCTGGCGAGTTTGATCCAAATCCAAACATATCTCAGACAGTAGGCCTGCGAATGCACAATATTAGTTCGCACAATATTAGGGTTTGAGTTTTTGGGCCTTGAATAAAATTTTCCATGTAATCTCTAGGCATTGAAATGGTTGTCTTTGAAGTTATATGCTGAGGAATCCATGAACACAAGGCAATAGTCAATGATAGTGGAGATAAGGGCTTGAATGGTGGCATGGTTGTTAACCCACTTAGTCAACTGGCGAGTTTGATCAAAATCCAAACAGATCTCACACGGTATGCCTACGAATGCACAATATTAGGGTTTGAGCTTTTCTCGCGCTTCATTTTTTCTGCTACAAAAATCCTCTTCTCAAGCTTCATGCCTATGGATTTTAATTCAAAGGGATGTGCTAAGATGTTCAAGTCCTTGTAAATTCAAAGGGATGTGCTAAGAAGTTCAAGTCCTTGTAAATCCATTGGCTGGGTAATGTAGAATTCTTCGCCAGGATCCTTAGATCCTTTGTTGGGACACTGAATCAATGTTTGCCTTGTTGGGTTGTCAGAAAAATTACATACAAAGTAAATTACATAGCGAAGTCGAACAGTTTGATGTCTATCAAGAGAAGGATCTGATTGTATATTTACCAGATGAATGCTTGGGTTCGGTTTTCCAGTAGCTCACAAACAAAGATCAAAATGCTTGTTCCCTAGTCTGTAGTAGATGACATCGCATTGAATCAAAAGTTGAAAACGCCTCGTTCTCTTGGTGCACTTCTTCTGTAGGACTTGTATAACTCCTCCAGCTTGGAAAATTGGTTTCAGGGTTGGATCTCAATGCATCCCTGGCACTACTTCTACAACCCCAGACCCGCTTCAAAGTCAATGTTGTATGTATTTTGTTTGGTAAAACTTTCAAGTTGACAAGGTAGCTGACATTAATCCTACCTCCAATTTTTAGTGGGCAACCAGCACGTCTATCTGTGATGGACAATCCAAAACCATTTGGAGTTAGACGTCTACACACTCACGGGCACACTCACGATGGCGCCCCTCTGAATCCCCATCTGTCACGCCCCTACACCTACAGTAGTCTTTCAACCGCTTATAGCGAGGTGCGGCACCACCGAACACTTTCTTTTCACCAATACTTATGTTCGTGGACTACGCCTAACATTCCACTTATCCTACTTAGTTTGTGTTTCGCAACAAAGTATTATTAATGTGTTCCTTTATACCAATGAATACCTATACACATTCATTATCAACAACATTATACAAGAGAAATGCACAACAATATAAAGGGAGGGGCAACTCCCTACAATATGAGTCTGCCCGAATCAATATATTATACAATCTTCACTTTTACAATGTACAAGTTAAATCTTGGGAAACCCCAAATTTACACTTAGCCAATTTTCACAACTTCGGCAAACTCGGTTACCCAGCTCGTCGGCACCTCCGCACGGTCGCCGCACAACTCTCCAACCCTTCGTTCACCTTGTCGCACGATCGTGTTATTTGCCCAACTTGGGCGTGCCTCCAAGTCGCCACACACGGGCGCCTCCACCCGAGACACGCTTCCGTTCACAACCCAACACACCAACAAGACTTTGTGCACACTTGCACGATGGGCGAGCTCTCACCCGAGTCGCCAAGACACCCATGCCAAGTCGTTGCACAAACGGGCGCTCCTCCGTTTCACCTTCGAGCGCCTTCACACAAACCGAGCGCCACACCCGTGCACGCCTCAACCAACCACCGGGCGCACCTTCGCCCGCACCTTCGCCCAACACCAAGTGAAACCTTCCTTCACTATGCGCTCACCCAAGAACGACGCATGAGATGTGTGCCTCCACTCTTGTACTGCGCACTAGAATCTGCGCACTTCTTCCTTGTGTGAAGATGGGAAGTGATCGAATGTGTGTTTGAAATGCTCCAAACGCATCGCAATATATATCCATCGCAAATGGGGGTGGGGCTTGCCCAGCCGACCACCCAACATTCGTGCGCACACCCTGCCAAGCGCCCAATACATGTGTCGGCCTCCCCTCCATCGTAAGTCGGCCTCCAAGTGCATCGCTCCACGCTCAAGGGTGTATAAACTCCATCGCAACTCTACCATATCGCATATGTTTCGTCGCAAGTTATGTCGCACGCCTGTCGCAGCTCCATCGCACAACCTCCGTGTGGCCCAACTCGCCTCTCGCCCCCACGCGCGCCCAGTTCGCCCGGCGCCCAACCGCGCTGCACAACCGAGGACGTTACATCCTCCTCCACCTGAAATCGTTGTCGTCCTCGACAACATATCATCCTAGTAGCCACCCACCAAGATCATCAATATCCATGATGTCAACTCCTCCACATACTACAAACATCTCTGCAACATATGTAGAACCATCGTCTCCATTATGTCTCGTCCCGGCAACCATCTGTCACCAAGGTCAACATACCAAGGTATACACCTCATCGATATGTCATACATCAGAGATCATCTCAATCCATGATCATCGATCACCCTGTCACAATCTCCACATGCTGCTCCTCATCGTGGAAGGTTGGTCCTTCCATCCAGGCTACATGCCCACTGTAACATCTCGTGTCGACCTCATCATGTGTCATCATGTGAACTGCTACCATGATACTCCAACATAATGCTAACACGTTTCTGCACACTTCGCGACCCCATGTCTGAACTAGTTGGGTAGCTAATCCAACTGTCACGCTCAAACCATGAGAGTGAACATCCTCATGCCATCATCAGTCGTTTCTCAAAACATCCTGTCACATCATCAACTCGATCAAGAATCCATCTCCATATAAGTGCAAGCCATGCCCAAGTCCATGAAGTAGTCCTCATCTCATCTGCAACATGCTGTCCATGATGTTTGGTACCAATGTGCTACATGAAATCAGCCACATCTATCCCAACATCATCCATATGTGTATCTCTTCCATATGAAGAGATCATCTCATCAATCTCCAACTCTCGGTGTGCCACATCCAGGTCCATGAAGCCACCTCCATCATATCTGCAATGTGTCATCCCTAAAGTCTGCCATAGAAACAAGTATACACCTGTCTCATCTATCCATGTGCTGCTCCTGATCATAGATCAATCAGCTCCCATGTGTAAAAAGGTGGTTGAGTCTCGGCTCAACCCATGCCCAAGTGTTGCCACTAAGGCATCATCATCGTTGTAACTCCATTGCTCCAAAGTGTCGCCAAGTCCACCATATATGAAGTCTCCAAAAGTCACAACAATCTCATGTCATCATGAGCTCCATAAGTCATCCCCAACCAACATCCTAGCAAGCATACAAGTCTCGGCCCAAAGGTCTCTGCAAAATGCCTCAGCTCTCCATGTAGTAGGAATGCTCCATAGTCTGCTCACAAATCCATCCAAATCCATGGTCTTGTTGTACAAGAGTGTACAACCTCTCCATCGGATCATAAGTAATAAGTCTCCATGTCACACTAGAAAATCCATCTGCACAACATCCCTGCCTTGGCACTTCTCATTGGATGCTCATAAGTGACACCTCTATAAGTGCTCTTGCATAATGTCCCTACATAGGACTGCCATGCTCCATGTCTCCAACCTGATTTCCATGACTAGGTTTCCCATGTAGTCCAACCAAGTAGACTCATCACAACAATTGGTCATCCTCATCCAAGTCTGCAATCTTCAGTCTAGTGAACTTGGTCACCCAACCATATCATCATCATCACGATTCCCTTCCATCATAGCTCCCCCACTAAAGGTTCCACCAAGACTATCTCTTAGTCTCGGCCATGAGAAGTCCACCCAAACATCATCATACCTCAAGTGTGTGACCTTCAATCTGTCCATGAATCATGCCGGGCACTTAGCCAATTCTTCATGTGGCTAAAGCATGACCCAATCCTCCACAACGATCATCATGTTCCTCCCTTGTCACGGGCCTTTGCACCTTCTATCACAAGGTCACAAACAACCCCAACAAGTCCTGCAACAATCAACAATCCTTGCTTCTCCATACAAGGTCTCATCATAGTCATCCCTGGCAAGATCCTCCATAGCATCGGCAAACTGGCTTTGCCTTTCCCTGCATACGGTCCATCTACCAAATGCTCAAGTGAAACACAAGTATCAATACTTACTTCATCATCATGATCATGAGGCTCCTCCATGTGAGTATCCTCATACATCCATGTCTGCAAACTGCACGATCCTGGTCCAACTTGATCAATCTCAAGTTCATCATCCATCATGGTCATGTCTGCAACATCTTCAACTATCACGACTTCCTCTTCCTTGTTTGCACAATCTGCAACTTCATCTTGCTCCATTGTCCATCCAAGTTGAAGAAGCTCGTCTTCAACATTCTTTTCCAAGACTTCAAGTTCCTTTCGAATCCGGGAATTCTCTTCTTTCATTCGCTTCAACCTGTATAAGGTAAGCAAGAGCTTCCCTTCGCATTCTTCCAAACCTGCCATGCCTTGTCGTTCAGCTTGGTCCAAGCACTAGGCTTCACCTCTGCTAAACCTGTTTCACCATTCACCAGCTTCACCAAGTTCCCTGCAACCATGAACCAGCTCTTGTTCCACTTGTATGTGAAACCAACTTCCTTCACCTGCAAGTACCTGCTTCCACTGTCATCAACTGTCAAGTGCATCCACACCTGCACTTCGTCACGTACCAACTCTGATACCAACTTCACTTCGGTGAAGTTGTGTAGCAGCTTCAACCAAGATATCAGCTCTGATACCAACTGTCACGCCCCTACACCTGCAGTAGTCTTTCAACCGCTTACAGCAAGGTGCGGCACCACCGAACACTTTCTTTTCACCAATACTTATGTCCGTGGACTACACCTAACATTCCACTTATCCTACTTAGTTTGTGTTTCGCAACCAAGTATTATTAATGTGTTCCTTTATACCAATGAATACCCATACACATTCATTATCAACAGCATTATACAAGAGAAATGCATAACAGAATAAAGGGAGGGGAAACTCCCTGCAATATGAGTATGCCTGAATCAATATATTATACAATCTTCACTTTTACAATGTACAAGTTAAATCTTAGGAAACCCCAAATTTACACTTAGCCAATTTTCACAACTTCAGCAAACTCGGCTACCCAGCTCGTCGACACCTCCGCACGGTCGCCGCACAACTCTCCAACCCTTTGTTCACCTTGTCGCACGATCGTGTTGTTTCCCCATCTTGGGCGTGCCTCCAAGTTGCCACACACGGGTTCCTCCACCCGAGACACGCTTTCGTTCACAACCCAACACACCAACAAGACTTCGTGCACACTTGCACGATGGGCGAGCACTCACCTGAGTCGCTAAGATACCCACGCCAAGTCGTCGCACAAACGGGCGCTCCTCTGTTTCACCTTCGGGTGCCTTCACACAAACCGAGCGCCACACCCGTGCATCCCTCAACCAACCACCAGGCGCACCTTCGTCCGCACCTTCGCCCAACACCAAGTGCAACCTTCCTTCACCGTGCGCTCACCCAAGAACGGCACATGAGATGTGCGCCTCCACTCTTGTATTGTGCACTAGAATCTGCGCACTTCTTCCTTGTGCGAAGATGGGAAGTGATCGAATGTGTGTTTGAAATGCTCCAAACGCATTGAAATATATATCCATCGCAAATGGGGGTGGGGCTTGCCCAGCCGACCACCCAACGTTCATGCGCACACCCTGCCAAGCGCCCAATACATGTGTCGGCCTCCCCTCCATCGTAAGTCGGCCTCCAAGTGCATCGCTCCATGCTCAAGGGTGTATAAACTCCATCGCAACTCTACCATATCGCATATGTTTCGTCGCAAGTTATGTCGCACGCCTGTCGCAGCTCCATCGCACAACCTCCGTGCGGCCCAACTCGCCTCTCGCCCCCGCGCGCGCTCGGCTTGCCCGGCGCCCAACCGCGCTGCACAACCGAGGACGTTACACCATCCCTCACGATGGCACCCCATTTGGTGTTGTACACCTCAGGTGGCGGGTTTCTGAGGGTGAGCTTGCACGCCGAAGCCTCCAGTTTGAGACTCTACCTGAAGGGTCAGCATTCCCTAGAGCGCCAAAACAGTATCTGCTCACTCCAAGTACACAAAGAAACATTTTAGTCAGTTGATTAATGAAACTACCGTGTTCAACAAAGAAACATTTTAGTCAATTGATTAATGAAACTACGATGTTCAAGGAAAAATGACTCATGACATTTACGTGAACTATATGAAGAATATCTAACTACCTATTTCATTTCAATTACAACTTTCCATAGTTTATTTACTTTTTAAGATTATGGATGATTCTCATATAAAATATATCAAAATTTGGGATCAAATATTTACAAAAGCAATGATTTAAACACCGTGATGTATTTGCTTATTTAATATCATTAACATATCATAACAATATTTTGAGTTTGTGATTTAACTAGGTAATCTCTTAGTTCATGCAAAGGTTTATTTGATTTCATTTTACTACTATGAGGGAAAAAAAGTAATAGTCTAGGCCCATCAGAATTTATTGGTGGCAAAGAAACTTGTTTGTTGTCATTCAAACTAATTATCGCATTTGTATATAGATATTTTCTATCGTTAATGCACTGAAATGTGTGCCTTTTTCATGACTCTGTCTCCAAAACATAAACTACTTGATTGTTTTTCCCTTTCAAGATATCTTCTATCGTTAATGCACTGAAATGTGTGCTTGTAAATTTACACATTGTCAAAATTGAAGGCCTTTTCTATACTAGTTCTTATATGAAAATTCTTCACATTTAACTTGTTGAAGGATGACCAAAACTACAATTATCCCAACAGATATACTGGTAGCAATGCACGTAGTCTACATTAAAAAAAAAAAATGTCATCCACTCGAAAGAATATCTTGAAAGCCTTAAGAAACAAAACTTCTTAAAATTATAATCTTGAAAAAATCATACTACAAAGTAGGTTCATGCATCTTGACAAGCCGTATTAAAATTGCAAATCCCAATCAATTAAGGTTCACATATAAACAAAAGGAAAAGGTAGAGGATAATGTAGAGCATGATGGCTCAATAACATTGACTTTGTTGAATCACTCACTATGGAACTCCCTATTTATGGCTAGGATGTTGTTAAGAATACCATTGACAATGGTTATTGGAAGCTTGATTGAAGAAATGGGTACTTCTATCATATCCAAT
Source organism: Pinus tabuliformis (assembly GCA_031772625.1). Taxonomy (NCBI): domain Eukaryota; kingdom Viridiplantae; phylum Streptophyta; class Pinopsida; order Pinales; family Pinaceae; genus Pinus; species Pinus tabuliformis. Next base: position 765,402,528 of record CM062816.1, on the reverse strand, counting down.
GGAAAAGGGTGTTAAGATCAAGCATCTCATAAGAAGAATTTTCCTGAAGAAGTGATGCAAAAACAACAATCATGTAGCACGATAGATTAGATGGATCTATTACAGGGAAGGCACATGTAAACCGGAAAAACACACATCATGAACATTATAGATCTTTTGCATTAAGATAGCTTCAAACTATTAACGTTGGCACATTGACATCTATGTCATTTGATGTTCAAGCCCAGCATCATGCCAAGAGTACTAATAAGAATTTATATAAATTACTTATCAAATTATTAAGAAAAATAATAAAAATCATTACTAAGCTAAACTACAAATCAAAAATTATATAAATTGTTGTTTAGAGTATTTTCGAATAAACTGTGTCTTAGGTTTGAAATGTCCAATGTTTCGAGGAGACACTCCACCCATTGTTAGGGACATCAAAAGCATAAAGATAAGAAGCAAGCCGAGTGAAATGAGAATATAAAGGACAAGGCTAGAAGGTGATTGTTGAGGCATGAGTTAGATGTTAAGAAAAATTCAAGGAAGATGTCCACATTACCAACCTTCCTGATGGTTCCCTCACCCACCAAATTTATAGAAAAATACCCACACCAACCAATAACTTCATGTCCGCTTTCATCATCATTCAACCCAAAAATTTATTGCTTTAAAAACTTTATTCACTCAAGCAATTTGAATTTTCTCTCCCCAATTTTATTTCTCATTATTACCCTCCTTCATCATTTCCCTTTTCACCTTTAATTATGTTTTTCCCTTATCCACCCCACTCGTTTACCTTTAATATGTGTTTAATCCTTCTATGTATTTGTTGAAAATCAAATATTCTTCCATATTTTGGCATATATTAATTTATTTTATATTAAAATTTGGCCCACATTTTAATCACTTGATTTATTTATATAATCTATCCATTTCCTGCTTGACTTTTTCCTCACATCTATTTCATACCTCAACAATCACCTTCTAGCCCTATATTTTATATTCTCATTTCACTCAACTTGCTTCTCATCTTTATGTTTTTCAATTCCCTGATAATGGGTGGATTATCCATTCAAAATGTTGGATATTTAAACCTTGACACATAAATTATTCCAATATACTATGAACAATGACATGACTAACTATGGAAATCTTCATGCTAAAATTTATATAAACTACTTATCAAATAACTAAGAAAAATTATGCATATCATTACTAAGACAAAATATAAAGCCAAGAAAAATTATTACTCAATATTAATAATTTACTCATGGCTTGAAATTAAATAGATAAGTTACTCGTGTGTGTGCGTGCATGTGCGTCTTCAATTTGTATTTTAATTGTAATTTTTATGAGGAAAAATCAAAACAAAACACATTCAATGGAGATTGGAAAATAAACTTCAAAAAAAAAAAAATCTTTGAAACATTTTTGAAATTCAATATTAATTAAAAAAGACATTATGGGAAATTTGAGGTCTAAAATGGGCCTCCTAAGGAATATAATAAAATAAGAGATAATTGTTTTAAGAAAAAAAAAAAAGCTACTTTTTTTATTATATTCCTTGTAGGTTTGCTCAAATGTCAAGTAGGCACCCATTGGATGTGGAATCAAAATTCCACATCCAACGAGTACCCACTCTTCATACTTCAAGTAGACCCACCAAAAAAAAAAATGAAAATACATGAAAAAATGTTTTCATGTATTTTCAATTTTTTTCGATGCAAGTTTACTCAGAAGTATGCAGAGTGGGTACTTGTTGGATGCAGAATTTAATTTTGCATCCAATGGGTATTTGTACTTGACATTTGAGTATAACTACAAAGAATTAAGCTAAAAATACAATTAAAAACAAAATCTTATTTTCCCTCCAAAATATTCTCCCTTGTGGATGACATCATCATCTTGAATCCTATTGTTGCTTTTAAAGTTAATTTTGTTCATGCATTTTTGTTTTGAGGCTCATTTTTTACCTCAAACTTCCCCTAATGGTGACAACATACCTATAATAAAATTTAGAGTATAAAAAGTTGATTTGGTACTACAACTTAGAACTTAGTTGTAAAAAAAAAATGAGTGTAAAAAGAATAAAGATGACAAGATCCTCAAAGAATTGGAAGAAGGATAGAGACATTTTATAACAGTGATTGTTTTTGGTATTTGAATGAATCGTAGAAGATTGTGGTGAAGCTTTTGGAAGAAAGGAGGAACTTAGTGATAGAGAAAGAGAAAGAATATAGGATCCAGGCCAGATCCACTTCGGTTCAAGCAAGCAATGAAAATACCAAGTTCTTCCATAGATGTGAAAGCCAAAACAAAATATTAACTCTGTTTGAGAATTGACAAAGGAAATGACAGTTGGGAAAAACAAGTTTAAGGACACTACAGAAGAGGGAGTCAATTACTTCTCAAACATTTTTAGGGAGGACTCTCAATCGTTAGGTTAGCAAGGTGTCCAATTCATTCCCTAGTTTTTTCAATCAAGAGAAAACAAGGAATTGATGAAAGAAATGGGGAAAGAGGAACTACTACAAACTCTGCAAAGCTTCCAAAGGGATAAACGTCCAAGGCCAAATGGCTTTGCCATGTAAATATTTTTGGGTTGCTATAAATTCATAGAAGAGCAGTGAAGGCCACTATAACCACTTGCAAAATTCTAGGAACATTCAATACCACCTTTATAGTTCTGACTTTCCCAAAGAAGTCAACTTGACCTCTTTTGAAAAATTTAGACCAATATCCTTATGCAATTCTATCTGCATAACTTATCTCAAATCTATTGAGAAAAGAATTAAAAAATAATATCAAAACAAATATTTGGAAAGGAGTTTGGGTTCCTAGAAAGGAAACCAATACATGAGGTAGTCAAGATAGCATGGGGGAGGCTACACTCTATCAAAGTCAGAAATCAAAGAGCATTGGTAATCAAAGTGGATCCCTCAATAGTGTATGATAAAGTAAGTTGGCTTTAACTAATATTAATTCTCACTCACTTGGGTCTTTCATTAATTTGTGGCATGGGTGATGAGTTGCATTATCTCGGTGCCCTTTTCCATTTTAATCAATGGGGTTGCATCTCTATTATTCAAAATAATTAGGGGCTTAGGGAAAGGCTTCTCCCTATCTCCTCTCCTTTCCTTTCTTATAGTTGAAGGAATTAGTGGGTCAATAAAAGAGGTTGCATGTCATGGAAACTTCATAGGGATTTGCATTAGTCCACCATGTAACATCACACGCCTTTTATTTATGGATAATGCTTTGATTTTCTATGAAGGCACTAGAAGGGTAGTTGAGAAATTTAAGAAAATCCTAGAGGTATTCTATAAATCCAATGGTATGATCATAAATCTTGGTAAATATATCATTTCCATGTGGGTTGTCATTGAATAGGGACAAGGTTACTTTACCAATTGTTCTCTTATTAGGTGATTTATTTATTCCATGGATTCAAGTATCTAGGATTCCACTTAATACCAAATCTATACATAAACAGTGATTAGCAATGGATCATTGGTAAGGTGGAAAATGGACTAAACACTTGGTGAAATCAATGGTGTTCTAGCAAGGTAGACTGATTCTTGCAAAGGTTGTATTGAAATCAATATCAATATATTGGATTTCATTAGCATGGGTTCCAAAAGGCCCATGTTGGAGACCATAAACAAACTATGATACAAATTCATTTTTCCCAAAGCACTAGTTTAGCTTCATGGAAGAAATTGGTTGCTCCAAATGCTAGTGGAGGATGGGGACTAAAAAATTCCCTTTCTCTTCTCCAAAGAACTAGCTACAAAAAATATTTGGAGGACTTTTGTAGGGAATATGTTGTGGGTCCAAGTTATCAATACAAAATATATTTCTCTAGATATGGTAGAAGATTGGGAATAAAGCCTAGATAAGCATCCATGTAATGCCACTATCATTTGGAGAGTCATCAACTCTATACTTCATTTGATAGGAAATTTGTTGATCTAGAAAGTGGGAAAAGGAGAAAAATATTCAAATTGGACTTGATCCTTAGATAGGAAGTAAATGTGTGCATAGATTACCTCCTAGGTTGAGCCAAGATATCAAAAGTAAATGATATTATACTCTTTAAAAACTTGTGAATTGGGAAATATCTACAAATTGGCAACAATAATGACTCTCTTAGGAGGAATTGGGACTAACTGGAGAATTTGTTGAATGGTTATCTAGAGGTTCTAAAAGACAACAATATTAAAATTTGAGAAGATGATGATCAATTGAGTTGGTTCGTCAATACAACAAGAACATAAATGTCTAAGCAAAGATACAAAGCACTGGCAGAAGAAGTTGTAGAAGGAAAGCAAGTTTGGCTGTGGAGAATTATTTAGAAACTAGAGTTTCCATCCAAAAATAAAATATTTATGTGGATGATTTTAAATAACTAGGCCCCTACATGGGAGTTTCTCCAAGAAAAAAAACTTTAATTTTCTAGGTTGGTGCAATTTAGGTAAACAAGTAGATGAAATCATAGAACATCTAAGTATGAATCGTTCCTTCACTAAAGAGGATTGAAAACAAGTGGAAATAATGATAGGGGGAAAATGTATGAGAAGGAGAGGTAGAAAAACCTTCAAATCTTGGTATTTTAATAAGGACACAATGAAGATCAAAGACCTCTCCCTAAACATAACTTAGGGAGTATGTCTTGTAAGATATTTGAAGGAAATGAGATTCTCACTATCAAATGTGCATTATAGCCTATTAATATCATGAATGCTTACCCTCATGTGGAGGAAAAACAAACCAAACATGAAGTAAAAGAAAATGTAATAAACAAGGCACTCCCCTAAATACATTTTGATGGAGTTTTGTAAGATACTCCCCCAAAAGGAGGTGTAGGAGGAATTCTATATATATCATCCACCCACCACATCTCCTTCAAAGTAGGAATTGACCAAATGTCAAATAGTTTTTTGTGAACGGATGGCACTAAAATTATTTATTTAGCTAGCCCAAGAACCTAGGATTCAATAAATTTAAAATTTGGTCATCAAATGGATTATAAAGAAAGCACTAATAATAAATTTCACCTTACAAATCGTTTATGATGATATAAAAATGTAGATGGCAAAATTCTCTCATATATACATGTATATGAACTATAATATACCATATTATTATTAAATAAACAATAATAAATAAATAAAATAAAGTATCATAATAAATAAATAAAATCAATATAATGCCCCATATTATTATTATTATTTTAATAGCAACCAAATAAATTATATTAGCAAATTTTGTGCATCTGCACAGAAAAATTACAAGTGTTTCCTACTAGTCTACATTTTTATAGCATAGCTAAGAATTATTAATCTCTTCTAATCCAGATATGTTACATAAAAACCATAAGATCTTGAAAGTACAAAGTCTATAAAATATTCCTAAGGCTCTCGCAATTACAAAATTTGAAAACAAACACCTAAACTAATCATCCAAAATTATGATATTTGTTGTAGAATCTACCCAATTCAAATTCAAAATTCCATTGGTACTGCATGGACATACTCTTTAGAAGATGTCACTGCGTCGATGTTTCCATCTCCTCCCTATTGTTTCTCTTGCATTTTTGCTAGTTGTTAGTTCAGTCCTTCTATTTCCAATTCTAATTCTTGAATGTCATTCCTCTAGATTGTGATATCGCCAAATAGTAAGTCCAAGTGGCTTGAAAGGTTTTCCACCTACCTATGTAAGATGATGATTTTCACCTGCATTAAAGCTTCCAACCTGTCCAAATCTATCCTTGAACTCTAGCCACTATTACGCCCATCTACCATTGTTGTTGATCAAAGAAAGTCAATGTCTACTAATGGATTTCCTTGGGAGTAGACACAAGTGCAACTATGTATACTCTTAAGCTTTGAAATTCTTGGGTGCCAAAGAGAAATGCCTTTACTTTGTCAAGTTTTTTCAATGATTTCCCATGGAATGAGGACGATTTCTTCGCTATTTCATCGTCTTTTATCTTGATTGCGAATCGAACCAGCTTAATCATCGCATGCTTATTGCTCTTGTGACTCCAATTGATTATCCCATGTTCCCATGCCTTACTCTGCCTCTTATGCACAAGGGTGCGATGACGTGCCACTATCATGAATGATGGCCATCAAATATACACGGGGATTCTTAGTTCAAGTTTCAATTTCTCTCATGTCATTCCACTGAAGATGTAACACCATGATGCTAAAGGGTGATTTTTAAAATTGAAGGACATGAAGGTGGGCTTTCATTCACTTATGTGTGTGACAAGTCATGAGATAACTTAGTATAACCTCTTTAGGTATAACCACACTTTTTATCACTACCTCAAGGTGCCTCCATGGCTTCAGATTTGGCCCTCATGGGAATTGAGCCTTGCCAAATAGTGAAAAACTCCTCGCTTCCCACCATTGAATCCAACCCCTTTGGGCACTACCCATTATTATTATTATTATTATTATATGGGGCATTATAGGAACAACTTAGCACGAGACCTCTCAAAAGTTGGATTAAGATTGGATTATCATACCTAGATAACTTCTACTCTATAGGATGGTCACTCCATAGACTTGACACATGCTCCTTAGATATTAGGAAACACTTTCTTTTCCTGATTAAGGATTGATCATGGACTCTCTCTTTTTAGTGTAATTGAATATGTAACTTTATTTGAGAAAAAAACAACAACAATGTGCTAATATATGTACTTGTTTGATGTAATTTTATGGGAAAGAAACACCTTGTTACCGTGTGTATAAAAAAAGAAAAAGAGGGTTTATTCTTAAACAAGTTGTTGAGCACTTTTTTGAACATCGAGAGGCATATGAAGTTGTAATGTTATTTTCTCTATGTGTCTATGTGTGTGTGAGAGAGAGATATTTTTTCTTTTGAGAAAAGAAAAGAAATGAGAATATTGATAATATAAATAATACCCCATGTAGGCTAGTACGAGGACATGAGATGGAAAAAAGGAATGGCACATGCCCTTCCTCGATGGCTGCGAATTACCATTCTGAATGGATATAAGGAGTTGCTCCCATGCAAACCCTTGAGAATTACAAGGGAAATCCAAACACTAGGACTATGGCCCCTACACAGGATGGAGAGGAGAATGCTATGGTGCATTCATGGTATAGCAAGGAAAATAAGGGAAACAAAAGTGATGAAACTGATTATTTGATCTAGAAGCAACTAGATTATTGTGTGGGAGATTGACTTGTCATCTTGGCCCCTTTACATAATAATAAAGGTACATAATAGCATTAAAGCATGGCTTAAGGGCGATATCAAAGGTAAATTTACTTCCTTACTCCCTAATCTCATGTTTTCTTGTTTGATCTTGCGAGTCAACCTTCAATCTCATAATCATGTCTTAGCATGTTATTAGCTTGGCATTATGGCTCCTCGTTGACTAGCAAAGGAAAATCTCTAGTGTGTTAAACCATGATACAGTTGGATGTGGTTGTTTCTACCTCCATATATCTCTGTACCACTTCCCTTAGCTTGAATAGAAGGGTGAATGTTATTGAAGAATGGGAAAATTCTTTAAGGTGTCTACTAGAAAAGGAGGAGATCAATGTCATGATTGATGATTTCCTCCTAGACCATGGGTTGAATTGCACTAGGAAAACTAAATTCAACCATAAAGTAGAATTTTATTGGCATACAAAATCTTTTCTAGTCCACGCACTATCGTTTCAAGACAAGGATGGAAAGAGTCTTTGTGATCTAGACTTATGCAAGAATGCAATCAAGTATAGATATAAACATAAAAACAAAGATGCAACAAAAATAAATCTTCATTTCATTAATATCAAGGCACTGAAAGATGCTTACATACATAATGGAAATAAACTAGCTCGGGCGATGGTAGCTTATCTCTGAGAAGAGATGTGGTGGCTACATGCCTTTGAATTATGTTACAATGAGGCTTGAAGGCCTATTTATTATTGAGAAACAATGGAAAAACCTAAACATCCAAAACCTAACCCTAGGAGATGAAGCGCCAAAACTGTGGGCCCCGTCGGGGTAAATTGACACATCAACTTCCTGGGGTTGTAACTTTGGCATACAATCTCTATTTGACGCACATGATACCTCATTAGAATATATATCCGAGGACTACAAATTTTGACTTCAAACATGAGTCAAAAACTCACGTTTTCTTGTTTTCCAAAAAACATCGTTCAAGGCCTCAAAACGGCCCTAGAAGTTCATGACCCAAAAAGCTACCAAAAATAGTAAATTGTGCTAAAATTAATGAAACCGAAAGAAATAATGGTGGGGGTCCAAGTGGAATAGGCGGGTGGCCACAAATATCCACATGGATCACTTTGTAACTGTGCAAAACTATAGAAAAATAAAATTGACTCCTACTCACATTAGTCTCTTGGTTGGTGAGAGAGCATTGTGGCAAAATCCAGGTGGAGGCAACTCCTAGCTCTTTAAAAGGGCACTCCAATTGTCCTACATTCCTCCTCTAAGAAAGCAATGTGCAACACCCCTTCCCAATATCTAAGCTTTTTATGAATTTTCCTCTTGATAATAAGTTCTCCTTTTATCAATAATTTTGGTTAATAATATATTTAGTATTATAAGTCTAGTTTCTTTCGTGGAAGACCTCTTGAATTTTTGCTACTTTATCTATTGAACTCTCAAACTTGGTTTCCTTTTTTGGGCAAGTCCAAATAGAATTTTGTTCTAGGTCTAACAACCACTATCATTATTTTCATTGATTTACTAGACTTTGTTAACAATCTTTTCAAATACTTCTTAATGGCTAGCTAGTTTGTTTAACCATCTATATTTATATATATTGTTTTAAATGTTTAATGGAAAAGTTATTTTTATTTTAAACAAAAAAAATTAAAATTTAAAAATATATATAAAGACAAAGCAACATTATTTTTTCACTTTTTAACCTTTAATATGTTATCATTATTAATCTATTCCATCTCTAGTTTTCATAAAAATAAATTATATTTACCATTAGAATTAAAGATAAAAATTAAATTAAATTAAATCAAAATTAAAAACTAAAAATTAATTATAAAAATATATAACAGAAATTGTTTATATAATTTTAAAAGATTTAAGATTATACATATCGCATGTATTTATAACTTGCATCAGTAAAAAGAATCCTTACCTAATATGATGACAAAGTTAACCACCTAAGTATCTTATCGATGACTTGTATGATGACTTTTATGTTAAGCTAAATATGTCATCATCATATGCATAATACTCATTCCTTTCATTCCTTTAAGCTTTTCCTTTTGAAAGCTAATCTTAGATAATAAAAAAACTTAAAAGTAAACCAAATTGTAAATCCTAACATAATATGATGAAAATGTTAACCACCTAAGTATCTTGTTGATCACTTATGTTAAGCTATATATGTAATCATCCCATGCATCATACTCATTCCTTTAAGATTTTTGAAAAAAAAAAAATCCTAACATAATATGATGAAAATGTTAACCACCTAAGTATCTTGTTGATCACTTATGTTAAGCTAAATATGTAATCATCCCATGCACATACTCATTCCTTTAAGTTTTTTGAAAAAAAAAATTACAAGTATATTAGATATATATTGTATTTCCAAATTATTTATATTGAAGTGTTATTATATTAATATGTTGATTATTTTGGAATAGATTTTTTTAGAATATTTTAATTTAATTATCAATAATTGTTTGGTGGATGGTAAAGATTTAGAGGTAATATGGATCCAATATATTTATTTCCTTGTATTAAAACCTCATATCTCATATTCTATGATTTTATTCTATTAGATCTCATCATTTATTCTTGAATAAATTTTCAAAAAATGAAGGATCAATTTTTCTATCTTTATTTTAAATATTTATTTGAAAATTTTATTCAAAAATGGATTACTAGATTATCTAATACCAGCCTAGATCCATCTACTCTGGGTCTATCATGCGCTGAGAGGGATCAAATCCTTCAAGATGCAAACCTTCCTTTTGGAGTGTAGAATTTGAGGAAAGGTTTGCACCTCAAGGGATTTGATCCCTCTTAATGCATGATAGATCCAAAGTTAGATGGATCTAGGTTGATTGTAGTTTAGGGAAGCAATGTCACATTTTTATATTTCAATGCATCTAGTGCAAGAAATCTTCTTCCCTCTCTCCCCCCTCCATCTATATCTATATCTCACTCCATCTTTGCTTCTGGCTCTCTATCTCACCCCCCCAAACACACATGCTCTCTCTCTCCATATCTATCTACCTCTCCCTTCCTCGTTCCCTCCCTCTCTGATCCAAAATGGATCTTGAAACCTCTAAGTCTTCAAATATCGGAAACAGAGTATCGCAAAGAAGCATTGAAGGAATGGCAGAAAACAGAGTTAAACAAAGAATGAAGTCTCGTTGCACTGGAGCCGTCAAATCGGCCAGATCAACAGATAGGATCAAATCAGAAAATCTCATCGAAGAAAGCCAGCAGAAGTGTTAATGGACCATAGCCTAAAGAGAAATGCGATAGTGATTCCAAGCGAAACAACGTGAACCATTCATCGAGCACGTAGATCAACGGTGCAGATTAACTACCAATATTGCATCGCATGGAACCAAAGGGAAGTTAAAACGTGTGTATGTTGAATACCCACAAACCGCAGGATTGAGAGATCTCATCATCCAATGGATATCGGGTGCTCAAGTAATTGGACTTTAATTAAGAAATCGGACCTGAACTTTAATAGATTGGGAGTTTATAATTCCCATCAGGTCCGTAAAGCTAGTTAAGTGTCGGGCAAGTTGTTAACCCAAATCGTTGTGGACCGTCGGATCCACTAAGTGTAGATCAACAGCGAAGGACTGTCAAGCAAGTTTTGTTTGATTGGGAAGACATCAGTCGTCGATCTAATTGCGGAAGACCAACGGCGAAGATTCATTCGCATCGCAACATGGCCAAAGAAAGGACTTACTGGGGGCTCGAGACATTACGATATACAATCGTCGGTCACAATATCGCATCGCCTATGTGCCTTAAGTGTTTTGCAATGAGTGTTTAACACTCGACAGGGAGATGAAAGCAACATTATTTTTTCACTTTTTAACCTTTAATATGTTATCATTATTAATCTATTCCATCTCTAGTTTTCATAAAAATAAATTATATTTACAATTAAAATTAAAGATAAAAATTAAATTAAATTAAATAAAAATTAAAAATTAAAAATTAATTATAAAAATATATAACAGATATTGTTTATATAATTTTAAAAGATTTAAGATTATACATATCGCATGTATTTATAACTTGCATCAGTAAAAAGAATCCTTACCTAATATGATGACCAAGTTAACCACCTAAGTATCTTATCGATGACTTTTATGATGACTTTTATGTTAAGCTAAATATGTCATCATCATATGCATAATGCTCATTCCTTTCATTCCTTTAAGCTTTTCTTTTTGAAAGCTAATCTTAGATAATAAAAAAACTTAAAAGTAAACCAAATTGTAAATACTAACATAATATGATGAAAATGTTAACCACCTAAGTATCTTGTTGATCACTTATGTTAAGCTAAATATGTAATCATCCCATGCATCATACTCATTCCTTTAAGATTTCTGAAAATAAAAAATAAAAAAATAAAAAAAATCCTAACATAATAGGTTGAAAATGTTAACCACCTAAGTATCTTGTTGACCACTTATTTTAAGTTAAATATGTAATCATCCCATGCACATACTCATTCCTTTAAGATTTTTGAAAAAGAAAAATTACAAGTATATCAGATATATATTGTATTTCCAAATTATTTATATTGAAGTGTTATTATATTAATATGTTGATTATTTTGGAATAGATTTTTTTAGAATATTTTAATTTAATTATCAATAATTGTTTGGTGGATGGTAAAGATTTAGAGGTAATATGGATCCAATATATTTATTTCCTTGTATTAAAGCCTTATATCTCATAATCTATGATTTTATTCTATTAGATCTCATCATTTACTCTTGAATAAATTTTCAAAAAATGAAGGATCAATTTTTCTATCTTTATTTTAAATATTTATTTGAAAATTATATTCAAAAATGGATTACTAGATTATCTAATATCAGCCTAGATCCATCTACTCTAGGTCTATCATGCACTGAGAGGGATCAAATCCTTCAAGATGCAAACCTTCCTTTTGGAGTGTAGAATTTGAGGAAAGGTTTGCACCTCAAGGGATTTGATCCCTCTTAATGCATGATAGATCCAAAGTTAGATGGATCTAGGTTGATTGTAGTTTAGGGAAGCAATGTCACATTTTTATATTTCAATGCATCTAGTGCAAGAAATCTTCTTCCCTCTCTCCCCCCTCCATCTATATCTATATCTCACTCCATCTTTGCTTTTGTCTCTCTATCTCACCCCCCAAACACACATGCTCTCTCTCTCCATATCTATCTACCTCTCCCTTCCTCGTTCCCTCCCTCTCTGATCCAAAATGGATCTTGAAAACTCTAAGTCTTCAAATATCAGAAACAGAGTATCGCAGAGAAACATTGAAGGAATGGTAGAAAACATAGTTAAACAAAGAATGAAGTCTCGTTGCACTGGAGCCGTCGAATCGGCCAGATCGACGGACAGGATCAAATCGGAAAATCGCATCGGAGAAAGCCAGCGGAAGTGTTAATGGACCATAGCCTTAAGAGAAATGCGATAGCGATTCTAAGCGAAACAACGTGAACCATTGATCGAGCATGTAGATCAACGGTCCAGATCAACTACCAATATTGCATCACATGGAACCAAAGGGAAGTTAAAACGTGTGTATGTTGAATACCCACAAACCGCAAGATCGAGAGATCTCATCATCCAATGGATATCGAGTGCTAAAGTAATCGGACTTTAATTAAGAAATCAGACTTGAACTTTAATAGATTGGGAGTTTATAATTCCCATCGGGTCCGTAAAGCTGGTTAAGTGTCGGGCAAGTTGTTAACCCGAAATCGTTGTGGACCGTCGGATCCACTAAGTGTAGATCAACGGCGAAGGACTCTCGAGCAAGTTTTGTTTGATTGGGAAGACATCAGTCGTCGATCTGATTGCGGAAGACCAACGACGAAGATTCATTTGCATCGCAACATGGCCAAAGGAAGGACTTACTGGGGGCTTGAGACATTGCGATATACGATCGCCGATTGCAATATCGCATCGCAGCAATACAAAGGAGCGGGGCCTATACAACATGCGACATGTGATAAAGTCAGACCCGAAAGGGTTTCTAAATGCAGCTTTATATATTTTGAGTTCCGATAATCAGTTTTTTTGTCGGAATTTCTATGTATTTCTTTGTATTCTGATAATATCGTATGCAGACCAAATATGTGCTATATCGGGGATTTTCACCTGCGCCCAAAGAACCTTCCGTTTGTAAACAATTGCCTATGTGCCTTAAGTGTTTTTCAATGAGTGTTTAACACTCGATGGGGAGATTAAGGGACAAAGGCCGGGAGGCAGAGAGACCGAAAAGGAAGGTGAACGGACATGGCCGAGAGGCTTAAAAAACCACTCAATGGTAGAGACTAAGAGGGGGAAGCAGTTTCTCAGAGACAGAGAGTCAAAGAAAACGCAGCTACGAACAGTTGATCAAAGGCACTAAGAGGGAGATTATGTGTACTCTTTAGACTCGAGGCTTTCGAGTGAAATCCCTGCGTAATATCACTATTGTTGTGTTATGGCTCTGATTGAGCTCACACCTGTAAACTCTGTTCTTGAAGACATAATATAGAGGTCGACACTAAAAGCTGGACCAGGAGATGTAGCCAGGAAGTCTGGTGAACTCCTTGATTATTTGTTGTGTTGATGTGTGTGTTTATTATGTTTATAACTGTTCTTTGTCTATATTATTCGCAATATTTTCGATCCGTTGCACTAAATAATATAGGCATTCCTGCACATGAGTCTATAATACCTTAATATTGATTTAAGATCTCATTTTCAGATCACTCTCTCATTGTCTCTCTTCTTCCATCTATATCTCTATCTCCCTTTGTCTCTATATATCATCCCCAAAACATACACACTCTTTATCCATATCTATCTATCTATCTCTCCCTCTCCCTCTCACTCTTCCTCTCCCTCTCTCTCTTCCCCTTCTCTCCCTCTCTCCCCCTTTCTATCTCTCTTCCCTCCTCCTTTGGTTTCTTCCTCTCTCTCGATCTCCCTTGTCACTCCCTTTCTTTCTCTCCACCTTTCTCTCTCTATGTATTTTTTCTTACCTCCCTCTCTCTCCCTCCCTCTCTCCTTCTCTCTCTCACGTCCTCTCTCTCTCTCCAACCTTGTCATTATTTCCCTCCCTCTATGCTTCTCTCTCCGTCTCTCCCCCCTTCTCTCCATCTCTCCCTTGTCACTCCCTCTCTCTATCCCTCCCTCTCCTCCTCTCTCTCACCCTTCCTCTCTTTCCCTCTCTCTCCCTTTCTCTCACTCCCTCTATCTCTCCACCCCTATCACTTTATGTATTTGTTCTTCCCTGCCATATATATATAGAGTTTATATATATATATATATATATATATATATATATATATAACTAACAAATTTAATATTATATTAAATTTGATATTGTATTAATCCAAAGTTATTACATTAAATAATGTTAATATTAATATTAGATTTAACAATGTTTTTTATATGGCATGATAACAAAATTTATAATAAAACTACATAAAATTAATATTTTCAAATATTACAACTTTGACATGAAACCATTTGTCTTTAAATACTTTAATATATCCATGGGATATGGTTTTTCCTTTTAAAGATTCATTTTACAAATATTTAATTAAAAAAAATAAAAATTAAAAGATTTTGGAGCAAGATTTTCGATTGTTTATGTTGAATTAAACTTTTTTCTTTGATTGAAGAAATGGCATTGGATTTAGTAAAGAGTAAAGATGTTTAAAATTTTACCTAATTTGGAATTTTAATGTGGTAAAAAAATTGTTGAAGGTAAATTTATGATCCATTCAAATTCAGGTATATGATAAAAGAACTATTAAAGGAATGAGATAATTGTATTGTAGTTTTTTTTATCTATATTGTTATTTTCATTTTTGCTTGGGGGTGACAACAATTTTTTTTTTTTTTGTTATTTTATTTGGTGTGACATACTTACACATTGCCCTCATACTGGGTTGTACAATATGTCTCTCGACTCAATAATTAAATTTATAATTAAATAATGACAATTTATAGTTAAAAAATAAAAAATAATCCCTAACCAGAATAATTAGTTTTGTGATTTTAAATTACCTTGAAAAGGAGATTGAAAAAGAAAACTACCAATTGATTGTCTTAATTTTTGTAGGTAAAGAACGTCTAATGATACCAAAAAGAAAAGTGTGATTGTTTTAATTTTACATATAAAAGATAGAAAATAATAGTAAAAAAAAATGTAATTATTTTATGCTTTTTATTTTACATGGATGTTCAATGTTTTATTAAAAATATTCTCCTATTTTATATTGTCTTAAAAAAATCTGGAGTGACACCAAAAAAACTTTAATTTCATATTTTAAAAATATAGAATAATATTAAAGAAAATAAGAATTGTTTTATTTTTTTATATAGATATTTAGTTTTTATTAAAAACATTATTAGTTTTTTATTTTATATATATATATATATATATATATATATAGATATAAACAATTATATAATTTAAAATTTTAATTTATTAATTAATTTAAATAATATATATATATTAGCATTCACTAACCAGTGTAATTGTTATCCCATCATATATATAAGACAAAAACATCCTTTATGCTCTCGTTGAAATAAAATTATATGATTTTATATAAAATTATTTTTATCAATATGAGTTGATGTTGATATGTTCTTTATTTATTCTCTTTGCTTTGGATAAAAGAACATTCCCTGTCAAACCACATTTTGTCGGTGCCCTCACCATTGAAATATCTCATCCCTTCCTTTGGAATCCAATACCCTCTGAGACCAAGGTGACATAAATGTATATGCCCCTCCTTTAGCTTTAGAAAAAGAAAACACTGAAAACCAATGGCAATGCCTATAAAAATTTGAACGAGTACCAGTCCAGTGAAGCAACACAAGTTTGAGCTTTTGCTTATCACTGGTTCAACAAACCTCTGTTGGGCTCTGTTTTCAAAATGGGTTTATTCAAGAACTGGTTGGGAAGCTCCTACACCATGCAGGTGTTGATTATAAGGATCATTGGCTTGCTGGGATGGTTATCTTGTGTTGCCATAGCGTTTGAGGGCGGGGAAGCGCAGGCAGGTGAAGCAGTAACAGGTGCTGTACAAAATTTTCCTAACGTTGGAATCACCTGCATAGGGAATTTAGCAATTTTAATTACAAGCTTGCTGAGAGGAAGGCTGGATCTGGAGATGGCAGCAAGGGATTTTCTGGCTACCAGAAGAGGTCCTAAACTGGAGCACATACACAGGTTTGGCCTTAAAACATGTAAGAAATATAAGGATGCTTCTGTTTTATTGTTGTCATTTCACTCCCCCAATTCTTCCATCACACAATTTATGAGGTATATATCCAGTGCACATGGTGTGCAGTCCATCCTTCTGGAATGCTTACCTTTAAGATCTGCTGCACTCCTTGCTGAGATCTGTAACTGCAATGATGAATGCAAATGCATTGTGTTCTGCACTGTTGAAGCGGTCAACATCCTGCTTGCTCATCGGATTTCTGGAACGCTGAAGAGAGTTACTGATACCCTGTGCGTGCTGCTATCTCGGGACTGTCTGAAAAATGGCTGCCATGCGTGCGACCAGGGCTTGTTGTATGTGGAATTTGATGAATCTAAAAGGGTGAGATTGGTAGAGGATGAAAAGGAAATTGGTAAACTTGAATGGTCGAAATTGATAGAGGGTGAAAAGGAAATTGGTGAACTTGAATGGTTGAAATTGATAGAGGGTGAAAAGGAAATTGATGAAGTTGAAGGGGTGAGATTGGTGGAGGGTAAAAGGATGACACTGACAGACTCACAGCCAGACTTGGTTGAAGGGGTGAGATTGGTGGAGGGTAAAAGGATGACACTGGACGGATTGTTGGACAGATTTTCAGTTCTTGAAGCTCTTGATCACATTTATCGGAAGCCCATCCAAGAAGAAGGTACCTGCATCTGCATTCCACTGCGTCCAGCAGAAGCTGATGAGTGGACAGACCTGATGACGAGCTCTTTGAGGTCTAAAGACAAGGAAGGCAGAGGAGTGAGAGTCATGGCTTCTGATGCCCTGGAAAATTACATGGCTCTGGGTGCCCAGGAAAACTACATGTCTACTGAAATCGTGGAAGCCAAAGGAATCGAGGTCACATACAGCAACGGTTCTTTAATAGTGCCAAGGGTAATAGAAATGTTCTTAAACCTGGCAGTGACTGGTTGGTTCAGAACGGATGGTTTCTCTACTTCTCTACTGGCAAGAAGGTCAGTACGGGATTACCTGGTTGACAGTAGAGGAAATGGATTCGCCATCAATGCATTTGTAACCTATGCTTGGGTCAAGTCATCACAAGTTCGGTCTGCTGACCCTCACATGGATGTTTGCCAGGTGTTAACCTTCAGAGGTACTTTTCTGAGTCTCAGAACTTTAGCAATTATAGGCGCTTGTGTGAACTTGATTTGCTCTTTTGGTTGGGCACTGCTCGTTGCAATTGAAGGACATGTGGTTGTCAATTGGCAATATAGTCCCTCCATGCCACTCTCTGAAACTAGATTAGCTATTATAATGGGGGGGATTGTTACTGTTTTGGTCATGGACTGTCTCCATTTGTATTTGGGCGGACCGTATCCCTTGAATAAAAGAGAAAGAGAGCCAGATTCGAATAAAAGAGAAAGAGAGCCAGATTTTAATAAAAGAGAAAGAGAGGCAGATTCGAATAAAAGAGCGAATAAAAGAGAAAGAGAGCCAGATTTTAATAAAAGAGAAAGAGAGCCAGATTCCAATAATCCAGTTCGTTTTATTATTGTATGTGCAATGATAGTGCTGGAGATTGCATGCATTGCATTATGCAGCACATTAGCAAGAGTTTGGGGAATAAAAGGTTTTGACAGATGGATATACAGTGCTCTACAAGTCCTGGTTTGGGTGAAATGGGCAGTTGGCAGTTACCTGCTTGGCGAGCGTTTGTCAAAATATGATTCTGGCCCAATTATGACTACTGTCTATAAGGAAAAACCTCAGGCAGCATCTCGTGCTAAGAAGTGGACTGACAATGGAATTTTAGTGTACTCTTCTGCATTCTTGCTCAACGCTTTCTTAGCTGGAGTTCGGGGCAAGTGGGAGTACAATTCCAAGAACACTTAAAGTCTGACAATTGTTTTTCTTAAAAATGTCTAGGGCTGAAACACAGGGCCATGCCTGTTCTGCACTGTACAGTTGGCTTTTGTTTGAGTATAACCTTGTCATATTTAAGTTTGTTTTTCATTACTTTCTTTCCATTTGTATCTTCCACAACATCACTTTTAAAAATAAGTGTGAATTACCTTACTGGGATTCACATGTTCTTTGTTTATGTTTAAATTATGATAAGTGTTTGTGTTTTTTTAATTAACAAATTTGTTTCATAAATTTGGTATGATATAATGATGGATTATTTATGGGGTATTTTTATTTTTTCAGTAAGAAAAAATTCTGTTTTATATTATAGTAAAAATAGTACATACTTATGATGGACATATCGTTTTCATAAACCTTGAGATATTCACATCATGACTACAATGAGGAGAAAATACTCCACTTACATCCCTCTGAACAGTTGTCTAATAATTACATCATTAATGACTATTTTTCAGCCATATTTACAATTTACACAAAGTCTAATATGTGAACTTTGCATTTTCTGTAAATCACAATCTTAATGTGTTCTTTCTTTATATGAATTCTATACAAAATCAGATACAAAATTTATACAAAACTTTTAAACAAAAAAATAAATAGGAAAATTATATGGACTTATCTGTGATGTAGTTCTGCCAATTTGAGCTCTCTTCCATGTTCTATCTTGGCACCTTTACATTTTCTACCTCTGTCGCTACTATCCCTGTTTTCAACATGATGTGCATGCCATTTTCTGTGGCTTGAAGTCCCTTTTTTGATAATTCATCAGCAGTGTTGTTATGTGCCCTCTTGATGTGCTCCATGGACAAATTCTGGAAGGAACTCCATATATTTTTTATACTTCTCAGCCAACCTTGTAGGGAAGTTTGCTGGATATTGTTCTTCCGGTTAACATGGTCTATCAAACATTTTGAATCCCCAAAAATTTGTACTTGAGGGATATCCAGGAACTTGATAAACCATAATAAACTCCATAGTGCAACAGCTTCTGTCTTCATACTTGTTCCTCCTTCCACATGCCAGTGTATCCGGAATTCCTGTTCTTCTGTCAATTTTAAGCAAAGGCCGCTTTAAGCAAAAGCCACTCCCACATCTTCCACCTTGAGCCGCTCCATCAAAAAATCCCATCGGATAGTTGGAGGGCTGAATTCTCCCCTTCTCTGTCTTCTTCTTTTTATTTTTCTTTGAGTCTTCATTCTGATCTAATACCATCCACTATTCTATGGATTCATAAATTAAGTTTTCTCCCCATTTGTTGGAACAAAAATCAGATGATTTCGATCTTTCCAGATTTCCTAGAAAATAACCAAAACTAGCAATCTCCTACTTTTATTCTAAACGCTCCACCACTTAAACTCTGATTTTTTAGTAGAAAGAGTTTTTCTACAGTTCAATGTAAAGGATGTATAAATTTATCAATAAAATTGGCGTACTTTAAATAAAAAAATAATATAAATTATAATTAAAAAATATAACCTCTAATTAAAAAAATAAATATATTATAAAATAATTAGAAATAAAAAAATATGAGTAAAATATTTAAAATATAATTACCAAACTCACTGAAATCATAACTAAAAATACCCAAAATATTCATTCCTACCATTAAAAATTTGATTCAACTGACCATAAATTAATTTTACCGAGACAAACTTGCATAGAATAGCGAGGATCGCTTGCAGAAGAGCAGGGATCACGTTCAAGGGGAAGGAAAATAATTAATAAATAATTATTAATTTGGAAAACACCTGTTTTTTGAATTAGGAAGAATGCATCTTGAATTTTTTATATTATTCTAATATGAAAATAATAAAAATAAAAATAAAAATTATCATTATTATTATTAAAATAATAATATATATATATATTATTTAATATCTAATTTTATTTTTAATGGGTAAGATATATATTATTAAATTATTTTTGAGATGAAATTTTATTATCTTAATTTTTATTGTATTATATGAATTAGAATCTAAATTTGAATTTAAACTTGGTAACTATGGTTTAAAATTTATATTTTTGAAAAATATTTTAAAAATTTATTTAAGATTTATGTTAACTAATTTATATTTCAATAAGAGATTTAAATAAACTATTTAAAATATATCTTAATTAATTTGAGTTCATAAAATGTTTCTTTATACATGTTATGTAAAATATTTTAATATCAATTATGTATATATTGTATGTCATTTTAACAAATATATATTTGTACTATGAAAAAATAAGTTTTAAAATTTATATTTTTAAAAAATATTTTAAAAATTTATTTAAGATTTATGTTAACTAATTTATATTTCAATAAGAGATTTAAATAAACTATTTAAAATATATGTTAATTAATTTGAGTTCATAAAATGTTTCTTTATACATGTTATGTAAAATATTTTAATGTCAATTATGTATATATTGTATGTCATTTTAACAAATATATATTTATACTATGAAAAAATAAGTTTTTATGGTTAAAATGTTTATTTGGTCTTATATAATACTTTATATAGCATTCAGAAATACAATTTAAACAATGAAAAATTACACATTGTATTTTGCACTCTAAAGAAGTTTGCAATTTAATCCCTCTCTGCTCATGTTAGCACGATGGATCTATGATGATTTTAATAGTTTGGCAGTTAATAATGATTGTCACTTAATGATGATTGTCTAGGGTTTCCAACTATATCAAAAGAAAATAAGAAATCTGAGCCATAATATGATGAGAGGTATTGTCACACCTATATTCACATATACATAAAAAAAAAAAATTAATATATGCATAACCTAACAAGTTAACGATGCACTTTATGATACTCCTGTTTCTTTTATGTAAACACATTACTTTTAACGACCCAACATATACATTACACTATATATAATGTCATCGGCTATACATGTATTTCTATTGACTTTGGTTATTCCATGTACCACACGGCATTGTAATGTATTTTTATTAGCTGGGCGTTGGATGTAAGCCCTGCCCTTATGACAGAACCCTACTATAGGTTATCAACGGTAATATGAGTTAATATAGCGCGGCCCTTGATGGTCCTGCCGCAGTATTTGCAGGTGCCAACTCACTTACGCTATTAAGACAACCGTCCTTGCCGGGGCAGGTGGCATGGCCTGGTTCTCTTGGCCATGTGACACCTCGGAACCGCAGATCTCGGTCCTATCACTTTTGGTTCCCGCCTTGTTCCGACGGCTTGGATCTCATCCAGAGATCGGATGGTCGAAAATCACTCAAGGGTTTCATGTAATACTTATTTGCCTCCACATAGACTCAGAGTTCATTTTCACTTGCGGTCTTTCCGGACCCGGTTCAACGCTCCTTCTTTGACCCGAATTCACCAGCAACAGCTCTTCATTCTGCAAATGCCTCAGAGGCCACGACCCGTCCGTCAACAAACCCTCAAAGGTATGGTCAATGGATATTCGTTCTGCTATATTACTTAACTGTTCTGGTTACCATGGCAATTTCTTAGGATCTTATTCGTTTCCTTGCCATGATGTGCAGCTGGGACTTGCTACTTTTTGGATGGAGTTAGGATGGCTGCACACAACGGCGCAATCCTCCGATAGTCACAGGTATGTATCGGCAATCAATATTCTGTTTACATAGTAGAGTGAATAGAATACAGGTCATAATTTATAGTTTCGTGGTTTGGTGCAGACCACTGCCCCCAACGCGGGCTTTCTCGATTCAAACGCTGGGTATTCTCTGAGGAGAACCCTTACCATTTGACTTTGTTGTGTAGACTGGCCGTGACTGTGACTTCGCTGGTTAATTTGTTACTCACAGCGAATCATGGGTTCTTTATACTCGTTTTACATTTTTCCATTTGATTCACAATGCTGCCCTCGAGGCAAGCTTGATACACTTACTCTTAGACGTATGGGTTGCAGATCTGGTCTTCACGCACAGATCTGGACATGAGGGTTTTTGGGTTTTTCCTCTTATCGAATGTGTACTGTTAATTTTCCTTTTTAAGCTTCACCATTCGGTACTATTTGTAATTATAAACAGAGGATAGACGCCGTCTAACCCTCAGGGTATTATTTATGTCTGTAGCTATATGATTCTGACTCGACTCTCGACATTTTGAACAGAACATGGGTTTATATTTTCTTGTTGATTCTGCTTATTTTCATAACGGCATTCGCCTATATATGGTCAAGTTATACTAATAGCTTTGGTTACACATTCTGTGATTTCTATATGCTCTTCGTATTGCTATTCCATACAACATGTATGCGGTGGCTGTAAAGTAATGTTAAGCTTGCTCTTCTCTCCATGGAAAAGGTTGCACTATATGCATGCTTGTTGTTTTCTCTTTACTGTTATCGCACGGTTTTCCTTGTTTTAATATGAGTATCTTCTTAACGAAGTTGCATGCACAGGTTTGTTTTGGTATATACATATACTATCTGTACTCCATTTACAGCTCTTACATACACAGGGTTTTATATGCATATGCTCACTGTGTTCCAGTTATAGCTTTAGACACACAAGGTTTAATATTCTTATGCTCGATGTGTTCCATTCATAGCCTTAAATACACAGGGTTTAATATTTATATGCTCGCTGTGTTCCATTTTACAACTTTAAATACACAGGATTTATATTCATATCATGTCCGCGAGTACTGCGACTTGGCGACATAGGTTAATGAAATGAAATATGATTTCCATTCTCTGATTATACAGTTCACCAGTATCGGTTTATGCACAGGTTATTAGTTATTATGCTAGACAACTATTTCACCGTTCTTCCGTCGACGGGGTAGCATCCGACTACAGTCGGTGCCCCTCTATTTAGATTCGGAAGTTATAACCCTCGTTCTATTGTCATTCACAGCATTCGTTTCGGTTAACTGTCATAGTGTTCACTATTGTTTGATTCACGGACAGTGTATTGACCTCGCTAATGAGGTTGGGTCGAGTCTGTTACACAGTAACCAGACCTCGGTTAATGCTTCCTTATACCAGTATTCAGTCTTGCTTAATATTTTCTGTGTATCTTTCTTTACCGGGGTACTAGCCCAGACCCTGTCCATTATTTGACAGTCTGTCCCTTAATTTAAAGTTTACATTTGTACATTATGCTAATCATCGTGACAGTGTCTAGGAAAATAAAAGACATATTTCCTATTCGACTACTGTAATTTCAATGCACATTTATTTTCAATCAGGGACTTCACAGTTTGGAACCGTACCTGGTTGCCAGTGTCAGGAATGGTTTTTCAAACAAAGCAAGTCACCTGAGCTTTAATTCTGCTCGTCCACCCAGCCATGAGATCCATCCCTCAGACGGAATTCTCCCCCCGAGCCATCCTGCAGGCCTCCAGCCCTCAACAGGATTTGTGCACTCTCTGTGCCTGGTTATCTGGTCCTAACCAGACTTAACCACTTTCTCTTTTCTTTTTCTTTTTCCTGTTCTTGGAAAAGAATTTCTTCTGTCTGTCCTCACAGCACAGAACCCCCTCCCTCAGTCAGGACTTTTCCTGTTTTGGAGGGTAGTTTCCATCAGTTATCACAACTGATCTCTTTCTTTAAGATCCACCTCTTAGAGGCTGCCAGCATTTCAAGAAATATTTAAATTACTTTAATAAAAGAAATAGTTTGTCACAGTTTTGTTTAAAACATAACAACAACTGTATTACTGTCTTTTACCACAGTAAACTTTCACATTTACATATCTTGGGGTCATTACATCTCCCCCTCCTGTGATTGGACATCGTCCCGATGTCTGTCACCCTTAAACAAATTCGGGTAAGCTTCTCTAAGGAGTTCTTCATCCTCCCAAGTGGCTTCTTCCGACCCATAGTGCTGCCACTGCACTTTAGATTGGAAAATAACCCGTTTCCGCAGCTGCACTTCTCTCCGGTCGAGAATGGTTAGTGGTTCGACCAGAACCTCGCCTTCCGGCTCGACCTGCAATCAGCGACAGATTTAGTTATTTTCTTTTCTTGGAACAAAGCTTGTCTAGAGTGACCAAATTAATTCTTACCCGAACATTCTGCCATTGAATCACATTTTTAGGATCGTAGACGTATTGTTTTAATACGGAAACGTGAAAAAAATTGTGGATCCTAATATGGCTTGGTAGGGCGAGCTGATAAGCTACCAGCCCCACCCTTGCCAAGATTTGGAAAGGCCCAAAATAACGAGGTGCAAGTTTGGCACACCCGCTCCACTGCAAGGTACTCCTTCTGGGCTGGATTCTGACAAACACATGGTCCCCAACTTGAAATTCTTTGAACCTTCTCTTTCGATCAACAAAACTTTTCTGTCTATCCTGAGCAGCTTTTAAGTTGGTACGCACCCTTTTTACTATTTCTTCCATTTCCTTGAGCATTTCAGGACCAATTCGTAACCTGTCCTCAGGTCCACCCCAACTTGAGGGTGTGCGGCACTTCCGCCCATACATGACCTCAAAAGGACTCAACTGTGTTGAGGAGTGATACCCATTGTTATATGCAAATTCGACCAGGTGGAGATATTCTTCCCATTGGGTTGGCTTCATCATAACACATGCTCTCAGCATGTCCTCCACAACCTGATTCACTCGCTCCGTTTGGCCATCTGTTTGGGGATGATAGGTTGTGCTAAAGTTCAGCTGTGTTCCCAGTTCAGCAAACAATGTCCTCCAAAAGGCTGATGTAAACTTAACATCACGATCGGAGATGATCACCTTCGGAAGTCCATGCAATTTGAATATATTTTGCATGAAAATATGAGCAATTTGCACAGCCTTATATGTTGATTGCACAGGTATGAAGTGTGTTGCTTTACTCAACTTATCCACTACCACCATAATGGAATCATTATTCTTCTTCGTTCGAGGCAATCCGGTTATAAAATCCATGGAGATAGTCTCCCATTTCCATTCCGGAATGGGTAAGGGTTGTAGCAGCCCTGCTGGATGCAAATGTTCCACCTTGATCTGTTGACATTCTAGACATCGTGCTAGATACTCAGCTACCTCCTTCTTCATTTTTGGCCAGTAATATTCTTTTCGAAGAGCGGTAACCATTTTCTGGTATCCTGGATGCCCGGTGTAATGGCTGATGTGGAATTCGTCCAGAATCAACTTCTTAAGACTGTCTTCATTGGGTACATACAGCTTTTTATTAAAGTACAACATTCCGGCATCATCTAGTTCATACCCTTGTTGTATTTCCTTACCAGATAGTTGCTGTATTTGCTGATAAACAGCATCTTGTTCAGCCGCTGTTTTTATCTTATCAAACAGAGTACTTTGCCATTTACTGACCGAAATCTTGCACACGCACTGTACCTTCCGACTTAATGCATCCGCTACTCGGTTCTCCTTCCCTTTTAGATGCTTAATTTCAAAGTCGAACCCGCTTAAGAAGTCAGCCCAACGAGCTTGTCTCGTATTTAAGGTGGGTTGGCTGAAATAGTTCGTTAGGCTGTGGTGGTCTGTTAGCAACAGAAATTTTCTGCCCAGCAGATAGTGTCGCCACATTTTCAGGGCATGAATGACAGCTGCCAGCTCCAAGTCGTAAGCAGAGTATTTCTGCTCATGTTCTTTCAGCTTCCTAGATTCATAAGCAATGACTCTTCCTTCTTGCATCAGCACTCCTCCCACACCTTCTTTACTTGCGTCCGTGCAGACCACGTAATCCTTATTAGGATCAGCTATACTCAATACAGGTGCGGTGGTGAGTAAGTGCTTGAGCTGTTCAAAGCTCTTCTGGCATTCTGAGGTCCACTTAAATACTTTTCCCTTCTTTTGTAAGGAGGTGATAGGGTATGCTACCCTCGAAAAGCCTTCAACAAATCTTCTATAATAACCCGCTAACCCCATAAAGGACCTAATATCTGCCACGTCCTTTGGTATGGGCCACTCCATTATAGTTCTGATTTTCTCAGGATCTACTGCGATTCCTTCCTTTGTGATTACATGACCTAAGTATTGTATCTCCTCCTTGAAGAAATCACACTTACTAAACTTTGCATATAATTGATGTTCTCGCAAAGTTTGCAACACCAATCTAAGGTGTTCCTCATGCTCCTTTCTTGATCTGCTGTAAATCAGAATGTCATCTATGAATATCAGCACAAACTTGTCTAAGAACCGGTGAAACACACTGTTCATCAAACACATGAAGGTAGCAGGTGCATTGGTCAGACCAAAAGGTAGCACCACGAATTCATAATGCCCATACCGCGTTCTGAAAGTGGTCTTAGCGATATCCTCCTCTTTAATTCTGATCTGATGGTAACCAGATCGCAGATCGATTTTAGAGAATACCGTCGCTCCCTTCACCTGATCAAAAAGTTCGTCGATCCTAGGCAAAGGATATTTATTTTTGATCGTGAGCTTATTCAGCTGACGATAATCAATGCACATCCGAAAGGTTCCATCTTTCTTTTTGACGAACAACACTGGGGCTCCCCAGGGTGATACACTGGGACGGATGTAATTTTTATCTAATAGCTCCTGCAGTTGCATTTTTAATTCTGTTAGTTCTAGTACACTCATGCGGTATGGTGCCCGTGATACGGGTGCTGCCCCTGGAATCAGCTCAATAGTGAAATCCACATCTCTTTTAGGTGGTAATCCCGGCACTTCCTCGGGGAAAACATCTGCAAATTCCTGTACTACCAGAATGCTACCCAGCATAGCAGTTTTATCCTTCTGATTTGCGTATCCCACCTGAATAGCATAGATTTGACATTTCTTCTTGATGCACTTAGCTAGCTGAGATGCTGTAATGGGTCGAATCTGTACAGGGTGTCTGATTCCTTGTAACTCCTACGGCTCTCGACGATCATCCTTATAGTAGATAGTTTTGGTCTTGCAATTCACTAAGGACCAGTGTTTTTCCAGCCAGTCCATCCCAATCATGATATCGTATGAACCCAACGGTAGTACATTTAAATCTGCCACTATTGGCTGTCCAGCTATGGTTAAGGAGCAATTATTTACTTTGGCCAAAACTCGTCTCTTGGCTCCTGTAGCTAATTGGACCAGCCATGGATTTCTGAACTTTTCAGCTTGTAGTTTACACTGTTCTACTATTTTTGGGCTAACATAACTTAAAGTAGCTCCTGGATCAATAAGAACAGCTATAGAAAGATTTGAGATTTTACCTTCGAATTCAACCATAGATGGTTGGTACTCCGCCTGTCGGTCTTCCAAAGCCGCATTAATTCTGGGTACACTGCGTGCCACGTCCCCAACGGTCGATGCCTCATGAATTTGGGATATCTGGTCTGTCCCCTTTCGCTGTGGGCAGTTTTTAACATAGTGAGGTCCTCCACAACCCCAGCATTGAACTGGCGGTCTGGTCATCCCCTCACCTTCTGGTCTAACAGACTGCTCATTTACTCTAGATTCGCTCATTGGCCTAGACCGGGGCGCATTCCTTGCAACAGGTCTACTGTTTAATCCTTTACCAGCACCTTTACTCCCACTGTTGCGACCTCCTTTGCTGCTCCCAACCATCCGACTGTTTCTTTTCTCATTCCATCTTTTGTTCAAGGTGTCCCCCTTCTGTTTACTCTTCTGGTAGCAGATCCTTGCTTTACGAATAGCCTCATCCATGGTTCTAGGATTGTCAAACTCAATCCTTTCCCTTACATACGAAGGTAAGCTGCTCACAAACCTTTGGACCTTGGCTTTCTCCTCCTTGATGTAAGGTACATAACGTAGCAGTGAGGTAAAGCGATTAATGAACTCATCCATTGTCTGTTGTCCCAATCTTAAATCATGAAATTCCCTTGCCTTTTCATCGTAAAAGCGTTCAGTCAGATACCTCTCCTTGAAGTATTTCTGAAACTTCTCCCAGGTAATGGTCCGTTCACTTACCCCTTTGACAATTTTGATTTCCTCCCACCACAAGGTTGCCTTACCTTGTAACTGAAAAATAGCTAATCTTGCCTTCAGGTTATGATCATACTCGTACAACTGAAAATATTTATTCATATTTATTAACCAAGCTTCAGCTGCTTCCTCCTGTTCGCCATCAAAATGCGGGGGTTTAATTTTTCGAAACTCTCCTTGCAGCTCCATTTTCTGTCGTTTTGAAGTTTGTTGTTCTGGTACATTATCAGAATGATCCTCCTTGCCTTCTGAAAGTTCAGGTTCCATCTGATAATTCTGTTCTTCTGTCATCCTCTGCTGTTCCGCACTGGGGTTGGACAGAGGGGGATTTTGCCTATCCGACAAACTCTTCAAAATTCTTTCTTGTTCAACTGTCAACCGCGCGTTGTCCTCTCGCAACCGTGCCATCTCATTCTTCAATTCCTGGACAGTTTCCAGGATGGCAAGGTTGGTACTCCGTGTTTCTGCACCCAATTGTACCCACAGCTCTGGATTCTCTTGAGGGTTACTGCCGGTTCCTTGCATTTTGTCTCTTTTCTGGCTTAACTGCTAGCTGTTGTAATTCTGTATTTCACCCCAAATAGACAGAACACAGTTAAGTACATTATTATCTTGCATATGTTTGCATGGTGTACCCTTCTGCACAATGAAACATGTTCAACTTGAGGCCACAGTGTTGAAACTGGGCTCTGATACCAATTTGTCACACCTATATTCACATATACATAAAAAAAAAATTTAATATATGCATAACCTAACAAGTTAACGATGCACTTTATGATACTCCTGTTTCTTTTATGTAAACACATTACTTTTAACGACCCAACATATACATTACACTATATATAATGTCATCGGCTATACATGTATTTCTATTGACTTTGGTTATTCCATGTACCACACGGCATTGTAATGTATTTTTATTAGCTGGGCGTTGGATGTAAGCCCTGCCCTTATGACAAAACCCTACTATAGGTTATCAACGGTAATATGAGTTAATATAGTGCGGCCCTTGATGGTCCTGCCGCAGTATTTGCAGGTGCCAACTCACTTACGCTATTAAGACAACCGTCCTTGCCGGGGCAGGTGGCATGGCCTGGTTCTCTTGGCCATGTGACACCTCGGAACCGCAGATCTCGGTCCTATCGCTTTTGGTTCCCGCCTTGTTCCGACGGCTTGGATCTCATCCAGAGATCGGATGGTCGAAAATCACTCAAGGGTTTCATGTAATACTTATTTGCCTCCACATAGACTCAGAGTTCATTTTCACTTGCGGTCTTTCCGGACCCGGTTCAACGCTCCTTCTTCGACCCGAATTCACCAGCAACAGTTCTTCATTCTGCAAATGCCTCAGAGGCCACGACCCGTCCGTCAACAAACCCTCAAAGGTATGGTCAATGGATATTCGTTCTGCTATATTACTTAACTGTTCTGGTTACCATGGAAATTTCTTAGGATCTTATTCGCTTTCCTTGCCATGATGTGCAGCTGGGACTTGCTACTTTTTGGATGGAGTCAGGATGGCTGCACACAACGGCGCAATCCTCCGATAGTCACAGGTATGTATCGGCAACCAATATTCTGTTTACATAGCAGAGTGAATAGAATACTGGTCATAATTTATAGTTTCGTGGTTTGGTGCAGACCACTGCCCCAACGCGGGTTTCCTCGTTTCAATCGCTGGGTATTCTCTGAAGAGAACCCTTACCATTTGCCTTTGTTATGTAGACTGGTCGTGACAGTGACTTCGCTGGATAATTCATTACTCACAGCGAATTCCTGGGTTCTTTATACTCGTGTTACGTTTTTCCATTTGATTAACAATGCTGCCCTTGAGGCAAGCTTGATACACCTGCTCTTATCCATATGGTTTGCAGATCTGGTCTTCACGCACAGATCTGGACATGAGGGTTTTTGGGTTTTTCCCCTTATCGAATGTGTACTGTTAATTTTCCTTTTTAAGCTTCACCATTCGGTACTATTTGTAATTGTAAACAGAGGATAGACGCCGTCTAACCCTCAGGGTATTATTTATGTCTGTAGCTATATGATTCTGACTCGACTCTCGACATTTTGAACAGAACATGGGTTTATATTTTCTTGCTGATTCTGCTTATTTTCATAACGGCATTCGCCTATATATGGTCAAGTTATACTAATAGCTTTGGTTACACGTTCTGTGATTTCTATATGCTCTTCGTATTGCTATTCCATACAACATGTATGCGGTGGCTGTAAAGTAATGTTAAGCTTGCTCTTCTCTCCATGGAAAAGGTTGCACTATATGCATGCTTGCTGTTTTCTCTTTACTGTTATCGCACGGTTTTCCTTGTTTTCAATATGAGTATCTTCTTAACGAAGTTGCATGCACAGGTTTGTTTTGGTATATACATATACTATCTGTACTCCATTTACAGCTCTTACATACACAGGGTTTTTATATGCATATGCTCACTGTGTTCCAGTTATAGCTTTAGACACACAGGGTTTAATATTCTTATGCTCGCTGTGTTCCATTCATAGCCTTAAATACACAGGGTTTAATATTTATATGCTCGCTGTGTTCCATTTTACAACTTTAAATACACAGGATTTATATTCATATCATGTCCGCGAGTACTGCGACTTGGTGACATAGGTTAATGAAATGAAATATGATTTCCATTCTCTGATTGTACAGTTCACCAGTATCGGTTTATGCACAGGTTATTAGTAATTATGCTAGACAACTATTTCACCGTTCTTCCGTCGACGGGGTAACATCCGACTACAGTCGGTGCTCCTCTATTTAGATTCGGAAGTTATAACCCTCGTTCTATTGTCATTCACAGCATTCGTTTCGGTTAACTGTCATAGTGTTCACTATTGTTTGATTCACGGACAGCGTATTGACCTCGCTAATGAGGTTGGGTCGAGACTGTTACACAGTAACCAGTCCTCGGTTAACGCTTCCTTATACCAGTATTCAATCTTGCTTAATATTTTCTGTGTAACTTTCTTTACCGGGGTATTACCCAGACCCTGTCCATTATTTGACAGTCTGTCCTCAATTTAAAGTTTACACTTGTACATTATGCTAATCATTGTGACAGTGTCTAGGAAAATAAAAGACTTTTTCCTATTCAACTACTGTAATTTCCATGCACATTTATTTTCAATCAGGGACTTCACAGTTTGGAACCGTACCTGGATACCAGTGTCAGGAATGGTTTTTCAAACAAAGCAAGTCACCTGAGCTTTAATTCTGCTCGTCCACCCAGCCATGAGATCCATCCCTCAGATGGAATTCTCCCCCCGAGCCATCCTGCAGTCCTCCAGCCCTCAACAGGATTTGTGCACTCTCTGTGCCTGGTTATCTGGTCCTAACCAGACTTAACCACTTTCTCTTTTCTTTTTCTTTTTCCTGTTCTTGGAAAAGAATTTCTTTTGTCTGTCCTCACAGCACAGAACCCCCTCCCTCAGTCAGGACTTTTCCTGTTTTGGAGGGTAGTTTCCATCAGTTATCACAACTGATCTCTTTCTTTAAGATCCACCTCTTAGAGGCTGCCAGCATTCCAAGAAATATTTAAATTACTTTAATAAAAGAAATAGTTTGTCATAGTTTTGTTTAAAACATAACAACAACTGTATTACTGTATTTTACCACAGTAAACTTTCACATTTACATATCTTGGGGTCATTACAGGTATTAATGATGATTGTCTCCCAACTAATTTGAGAACTAAATTATAACAAGTTTTTCTCACTATATCAAAAAAAAAAAAAAGATTTGAATCATAATAAGGTGAAAGGTTTATAAGACAAATGTATTGTAATGTAATTAAATGGATTTTAATATTATTATAAGTTGAGTGGTAAGAAAGAGATTTTCCCATATATAAATTTTGAAAATAATTTTATAGTTTAAGTATAAATATAAGAAATAAAAATAAAATATTTATATTTTTTAATTTTAAAATACGATATAATTTATTAATGTTATAAATATATATATATATATATATATATATATATATATATATATATATATATATTTAAATAAATAGAATAATTTATATATGTGATATGATGTCACATTTGAAAACAGAGATTCGAGTTATGATTATTGTAATGAATCTTATATATGATGTATGGGACAAGTTCAAAATACTTAGTAAGTTAGTTGGACACATTATACTATTATGTTATAAAATGGAAGGGTGTGGGTTTATATGGTAGCGAAATGGATTTGTGGCAAGGCCTATTACTTAACTAAAAGGGTATAAAGATTAATTTATTGTTGCAAGTAGCAAGATTAAAGGGTCTTAACGGTCAACTTCTTTAAAGTTAAAAAATAAAAGTAAAAAAAATAAAGATAAAGAGATGATTTATGTGACATTAAATAGCCATCCAATGAGAAATAAACATTTTGTGACGAATTAATATTATATAAAAGAATAAGGAGTTGTCATTTTAAGAGTTAGACAGGATGTTGTAGTAAGAAGATAATCATATTTAACCAAGGAGTTTCAATCTTTTGAGGGCATGTTCAAGCCCATAAGGTTTCAATGGAAATCAAATGGACGAACCAATTGAATGTTTGAGACTTGCATCACATTCTAGGCATACATATGATTGAATCAATCTCACCCTTATGTCATTTATATGACCAAATAATTACCATTACAATAACATTTTAGGGATAAATGTCAATCATGGGAAAAAAATATCCTTTGCCAAATGGGATAACATCTTTTACCTAATCTTGAGAGAATGATTACTAAGCAACCATCTCGTGTCTAGGGAAAAACCTAGTTGCCATGGAAAAGCAACTCACTTTGAGACAACTTATTGTAGGATAAAATATCTTTAATTGACTAATATCCATAAAAAAATAAATTGTTTATCAATCTTGAGTTATTCACAATTTCGGCCTATTCTACTTTGCAATGTTTCTTACAAAGTTATTTCCAAGATTTTGGCAACAAGGCTCAAGTTTCTTCTTCCAAAAATCTTCTTTGAAAATCAATGAAGTTTTTTTCATCAAAGGCAGATCTTTGGCAACATCACCTTGGTTCAGGAAGCTATTACACATTCCATCTAGGAAAGAAGCAATAAAAGAATGGTGGTAAAGTTGGACATCACAAATGCCTTTGATCGAGTCTGACATGGATTTGTTTTCAAGGTAATGTCAAATTTTGGATTTGATAACTAGTCTATACTTTAGGTCTCTCTCTGCATTTTATCTCCTTAGATCTCTCCCTTGGTAAATGGGAGATCTCAAGCTTCTTCAAAGCATCAAGGGATCAATGTCAAGGTTTCCCCCTCTCTCCCTTCCTTTATATTTTAATGGCAGACTCTCTCAACAGGCGTCTGGATTTGAGAGGTGGGGTGAAAGGCTTTCTGGCATTCCATACAAACGAGGAATTAAGAACATCAACCTTTCTCAATTTGCAAATGATATTCTTATTTTTGGAGGTGATTCAACTATTATTGCCAAGAGATTCAAGATAGTTCTTGATCACTTTCTTGAGGCTTCAAGTGATATCAAAAACTTTGGGAAATTACAGATCTATTCTTGGAATATTAGTCTCAGAAAGAAAAATCAAATAGTAAGAATCTTAGGATTTCACTCAATGGAATCCTAAAGGAATCCAAATATCTAGGCATTCCTATCTGTTTAAAAAATCATTCCTCTCTAGCCTAGTTGGTGCCTGTTGAAGAATCTAGGGAAATTCTATGTAGTGTGATTCTTCTTGACTTGATAACAATTTGTGAAGCACTTTTAAAATTATCTTAGCTTGGTCTTCTTCTTATTATTATTGTGTGTGTTTCAGCAAACTGCTATAAAAAAGATAAAGACAAGAACACATATGTTGGCTCTCTTCCAGGTCCAAAACCTCTCTCTCTTAGAGAGGAGAACCCTTCGGTAAGTTTCTCTTATTGAAGATTCTTATTGATCAATGCCAAACCCTAAACCTTTGACTAGGATGTCCTCCAAGCACAAGTCAAGTCCTTCCTCTATTCTGCACTTTTTTCCTGGCACATGGACTTCCTCCTTTCAGCACTTTGCTTTCCAGCACTTCGTCCTCCTTCTTCGATCTTTATCTAGAGATAGTCCTTACTTATGTGATATTCTTGATGTGATATGCTTCCTCTTTACTTAGAGATGATGAAGACACCCTTCCATTGATCCAACGAGGTTGTTCTAGAGATAGGTCTGCAAACTCATGTAACTGAATAACAGCCGTAGTTTTTCCACGTGTGGTAGGAACCCTAGATAATTAGGGCTCTTTTTCTTCGATAGAGAGAGAGACTCCTTCGCTAGACTTGGGAGGCCTTATAGACTTGATTTCTCACCCAAACAATGATAATTCATGAATTATTCTCTAGTTGTTGTTATGCCGCAGACTTGCCTTACTTTTCTTCGCACGTGTGATTGTTTCTAGCCCTAGAAACAGTCATCTATACTTCGGTCTTCTTCCTCCTTTCATCGCTTGTATTGGAGACCCTTAGAGTTGCATTTTACCTTTACTTTCCTCAACTTCTACCTTCAATGATTTCAGAGCTTGATGGATGGACGTTGAGAGGGAGTGGACAACCTCTATATATAGAGGATTGTCCCTCCTTTAGGTCGACTTACTGTCCTTAGGCCGACTTGACTATTTCTTCATTATTTGCTGCTTGAAGGCTTTTGTTGCAAGGAGATGACTTTGATTTTTTTTGGAGGTATTCCTTTGACCTTTATATCATTTTATGCATAGTGTAACATGCCATCAAAGGGTCGTACATAAATACATTGACTCTTTGACTTCCTAGAAGCACTTAAACATGTGCTTGAACTCCTTCAATGAGCAAGAAACTCATTGACAAATATCATAAAAATAATTTCTCTTTTCTTGAATAAATACAAATATCAAATATACATTTATGAAGACCAAACCTAGTTACACTTTCTTCAACACTCCCTCTTAGCTAGGGAGGTATTCATAAATCATTACAAGGTGTTTGGATATTTTTCAATCTTGAAGAATTCACATAAGAGAAACCAGATTTTCAATCCATATGTTATAACATCATATCAATCAACGTTGTCATAGTGCAAGGCCTTGACTAACAGCTCCATCTCTCCATGAGACCATGAGCTACAATGCTGGCGAGACCAATGATTTATAGCCACCTTCATCATTGTCTCTCAAGGCACATACCCATCGGGGTGTTCACTGAGTATGACCTTTTAGGACTATTCTTGTCTTGGGTTCCCAACCCTCAAATAATACCGGTCCTCTTGAATACTCTTGTCTTGGATGCCCTACACGTCCTCAAAGAGTATCGGATGCCAGATGATTACCCAATCCTCCCATTCTTGTCTTCCCAAGTGAAGGCAAGAATGTTGTGTCTATCACTTCTTCTCAATTGAGGAAGACATGCCTAAGTATCTTCTGACAAGGTACTTGTCCAAGTTCCTTTGTAATTGGGAACTTGTTATAACTCCCTCTTAGCTAGGGACTTGTCCATTCATCAGAAACTTCTTCTTCGTGGGTCCTTTAGCTACTTGATCTTCTTATTTCCTTCGATGTCATGAAGTTTTGGTTTGAACTTCCTTTTGGTAGGGCACCATCCATCGATCACTTTCCTTCCTAGTTTGTCATGTCGTTGCTTTCTTTGTGGAAAGTGGTATTCTTGTCATATATCAGGATCTCTTGTCATATGGCTACTTGTTGAAAATAGCAACAAGAAATGCTAAATATAGAAGTGCTAAAAATAGCATTTCTATAAATAACATTTCGAGATACATTCCAATTTTAGTTAGTCCCTGAACTAAAATTGAGAATTAAAATTCGAATTTGATCTTAGCAGCTATTTGAAAAATAATTAATTAATTCATCTTGAGTTAATTAGTTGAGGAAAATCAAACATGAAGTCTATGTGAGGACATGTAACAATTATTCCTTTGATTGAGGAAATTATTCCTTAATTAAAGTAATTAGGATGAATTGTACTTTGAGTTCTAATTAGTTAGCTCAGTTATCTGAGTTAAGTCCAGTTAGATTAGTTCAAACAGTTGGAGGAATTGATTGTGAGTTCAGTTAGTTAATGCATGCATGCATGTAACTACTGCACTTTAGATAACTGGATATTCTTTCATAAATAACTCATGCATGTCAGTTATGTTAGAGACTCAGTTGAGATTAGATGGAGGGACAATGTACTATCAGTGGTAGGAATATTCCATTGTGAATATCTCTTACATGCAGAAGGAATTCATTCCTTAAGGATTGTGTAGTTATTTCTAAGTTCAGTGAGTTGTATGAGGCCGGACTTCACACAAGTGGCATCATTGGACCCCAAGAAAAATTGCGCAAGGAAATAGGAGGCTTGGAGGGCTGAGGGAAGGCATATGTTGTGTCTATTCAGTCTGTGAGTTGTATTGAGGGATTGTACTAAGAGCTGGATAGCTTCCGAGCTAAGGCTTTGTGTAATCCAGACTATTTTCCACTTGTATGATAATACAGAGATCGGGGTTTTTAGCTGAGGCTTTCCCTAGATTATTCTTCTGTGTTCATGTGTGATTGATTTCTCATTCTCATTTATATGTGTTCTGTTTGATCTTTCCCATAATCGATTAAGCTTCCGCAAGTTTGTTCGTAGAAGTAGATCTAGTATTTTGCTTTAGTACATTGCATTATCAGGTGATCTACAGTGGGAATTTCTACATGGTATCAGAGCAAAGATTATCAAAGCGGAGAATAGTATACAAAGAACGGAGAAGTTTGAAGTTTCAAGTTCCTGATTATAGAAATCGAGTTCTTATCACATCTCAATTTCACCAATGGCATTCAACGATTTGAGACTCGAGTATGCCCTTGATGCAAGCTCGAATTATATAGCCTAGAAGGATTGCATGGAAGCGGTATTAGAGGACAACGGTTTGAAGGACTTCATTGAACAAGAATTCCCCAAGCCCGCAACAGCTAATGCCCAAGAATTGGTGGAATGGAAGAAATATGTGGCTAGAGCGAGGAGAATCCTCCTGGAGGGAGTTTGAGACCACATTGTCTCGAGCCTCCATGGCAAGGAGACATCGTATTAATGTGGAAAACATTGAAGGATCTATATCAGAACAACAACGATCAGAGGAAGTTGACGCTGAAAGACAAGCTTCGGAAAATCAAGTGTGAAAAGGGAGAGATGATCTCTACATATCTGACCAAGCTCACCACCTACAGGGATGAGCTTGGAAGTGTAGGGATCACGATTGTCGACGATGACATGGTGAGTCTTTCTATCCTCGGTCTTCCTAAGAGCTGGCATAGCTACCAAGACTCAGTAAATGGAAGAGAGAAACTATCAGATTGGGAACGACTTTGGTCGGATCTAATGCAGGAGGAGATAAGAAGAAGCACCAAACATGGATCTTCATCAAAGCAAGATGATGAAGAAAATCTAGCTTTAGCGAGTAAAGCTAGGAAAGGGAAAGGGAAGGCATCCCATCCCAAATCGAGTTCTTCCCATGGTGGGAAGAAGTTTGACAAATCAAAAGTGTGATGCTTTCATTTTCATGAGGTGGGCCATTATGCTATGAATTGTCCACATAAGAAATCCAAGAAGGGATCCTCGAAGGGATTAGATGGTGAGGCACTGGCTTCACAGTTTGAGTTGGATTTCTCTCTCATCGCATGCATGGTTTCATCCATGGTGGGATGTGTTTGGTACCTGGACAGTGGAGCCTCTTTCCACATGTCAGGTGACAAGAATCTATTCAGTACCCTGGAGGAGAAGGATCTCCAGATGCGCATCGAGATGGGCGATGATGGAGAGTACCATGTTTTAGGTGAAGGTACGGTTGCGTTTCAGAGGGAGCATGGAGCTGCTCTCACCCTCACTGATGTAAAGTATGTACTGGGTCTAAAGAAGAATCTTGTGTTCGTCACCATGCTAGAAGATAAAGGCTATGATGTAGCCTTTAGTAAAGGAAAGGTATTCCTGAGGGATATCAGCATTGGACAAACCAAGAGAATTGGGATTCGAGTAAAGAATCTCTACAAGATGGAGGTAGACGATTGTGCCGCATTGAGTTCCAAAGCAGAGGTGGTGCTGAGCCAAGATGTTGGCGAGCTATGGAATAGAAGATTGGGCCACTTGCACCATGGGGCCTTGAATATCATGCAGAAAATTTCTACCGGACTACCCAAGGGAAAACTGGAGCAAGTGGATACATGCAAAGGTTGTACCTTTGGTAAGTATGCAAAAGCTTCCTTTCAAGATTGAGACAGTAGAGCTGGAGAAATCCTAGAGCGAGTTCACACAGATGTATGTGGACCATTCTCTACAGCCTCCATCACTAAACAAAGGTACTATGTTATTTTTATTGATGATTTTTCTCGTAGATGTTGGATCTAATTTATGCAAAAGAAGGATCGGACCTTCTTGAGGTTTTGTGAGTTCAAAGCCTTGGCAAAGAAAGAATTTGGAAAGAAAATAAGGGCCTTGTGTAG
Source organism: Pinus tabuliformis (assembly GCA_031772625.1). NCBI lineage: Eukaryota > Viridiplantae > Streptophyta > Pinopsida > Pinales > Pinaceae > Pinus > Pinus tabuliformis. Next base: position 765,363,835 of record CM062816.1, on the reverse strand, counting down.
TGACATTGGTGGAGAGTATGTCTCCCAACAGTTTAAGGACTTCTGCGCAGCAGAAGGAATTAAACGGGAGTTGACGGCACCCCATAACCCACAACAAAATTGGGTGGCCGAAAGGAAGAACAGATCCATTGTGGGAGTAGCTCGAGCGATGTATGACCAAAGCCTACCACTTCATTTGTGGGTTGAGGCATGCAATACAGCAGTATACTTGCAGAACAGAAGTCTGCACCATATATTGGAGATGAAGACACTTATAGAGGCCTTTTCCAGGAAGCGACCAGATGTGAGTCACTTCAGGATCTTTGGATCATCGGTTTATTTCCATGTGACCAAAGATGCCCGGAAGAAGCTAGATCCAACAGTTGAGTTGGGGATACTTATGGGGTACACTGATACACCCCACAACTATTGGGTGTTCTTACCTACCAGTTAGAGGATAGTGGTACGCAGAGATCTGAAGTTTGACAAGCAGAAAGCCATGCGAGTATCACTTGAGAGGGAGCTCAAGTTGCATGTAGAGGAGGAACTTTTGGTTCCAAAGGAGGAGGAGCCTCATACTGATGCGGAGCACCTGCATGCAAAGGATCTGGGAGTGGAGACATCCACTCATGCAGAGTCTTCTAGATATGGGCGGAAACGCTCAAGGGAAGCTAACAAGTTGATGCTAGATGCGCGAGAGAATGTGGGGCAGCCATCCTCTTAGTGCAGACATAGGAGATCACCCAAGCGGTACACTGGTTAGATGGCCCTGGTTGGGGAGTGTGTAGCGACCGAACCTTCTTCTTTCGAGGAAGTAGTGTAGAAACCAGTCTGGGTTGATGCGATGGTAGAGGAGTACGACTTTATCATTCAGAACAGTGTTTGTGATGTTGTCCCAAGACCGGCGAACAAGTCAGTGGTGAGTTCCCAATGGCTTTACAAAGTAAAGCAAGTAGTTGATGGCAGTGTTGAGAAACATAAGGCAAGGTTTGTTGCCTGTGGTTTTTCACAGGTCGAGGGGATCAACTACGATGAGACTTTTGCTCCTATAGCAAGGTACTCATCTATCATATCGATGTTGGAACTATCAGCTCAGATGGGTTGGAAGATCCATTAGATGGATGTGAAGACTGTGTTCCTCAATGGGAAGATTGAGGAAGAGGTGTACATTGAGCAGCCAGAAGGATTTGAGACCTTCGATCGTGAGTCGCATGTGTGATGACTCAAGTGAGCATTGTATGGGCTGAAGCAAGCACCTCATGCTTGGTACACCAGAATCGACAGTTATTGCACCGGGTTGGGCTTCACAAAGAGTGAAGCAGATGCGAACCTTTACCACATCATGGTAGAAGGTAAGCCATTGATCATTGTACTTTATGTTGATGATCTGATTTTGACAGGTGATGATCAGTTGATCAAGTCTTGCAAGGAGGATCTTGTAAGAGAGTTTTAGATGAAAGACATGGGTCTCATGCACTACTTTCTAGGCATGGAAGTGTGGCAGAAGGATGGGAAAGTGTTTGTGTCTCAAGGCAAGTATGCCAATGAGATACTTAGGTGATTCCACATGGAGAAGTGCAAACCCATGCAGACTCCTCTAGTTATTAACTGGATGAAGGAGGATACTACTTCAGGTGAGGTAGTAGCTCCTACTGTTTATCGGCAGCTTGTGGGTTCATTGATGTATCTAGTGAACACACGACCAGATTTGTGCTTTGCAGTGAACCAGCTAAGTTAAGCTATGGTTCAGCCTACCAAGCTATTTTGGAAGGCAGCGAAGCATGTGCTGAGATACCTCAGAGGCACATCTCAGTATGGATTGTGGTACAGACGGACAGAGGGAGTGAAGCTTCAAGTCTTCATAGATTTTGATTGGGCACGAAGTCCATCAGACCGGAAGAGCACTTCTGGAGGAATCTTCAACCTTGGTTCAGTTGCAATTTCCTGGTATAGCAGGAAACAAAGGTTAGTTGCACTTAGCTCAGCAGAGGCTGAATACATGGCTGCCAGTCAGGCAGCATGTGAGGCCATTTGGATGCGGATGATTCTAGTGGGATTGTTTGGTCAGAGGATGGATCCAACCGTGATCTATTGTGATAATCAGAGTTGTATCAAACTCTCTGAGAATCCAATGTTTCATGACAGGTCCAAGAACATTGATATCCGTTAGCATCATCTTTGAGACTGTGTTGTGAAGAGGATCATGTTGTTGCTATATGTTTCGACCGAGGAGCAGGATGCAGATATTTTGACTAAAGCATTGTCAAAATGCAAGTTCAAGTTCCACAGAGACAAGATTGGGGTGGCTGATAATCCCTTTCTTGTTGAGAGGGAGTGTTGAAAATAGCAACAAAAACTTCTAAATATAGAAGTGCTAAAAATAGCATTGCTATAAATAGCATTTCGGGATACATTCCAATTTTAGTTAGTCCCTGAACTAAAATTGAGAATTAAAATTCGAATTTGATCTTAGCATCTATTTGAAAAATAATTAATCAATTCATCTTGAGTTAAATAGTTGAGGAAAATCAAACATGAAGTCTATGTGAGGACATGCAACAGTTATTCCTTTGATTGAGGGAATTATTCCTTAATTAAAGTAATCAGGATGAGTTGTACTTTGAGCTGTAATTAGTTAGCTCAGTTAACTGAGTTAAGTCCAGTTAGATTAGTTCCAACATTTGGAGGAACTGATTGTGAGTTCAGATAGTTAATGCATGCATGCATGTAACTACTGCACTTTAGATAACTGGATATTCTCTCATAAATCACTCATGCATGTCAGTTCTGTCAGAGACCCAGTTGAGATCAGATGGAGGGACAATGTACTATCAGTTGTAGGAATATTCCATTGTGAATATCTCTTGCATGTAGAAGGAATTCATTCCTTAAGGATTGCACAGTTATTTCTAAGTTTAGTGAGTTGTATGAGGCTAGACTTCACACAGGTGGCATCATTGGACCCCAAGAAAAATTGCGCAAATAAATAGGAGGCTTGGAGGGCTGAGGGAAGGCATATGTTGTGTCTGTTCAGTCTGTGAGCTGTATTGAGGGATTGTACTGAGAGTTGGATAGCTTTCGAGCTAAGGCTTTGTGTAATCCGGATTATTTTCCACTTGTATGATAATACAGAGATCGGGGTTTTTCGCTGAGGCTTTCCCCAGAGTATTCTTCTGTGTTCATGTGTGATTGATTTCTCATTCTCAGTTATATGTGTTCTGTTTGATCTTTCTCATAATTGATTAAGCTTCCGCAAGTTTGTTTGTAGAAGTAGATCTAGTATTTTACTTTAGTACATTGCATTATCAGGTGATCTACAGTGGGAATTTCTACACTACTCCTTTGTCATCTTGTCCATGCTTCGGAATACTCTTCTTGTGGATGCTTCGTTGAAATTGCTTGTTCCCATGCTTCAGTTGAGTAGCCCTTTATGACTTCATCATGTTATTGCTTTAACATTAAGTTTTGTTGGATGGCTTTCTTCACCATGACATCTTTGTAGAGTAGAATCAATTATCTGCACCTTTTGTATCTCCAAGGCCTTCATAGGTGTCAAGGGTCCTTTGATCTTTTTCTTCCTTTGTCAGAGTTGTCATGCCTTCTTTCGGGAGATATCTTCAAAGTATCTTGTCAGATAGTGATTCATTGTGATCATGGTGTTCTTTACATGCTTGATCTCTTTCTTCATTTTCTTCTTCTTGGATAGATTAGTCAACCATCTTATGCTCCTTGTGGGAGCACTTGTTCATTGCTTGCTTCTAGGACTAGTCAGTGTTCCTTCTTCACTTGCTTCTCAGTCAACAATCTTATACTCCTTACGTGAGTATTTATTTTTGTTGACCTTCATTTCATTGTAGTACATGCCTTCGAGCATGTCATTGGTGAAAGAGATTCTTTCCTACTTGATCATGTTATAGAACTATTCCCATGACTCAATAATATACAAATGATAACATGACTAAACTTTGATGCATACATACCTCATCTTGATTCTCATTTGATCATCTTAGCTTCATTAGGTTGTCCTTGGTCTGGCCCTTCTTGCTTCATCTTAGCTTGCCTACATATCATCCTTTTCTTGAATCCCATGAATGGGATTCCCAATGAGACATCTTCCTTTTTTTATGAATCTTCTTTTGAAGATTCCATCATAGGATCTTGAATACCCTTACATTGCAAATGTTTCTTTCCTTTTGATGATGGAGGTATTCTAAGATTCTTAATCATGATCAATTTTCTTTCATTGTGGATGAGGTCCTATACTAGGTATGCTCCTTCTACATGAATATCTTGAGCTATATCTACCATTCTCCTATATTCTAGAAGATATTTATAACCATGCATTTTGTTCTCATTTATAAATGCTCCTTCTACAAGAGCATTTTGAACTCTATGTACATCATGCTTCTAGATTCTAGAAGATGTTTCTAGCCATGCAATTTTATTCTATTCCTACATGCTCCTATAATAGCCAAAAATTTGAAAGAATACTTTAAGTAAAGAAGTAGACATAGTCATAGTAGAGATCCGAAGGAACTTCCTTCTTTTGCTTCTTGTCTTCTTGTTTCATTTCTTGAGTCACATGATCTTCTTCCCCTTTTATTTTTTTGTTGTTGTCCTTTTTTAGTTTAGGACAATTCCTTTTGTATTGTCCATATTCTTGGCATCCATAACATTGGATTTTGGACATATATTTGTTGTTTGTTTTTCGTGGACCAAATTTGCCAAATTTTCCCTTTCTCTTGGCCATGGTAGAAAATGCTTACTCCTTTTATCCCACATTTTCCTTGCCTTCGAGTTTGGTTTCCTTTGTCTTGCATAGAGACCACATTTCACTTAGTGTGGTAGCTTCCTTCTTGGCATATATGCTTGATGTGAAGTTGCCCCAATCCTCAGGTAGAGCATTGAGTACTATATTTGTCATTTCTTTGTCGGACATGACTTCCCCTAGTTCTTGAAGTTGATCTCTCATCTCAGAGATCATGAAGTAGGGATTTATTCCTTCCTTTGATATCTTTATCTTGTACAATTCATTTCTTAGAGATATCACTTCTCTAGCTGTGGTTATCGAGAATAGCTCTACTAGTTTATCATAGATTTATTTTGATGTTTCAAATTTGGAGACATAAGGAATGAGGGAGTCCTTGATATATTCTATTAAAATCCTTTGAGCTCTTGTCTCATCCTTATTGTACTTGGCTAAGGCTTAGGTCTATTCCTAAGCAGGGATATTGATATTCCCTTTGACATGTTCTAGAAGTTCATTCTCCTTGAGAAGTAAATTAGTCCTCTTCTTCCATGCAAGAAAGTTATTGGTACCTACCAATTTGTTGCTTTCCTTTCAAAAAGACATTGATGTATATCCAGAAGGGGACATATACTTACTTGATAGATTTTTCGATGTAGTGGATTTGCTTTCTCCTTGAAGACTTAATGGCTTGCCTGATCTGAAAATGGAATGTACTTGAAAAAGGGTGCAAGGTATCCATTTTCATTTATGTAAATGAGTGCAAAAATACTCCAAGTTTAAATATGAAAATGTGAGAACTTCTTATTTCTAATACAGAGATAGACTGTAGGGGCATTTACTGGATATGTCACCTCTAAAGAGAGGATGAGATCCAGAAGCTACCTGGCCCTCTACAGACTCTGCCTAAAGAAATAATAGAAGTAAACACTCAGATTTAATTAAAAAAACCTTTCTTGAACTTGACGTTATGCGGAATTTTAGCTTGAAAGAGGTATATGTCTTTTCTTCTGTTTATGTGTTTTAAGTTTTTTTTTTTTGTTGAAACTTAACATATATATCAACAACATAATTCAGCTATAGAATATCAAAACACAACAACAATATAATATAGGATTTCACCCCAACTCTTGGTGTTATGTACCTAGGGGGGGTAATATGGGGTACCAAGGGAGGTACCCAAGGTAATAATGTAATAATGAGATGGGCCATAGTAATAAATAAGGTGGTTAACCCATGTCATGTAAGGGACCACAAGTAGTTAATAATAATGTAAGGAGCCCATGGTATTAGTTGATGGTATGAGGAAACCATGGTAATGATACATGGTATTGTATGTATGAGGCCTATATAAAGGCTAGAGACTCCACATGGAGGATATGAAGAGAAGGATTATTGTATGAACAGGCATATGGCTTGTGGAGTGTTCTCCTTCCTTAAGGAGTGAATGTATGGTGTTGCCCTACCTTAAGGGTTTGATCAATAAAGTATCATTTCATCTTATTTCTAGGTTTATTTGCATTATCTTATATTTTTATATCAGATCTATAATATTCTGGGTTAGATCTACAACAAGTGGTATCAGAGCACTTTCTTGGGCAAATCGTGGAGAATTTTTTTTTCATTTTTGCAGGGTTTCTGGGGCGGCGAATTTGCAGATCAGATCTGTACGTTTTGGTGCCAGATCTACAGAATCGAATTGCAGATCTGTATTCCTTGTGAAAAAATACCCAAATTCAAAAAAAAAAATCAATTGAATTGGAGTCCGGATGAAGGAGATATCGCTGATCTAAAGATCAGTGGGGTTGCAGAGAATTTTTAGGGCCAGCGAATTTGCGGCGCAGATCTGGACGTCCTAGTGCTAGATCTATAAGATCTAATTGTAGATCTGGAATCCTTGTGAAAAAACACCTGATTTCAAAAAAAAAATCAGACGAATCGGAGTCCGGATGAGGAAGATATCGTTGATTTAAAATCAGCTCCTTTTTTCAGAAATTTTGGGTGATGGCGGGAAAGTTGCAGCACATATCTGGAATTCTAGTGCCTGGATCAAAATTTCTATCACATGGGTAGATGTAGAAGGGTTGTTCCATTTCTAAAAACAGGTTATAATAGAGATTCTGAGAAATATTGACGAAACTGTGACCATTTCAAATTTTCGCCAATTTTTGTGATGGCGGGCCGAGATCTGAATTTGAATGACTTATATCCATTTGATGGCTCTCATCCAGCCAAATGGCTAGCACAAATGGAGAAATGTTTTAGATTGAATTACATCATGGATGATGAGACTCAGCTGAATTTGGGAACAATGTACTTGGACAATGAAAGATTGCAATGGTGGCAAGGGCATCAACGTCGCTATCGTTGGCCCTTGACTTGGGACAAATTCACTAAAGCTCTTATGGACCGCTTTGATCGAAAAGCTAATATTGTGGATAAGCTCACACAGACAGACACACAGCCTAGCAAAGATTTTATTTTTACAGGAAAGAAGGAAACCAAGGAACCTAAAGGGTTATTTTCTGCTGGTATCTCCTTATTGCAGGTTCATGGATTGATTCAGAAGGAGAAAATTATTGTGTATATAAATCCGAGTTGCAAGAAAAATCTCATAAATGTCAATTTGGCAAAAAAATTGCAAGTCCCAGCAAAACAAATTGCACATACACAGGATGATGATAAGGATGTTCAAATCTATAAGGATTTGAAGCTTTCTATGGATAAGTATGTGTTTCATGGTGATTTTTATGCTTCAGAGATGGATAATATCGATGTTGTTTTGGGATATCCTTGGATGGAATCTGTGGGTACTATCAATATTAATGTGCCGAAGAAATTCTTGAAGCTATGGTATAAAAAGAAGAAAATTACATTACAGGATATTTCCATCCCTAAACAGGTAGAGTCCATGGAGGTTGACGCACAAGATGTTACAGGGACTGACATATCAGATGATGAGCAGTTGATGGTCAACAATCAAACACAAACAGAGGCTGAAGTAGAAAAGGTTACAGGTGCTGATACATCTGAGGACGATTCAGTGGTTGAAGTCATATTGAAAAAGAAGACACCACAAGAGGCACCACAACAAGGTGAAGTAAAGAAAAAGCCATCGTGGGTTAAAACTTCAACATATCATCACCCACATCACCCAGCAAGACAACAATCAAGATGGCAACCAATTAGCCACATGGACAACAAAGCCCGCAGGACAGATCGAGAGGAACAAAGATCCACTTACTACACTTCCACACAGAAGAGCTACCGCAGTCAACTTCCATCTCAAGCGAGCGAGGCACCAGCGAGATCGCGGGTTCACCTTTCTCTTAGATGGCTAGATGCACATGCATGGTATCAGTGGACTACTCTCTTGAGTAGATCTTATTATTTATGTTCTTCCCATGTTTCGGGGACGAAACATGTTTAGGGGGGTGGAATGTTATGTACCTAGGGGGGATAATATGGGGTACCAAGGGAGGTGTAGGAATTTACAGGGTAAGTTCCTCAGAAAGAACACCGCTCACAACCAGATCACAAATCAATACACCAGTATTTTTGACGTGGTTAAAACCCTCAAAGAGGGAAACAGTCCACGGCCTGCGCCAACGTGGCTACTACAGGAAATTTATTAATCAAAGAATGAAAATTTACATAAGCTTCTCTCATGCACGGATTACCCGAACAATGACCCTCCATGCGCTTTAAATAGAACTCATGGACCAATCGGGTGTCAAGCCACGGATCAAGTGTCGGTAATACCGAGGAGAGAGTGAACCATCGGATCACTACATATCATGACCGTCGGATTGTAAGTTACAAAATGTACAACGGTAAAGAAACACACTTTACCTAACTCTATACCTAACTCTATACCTAACTCTATACTAGACCAAGTTGAACTTAACTATTTCCTATGTGTCGGAATATCCTAACATCCCCCCTTAAGAACAACTTGGGATAGGATTGAAGGATTTACAAATATGACACAATAGGAGAAGGAAGGAGGCACTAGAGCCTATCCCCCCTTAGTGACAACTTCCTGAACTCCAAGCATATATCGAAGTTTAGTGAACTTCGCCTCTGTGAGAGCCTTTGTGAAGATGTCTGCAACTTGATCATTTGTTGAACAATATTGCACTTCAAGAACATGGTCATGAATGAGCTTTCTGATGAAGTGCATGTGTAGTTCAATGTGTTTTCTGCGCTGATGCTGGACTGGATCTTTGCATAGCTGAATGGCACTTTGATTATCACACCAAAGTGTGGTTGGATGCTGCTGCTCAAAGCCAAACTCTGATAGGATCTGACGAAGCCACAAGGCTTCCTTACTAGCTTCCACGACACCACGATACTCTGCTTCTGCTGACGAAAGAGAAATGGCAGCCTGTTTCTTACAAGCCCATGTAATAGGTCCTGAACCAAGAGTGAAGACATAACCGGCAGTAGACTTTCGATCATCAGGGTCACCAGCCCAATCAGAATCAGTGAAACCAACTAATAGAGGAGCTGCTTTGGCACTGTAATGAATCCCAAACTGTACTGTACCTCGAACATAACGAAGTATTCTTTTAGCTGCTTTCCAATGACTTTCACGGGCGTTTTGCATAAAACGAGCAACAAGGCCAACAGCAAAGGAAAGATCAGGACGAGTATGGGTTAAATACAAAAGTTTTCCTACAAGTTGACGGTATAAGGTAGCATCAACTTCAGGAGAAGTACAAGAGACTGAAAGTTTGACTCCAGACTGAAAGGGAGAAGGGGCTGGCTTACAGTCTTCCATGTGAAAATGACGAAGAATATCACAAGCATACTTGGACTGGGAAAGGGAAATACCCTCCTTGGATTGCAAGACTTGAAGACCGAGAAAATAGTGTAAGTGTCCTAAGTCTGTCATTTCAAATTTCCTTTTGAGGCTAGACTTCACATGGTTTATAAGGTTGGGATCACTACCAGTAAGGATAAGATCATCAACATAAAGAACAAGGATGATAAGAGAGTTGCCCACTTTCTTGGTGTAGACAGTATTGTCAGAATGACACCTAGAAAAGCCAGATTCTAAAAGAAAGCTATCCATTTTGGCATACCAAGCCCGAGGAGCTTGCTTGAGACCATAAAGGGATTTCTTAAGTCGACATACAAGGCTGGAGTCTGTTTGGATGAAGCCAATGGGTTGTTCCATATAGATTTCTTCATGCAAGTCCCCATGCAAGAAGGCAGATTTAACATCCATCTGATGGACTTCCCATTTTAAAGAGGCAGCAAGGGAAAGAACAAGGCGGATAGAGTTCATTTTGGCAACAGGGGAGAAGGTTTCAGTGTAGTCAATGCCTTCAACCTGTGAAAAACCCTTAGCAACAAGACGAGCTTTATGTTTATCAACTTTCCCATCTGGTCCATACTTGGTTCTGTAAACCCATTTACATCTAACAAGTTTGCGTCCCTTTGGTAGAGGAACAAGATCCCATGTATCATTTGCCAACAATGAATGATATTCTTCATTCATAGCTGCTTCCCAATGTGGATGGCCTGAAGCTTCTGCAAAAGTGTCAGGATCATGATTTACTGGAGCTTGAGCCAGTAAAGAAGAGGCTCTTTCAAACTGAGAACGTGTACGTCGCTGATCTGTAGGATCACCGGCAAGATCACCTGCTGCATCCCGAGTAGCACGGACCCATCTTGGAAGTTGAGGATCCTGAGAAGGTGGGGGAGGATTGTCATCCTCACTTTCATCATCTGAAGAAGAAATGTTTTCAAAAGTAGAAGAGATAGGAAGAGGTGGCACATCCGCCGGACTAGGCTCGCAGGCCGATTTATTTTCATCAAATTTTACATCTCTTCTAATGATAACATTTTTGGACTTAAATGGAATAAGTCTATAACCTTTTACATCTTCAGAATATCCAACAAAAGTACATTTCTCACTCTTAGGTTCTAAAGCTTTATGCTTTTCATCTGGAATATGGGCCCATGCTTCACTTCCAAAAACACGAAAGTGACTTACATCTGGTTTAATGGAACTCCAAGCTTCTTCTGGAGTGATATTCTTTAGAACCTTAGTAGGAGTGCGATTGATTATATAATTTGCACAATTAATTGCTTCGGCCCAAAAACTAAGACTGAGTCCTTTAGATTGCAGCATACAATTAGCCATTTCCTTTAAGGTGCGATTTTTCCTTTCAGCTACACCATTTTGTTGTGGAGTGTATGGAACAGTATGTTGCATTTGAATTCCATTTTCGGTGCAAAAGTTGATGAATGTGTTTTTAACATATTCTCCACCATTATCAGTTCTTAGCTTAAGAATTTGATGTCCAGATTGTTTTTCAACAAAGGCTTTGAAGGCCAAAAATGTGTTAAATACTTCGCTCTTGAGTTTTAAGAAGTATACCCAAGTGCGTCTGGAGAAATCATCAATGAAAGTTAAGAAATACTTGCAGCCAGAGAATGAAGCAACAGGAAGTGGACCACATAAATCACTGTGCACAAGCTGTAAAGGGGCTGAGGCGTGCCAAGAGGCACGTTTTTCAAAACTGTCCCGATGATGTTTTCCGAGTACACATCCGGAACAAACACCATCTCTGCAAGATACCATAGGAAGACCTGTCACCATATTTTCTTTACATAGATGCTGAAGGGAGCGATAGTTTAAGTGACCAAATCGCTCATGCCAAAGTTTGCTCACTTCATCATTATGAGCAACAAATACTGAGGGAAGATTTGATGACCCAAAGTTGTGAAACTTATACAACCTTGTGGAATCATCAGCAATACCAGTAGCTAGAATCTGTTTAGGATCTCTTAGATCCTTGATTACAACATCATGAGGTGAAAATTCAACAATTTTACCTTCACCTGAATGAGTTATCTGATATACAGATAGAAGGTTGCAGGATAAGGTTGGAACACATAATACATCATTAAACTGACCATTGTCTAGATGAACAGTTCCAGTCCCTACAACATTAAGAGATCTATCATCACCAACATATATATTTTTGGTGTTACAATCATTTAAAGAAGAAAACATGGCTTGGTTTTTGGCCATGTGATAAGAGGCTCCAGAATCAATGAGCCACTCATGAGAATGAGAAGAAGAAGATACATTTAATGCATAACCAGACTGAGATGATTGACAACGACATGCAGAAAGTGCCATTCCTGAAGATGAAGTTGAAGTTGAAGTTGAAGAATGCTCCACATGGATGTTATGTTTCTTCATTGCGGCTTCCAAGGCTTCCATCTTCTTAAAGCATTTAGATTCTAAGTGGCCATCTCGATTACAAAAGTTACAATGTCTATCAGTCTTCTTCCATTTGTTTTTATTGGTCTTATCATTTTGTTGAAATGATCTTTCATTTTGAGGCTGAGTTTGCTTAGGACCCTTGTTTGGTTTAGGACCATTCTTTTTAGGATATGACTTCTTAGGATTCTTTGAATTTGGTTGCTGCTGGGCGGCTAACGCTTTCTTGGAAGAGTTTCCAAGATTAAGAAGACCAAGGTGTAAGAGTTTTTCTTGTTCTCTTATTAAAGAATCACAAAAAGAGTCAAAGGAAGGGGCCTTGTAGTCTTTTCCTTGACAAATGAAAGCTTCCCTTGTAGAATGGAAGGTGGAAACAAATACAGAGTAGGCTGGTCCCAACTTAGTAAGGATGGAATAAATAAGGTTACTATCTTCTTTCTTAACCTTAACACCTTCCAAGAGATATCTAAGGGTCTTGAATTTGGACAAGAAATCTTCAATGCAAGAAAAATTATTAGGATCCAATGTAAGCAACTCATTTTCAAGTTGATGGGCTCTAATTTCATTTTTAATCCCAAAAACTTTAGTGATTTATTCCAATGCTTCATGAAGAGTTTCAAGTTCTGCAATATGGAATCTAAGATCAGGAGAAATAGACATCCCTATCAAACCACGTGCTTGATCTTGTCTATTTTCCCATTTTGCAGCCTTGTCTTCATCTTTTGGTTTCTTCTCTTGGCCTGTGGCTATTCTGTAGAGACCTTTACTTCTAAGTAAATCTTCCATGTAGGATATCCATTGGAAGTAGTTAGTGCTGTCAAGAATGACTTGGCATGGACTTTCCATTTTAAAAAGAAACTGAAGCTGAAGATGCTAAAAGTAAGTGTTCCAATGGATAGATCTCGAAAAATTAGGCCGTTTAAAAAAAAACGGCTCTGAAAAAGGCTTCCGGATGAAGAAGTTATGGCTTTTTGAAAAAAAATTGTTGAAGTTGCCGGCAAAGTGCGCGAATGTGCGGGAATGAAAAAATCCGCCCCCACAAAATGGAGACTTGAACCCAAGACCTCTACTCTCTTAAAATAGCTTTGAACCAATTGATCTATACAAAAAATTTGAAAGAGAGAGAGAGAGAGAGAGAGGGGGGGGGGGCCTTGGTTTGCGTGCTTGCCTTGAGAAAGCTCTTTTTCCCTACAAAACACAAAACACAAAACCCCACACGGACATGCAAAGAAAACGAACCTTATGGCTCGAAGTTAGCTTTAGCCAAAAAACTAGATATTTTCAAAAGTGAACCTTGCGGCTCAAAGTTAGCTTTAGCCGAAAAACTAAATATTTTTCTCAATGTTTCTGATTTTCCGAGATCACACTAAGGTGCAGGGAAAAGAGCATACACATGAGAAAAATCCTTCCTTTCTGTTTCTGATTTGCCCAGGGCGCACAGAGTCACAGGGCAAAGAGCATACATAGAAATGAAAGGTATAGATCCGGTTAAAAAAAAACTAAATAAACCGAAACCGAAATAAGCAGAGAGAAAATAACAGTAAACTGCAAATAAAGACTGTATACCTCCAGATCTTAAAAATGACGCAGCTAGGGCTACCGGAAACCTTTTTGCGTGAAACGAAAGGGGTTCCTCACTGGAATAGATGCTCCGAACACAACAGAGCAGTCTTCTCGGCCTGAAAGCAGTCAGAAACAACAGATCTAGGAAACGGCAGTCGGATGCAGTTCTACCGACTTTAGATTTGGATCACCAACGGACGCGGCCCTCAAATAGCTCTGATACCATGTAGGAATTTACAGGGTAAGTTCCTCAGAAAGAACACCAAAAGGACACCGCTCACAACCAAATCACAGATCAATACACCAGTATTTTTGACGTGGTTAAAACCCTCAAAGAGGGAAACAGTCCACGACCTGCGCCAACGTGGCTACTACAGGCAATTTATTAATCAAAGAATGAAAATTTACATAAGCTTCTCTCATGCACGGATTACCCGAACAATGACCCTCCATGCGCTTTAAATAGAACTCATGGACCAATCGGGTGTCAAGCCACGGATCAAGTGTCGGTAATACCGAGGAGAGAGTGAACCGTCGGATCACTACATATCGTGACCATCGGATTGTAAGTTACAAAATGTACAACGGTAAAGAAACACACTTTACCTAACTCTATACCTAACTCTATACTAGACCAAGTTGAACTTAACTATTTCCTATGTGTCGGAATATCCTAACAGGAGGTACCCAAGGTAATAATGTAATAATGGGATGGGCCATAGTAATAAATAAGGTGGTTAACCCATGTCATGTAAGGGACCACAAGTAGTTAATAATAATGTAAGGGGCCCATGGTATTAGTTGATGGTATGAGGAAACCATGGTAATGATACATGGTATTGTATGTATGAGGCCTATATAAAGGCTAGAGACTCCACATGGAGGATATGAAGAGAAGGATTATTGTATGAACAGGCATATGGCTTGTGGAGTGTTCTCCTTCCTTAAGGAGTGAATGTATGGTGTTGCCCTACCTTAAGGGTTTGATCAATAAAGTATCATTTCATCTTATTTCTGGGTTTATTTGCATTATCTTATACTTTTATATCAGATCTATAATATTCTGGGTTAGATCTACAACAAGTGGTATCAGAGCTACAACACTTGGGCTACATCTCCTTTGAGCTTCGTCAACATGACTAGACTCTTTGGGATTAAGGTAATTAAATTCTTTTACAAGCTCCACACTTAACCACAATGAATCCAAAAATGATTCAAAGGGCTGAGAATACCATTTTAAATCCCTTTAATGGCTGTCCAATTCCTGCAAACAACTTAAGGCTTCCATGGATACACATCCTTCTGTCAGTGCACTAAGCTTCTCTGAGCTTCTAAATGGCACAAACTCCCTCAGATTTCTGTTTCTGTCACTGAAACCACTACTGTTGTATCCAATAATGATCAGACACCAAATACCAACTGATTAATTGCTTACATCAAGCACAACATCCCCAAAAATGGCTCTCCTCCACAGTTTGCCCAGGGCTACCCACGACTTCACATCAACTTCTCGAGCTATAGAAGTACTCAAAATGATCTGAAACCACTTCCATTGGTTCCAAAATGACTGAAATAGTCAAGATAGAGTTTTTTTTCATCAGAAACGGCCTTCGGCTGCTCCGGTTTTGCCTACACACACTGTTGGCACCCCCTGGCACTAGGGTCAAGGAAAACTTCTCTGTTGAGTTTTCGACCTCTAAAAGTCTTTAATACTTGCTGAAACCTATGTAAATGGATTTAGAATGATTTTTTCAGTCAATAATGATCGCTGGTTCGCTACAAATGTCCTCTAGCTCCCCTGGCTAGGCCTTGCACTACTGCTGGCAAAATCAGCAAAATAGCCTCTAGAACTTAAACGAAGCTTTTCGGATTTCTAATGTTCTTAATAGGCTCTGCAAACCATCTAAACAAATTCAAAAGGTATGAAATAGCTAAGAATTCCTGTTCATTTACCTTAAACAGAGAAACATAGTCCAATACAGAACCTTCTCCTTCAAGGCCCTAATGGCTCCTTCATTTTCTTCATAACTTAAACCTCTGAAGATGACCTATGTTAGACTTCAGACCTACTCCCTTGAGTTCAGAAGGTCGAAGAGACCCAAAAAAATAAAAAAATAAAAAAATAAATAAAAATTGCATCAAAAGACCTCTCCTAGCCAAAGTTATGGCTCATTCAATTTTTCTCTAGTTTGCCTCTAAAAAACTCCACTAAAATTGGCTAACTGCAAGTTAACTCTGATAGTTTGGCAAAATCTGCCAATTTTGGAGCGCACACGCCAGATTTTTCGGACCCTTAGCTGCTAGCATTAAGGTTTAGGCGACGTGGTCACATGCGGGCTAGAAAACCGCTGGTAGTTAAGGGTTCACTGGAGAAAATATGGTTTAAATATAATGTTTGGGCTTAGTGGTTAAGAACCACCAACCAGCCTGCCCGATTAGGCTGCTTGGCTGGCAGCGAGGAGACCATGGTTCAAAACCTGCGGAGTGCCAAAATTTTAACTGCCCACCATTTCTCCAACCAGGGGCCACGTGGCGGCCTCCGGGCTTGCCACATGTCGCCCATTCATTGGTCCCCAAACATACTCATCCAACCGCAGTCCACCAAGTGTCACAATCTGGTTGGCCCATAAGGAATATTCCCAAAATATTTTGAGGAATATTCTTGAAATATTCTTTTTTTAATATTTTTCAAAGTCAAAGTCAACCCAAGTCAAACTGATTTTTGTAAACTTCAAACTTGAATAACTTTCACATACGGTGTCGGATTTTCGAACCGTTCACAGTGATGGAATCAAGAAGATGAGGCCTATCCGGTCGTTTAGGTTGCAAGTGTTTTTGAACACTTTCAATTTTGATCATTTTTCATGACTTGGACTTGAGCTCCTGATCACACCTCCCAAATGAGAGGCTTTTGGTCCCCAAAAGCTTACTGAAATGTTGAACTGAACTGTAGTACAGACAATGAGAGAATGAACATCCTCTTCTCTTCAACCCTTCAAACATTTTCTTTGCATGGAAAATGACTTTGAACCACAAATGGAAAGAAATTGACATTTCCCTTCCTGAATGCGCTTGTCCTCCTGTCCACAACTGTCTTTCTTGCACTCACACAAAAAATTTCTAGTGAGAAAATTACAGAATGAAACTGAACAATGCTGCCTTGATCAATGATCTAAGGTGGTTCAAAACAAACAAGATATTACAACATAGAATACATGCATACATCCAAAATTTACATATGTACAAAAGGAGTACGTCTTACTGTGTCAAGAAGTCCATCCACTTCTCACCAAGCCACTTCCATGGCGACTTTTGCTGCTGCAACTTTTCCTCATGTGAAACTTCCCTTTCCACATCAATAATGGAATCCGTGGTTCCACCTTTGCCAATCTTCTTGTCCTCTTGTTGCATGTGTGTGGGACGACGAGTTGGATGTAAAGTCCAACAATGAGAGACAACATGTCCCTTCTTTTGGAAAAAAGTGCAAATCTTATGCACCTTCTTTGAAGGTAGTCTTTGCTTCATCTGTTTCCTGTGTGCTTTCTTCCTCATCCAGCATCTCGAAACATGATGGTTAAATTGACCACAATATGTACAAGAAAATTTTCTTCCTTTAAAGCATGTAAAATTTTAATGCTTTGCAGAAACACAATCAAATTGATCATGAGAAGATGTATACCTCTTGTGCTGCTTTGCATGTTCATCCTTTTTGCCTCCATGAGGAGATGAACTAGTAGAGGCTCCAGTTTTCAATTGCAGACTAACATCATCGTTCTTGTCTTGAAAACTGCCTAAAATTGCATGCTTGCCATAAGCTACATGTCTACCATCTTCTTTCTGCAACAAAGGCTTAAAGCAATTGCAATCATATTTGAAACAAATTTGACATATTTGCCTCATGGAACTTGGAACAAAAGTTCTCTTTGAATTAGCCTCACATGCCTTCATGGCTTTTGAGTCTTCGCCATTAGATTGCACATAACCAAGCCCAAGATTCTTAGGTCAGTCCTCAATAGAAAGGGGTTAAATCATGCCTTGTGCATGCTTTCTTAATCCTTTGCCTTCATAACCCATCTTAATCATTAACTTGGACCCTACTCCCCTTGTATGCTTTTCAAAAGATCCAACACATCTTTCTAAAGAGGAAACTGAAGACAAATCAGAATGGATTACCTCTTCCTCATGCATGTTCTTGGTCAAAGCCTCTTGGGCTTGATGAAGTTGCAACTCCATATCATGCAATCTTTGAAGAATGTCTTCCTTCTCCTGCTTCATGGCCAAAAATTTCTCGCGAAGCTCTGTGCTTCCTCTTTTGTCCTCAAACAAGATCTGCACCATATCTTTCAATATAAGGAATTCACGTTTCTAATGTCTCTGAAAACACCTTCATTGGATTTAGAAGGTTCATTATAGTCAGGAACGACTGTTTTTTTGTTGAGAATGAATACTAGTAGCTCCTGCAACAGTCTCCAACCCCTGGTGGCCCGAGCTCCAAAATCTCCCTGGATGAAAATCTCCTTGAAGATGGCTTCTTCAGCTTCTCTGGACTGTTCCAATGGCTTCAAAAGGCCCAAATTAGCCTAGGTAGACTCTTGTTTCACTCTCTTAGGTCGAAAATTGCCTCTGGAGTGCATTTACTCAGTTTCTCCTAGTTTTCCTCCACCAAATCTAGAAAACTGCACCTAACTGTAGTTAACTGGAGTTAATTTTGGCAAATTCTGCCAATTTTGGAGGTCCGCCAGCAAAATTGTCAGGCTAACTGACCGTGACCACTGGCGGATTGGCGCGCATGTGACTGGATTTTCTGGGTGGTTAACGTTAAATGCTGGCGGGTTAACTAACCATTTCGGTCGGCGGTTTTGCCGGCATGTGAACACGTGGACCGCTGGCGAGTAAGACCGTTGGCGGTCCTTACCCCCACACCGCAAACAATTACATAACAAATACAATCCACAACCGTTGTATGTTAAGAACTAGCACATAGCACAGATGGTTAAGGCGCTTAGCTTGCCTGCGGGAGGTCAAGGGTTCGATCCCGCTCGACCTCAACAAAATTTTATAATACCAATCCAGGGCCACGTGGCAACCTCCGGGCTTGCCATGTGTTAGCTCCTGATTGGTCAACCTAGAAAGAATATTCCAACAATTTGGCAAAATCCACCAATTTTGGAGCGCGCTCGCCAGATTTGTCGGACCCTTAGCTGCTAGCATTAAAGGTTAGGCGACGTGGTCACATGCGGGCTAGAAAACCGCCCGTAGTTAAGGGTTCATTGGAGAAAATATGGTTTAAATATAATGTTTAGGCTTAGTGGTTAAGAACCACCAACCAACCCACCTGGTTAGGCCGCTTGGCTGTCAGCAAGGAGACCATGCTTTAAAACCTGAGGAGTGCTGAAATTTTAACTGCCCACCATTTCTCCAACTAGGGGCCACGTGGCAGCCTCCGGGTTTGCCATGTGTAGCCCATTTATTGGTCCCCAAACATATTCATCCAACCGCAGTCCGCCAAGTGTCACAATCTGGTTGGTCCGCACGGAATATTTTGTGGAATATTCTTAAAATATTCCAAGGAATATTCCTTGAATATTTTTTTAATATTTTTCAAAGTCAAAGTCAACCCAAGTCAAATTGATTTTTGAAAACTTCAAACTTGAATAACTTTCACATATGGTGTCGGATTTTCGAACCGTTCATGGTGCCGGAATCAGGAAGACGAGGCCTATCTGGTCATTTAGGTTGCAAGTGTTTTTGAACACTTTCAATTTTGAGCCTTTTTCATGACTTGGACTTGAGCTCCTGATCATTGCCTTCCTAGGATCTTGATGTTCTTCAAGTTGCCTTCTCCAAGTGGACTTGCTTGATGATGAGATTTGCTTGGTAACTTGTAGATGATGTAGGTCCCTCTTTGATCTGCTCTTCTTTGTAGGTGCCTTTGTGTAAGGCTCTTCTTCTTGCTATGTAGTCTTCCTTGATGAATGATAGATGGTAGGCCTTCTTGTCCTTGAAGTGATTGAGACTTCTTGGCTTGATGCTTCAACTTTGTAGATGTCCTTCCTTTATGAGTCACCTTATGAGTGTTCTTGAGATGTCCTTTCCTTGATGTGTCACCTTAGCTCTGATTCCGTGTTGAAGAATCTAGGGCAATTCTATGTAGTGTGATTCTTCCTGACTTGATAACAATTTGTAAAGAACTTTTACGATTATCTTAACTTGATCTTCTTATTATTATTAGTGTGTGTGTTTCATCAAACTGCTATCAAAAACATGAAGACAAGAGCATAGATGTTGGCTCTCTGCCAAGGCCAAAACCTCTCTCTCTTAGAGAGGAAAACCGTTTGGTAAGTTTATCTTATTGAAGCCTCTTATTGTTCAATACCAAACCCTAGAACTTTGACTAGGATGTCCTCCAAGCACAAGTCAAGTCCTTCCTCTATTCTGCACTTTGTTCCCGACACATAG
This sequence comes from Pinus tabuliformis, assembly GCA_031772625.1. NCBI lineage: Eukaryota > Viridiplantae > Streptophyta > Pinopsida > Pinales > Pinaceae > Pinus > Pinus tabuliformis. Next base: position 765,343,844 of record CM062816.1, on the reverse strand, counting down.
ACTTCCTCCTTCCGGCACTTTGCTTCCCAACACTTCGTCCTCCTTCTTCGATCTTTGTCTAGAGATAGTCCTTGCTTATGTGAGCTTCTTGATGTGATATGATTCCTCTTTACTTAGAGATGATATTCACTTATGAACACACCCTTCCCTTGATCCAACGAGGTTCTTCTAGAGATAGGTCTGCAAACTGATGTAACTGAACAACAGATGTAGTTTTACCATGTGTGGTAGGAACCCTAGAGAATTAGAGCTCTTTTTCTTAGCTAGAGAGAGAGACTCATTCCCTAGACTTGGGAGGCCTTGTAGACTTGATTTCTCACCCAAACAATGATAATTCATGAACTGTTCTCTAGTTGTTGTTATGCCACAAATTTTCCTTACTTTTCTTTGCACGTGTGACCATTTCTAGCCCTAGAAATAGTCCTCTACACTTCGATCTTCTTCCTCCTTTCCTCCCTTGTATTGGAGACCCTTAGACTAACCCTTAGACTTGCTTTTACCTTTACTTTCCTCGACTTCTACCTTCACTGATTTCAGAGCTTGATGGATGGGCATTGAGAGGGAGTGGACAACCTCTATATAGAGAGATTGTCCCTCCTTTAGGCCGACTTGAGGCTGACTTACTGTCCTTAGGTCAACTTGACTATTTCTTCATTATTTTGCTGCTTGAAGGATTTCGTTGCAAGGAGATGACTTTGACTTTGCTTAGAGGTATTCCTTTGACCTTTATATCATTTTATACATAGTGTAACATGCCCTCAAAGGGTCTTACATAAATACATTGACTCTTTGACTTCCTAGAACCACTTAAACATGTGCTTGACCTACTTCAATGAGCAATAAACTCATTGACAAATATCATAAAAACAATTTCTATTTTCTTGAATAAATACAAATATCAAAGATACATTTATGAAGACCGAACCTAGTTACACTTTCTTCAACAGTATCATCAATAAAATCAAGGAAAATTTTTCTCATTTGGGTGCTTGTTGGCTCAATTTAGAAGGCCAACTGGTTTTGATAAAGGAAATTATTTTAGCCATCCCCCTCTACCAGTTCTTTGTTTTGCTCGCTCCACATGGTATCCTATCAAGAATGGCAAAGGAAATTTGTAAAATTCTATGGGAAGGAGGTTAATTCAATACAAATAAATTCCATTTAGTCAAATGGACGATGGTTCACCAACCCAAAGCTCACAGTGGAATTGGTATTAGAGACTCGTTGCTTATGAACAAAGCCATTGGAACAAAATTGGTCTAGAGTTTTTAATCTCCAAATAAAGAATGGTGGAAGGAGGTCATGTGTTCAAAATATCTCTTTAGGCATGCTCTTTGTTTGGACTTGCTTCAAGTGCATTGAAGAGTCTCATCTATTTGGAAACTTTTTGTAACCTCTACCTCCCTCATTAATTCATAACTTTTTTGGAATCTTGGTAATGGAATGAGTATCCATTTATGGCGTGATAGGATAATGAATAAAAATCCCCTTGAGAGGAACAAAGGACTCTAGCCACTTAGGGAGGTGTTTACAGCAAATGGAAAATTTACCCTACTTGATATCTCAAGCTGGGACTCTGATGGTAACTAGCAGCGCTAGAATTTTGAATTCATTCCCCATAACATGAAGCATCTAATCCCAAGACTGTGTGGCCATCTCGTTGGTTGTGCGCTAGGGAATCGTGATGAAGCTAATGACAGGTTAGAAATATTCAGTGTATATGGTCTGAGAGGGGTATGTTTCCCTTCTTTTTCCTCAAGGTGCTCCCCCCTAAATTGCGCTCCTAGCTAAAAGTATGGCTTTCTAACAACCTCCCCAAATTAACTCCTTTTGTTGGCTGCTAGTTCACAAAAAAAAATTGACAATATAAAATATAACGAAGCAAGGTATTCAAAGACCTTCTCAATGTCAGTTGTGTAAGCAAAGCGAAGAGTCAATTCACCAAAAGTTTTGGACTTCCCGTTTGTCAGGGAAGTATGGATTTTGGTCTTGGCCCCCTTTTTAGAGAGACTGATATGGCATGTCTCAATCCTTGATATCTTCTATTCTTGGACTTCACATTATTTAGGTAGATTCTTTCTGAAGCCCCTTTTTAAGAAAATTTGGGAAGCTTTTCCAAAATTTATATGTTGAAAAGTATGGATTGCTAGAAATAGTTGTATTTTTAATAATTTTCAAGTATTTCCTCAATTAGTACCAATGAAAGCTTAGTATGTGTGCTCTGAGTTATGGTCCCAAAACCTTAGTAAAGAGCCTCCTCTACAAGGGTTCAATCCTATGGAAATAGCTTGGCTTTCAAAAATTTCTTCCAATTTTGTTAACACTCAGGTCTCAAGGATCACTAAAAGTTCAAATAGAGAGGCATGGAAATTTCGTCACAATCTTAATTTCATAGAAAAAATCATCATTATAATTTATTTACTTCCCTTGATTTATCTTTATACTAAATTTTCATGAAAACATTAAAATCTATACTTCACATTTTGAGTGTCATTTTCATTTCAAAATTTCCAAAAACTTTTAAGAATTTTATCAACTAAACTAATTTTATATATGTATAATTTTTCCATTAAAAACATATTGATGTTAACAACAAAGTTTATTAAACTTTTACTTATTTTATAATTCATTTTATATATATTTTATAACAATATTATTAACTTTGTTTACATAACATCATTACTTTATTATCATATAGCTCTAAATAAAATTAATTATATTATTCATATTCAAAATTAAAATTATTATTCATATTCAAAAATAAAATTGTGATAACATAGAGTATATTTTTTAAAAATATTTTATAATAGCATTCATATATATGAATATTAAAGGAGTTGTCTTGAGTGCGACTTTTTGGAAGTTTTTACGGTGGGTTTTTTCCGATGTAATTTCTCTAAAATCGGGTAGGAATTTATTGAAATCACAAGCTTTATGGGTAATCCTGTGTAGTGGAAGTGCCCTAGTGGTTTTCCAGGGTGTTGAATCCTTATATACAGTCAAAAAACTAGGTTAAATAACTCAAATCAAGATTTCACCTCAAATTTTTCCACGCCCTAGGGGTTTTCCAGGGTGCTGAATCCATATATACAGTGAAAATCTAGTGTAAATAACTCAAATCAAGATTTCACCTCAAAATTTTCTACAGATTTGAGAACCAGAGCTTCCAAAAAATTACACTAAAAACAATTCCAATATTAAATATATCCAAAGACCTAAACAAAAATCTAATTACGAAAATTATTTAAGAATAAAAATAAAGCAATTATATAAAATTTAATTTTTCCTTTAACGTGTGTTTCAAAAATAACTAAATTAAACACGGAAATATTTTTGTAGTACACCTCAGACCACTCTAGATCCAGCACAAATCAAATAAACTTATTATGGGCAACCACTTGCTCTCTAATTTCTTAATTATGATTTATGTGCATTATCATCCAACCTTCTCATGAGAAGTATTAGACACCTGTTTCAATGCCACATATCTGGTTGTGGATTTTGAGATTCCAGAGTCTCAACATTAAAAAGCTCTTATTCAAACATTTGTGTGGCAAAAGGAGTCCAAATTTATTCACTCATCTGTCAAATCCAAACTCGCATTTATAATGTCATTTAATTTTGCTGAGTCTGAATTAATTCCGGTATTAGAATTTTTTATTTTTCTATATAAAAATATAATTATAATATTTATAATAACCATATTTAGCATTTTCTCAACCATGTTTTATTTTTATTTATTTATTTGTTTTTAATTTTTGCATTTTCTCAAACTTGTGGAAAATATTCTTACTTATTCCAAAAACAATTTTATAAATCTATCATGATCATTAAAACATAAAACCTATATTTACTTACATAAATATTTTTCAAATTTTTATTTATTTATTTATTTGACATTTAATAAGGAAGAGAAATTGGTTATAAATTTATCTAATCAATCAAATAAAAATCATAGAGACTTTTGACAAGGTTAATAATCCACTTTGCATATAGATTTTAACTAAAACTTTATGTCAAAGCACATAGGCCTCAGGGTTGCAACTTGGCTCTGATACCATATGTAGTAACCCACAATTTAAATATACAACTAATTAGATCAATTGTGCAATTTATAATCAACACACAACTATTTATCTAATTAGCATAGAATTTTGAAAAATATGAGCAGATATAACTTACTTGTAGCGATGATATTCTTTACTTGTGATTCCAAATTTGAACGTTATTTGAATTCCGCTAACCGCAACAAAGTTTTGGAGATGACTCTCCACCCAATCGTAGGCTCAATCCACATAATCTTTCTACAACTAGCCATTCACGAGCCCTCAATCAACACACTAATGCCATGGAATCCTTTGTCTCACCACTCTTTTCTCCCAAAAGAATGGATGAAAGAATGGATGAATCACATCATCCTCATCATTTATTAATCATTCATTACATATGCAAAAAAATAGAAAATGATTTGGATGCACACATTCCATGTGTCAACATCCAACTTTTATTTCCTTATTTCAAGTTTTACTTAATTTAATATTTCTATTAATTTAACTCTTTCTTCTTTTATTTATTTTTTTACTTTTTGTTAACTTTACTTATTTTTATTATTTTTATAATTTACTTTCGGAACTCAAGTTTATTATTTACTATTTTATTTATTTATTTATTATTATATTCTCCCCATTATTTATTTACTTATTTACTATTATTATATTTTCTTTACTATTTATTATTGTTATATTTTCTTTATATTTCTTTTTACTATTTATTTTCCATTATTATTTTTCTTTATTGTTTATTATTTATTTACTTATATTTTAATATTATTTTATTTATTTATCGTTTATTATTTATTTACTTATATTTTAATATTATTTTATTTATTTATCTTTGTTATTATTAAGAGACATTATAATCTCCATTTGACGTGCATGATACCTCGTTAGAAAGATCTATCTAAAGACTACAATTTTCGAGAGTCAAAGACTCATGTTTTCATGTTTTCCAAAAAAAAAATGTCGTTTAGGGCATCAAAACGACTCTAGAAGTTCAGGACCCAAAAAACTGCAAAGAATAGTAAATTGTGCTACAATTAAGGAAATTGGAAGAAATAGTGGTGGGGGTCCATGTGGAATAGGTGGGTGGCCACCAAAATCTACCTGGATCACTTTGTGACTGTGTAAAGCTATAAAAAAACAAAATTGACTTCTACTCATATTAGTATCTTGGTTAGTGAAAGAGTAGTGTGGCAAAATCCAAGTGGAGGCAACTCCTAGCTCTTCAAAAGGGCACTCCAACTGTCTTACATTCCTCCTCTAAAAAAGTGACGTGCACCAACCGTTCCCTTCCCAATCTCTGAGCTTTTTATGGATTTTCCTCTTGATAATAAGTTCTTTTTTTATCAATAATTTTGGTTAATGATATATTTAGTATTATAAGCCTAATTTCTTTCATGGAAGACCTCTTGAATTTTTGCTACAATGTGTATTGAACTATCAAGCTTGGTTTCCCTTTTTAGGCAAGTCCAAATGGAATTTTGTTTTAAATCTATTTGCTAGACTTCGTTAACAAACTTGTCAAATGCTAACAAGCTAATTTCTTTATATATATATATATATATATATATATATATATAGTTTTAAATGCTTATATATATATATGCACACACACGAAACCAGAAAAAATATTTTTTAAAATTTAATATCCTTGCTTTAGATAAAAATAGATTATATTCACAATTTAAATTAAAAATTAAATTAAATTAAAAATAAAAATAAAAATTATATTAAAAATTATATATATATATATATATATATATATATATATATATATATATATATACACGAAACAAAAATATATATATATTTTTTTAAATTTAATGTCCTTGCTTTTGATAAAAATAAATTATATTCACAATTTAAAAAAAAAAAATTATATTAAAAAAAATTATATATAACAGAAATTGTTTGTATAATTTTAAAATTTTAAAATTATCCATATCATCAACCCCGCCCTAGAAGATCAAAAGTATCTCTCTATTTTAAGTAGCTCAAAGAAGAAAATTAATATAGCAAAGATTAGAACGAATTCTCATGAGCTCCATAGTGAAACAGGTCGTTGGGCAATTCCTAAAACGCCATGGACGGAAAGGATCTGCCATATATGTAAGAATAGGAACATCGAGGATGAAAACCACTTCCTCTTAGAGTGCCCCGCGTATAACCACATTAGATCTCAGTTTCACAATCTTTGTTACAATACTGACCTTCCTAGCCTTTTACAATGTCAAAATTATAGTGAGCTCGGGAGGCTTCTCTCCAAGCTTTTTGAGTATAGGAATAAAATCTTAAATCAAAATAGATAATTTGTTTCTTTAGGTCCGATAGACCATTATTTGGTCTCAGCGGACGTTAACCATCATCATCATCATCATTATCTTGCATGAATAAAAAAATCCTTACATAATATGATGACAGAGTTAACCACCTAAGTATCTTATCGAAATATGTCAAGCTAAATATGTAATCATCATATGCGTAACACACATTCCTTTAAGCTTTTCTTTTTGAAAACTAATCTTACATAAAAATAACTTACAAGTAAACCAAATTGTAAATCCTAACATAATATTATGACACTTAACCACCTAAGTATCTTATTGATGACTTGTATGTTAAGCTAAATATGTAATCATCCTATGCATAATACTCATTCCTTTAAGATTTTCTTTTTGAAAGCTAATCATAAATAAATAAATAAAACTTGTTGAATTTAGCCTTCTGTGACCATATTAAGTATTATGAGACAAGTGTTTCGGCGTAAATCACATGATAGAGCATTTGTCGACGCGTTTCGAACCAACCAGTGTGGTTCATCGTCAGGACAAGTTGAAGAATCAGATCTAGCTTTGCATATTAAATAGTTAGAGCAGAACATCCAGCACTGTATTTCTTGACCAGGTAACGGCTATATTTACTAATGGCTATATTGACTAACGGCTAGATTTGACCGGGAAATGGTTAGTTGGACCGGATTAAGGGCATGACCTTTATTTTATTAATTAAGTTAATTCAATTGATTATTAAATTGATAGTTAGTTATATTCTTATTAAAATAAAAGTTAAAGGGACTATTTTATAAACTTATAATTATAAATATATAAATAAATTAATTTAAATTAATAGTTAGTTAAAAATTGTTAAATATATAAATAATAGAGTAATTAATCATTAGTTATAAAAGTTGTTAAAAAATATAAATATACATAGTTAGTTATATTCTTATTAAAATAAAAGTTAAAGGAACAATTTTATAAACTTATAATTCTAAATATATTTTAAAATAAATTCTTTTTAAAACATTAGAGAAATTTTAGGGGGTTAGAAAGAATATTTTAATTATTTAAAATTAATTAATAGTTTATTTAAGGGTTAAATTAGCATATTATCACAGATTGATTTCAAGATATAGAATTATTAATTAGAGTTTTGAAAGGATTTATTGTATTGTTATTAACAATATAATAGTGTTATCATAATAATATTTAATTAATTTTATTAATAAAGTCGTGTACTTATAACCTAAATATCCTATTTAAATATCTTATAATAAATAAAATAACCCTGAAGAGGATCAAAGAACGAAGCCAAGAAAAAGAGGGTTAGAGGATATCAAGGGGGAAAAACTAAAGAACAAGCTATTAAGAGAGGGGGTAGGATGGGGAGGAAACGACTAAGAGGCGAGGGCCGGGACCCAACAACTACTGATTTTCCAGCCGTCCTCTCTATTGAGATTACTAGGTCTCCTCTCAATTTCGATGGCTTCCCTAAATTTTCGGTGATGGAACTGCGAAATTCTAGCAATAACATTGGCATCTTCAATACAGACATGATGATTGGTCTTCTCTACATGCTCTGCTAGAGCGGAAGACTTGGTTCGCCTATGCTTAAGATCAGTTGTGTGCTCACTAATCCTTTGATTAATGGAGCGCCCAGTCTCACCAATATAGGGGGTCCCACAGGAACAAGGAATAATATAAACCCCCTTCATGTCCTTAGGGTCGATAGGATCCTTAACTGAATGGAGGGATTTACGAATGGTGTTAAGAGGTCTAAAGGTCGATAGGGTCCTTAACTGAACGGAGGGATTTATGAATGGTGTTAAGAGGTCTAAGGTTAGGGTTATATATTTTTGGGTAGTTTAATTTTTTAGAGGTGGTTTTTATTTTCATTTTTTGATGAAATATTTTTAATGTGGACATAGGTTAATTAAGAAATGTAATAAAAAATATTTAATACTTTATATTACATATTTGCATGCTTTATTAAATAATTTATCTAGTTTTTCTTTTTAATTGATTTTTTTAAATAATTGATTTTTTAAAATTTAATAATAATTTTTTTTTAAATTTCTCACCAAAGTGCTTTATTTAGGATGTATTGTATAACAGAATTGTATTTTATTTCGGAATTTTTTATGGTTTAAACACATGTAATTTTTTGAATCATTAAACAGGTTAATGAAAGACATAAATATTGAAATATACAAATTTGTTGTGATCTTCAATCAAGTATTGAAGAAATGTTGTAATGTTATGTTATGTAAACATTTTGATTAATTCAAATGAAAAATAAATAAAAACAAAATAAAAATTAATAATTCACTGTTAGTGGTTTTTTGGATCTAGGTTTTGACAACCCATGGTATTTGTTGTGATGAAGCCTATTTAAAGACTTAGGAAATCTATAATGTTCAAGGTACCTACATCATATAATTTTGGAAGACCCGTTCATAAATGTGATCAACTTTTGCTAGTGATTCCCTCGCAAGGCGATTTGGAAAACACTTTGGATCATGGCATGTTTTTTTTCAACAAGCATGTAAATATTGACTTTTCAAATTGTGAAGATTATTCAAAGAGATGTAAGATTTTAGGTTTTTTAATTAAATTTTATAAATAAAATCAAAGTTGTTGTTATTATTATTATTATTATTATGCAATTTTATGTTCACCTCCAAGCTAGACACCAAATTGGTGTATGAGTCCCCCTTGTTTTTGGGAATGAAACCTATTTAAAAACTTGAGGAAATCTATAATGCTCAAGGTACCCACATCATATAATTTTGGAAAAAATGTTTATAAATGTGATCAACTTTTGCTAGTAATTCCCTCACAGGACGATTTGGAAAACACTTTGGATCATGGCATGTTTTCTTGCAACAAGCATGTAAGTATTGACTTTTCAAATTGTGAAGAGAATTCAAAGAGATGTAAGAGTTTAGGTTTTTAATTAAATTTTATAAAGAAAATCAAAATTATTATTATTATCCAATTTTAAGGTCATGGCCAAGCTAGACACGAAATACTTCCGCATAGTGATTTGACTGCTAAGTCACTTCTACGAAATACCTCCGTGCAGTGATTTGACTGCTAAGTCACTGCTATGAAATACCTCCGCACAATGATTTGACTGCTAAGTCACTACTACGAAATACCTCTGCGCAGTGATTTGACTGCTAAGTCACTGCTACGAAATACCTTCGCGCGGTGATTTGACTGCTAATTCACTGCTACGAAATACCTCCGCGCAGTGATTTGACTGCTAAGAAATACCTCTGCGCAGTGATTTGACTGCTAAGTCACTACTACGAAATACCTCTGCACAATGATTTGACTGCTACGAAATACCTTTGCACAGTGATTTGACTTCTAAGTCTACGAAGGCATACATACTCTATCCCCCTCTGGTTTTGAACCTGTATACCTCTTAGGAGAAAACACATGCTCTTAACCATTAGACCCACTCAAGCTGTATTGTGTTGAGAGACTCTATATAATCTAGTATGAGGGAGATGTTGTCCCACAACATCATATTTAAAAACAATAAAATAATACTTAAAATAACAAATTAAAATTAGTAATAACAAAAACAACAAAATGTTTATCATAAATAAAATATTTCAATTTCCACCTTAATTTTACATCAACTTTATATAGAAACAAAGTAATTGAAAGAAAGAAAAATACTTTTTAGTATGAAAAAGATGTGTAATTTCTTCATTACTTAATATGGAGCTAAGAAATGACATGTACAAATAATATTATTGATATTACATGATGCATCCATTCTATGTTCAATAGAAGTGTAATATTTAAAACAAAAATATATTAATAACAATATATATTTTAGTGTTAGCCATAAATAAAATATTTCAATGCCTAGACTAAATGACATAATTTTATATATTAAAAAAATATATATAATTTTTTATTTTTATTTTTTTTCTATATTTTCATTTTCCATTGTAAGAGAGATGTGTGATTTATTTATTTTTAATATAGAGTTGATATATAACATTTAAAAAATATTAATTATAAAAATATATGCTTTCTATTTCTAAATGTTTTTCCATTTTAATGTGAAGAATATATATATATATATATATATATATATATATATATATAGATATATATATATATATATATATATATATATATATATATATATATATATATATTATAATTAAAATATCTAATCTTTAATTTTGTTTTTAAAAAGAAATTTATATCTTGAGAAATTTATTTTTTCTAGATATTTAGTGATGATGATGATGATGGTTAACGTCCGCTGAGACTAAACATTGGTCTATCGGACCTAAAGAAACAAATTATTTATTTTGATTTAAGATTTTATTCCTATGCTCAAAAAGCTTGGAGAGAAGCCTCCCGAGCTCACTATAATTTTCACATTGTAAAAGGCTAGGAAGGTCAGTATTGTAACAAAGATTGTGAAACTGAGATCTAATGTGGTTGTACGCGGGGCACTCTAAGAGGAAGTGGTTTTCATCCTCGATGTTCCTATTCTCACATATATGGCAGATCCTTTCCATCCATGGAATTTTAGGAACTACCCAACGACCTGTTTCACTATGGAGCTCATGAGAATTCGTTCTAATCTTTGCTATATTAATTTTCTTCTTTGAGCTAGTTAAAATACAGAGATACTTTTGATCTTCTAGGGTGGGGTTGATGACCTTCTTATAATAACTTAATTTTCTTTTAGCTGCTAAATCTTTCTCACACCACATTTTTTCTTTGAACTTAGAAGTAACAATATCTTTAATGTTATTTATGTTTTGCAATGCATGATTCTCGTTGATCTCCCAATAGTTTAACCAGGCCCTTATGTCTTTATGCCAACCCTAATTGAGCCTTAGGTGGTTTTGGCTGGAATTTAAAGCTAGCTTAGGAACTCTATGATCGTCTATGTTATTGAGTTTGTGCTTGTACAATAGAAACCTAATCATAGCTAGGCTCTCAATAGGGGAAAGACCTACTTCTATAAGGAGAATAGGATAGGGTGTATTACTTTTAATTTTCAGGTTATAAGTTATAAAATGCTTATGGATTTGCTCAATATTTCTCCATGATTCTCTGGAGATGCTGCAACCCCAAACCTCACAGCCATATAAGATAACAGGAGTGACTAAAGTTTCAAAGAGGAACTTCTTTTTATCCCACATTACGAGGTTTGCTGTTTTACAATTATTTTCAAGACCAAAATAAGCTTTCCACCCCCCATTAATCCTTTTCTCAATGCTATGGTTCCAGTTGAGCTTGTGATGAATATCAATTCCTATGTACTTATAAGAATATACTTCCTCAAAGTTATTATTGTCATACATAAAATTAGTGTAAGTGTCCTTCTTGGATTTGATAATCATAACTTTTGTTTTGTCAGTGTTAACAGTCATACCCATGGTAGAGTAGAAATCCTTAAGAAGCCTGAGTTGCTTATCAAGATCAAATGGGCACCTTGCCAAAAGAACAATATCGTCAGCATAAAGAAGAAGGATGACGACTATCCCAGCTAAGATCGTGTCATCACATCCTGCTTCCTCTAAATAGCCTTCAAGCTTATCGATGTAAATGCCAAATAGGGTAGGGAAGAGGGGGCAACCTTGTTTAACTCCAATGTTACACTTAATATCTTTTGACCACCCCTCATTGCTATTTAGCTTGGCAATTACATTCTCGTATAACCTTATAGCGGCAGCTCTCAACTCGAGAGGAACCTTTAGCTCTTCTAATCTATTCCAAAGGTTGTATCTAGGAACCATATCGAAAGCCTTTCTAAAGTCCACAAAGCAACAAAATAAATTGGATTTATCATTACGACATTCCTCCACTATGATCCTAAGCATAACGAGGTGGTCTGTTGTTAAGTTATGCCTTCTGAAACTTGCTTGGCCTTTAGCCTGCTTACCTTCACTTTCAAGCCATATGCTTAACTTCTTTTCCAAAATACTACCATATAACTTGGCTAAGAGAGGGCTGATCATAATTATCCGATAATTATGGGGGTTATTTGTGTCATACTGGTCAATACAACAATTAGAATTAAATTTATCAAATTTTTTTATTAAAAAATATAAAATAATCATATTTTAATAATTAAAAATTAAAAATTAAAAATAAATAAATATATATATATATATATATATATATATATATATATATATATATATATATATAATTATAATTATAATTATTTTTATCAAATAAATTAAAATAATTAATATAAACCATTAGAATTTAATTAGTTCACAAAGCCTCTAAGCGAATCTAATTCCCCGCCCCCCCAATCCATTTTCATAATAAAGTGGAAAATGTTAAAAGAGATAATGAAAAGAAATAAGTGAGTAATATACTAATCAAATTATAAAAATTTACCCCAAGTAGATTACAAAATGTAACTTGTATATGATAATAAATATAACTTAAAAGACAATTTTTTAATAATAATGTAAAGTTTAAGGATATATTGTTAATTTATATGAAGCACCAAGTAGGATTGAAAAAACTACCTTTTCTACAATGCAATTTTTTAATAATAATGTAAAGTTTAAGGATATATTGTTAATTTATATGAAGCACCAAGTAGGATTGAAAAAACTACCTTTTCTACAATGTTATATGCTTATGTATGTAATTCTAAGATGTTATAAGTAAAATGGTTAGTATATAAGCAATCATTTTATTTTAATTTTGTTTAAAGATTTTTTTTATTAGGTGTAGGGTGTAGGTATACAAAAGTTATTTTAAATTTTGGAGAACAAATTAAAACAAGTTTTGTTTGGAGTTTAGGGATGGTTATTAACAATTAAGTGGATTTTTTTAAGAATTTTATTTTTTATTTTATTTTATTTTATTTTTATTTTTTATTTTTTTATTTTTTATTTTTTTCCGATTTAGGCAAATAATATTGAAAATATTTTAATTATAAGGAATTGCAAACTTATAATCAATCATTGTTGAAATGGAGCCCAACCTAAGGTTCCCTTTATTAATTTAATCCTTGGAAGGATAAGAAATATTCTTTCTCAATTCTTTGAATTTAAATGTTATCATGCTTTAAGGACTAACAATATCAAGGAAAACACAATGGAAAACCAAGAAGGTAAACTATCGAGAAGAACATTATTAGTTAACGATCAATTATCAATTTATTCCATCCCATGAAATTTCAATTGCTCATTAAGGTCCTGGATGGGGGTCAATATAACCATTTTTGTTCTTTAAAAGGGAAATCAATGATCTATTGGAAGAGGCCAATTCAAATGGTCGATGAAGAGTTTGGATACAAGGGTGAGCCCCCCTGTCCATGTGCTCTTCATGCGCATCTATGTTGTAGTTACAAGATGACATAACTTCATGATCAAGGTAACACATTTCATTCCTTTACATGGGAAGGAGAGTGGGGTTAATGCGACATCCATTCTGTAACAAGGGGTGATTTGGTTCCCATAACGGAGAAGGGGCTTCAATTTGCCACTGTCCTTTGGCATGAATTGGACTTGCAAAACATGAGCTCCATAATGGTGTAAATGCAAGAAATGATAATCCAACATCGTTTCATGCAGTGAAGGGAGAAATGCTTTGAAATTTGAGGGATTTCTTGGCTGCAACACTCTGTGTGGGATGTATCAAGTCGACATGTTAGAAAATATCTAATTCAATATATGATTACTCTATCTAACTGCTACCGTAGGTCCTAACATCCTAGGTTCTAGTTTAAATTTGAGTTTCAGTCTAAAATTGACATAAACATTATTCTAGCATTCTGCGAGGAAGTCAAGGGATCTGTTGTTGCATTTAGGTTCCTTAGGAATATCTTAATTAGGTCCCCTTTTCTCCTTTTTCATACATTGTGTGCGCCCTAGGGGTCTGATGTGAAGGTGAGGATTGAGGTGATGCCCCCATGAGTGTCTTCAAGGAACTTCCACCAATCTTGGCCTTTCAAGGATATTGTTATTCTTGTGTGGATAGTGTCCTTTAAGGATTTCAATTTTTTCCTTCTTAACATTCAACTGTTGTATTGGTGCCTAGAGTTATTCTCTGCTTGTTTCTTGCCCCCCCTCCCCCCTACATCCCACTTCGAGTTAGTTTGGTAGTTTTGTAAGAGTTTTTATAGTTTGTGTTCATGGGGCTATTACTATCGAGGCTTCATTTGGAAATCTGTGAGTTGTGGAAGCATGGTGGATTCCCACATCATTGGTGTTTACAGTGTGTATAATGTGCTTTATGGATTTGGTTTGCCCTCTTTGTCCATTAGTTGTTTTCTTGGCACTAGGGGTTTTTGTCTCCTCATCTTTGGATTATATCCCCCCTTGAGTAGGTTCAATAGTGCAATCAAGGTATTTTCAAGTTGCCTTTGTGGGGTAGGCTCAATTATAATTTCATATGGAAATTTGACACTTGATGTGGTAGCACAGTGGCTCATAGTACCATTGGTGTTATAGTTTTGTTTGGATTTATTCAACATGGTGAAATCGAATAGGACATGGACCCTTACTCAAATACAACAAGACATATTGCATCTTCAACTCTAACATAATCTCACTGCGTCTTTGTTAACTATGGTTATGGAATTATTTTAATAGGTTTTTGATGGGGAACTAGAAACCTCCCCAGATATATGCAATATCCTGTAGGTCAACATATCAAAAACTCATAATTCAACTTAACACTGAGACGTCCAGAGACCACCAAAAACTAGATCCAGGATCCTAGACTCCAACGGAACACTTATCATTCTAGCCTTACTATGATGGGCCATGGTGTCCCCCCGTGGGATTTGAAACCGAGTGGAAGGGATGAAATCCCAGTGAGACAACCACCTCGTCCTCCCATGAGGAGACAACAATGGTTATGGAATTATTAGTAGAACATAGAGTTAAAATGCAAGGCATTGAGGATGAGTTTGTAGCTCTTTGGTAGTAGTCAGTTGATCTCAAACTTTCTTCAAGATAGATCCATTGGGTGGTTCCTTCCTAGCACACTCCTCTTATTTATCTGTGGGGTGTGTCCCAGGTTTAAATGTTGTTCCTTTTGAAGAGCTTGATCAGGGAATTATTGCAAACCATTCCTCTTCTGATAATTGGCATGCAATTTAAATGTATTTATGTTTTAAGGAGGTTTTTGTAGATATTATACTTGAAAATTTACTAGGATATTCTGGGATGTAAATGGATGTTTTTGGATCTAGATGGTTGAATGGTGAGTCTCTTCTTGTAGCTTAAGGAGTCCCTATTGAATTGTAATATATTCCAAATTGAATTATGCCTAGAAAAAATTGATATATCCTTTTTGCAAGTTTCCAATGTCTCTCATGGGACGTTTTCATATGCCAAGGAATAAGACCAATAAAAAAGGAAATATCATGATAGGTATGCATTAAATGAAAAATTCTACAAACTAATTGATTCTAAAATACAAATTGGCATCTACTTTGGGTGTAGTACATATGGTATCAAGTTTGACTCTAGACTAAAAAGGAGATGTAGTTGGCTAATGATTTTCGATGTGAAATTGGTGAAGAAAGTCATATGCATACTCAGCCAAAGAGAGGGAAATTCCTTCCCAAATTTGTAACAGTTATAGGCTAGGAAATAGTGATAATGCCCTTAGTTTAAGTACTTCATTTAAATTCACTCTGTCGGGGCTAAAGGAAACTATCTAAGAGAATGAATCGTATGGAGGAGCATGTGGCCCACCTTGAGTTCCACATTCATGACGATCCTAGGCATCCAAAGATACCAGGTATTGTGTTGAATATTCCAGCTCTGGAAAATCCTCCTGCTCTTTGATGATCGTGGGTCATATTCTCATCTTAGGGGTTTTTGTTTATATTGGTCGTTTTGATTTTGGATCCTTAATAGTTTTTAGAATTTTGTAATCAGTTTGTGTTTCTCTTTAGGCCAATAAATTTGGTAGGAGCGATGCTAGAAGATCAGTAAATTATGGATTGATATATTGTAATCCTTTGAGGAATTAATATAAACATTTTGTTTTCTTCTCAATGTTGGATTTCAAATGGCCTAAAAGTTTGGGGTCACCATTAATGAGTATAACATCAACATAAAGAAAAACGTTTATGAGACGGTCAATGAATTTCTTGATATAGATATTGAGGTCGGAATGATATCTAGAAAAGTTGGTATTAAAAAGAAATCTATATATCGTAGTATACCAAGCCTCAAATCTTGCTTAACTCCATCACAATATTTATTATGGTGGCAAATAAGTTTGGAGTTTTCTTATATAGCTAAGAAATTGTTCCATGTAAATTTCTTCTTGCAACTATGTGTGTAAGAAGGTAGATTTTGTTGGAAATACTAAGAGGGGGGTGAATCAATATTTTACTTCAATAGTTAATTTTGAAATTATAGAGCATTAAATATCATTAACATCAGATGAAAACATAAAACATCATCACATGAAGAATACACAAGAAATTTTTATGCGGAAACCCTTCTTGGAGAAAAACCACCGAACACTTTCTAATATAAATGATGAATACAATAATTTATTAGTTCCAACTAAAGGGAAAATCCAACTTCCTAGTACTTGACTAAAAAAACATTATGTTTTATTAGGAAGCCCTAATTCCATTAAAGGATGATATAACACCCTGCAAGCTCCAATTTTCCCTAGCACCACCCTACCACCCTAAAGTGTTCTCAGGCTCCAACCTGAAGGAGACTTCACTCTCTAGCTTGCACCACCCTGCCACCCTAAGTTAAAAGAGAAGAATAATGCAGGCTCCTATACTAGGGACAATGACCCACTTTCAATGATATTCAATAAACCTTTATCATTGTCTCTTATGATATATGCCCGATATGCAATGGAGTTTTTTGTCAAATTGTTAAGTTGTTATTGTCCTATCACTTTAGAGATCAAACTTCAGGACTGCTTCTTAGATATTTCTATAGGTCCCCTTACTAATCTTTTATCCAAAACTTGCCTCAACATTTAAACCAAATACAAACTAGAAAATTAACAATTTTTTTGTCTTGTGCCTCAAACTTAGTTTACTGATGAGAGGTGTGCCTCTTTTTCCACTAGTTTCTTCAGACTTTGTTAATAGTTCTGACCTTGGAGATGCCCCTTATTAGCTATCAAATTCTGCCACAAGTTTAAGCCAAGAATACACTTTTACTCAACCCTTTAAATTATGATTCTATGATTTCATCGACTTTACCTTAAGAGGAATAAACAGAGCCCAAACAACCCTTTAAATACATGTGAATTGAGGTCTAAATTTGTCCTTTTATGTTTCCCAAAGAAAACATTTTCATGCCTCCAATATAGGCATGAATTAATGCAACCTCCATAGCAAACTTTGGTCATCCTTATATATTCCATATACTTCAAGAATTAGAATCTCAACCTCCTTGATTTTGGTCTAAAACAGTTCTCCTTTCTTGCAACCTTTACACTTATTTACCATGGCTTGAAAAAAGACCCTAAATTCATTCCTTGGAATAGACCTAAATCATACCTAACTAGACCTTAAACTCACCTTCAGACATGCCATAATTAAAACCTTAGACCCCTCAGAAATTTATTTTCCTTCCTTAGAGATGGCCGAAATATTGCCTTCAGGAAGAGCCTCATAAATGACATCAAGATGCGGTCGAAATATGCTTTAGATTTCCTCTTAATATGTCCTTGAAATAGCCTCAGAATATGACCTTAGATAGGCTGAAAAGTGCCTCAGAAGGAGACCATAATAGGCTTAAGCCAGTCTACCTTAGAGGGTCTAAAATATGCTTTAGATTCCAAATAGGAGCCTCATAACAGATGCGAATTTTTCTTAGACCATGCCTCATGCCTCAGAACATATGTGATTTTTTTCTTCAGACCGTGCCTCGGTAAGGGATAAAATAGGCCTTAGAGCATGCCTTAGATTTACCTCTAAAAGTGCCGAAGTCTACCTCATAAATATCTCTACCCAACAAAGAACCACTACAAAATGATATAAAAATTAAGCCCAAAAATCCCTCTTAGAAACTTGGCCTCCTTCCTATGATATGTGTTACTATCCTAAGCTCTGAAATCTCAGACGAAATACAAAGAAATAATGTTTGAATCTGCTTTAGAATGATGCAATTGAAGGGAAGTTGATGCCCTTATTTATACTAAAAGGAGGTGGTTGGATGAGGGCCGAATTTCCCTAAAAATACTCCAATAATAGGGTGCCAAACTAAGAATAGGAGAAAATGATTTTATAAATGTAATTTTTTTTTAATGAGATTGACCCTTAACCTTCTTTTGAATTTGATTTCTTTATGAATATTTCTACTTATGGAGGGTTGTCAAATTGATCAACATAATTTATTCAAGATTCATTAAATATTAAACCCAAACTTGACCAATCATAAAGCTACATTTAACATCTCATTTGGGGCACCTTGACCTCACTATTGGGGCTCCAACTATGACAAGGCATATCTCCTCAACTATGAGGAGTTAGGTGTCATGCCAACTATTGTTAGAAATGACATGACAGGCACAATCATTTGACGATGGTCATGCTAGAAAAGTCACTAATCTTCCCATTCATTTACCTCAACAAATGTGGGGCTTCTTCTGAATGCTACTCGGGTTTACATCAATGACAACCAAATTCGAATAGATTTAACATACATTTGATGGACTTCCCATTTATATTAAGTGTCAAGGTGTAGAATAAGGTATATGGAATTCATTTTTGTCATGGATACAAAGGTTTCATTAGAATTAATCATTTTTGCTGAATAAAATCATAAAATCGTTTGGAAGCTAATTAGGTATTATGTCTTTCAACAGTTCCATATGATGCATACTTAGCTTTATACACCCATTTAAATTTCACAAGTTTTCTTCCTTTTGAATGAGATACAAAATCCCAAGTATCATTTTTCATTTAAGTAATGATATTCTTCATTCATTTCAACAATCCAATTTACATGGCTAGAGGCTTCTGCAAATGTTTATGGATCATGAGTCTCTAAAACTTGATCCAAAAGAAAGGAGGATCACTGGAAATATGAATGTGTACAACATCGATTTGAAGAATCACAATAAGATTATCAATTGATTCACGTGCCATATGGAAAAATATAGGAAGTGGTGGTGTTGGTGTAGGTTCATTTTCAATAGACAAATGAGAGGAAGGTTTATAGGCAAAGGTGGATTTTTCACCCTCATAGTTATCATCTTAAAAATAAACTAAAATATGAGGCTAGTAAAAAAATTGGGAATAAAATATGGCACAAATGTTGAAGATGGTTCATGGCACAAATGTTGCATTTGGTTCACAAACATACTTCCTAATATTAACGTCATTGAATTGAGGTTGAAGAAGTCCCTAACCTTTTACATGTTTAGAGTTTCTAACCAAAATGTGCTTCTCACTCTTAAGTTCTAATAATTTTCTTTTCTCATAAAGCATGTGAGCCCATGTTTCACTACCAAACACACAAAAGTGAATTACATTTGGTTTAATTTTACTCCATACTTCTCGTGGTGTTATATCATTCAAAGCATTTATGGGAGTGAGATTACTATGTAAGTTTCATGATAAATGGTTTCCACCCAAAAAGTGGACTTAATTCCTTCAATTGGATCATATAACTTGCCATTTGCTTTAATGTGTGATTCTTTCTCCAAATAACACTATTTTTTATGGTATATAAGGAACAATATGTTGCATATGAATGTCTTATGCAATGTAGTAAGTTGTAAATGTGTGGTTAACATATATTCCATCATTATCTATTCTTAGATTCTAAAGTTGATATCCATATTATTTGTCTACAAGGACCTTGGAGGACAGAAACATGCCAAATAATTCAGTTTTAAGTTTTAACAAATAAACCCAAGTGAATTTGGAAAAATCATTATGAAAGTTAATAATTACTTGATGCTAGAGAAGGAACAGAAGGAAGTATACAATGCAAATCACTATGAACAATATGCAAGAGGGTAGAGGCATGCTTATCAAAATTGTACCAATAATGTTTCTAGAGAACATAACTGGAACAAAAAACATATTATGACTTCATAGTTGTTGCAATGAACAATAGTTTAGATGATTAGATTTCTTATTCCAAAGTTTACTCAAGTTATTGCTATGAGCAATAAAAATTGATGGAAAAGATAATGACCAAAGTTATCAAATATATACAACCTAATAACATCATTAATAGTTCTAAATGCTAGGACATGCTTATGATATTTAAATCCTTGATCAAAACTTGGTGATGTGAAAATTCTACTATTTTACATTCACTTAAATGAGTGATTTGATACTCTAATAGAAATTTGCAGGAAAAATAGAAACACATAATACATCATTAAAATGACCATCATCTAGACTCTAGTTGAACCATTCCAAACTCACAAGGCTAAGGATCTTTCATCACCAACAATTATTTATTTGGTGTTACATTTATTACGAGAAAAAAAGATGCCTTTATCATAAACCATATGATGGGATGATCCAAAAGTGGTAACCCACTTATCAAAGGAACAAGTAGATTTTGCATTGAAGGAAATATAAGCAAAAAGTGCACGCCCATGAGAAGAATAATTAAAAGAAGAAGAATCAAGATTGATTTTATGCTTCTTCATTGTTGCTTCTGAGGATTCCATATTCTTGAAACATTTTGACTCCAAATGACCATCTCCTCTACAAATATTACATCTCTCAGTCTTCTTGCTTTTTGATTTAGTTCCTTTATTACCATTAGGAGAAGGTGTTGGCTAAGGGTTTTTGAGGCCCTTGCTTTGTTCATTGTTACTAGGATGTTGCTTCTTTGGATTATTGGATTAATCCTTCTATTATATCACTAATGCTTTTCTATATATACTAATATCGATGATCACTTAAGATGCATGAGTTTATCTTTTTCTTCAATCAAAGAATAATAAAAAAAATTCAAGATAAAGCATTTAGGAAGTAGTCACTTCACTAATAAGAACTTCTTTGGTGGAGTGAAAAATAAATTTAAAAACAAAATAGGAAATACCAAGCTTAGCAAGAATAACATATATAAGTTGGTCAATTATCTTGATTATTTACATTCTATAAGTAAAATTCTAAATGTTTGGGAATTATATAGCAAATATTTAGTGCGGGATAAATCACTAGGATTTAAAGCAATTAATTGGTTTTTGAAATGATGGGCTTGAATCTCATTGTGTTTACCAAATCACAATGTATATCTTTTACTATGCTAAATTATGGGTCTCAATTTTTTGATGGTGAAACAAAATATCATTGGAGATGTATATTTTAGTTAATCCACATGCATTGTCATTCCTATTATTCTATTTGAATTTATTCAATGTACTAAGAGGGACAATTTATTCTCCCAAGGCAACTCGATAAAGTCACCACTTCATACTATATCCTTCACACATAATTTCCATGAGAAGTAGTTTGAATTAGTAAGTGGGAGATCACTTGGAACAATTATTGTAACATATGGAGATAAGATGACTTCAAAAATAGATATTGACTATCTAGATACAAATCTCTCAAAAGAATAAGTGGTTTAAAAAAATTACACTAAAGATGAAGTTTGGAACCAAGATGCCACTTGGAAAGTGAAGGTTGATCAATATAGAAATTGGTGTTGAGTAAAAAAATATTTTCCTTCCTTAACATCTCCTCTAAGCTCACTTTTATAAATATGTTAATTTTTCCCCCGATCAAGGTGTGAAGGGACCTTGGATCCAAATGGAAATCAGTTATAATAGAAGGACTAATGAGGAGGGGACATGGGCGAACCATCCAAGGAACCCACATGAAGGAGCCAGGAAAATGAGGCAAGTGGAGGATGCCTCGGGAAAACAAATAGGTAGGTGGGTGAACATTCAAGAAAAAAAGGTGGTGAGAGAGTTGGGTGAATGCATGCGAAGTGTGAGAGGAGAACGAGAGCCAGGCGCTGCGGGTGGTAGTCGAGAGGAGAACCTGACTAGCAAGAGAAGGGGTTGCCGCCAACAACTAGATTTTGCCTGCATCGACCTGGAACGAAACTGGTATGTAAACCAAGCCTTCCTAAGTCTAGATTTGGCACCAATGTCACAAAATTGGAGGAGAGTCTGGCATAAAAGGAGGGTGGTGTCAAAAGTAGTTGGAAAATGTTGGTCCTATCTTAAGATGTTGATGTCTGGATTCTTAATTGTTGTAAGAAATGAAAAAAAATGAGAATTTTGGTTCAATTGTTTGTTGTTAATGTCTGGATATGAATTGACTGCATTTCATGGAAGGCGGGGGTGGGGGGGGGAGGGATATGTGGAGGGTTTGGAGGGTCTCTCAAACTCGAGGGAAAGAAATTGATAACTTCCATAGTGAATCTCAGCAGCCTAGGATTGAGAAGAGGCTATTGCACATCTGACAGCCTGCAGGGATCTGGTAGTTTCTAGAAACAATGGGGAGTGCGAGTGGGGTATGGGAAATGGAAGACAAACCCTGCTTAGCTAGTCTGGCTAATGGGGGGCTACCAAACCCCAAGGGGAAGGAAAGAGATTTAGTGGAATAAGAATGGGGGGAAACTAGACTTGTGGGTCTCTGCATGGCCAGAGGGAAATCCATTCTTAATAACCCTGAGTCGAGATTGTCTACAAGGGCATGCTAGAACTCAAAATGATAAGAAGGAGGGGTTTGTTGAAAATAGCAACAAGAAATGCTAAAAATAGAAATGCTAAAAATAGCATTGCTAAAGATAGCATTTCAGAATATTCCAATTTTAATTTGTCCCTGAATTAAAATTGAGAATTAAAATTCGAATTTAGTCTCACAAGTTGTTTGAAAAAATAATTAATTAATTCATCTTGAGTTAATTAGTTGGAGAAATTCAAACATAAAGTCTTTGTGAAGTCATGCAATAGTTATCCCTTTGATTGAGGAAGTTATCCCTTAATTAAGGAGATAAGTATGAGTTGTAATTAGTTAGCTTAGTTAACTGAGTTAAGTCCAGTTAGACTAGTTCCAAACAGTTTGTGGACCTGATTGTGAGTTCAGTTAGTTAATGCATGCATGCATGCAACTAGTGTACTCCAGATAATTGAATATTCTCTCATAAATAACTCATGCATGTCAGTTCAGACAAAGACCTAGTTGAGATTAAAGGCGGGGAAAGTGTACTATTAGTTGCAAGAATTTTCCTATGAGAAAATCTCTTGCATGAAAAAGGAATTCATTCCTTGAGGATTGCGCAGTTTTATAGTGTGTAAGAGCAATGTTCCACTTGGTTGAAGGTGAGTCATCCCAGAGGAACAATGCAAGGAAATAGGAGGCTTGGAGGACAAAAGAGAAGGCATATGTGTTGTCTATTCTATCTATGAGCAACAATGAGGGATTGTACTGAGAGCTGGATATCTTTGAGAGCTAAAGCTTTGTGTAATCCTGAGATATTTCCACTCGTATGATAATACACATAGCGAGGTTTTTAGCTGAGGCTTTCCCCAGAGTATTCTTCTGTGTTTCATGTGTATTGATTCTTCTTCTATGTTATATGTGTTCTGTTTGATCTTGCTCAAATCGATTAAGCTTCCACAAGTTTGATTGTAGAAGTAGATTAAGTATTTTGCTTTAGTACATTCCATAATCAGATTAATCTACAGTGAGAATTTCTACATGATATCGGAGCAAAGGTGATCAGAGTTATGAACAACATAACTGAGAAGGGAAAATTTCGAAGTTTGAAGTTCTTGATTGTAGGTACAAAATCGATTCCTTATCACATCTCAAATTTCATTGAATTACATAGCATAGAAGGATCGCATGGAAGCGGTATTAGATGAAAATGGTTTGAAGAATTTCATTGATCAAGAAATCCCCAAGCCAACAACAGTTAATGCCCAAGAATTGGCAGAATGGAAGAAGTGTGTGGCGAAGGTGAGGAGGATTCTTGTGGAGGGAGTTCGAGACCATATTGTCTCGAGTCTCCATGAGAAGGAGACTCTGTTTTCAATGTGGAAGACATTGAAGGACCTATATCAGAACAACAACTACCAGAGGAAGCTGGCGCTCAAGGACAAGCTTCGGAAAATCAAGTGTGAAAATGGCGACACGATTTCTACATATCTGAACAAGCTCACCACCTGCAGAGATGAGCTTGGTAGTGTATGAGTAACGACAACCGATGATGATATGGTGAGCCGGATTGGGAATGACTGTGGTCAGATCTGATGAAGGAGAAGATCAGGAGGAGCACCAGATATGGTTCTCCATCTAAGCATGATGATGAAGAAAATCTAGCCTTAGCAAGTAAGGGAGGGATTCCCATTCCAAATCGAGTTCTTTCCATGGAGGGAAGAAGATTGATAAATCTAAAGTGAGATGCTTTAATTTTCATGAGGTGGGCCATTATGCAACTAATTTTCCATTGAAGAAATCCAAGAAGGGATCCTCGAAAGGATCAAAAGGTGAAGCACTAGCCTCACAGTTCGAATTGGATTTTACCCTCATCGCATGCATGGTTTCATCGATGGTGGGTTGTGTTTGGTACCTGGACAGTGGAGCCTCATTCCACATGACCGACGATAAGAGTTTATTCAGTACCTTGGAGAAGAAAGACCTCAATATGTGCATACAGATGGGCGATGATGGAAAGTACCATGTTTCAGGTGAAGGCACGGTTGTTTTTCAGAGGGAGCATGGAGCTCCTCTCACCCTGACTGATGTAAAGTATGTGCCTAGACTGAAGAAGAACTTGGTATCGATTGCAATGTTGGAAGACAAAGGCTATGATGTAGTATTTAGTAAAGGAAAGGTGTTCCTGAGACACATAGCCACAGGTCGGACCAAGAGGATTGGGGTTTGAGTGAAGAATCTCTACAAGCTGGAGGTAGATGATTGTGCTGCATTGAGTTCGAAAGTAGAATTGGTGAAAAGCCAAGACATTGGTGAGTTATGGCATAGAAGGTTGGGCCACTTGCATCATGGGGCCTTGAAGATAATGCAACAGATTTCTACCGGACTTCCCAAAGGTAAACTTGAGCAAGTGGACACATGCAAAGGTTGTACCTTGGGAAAGTACACCAAGTCTTCCTTTCATGATCGAGACAATTGAGCTGAAGCAATCTTGGAGCGAGTTCATACAGATGTGTGTGGACCATTCTCGATAGCCTCCACCATGAAACAAAGGTATTATGTGATTTTCATTGATGATTTTTCTCGTAAATGTTGGATCTATTTCATGTAGAAGAAGGATCAGACCTTCTCAAAATTTTGTGAGTTAAAAGATTTGGTTGAGAAAGAATCGGGGAAGAAGATCAGGGCCTTGAGAAGCAACAATGGTGGAGAGTATGTCTCTCAAGAGTTTAAAGACTTCTGTGCAGCGGAAGGAATTAAACGGGAGCTGATAGCACCTCCTGACCCATAGCAGAATGGCATGGCCGAGAGGAAGAACAAAACAATTGTGGGGACATCTCGAGCGATGCTGGATGACCAAGGCATACCACTTCATTTGTGGGCTGAGGCATGCAACACAACGGTCTATTTTCAGAATAGAAGCCCGCATTTCATTCTTGGGATGAAGACACCAGAGGAAGCTTTCTGCGGGAAGAGAACAAATGTGGGTCACTTTAGGATCTTTGGCTCATCGGTTTATTGCGATGTGACCAAGGATGCCCAGAAGAAACTTGAGCCGACAGTAGAGTTGGGGATACTTGTGGGGTACACTGATACACCTCGCAATTATTGGGTGTATTTGCCTACTAGTTAGAAGACAGTGGTTCACAGAGATCTTAAGTTTGATGAGAAGAAGGCCATGCGAGTTTCCCTTTGAGAGGGAGCTCCAACTACAGGATGTGGAGGAACTTTTGGTTCCTAAGGAGGAGGAGCCTTAGACTGACGCGGAGCAGCCACATGCAGATGTTCCAGGAGTGGAGACATCCACTCAAGCAGAGTCTTCCAAATATGGGTGGAAGCACAGAGGAGAATCTGACAGATTGTTGTCGAATGCAAGAGAGAATGTGGGAGAACCGTCTTCTCAGCGCAGACAAAGGAGGTCACCTGATAGGTACACTGGATACATGTTCCTTGTTGGGGAATGTGTTGAGACCAAGCCATCTTCCTTTGAGGAAGTAGTGCAGCAGCCAATTTGGGTTGATGATATGGTGGAGGAGTATGACTCCATAGTTAGGAATAGTGTTTGGGATGCGGTTCCAAGACTGGAGAACAAGTCAATTGTGAGTTCCCGTTGGCTTTACAAGGTAAAGAAAGTTGCTAATGGTAGTGTGGAGAAACATAAGGCAAGATTTGTTGCCATTGGTTTCTCACAGGTCGAGGGGATCGACTATGATATGAATTTTTCTCCTGTAGCAAGGTACTCATCTATCATATCGATGTTGGCACTATCAACACGGATGGGTTGGAAGATCCATCAGATGGATGTGAAGATTGCATTCCTCAATGGCAAGATTGAGGAAGAGGTGTACATAGAGCAGCTGGAAGGTTTTGAGACCTTTGATCGTGAGTCGCATGTGTGCCGAATCAAGAGAGCTTTGTACGGGCTGAAGCAAGAACCTCGTGCTTGGTACACCAGTATCGACAACTACTTCACCGGGTTGGGCGTCACAAAGAGTGAAACAGATGCGAACTTGTACCACATTATGGTGGAAGGTAAGAAGTTGATCATTTTTCTTTATGTTGATGATCTGATATTGACAAGTGATGATTATTTGATCATGTCTTGCAAGGAGGACCTTGCAAGAGAGTTCGAGATGAAAGACATGGGTCTCATGCACTACTTTCTAGGCATGGAAGTGTGGTAGAAGGATGGGGAAGTGTTTGTGTCTCAAGGCAAGTATGCCAATGAGATACTCAAGAGATTCCACATGGAGAAGTTCAATCCCATGCAGACTCCTCTAGCAGGTAAATAGAGGAAGGAGGATGCTACTTCAGGAGAAGTAGTAGAAGCTACTATATATCGGCAGCTTATGGGTTCACTGATGTACTCAGTGAACACACGACCAGATTCATGGTATGCAGTGAACCCGCTGAGTCAAGCTATGGTTCAGCCTACCAAGCTGTTTTGGAAGGCAGCTAAGCATGTTTTGAGATACCTCAGAGGCACATCTCAATATGGATTATGTTATAGATGGTCAGAGGGTGTGAAGCTACAGGGCTTCACAGATGCAGATTGGGCAGGGAGTCCATCAAATCGGAAGAGCACATTAGGAGGAATTTTCAACCTTGGTTCAGCTGCAATTTCTCGGTACAGTAGGAAACAGAGGCCAGTTGCACTCAGCTTAGCAAAAGCTGAATATATGGCTGCAAGTCAGGCAGCATGTGAGGCCATTTGGATGCGGAAATTCTAGTTGGTTTGTTTGATCAGAGGATGTATCCAACTGTGATCTATTGTGATAATCAGAGTTGTATCAAACTCTCTGAGAATCCAGTATTTCATGACAGGTCCAAGCATATCGACATTCAGTATCATCATCTCAGAGACTGTGTGGCGAGGAGAATCATGTTGTTGCAGTATATTTCGACTGAGGAGAAAGATGTTAACATTTTGACTAAGGCATTGTCAAAATGTAAGTTCGAGTTCCATAGAGACAGGATCGAGGTGGAAGATAATCCATTTCTTATTGAGAGGGAGTGTTGAAAATAGCATCAAGAAATGTTAAAAATAACATTGCTAAAGATAAAATTTCAGGGTATTCCAATTTTAATTTGTCCTTGAATTAAAATTCGAATTTAGTCTCACCAGCTGTTTGAAAAATAATTAATTGATTCATCTTGAGTTAATTAGTTGGAGAAATTCAAACATGAAGTCTTTGTGAAGTCATGCAATAGTTATCCCTTTGATTGAGGAAGTTATCCCTTAATTAAGGAGATAAGAATGAGTTGTATTTGAGTTGTAATTAGTTAGCTCAGTTAACTGAGTTAAGTCTAGTTAGATTAGTTCCAAATAGTTTGTGGAACTGATTATGAGTTCAGTTAGTTAATGCATGCATGCATGCAACTAGTGTACTCCAGATAACTGAATATGCTCTCATAAATAACTCATGCATGTCAGTTTAGACAAAGACCCAGTTGAGATTAAAAGGCAGGGACAATGTACTATCAATTGCAAGAATCTATGAGAAAATCTCTTGCATGCAGAAGGAATTCGTTCCTTGTGGATTGTGTAGTTTTACAGTGTGTAAGAGCAGTGTTCCACTTGGTTGAAGGTGAATCATCCCAGAGGAACAATGCAAGGAAATAGGAGGCTTGGAGGACAGAGGAGAAGGCACATGTGTTGTCTATTCTGTCTATGAGCAGTAGTGAGGGATTGTACTGAGAGTTGGATAGCTGTGAGAGCTAAAGATTTGTGTAATCCTCAAATATTTCCACTTGTATGATAATACATATAGCAGGGATTTTAGCTGAGGCTTTCCCTAGAGTATTCTTCTATGTTTCATGTGTATTGATTCTTCTTCTCTGTTTTATGTGTTCTGTTTGATCTTGCTCAAATCGATTAAGCTTCTGCAAGTTTGATTGTAGAAGTAGATTAAGTATTTTGCTTTAGTACATTCCATAATCAGATTAATCTAGAGTGAGAATTTCTACAGGGTCGTTGCATCTCAAGTCCAAAGGGTCTGCCCTGGTGGCGGAAACGGAGCCAAAACCTTGCCTTCCCAACATTGGTACCCCAAATCTTTGCCTGCCAGTTCCCAGGAGGAGAGATGGACCACTGCGGGGATCCCAGTTGGAGGTCTCTGGGGGGGCTTTAAGCGGAGGAGAGAAGCGTTACCCCTACTATTGCTGAGAATTGGGGGCAACCGGGTTGCCGAGAAGCAAACTTGCAGAGGGTATGTTGTAAAGAAGAACTACAAGGAACGACATAAGTCTGTGAATGAAATCCAAATTGGTTTTAATGTATGCACTTATGTTAACATTACAGGTTTAATTAACTCCTATAACATTCATTCTTTGGTGCTTCGACATTAGGAACAGGTAAGAACGTGAGAGGGGTGGGGATTGAAGGAATTTTTGAAGGAAAAGATGGTGAAAGAAAAAGTGAGACAGGGAAGAAAAGGGGGCCAACAAGCATATAAATAGGCGGAAAAGAAAATGAAGGGTTTGGTGGCCTCAATGAGCAAAACCCAACACAAAAGGGGAAGAAAAATAGGTGAGGAAAGTATACATAAATTAATCCATGCTTACCATGCAGGCACTCTAACACAGGTAAAAGAAGTAATAGAAACTTGGGAGACCGAGTTAAATGCCAATGTGGCAAATGAAGAACTTCCAATGGAAGACTAGGAGCCATTGCTTATCGACACGGGGCATACTAGAGGCCATCAAACACTGTTTAGACAGACCATCTAATAGTATTGGGTCATGAAGAATCTGCTGGCCAAAGTAATGACAACATACAGGGACATAGAAGAACCAAAGAAATCTAGGTAGGAGGAACCAAGTTTGAAGGACATATAGAAGGAAATCCAGGTTGTACAAGTACAACAATATCACCAGAACCTTCGTTTTGGGCGAATGGAGAATCAGATCCAAACCTTGCTGTAGAATGAAGTTCCCGGGTCAAGTGCCAAGGACCCGAACCCTATCGAGTCATCCAAGTATTGATGCAAAGTAGTAGAAAGTAAATTTTGTTATTATGATGGATAGCATTTACTTTACAAGTCAAAGAATTAAGCATATAGTAGATACAATAGCAAACTTACCATGGATGATAAGGGTCGAATTGTTTAAATTTTGGACAACTTATGATGTTGGTCGGTGGCAAACAAACCTGGTTTATTTTGAGCAGGTTGAGGCCACCAGATATATTTTGTTAAATGCTTATAGATAATTAATAGACAAGGGAAGCACCACCAAGCTTACACAAAAAATTGTTAATTTTTTAATATAAGTGATATACGAATAGGCAAGAATCACTTTTACAATCAAGTTACTTTATAAAATTAAAGTTACATGGCAAAAGTAAATTATAAAATAATTGAATTTACTTTTTGATTGACTCACTTTTATAATTTAAGTAAAATACACTTTAGAGTAAAATTATGTGATAACCTTAAATTGCATCACTTTTTTAGGAAGTAAGTCTTGACTTGTACTCAAGACTTCTAATTTAATAAATAACCAAGTGAGTTCATGCAAAATATATAAAAAAATGTGAGGAAATAATTTTTAATTTTAATTTTAATTCATTGCCTTAAAGCCCATGCTTGCCCTAAAAAATACTTGTTTTTTTCCAACAAAAACTTCAACACATCCACATATAAAAGGAACCAAAATTCCAAATAAACTTTATAAGTTCCGGATTAGATATCACTTAGTGTACCTAAAATATGTCAATGGTTGAAATAAAAAGAATGCCTATAAAAGGTTTATAGAAAGATGTCAAATTATGGTTGAAATAAAAAGAATGGGTGCAAAGTATTTGAAGAAAGATGTTAATGGCTAAAATAAATTGAATTTTCATAAAGTGTTTGCAAAAGATGGTATGATTGAAATAAAAAAAATGATTGTGAAGTGTTTGTAGAAATGTATCAAAGAATGAAATCATAGACAAACCTACAAAGCCACGAGGGTTAGCTCAATTGGTTGAGTCCCCATAGTTAATGCACCTTTACTATTGAGAAGTCACATGTTCAATTCTCTCAAAACTCTCAGGTTAGGCTTCGTTGTTGACCTGACAGGAAGTGATCCCTTTGGGTGGATCTTCCTGGTAAAATATTTTGTGGATGTAGTGATCATTAATCTCTGAGTCCTTGAACCACATAGAAAAAAATAGGTATGCCTACAAAATGTTTGTAAGAGCATACTAATGATTGTAATAAAATATATTTGTGTAAAGTGTTTGTAAATATATGTCAATAATTGTAATAAAATATATGCATGGAAGTTGTTTGTGGACGTGTTAATTATTGACATTGACATGAAATGAACACTTGCATATCACTCATATCTTGAAACATTCTATGGATAATACATAACTCTAACCATATTTTTTAGTTTTTGTGGAAATAATATATTAGAATTGATTGTCAATCATAATGGATATGATGAATTGTGGCATAACCATTTAAGGGCATGTGTTTTTGGATATTGAATCCAAGTTCAATTTTATATTTAAAAATTCATTTTTACCCATAAGTAAATATGGATGAAATTTGAAACAAGAATATCATGTTTAAAATCATATGTTGTTATTTTACATATACGAGTTTTAAACTCATATCAAGATTTGCATTGCTTATGAGTTTAAATTCAAACTTTATTCTACTTTAGATTCTAGGTTCAAAAATATGTGATTATGAGTACTTTTCAGTATTAGGAGTTTTATTTTAAGATTTAGTTCAACATTGATGAGTTGAATAATTGTTGCACAATATGAATGATATTAAATTTCTTAATAAACAATTGAATATTGAGAAATTATATTTGATCTTTTATTGCATTCTAGTCTAATTACCTTCAAGGTGTTAAGAATTTACAAGCAATGAGACTTAGTATTGACAAATAAATATAAAACTAATGAGTTTTGAGGGAATGTTCCATGGTATATAAATATATAAATAAAATATTTTTCAAACATATTCTTACTTTAAATTGGGAGCATGGAAAAGTGATATCATAATTAATCATTTAGTAATCAAAGACAAAAATTGAGTACCATGTATCTTCAATTAGACATAGAGGAGATTGGTTATGTTACAAATTGGTATCTTACCATATTTAAAAATCTCTTTCTGTGCTAGTTTCTTTGAGAATAGTCCCAAGGAATTTATAAGAGTACAAAATTAATCCTTTATCATCCAAATTGGATGACAAACTAAAATAAACCCATTCCTATTATTACTAGTACATTGACAATTAATAGTTGTTGTAACTTTACTCTAGGCATCCCCTATCCTACATATCACAATGGAGATAAGAATCTCAAAATCTTAAAACCTTAGTTGAGAAACATCAATGATATTGCTAATAAGAATAACCTTCCTTAACTTGTAGCAATGCTAATTAGATATGATTGTGAGACATAACCAACATTTTCAAAACTCATATCCAAATAAGCAAAGCATAATCCATTTGGAAAATAGCATTGTTCTTTGCAATTTAATGTCAAAAAAGTCTAGGTTAGGCTTAATCCTTACACAATTATCCCATACAACTCACCCTAAACATAGGTCAAAGAGACCCTCTTAACCATTTCTCCATACAAATCCAAAAATACATAATAAATATGAAAATTGAACTTAAACTCACCGTGAAAATCTTTATACTACTAACTCTAATTTTCTTTTTTTATAACATAATTTTCACCGACACCAAAAATAAAAATAAAAAATCAAATAAAATACCTAAATAGCAGACAATATCACAATTCTTCATATTTCTCCAAAATTGATATAATTGAAAAAGTTTATTTTGTCATTTATCCTATTTAATAATAATAAAATTAATTATTACTTATATAAATAAAATAATCATTAATTTTATGATCACTCACAACTACAAACAAAGTACATAAAACTTTAAAACCTTTGAATTAAAATATTCCTTTATTTTATCACTTAGCGTACACACATGAGAGAGAAACATTTCAAACTAAAAAGTTAAAACACCTCACTTGTTTTCATGTTATATATATATATATATATATATATATATATATATATAGATACACTTTTACTAAGGGTTAATGTTATATATATATACTTTGAAGGGCTTATGGTTTTTCTAGTTGTACTTTCTTTTATCATATCAAATAGTAATATGCAATGGATTAAATGCTGATATAGTGAATTAAATCTATGTTAATTTTATATAATATTTATTTTTATTCAAATATTTTTTATTCAATTACAAAAATATACAATATTTTAATCCTTACCAAAAAGTGATAATCTAAATCTCTCATAAAGTAGGATCGGAAATCGATAGCATGTAGATAATCTCGGTAAGAGATTACTGGTATTTAAAAGATAACTTTCACAAATGAAATAAAAATTATAATGTTATATGATAGTTAAGATTATGATTATTTATAATATATTATATTATATTATATGAAAATTTAAAATTTATTTAAATATATGGTATATAATAATATTATATTTATGGAGTTTTAGATAGATGGTGATCAAGTGTATTGTTAAGTTACTTTAGATGTTAAGTTATTGGTTTAATTCCTTGTTCTATTCAAGTGTTATTTTTGGATATAACCATGATGTAGTCTCACTAATGCCTAACTTACATGATCATGATGTAGCCTCACCAATGCCTAACTTACATGACCATGATGTAGCATCACCAATGCCTAACTTACTATTATTTTCATGTATAAAAATATAACCATGATGTAATCTCACGAATGTCTAACTTACATGACCATGATGTAGCCTCACTAATGCTTAACTTAATATTATTTTCATATATAAAAAGTAAATATATGTAGTAAGTAAGAAGTATTTAGTTAGGATATGAATTTTATTGAGAGCATTATGGTTTTTTTCATTTTTATTTTTAGTGATAGATGTTTTTTTTCATCTTATTTATTTTAATTATTTGGGGGTGATTAATGTGGAGAGTGAGTGTTTTTTTTTAAGATTGCTTTAAAGTAACGTGAAGAGAGATTTTTTAATATTTGTGTGTTTATTATTTTTAAGATTATTGAAATTTGAAATATAATTATTTATATCTTATTAGTCTATAGGACTCTAAAAATCCATTTGCCTGACCAATTAGTTTAGCATTGACCAATACAACTTATAATGTTTAACTTTGAAAAACAAATATTTATTTTTCAATATTATTGCAAAAAATAATTTTCAAACATTTGATTGAACCATAAACTTAAAGGTATTATTGTAGCCTTTGCACCATGTGGATAACTACCTCATATTTTTTTGCCATAATTTTTGGATGCAGTTGCAATATTTATGTCATCAATTTTATATATTTGTGGAGTGATTTTTCATTGTTAAGATTCATAGGAAAACCAACCAAAATTAGAATCTTCGAAATTTAAGCAAATATTTGCTTAAAAAATTGATAGAAACAAGATGTAAACAAGGAGCCACTGTGGTGGCGCTAGTCCCTGCCGGTTGAGATTTAACTTGTGTTTAATTTGCATTATCATCAGAGCGGGTTTGCATTACTAGTATGTTTTAGGCATGTTTACTTGTATTAAGGTTTAGTGAATTGAATAGCGAATTGTTGTATGGACTTTTTGACTTTATGCAAAGAGTAAAATATAATGAACTTTGCGTTTGTTAAATAAGAATTGTGATAAATGTAAGATTAGTTTTAGATGTAATATTCCAATGTGTCATGATTTAGAAAATGTATAGATTAATAATTAAAATGTAATAAAATTTAAGATTGAATCATGGAAACTTTGACGGGAAAAAACTATAAAAGGTAATAATAATGCATTATAATGTATGAAGAATTAAAGAGTGTAAAAGTAAGTTATGTATTTTAATGGTGCATAAAAGATAGAATTTTGTTATTTTTTTACATTTGAATATTATGGAAATATTCATAAAATGATAATCAGCAAATAAACATTATTATGAATATAAATTTGATAATTAAATCCGTGGTGGAGAGTGTTCAATATTTAGATAAACGATTGTCGGAAGTCAAAGAAGAACTTAAGCATTTAAAAATTATGGAGTCTTGGACCCATGATTGAAAGATTAGATATCTAGTAACATGTTTGGACATAAGCGATAGCATTCAGGTTAATGTCAATGATTGGCGAATTATTTCATGGTCAAAAGAACAAAAGATATATTTATTTTAAAATATTGTTTATCATAACTTTAGTGTGAATTTTAAATTTCTCCAATTACAAATTAGCAAAGAAAATAAACCCTATATCTAATTTCTAATTAGTAATTTGTTGCATTTAATTAATAATTTGTTGTGATGCAAAAGGACATGACTTTTGGTCTTTTTTATAGCTTTGGGTTAGTAAATATTGGATCTAAGTACAATAGCAAAGCAATTTTGATAAGTTTATTTTATAAATTAAAAACTAAAACAAACAAATTAAAATTAAAAAAACATTCAAACTCTACGAGTTGAAATGTAAATTGATCATGATCTGCAAGAAAATATTCATTATCTTTTGGTGTTGTGAAAGGACTTACATCACAGATAAAGAGATGCCATTAAACATAGTTGTTTTTCTATTTTGTGATTATCTTAATAAGGGGGTATAGTTTAATATAATTCATTTATTTGGCATAGCATAGGCATAGGAGGTATGATGACATATAGAATGACGAAAATTGAGATAATTGAAAATAATAAAAAAATGGAGATTGACTATAGCACTTCAAATTACTCTATTTTTTAGTTAGAAATAATGTTTTGGCAGCTTTGATTTTATAAAAGTTATTGTTGGAGAGGTAAATCCCCTCTACGGATAGAGGCGATTCCTACTAGCCCAGCAAGGGTCTAGCAACAATCAAACAATGCTGCTATGCATGTTCCTAATTACGATTAAACAAGAGGTAAAGAGCACCTACTTGGATTCCCGCGCTGTCGTTTGACGAAGAGATGTTGCCTTCGCTCCTTCGCTTTGGCTGGTCACAATCCTCCGCGATCTCCGCGAATAGATACCTGCACGCACGAAGAGGAAAAAAACACAAGCGTGAAATCTAGTAAAAGCAACCATACATCAGTCAGAAAAGATGTAATTCACATTTAGCCATTGCAAGTACAAATGAGAATGGAACAATAATAGCAGTCATCTATTATTAATCAGAATAGAGAAGAGTACAACCAAATGTTCTGACGTCGGTAACCTTCTCAGGAGGGGCCAGTCAACATGTATCTCAAGCATTCACCTTTGAGGATGATTCTCCCAAGACAAACAACTCTCTCTCACATACAAGCAACACAAAACAACCTTCCCTAAGCAATCAATCACTTCCACACCTAGCACACCAAATACCTATAGTAGCAGCAATCTGAGCACTATAAGCTCTATACAATCCAAGCTATTCCAAAACTAGCTGCTCATGGTAATGGTGGAAGTTTATATAGGAGAAGGAGCCTCCTAAAAGGATGGAAGGATGAACTTATCTTCAAGGGAAGTAGTTGCAAAGGGTCGAACAGACATGCCATAGAAGGGAGTCGACATTCACAAAGCTAACAACCATGCCTGGAGTTATCTGGAAGGCTGGTTGTTTGAACAAATTCGCCCAAACTGGATCAGCGCGGATTATGAGGAAACTGACGCAATGTCGCCACGTCTACATAACAGGGACAGTCATGTCAGCGCGGAAGCACACGGGAAAGGCGCGCTGGCGACCAGCGCGGAAAAGTGATGTCCTTCCACGCTGGCAGCGCACAAAATACACTATGGAGCACCAGTCATCGCGGGTATTTTGCAAACAGACGCGCTGATGAATAAAACTTTAGGAAAATGGGTTTTTGGGCCAGTTCAGAAGGCATGAAGCTTAGTGATTGGCACAGCAGGGTGACTGACATGAAGGCAGTGACAAATTACTGTGTAACAGATGCCCCCTAAAGCATGAAGACCGAGAGAGTGGGAGGGGTGAAATGCTTTACAACACACGCCGAACTGGAACACCACCAGGAAGGACCGAAATATCTCTGATAATCAAGTACATGCAGTCTAG
This sequence comes from Pinus tabuliformis, assembly GCA_031772625.1. Taxonomy (NCBI): domain Eukaryota; kingdom Viridiplantae; phylum Streptophyta; class Pinopsida; order Pinales; family Pinaceae; genus Pinus; species Pinus tabuliformis. The sequence continues at coordinate 765,306,883 of CM062816.1, read as the reverse complement.
GCATGGGCTCAGCCATCCAAAAAGACATGCGAAAAGGTCTGTGGAATGGACGCAGCCACCCAGCTAAAGAGACCATAATAATGATAAGGTATGGTCGCAGCCATCCATGAAGACTCAGATATGGGCGCAGCTATCCATCAATGAGTCATGTAATGATCATCCACAAAATCGCAACCTGGACCATAACAGACAGGGATCCAGGGTCTTGCGCTCTGTCCCAATCCGAACAAAGTACAAGTTCAAGCATGTGAATATATGGGTTGAAGTCGAACATGCATGAACATCGTCTGATTACCAGTCAATGATGAAAACTGTTAACAGACGCGAGAGGCACCACCAATAATGACAATGGCCCTCAAGGTACTATAGGTACAATCTGCGGCATGTGAATCAATGAGCTGGTGTCGAACACCCACGGAATCATTCGATCGGAGGCCAATGATGTAAACCTCGCGTCGAACACGAAGAACCTGCCATTGAGGCATGCAGGCTCTAAGGCACCTGAAGGGAGTCCCTAAGTCACCTTCCCGGATAATGAGCTGAAGTCGACAGGAAGTGACCTTGATCGAAGGTGGGCCATAATGTTTCCCACATCATCGACGCGAGACAGAGGAAAAATGATTTGTGTGAGATAGTAGATGAGGTTGTATTATTGCAGAGGTCAACTTCTCTTGAACATATCGGCGGCACTGTAGCGGGTTTGGCAGTATTTGACATCAAATGAGAAAAGGGTATAGTGATGATGGCAATGGGCAGATGAGAGGTCGAATAAGATAACCCAAACCCACGGAGGCCAGTGAAAAACAAGATGAGATGGTCCCACTCAGACACGAAGCAGAAGAGTGCCATGTTCAAGAGCGACATACTGCCGACACGACTATGATTACAGTTCCATTTTCCCCACCATTTCTGGCAGGTACCCCGGTTATTTTTGGATGACAAGCTTGACGGGGATAGCATATGCTTGAAGAGTGTCATTTCGAAAATATCCGATGTCATCAAGTGTTTAACGAGCCTGACAAAGGAAAAACTCGGCGTCTTTTCTTGTTTAGAGAGCCTGAAAAGATAGCAGAAAAGAAGACTCCAGGGGGGTCCTTTTTCGTACAGTTGTGTCTCTCGAGCCCGAAAAAGTATAAAACAATGCTCGAAAGAACCGCCCGACCATTACGATCGAGGAGTACTTTTCGTAAATAGTGTTCTGGACCCGAAAAAGTAAAAAAGCGGTCGAAAACACGTCGTTTTAGGGCCAATAACGAGTGCGAAACGACAAACACCCGGCAATCTTTTTAAGTTACACGGTCGGGAAAAGATCTTAAAATGACCGCCTCTCGTTCCCTTTAACGAGCTGAAAGGAGGCTCGGCCATCTTTTCTTGTTTTATGTCGGAAAAGAGCTCAAAGACGACATTGTTGGGACCAAGTGATTTCAGGACCATGATGATTTTCACCTTTTATTCGAACCTGCACAAGAGCACTACCCGCATAAATCCATTCGATATGTGTAAAAAAAACATATTAAAACATGCATTTGATAAATCTAGGGCTAAATTTATGGCAAAAGATGGTAGAAACCCAAAAATATGGACATTTATGAGTTTTTACTATAAATAGGGGGGGTGAAAAATCATTTTACCATTTTACCATTTCTGGATGTGAAGGACGTGGAGAAGCCAGAAAGTTGACGGAGTGATTTCCAGCTCGTACGGACACCATTCTCCGAACCGTTTCTTCCAGGTAGGTTCTCCTCTCCTTGCCCTGCATTTTGATCATATTTTATAGGATTTTAACGGTCGAATTTGCCCAATTGGGCAAATTCTTGGCGCATGGATGCGCTCTCGGTCAGCGCGGGTTTCCCACGCGGGTCCGCGCTGGTCGAATTAGGACAAAACGTACCAAACTTCGGGTCAGCGCGGAAAACCCGTGTTCTTCCGCGCTGACCTTGAAAAATAACAAAGGGCTGCCATGGCCAGCGCGGCTGTTTTTAAAACAGCTGCGCTGGCGCGGAAATTTTTTTTGGTTTCAATTTGAACGTGAAAAATTTCATGCCAGCACTTCTAATTTCTTTTCATGGCTTGTGCAGGACGCAATGGCTTTCCAATGGCAGGAAAGAGTGCACGAGGTTGAGGACATAGCTGCATTTGCAAGTGTGGAGTGCTGCAATGCCATGCGGGCATGCGGGTTCATGAAGTTCTTCCTCACACCGCGCCTAAGGGCCCAACATGCTCTCCTCGAGCTACTGATCAGGGCATGGAACCCGGTGGATGGGAAATTCACCATCCGGGGCCAAGACATTGAATTCGACCATATGGACATTTTCTTTCTGACTGGGTTGTCACGCCGGGGTGCAAGGCCCATCATAGAGGGACAACGACCTGGCGGCGGTCCTCTAGACGATCTCATGGCTCGAGTATGTCCAGAAGCCGAGAAGACGCGGAGTGGGAAAGTGGTAATCCCCACGGTGAGAAACATAGTCCTTCGCACCATCCTGTTCATGGTGACCCAGGCAGCGGGAAGCATGGCCAACCACGAGGCCTTGAAGACTCACCTTATGCTAGCTCTCGATTTCCTTGAGCCTACTGTGTTCGATTGGGCCACAGCGGTGACCAATAACATGAAGAGGCAGCTCAGCAACTGTCGTCGCGGAGAGACGAAGCAGTTCGGCTACGGGTCTATCCTAGTCCCGCTTATCCTAGAGCGAGTGCCAGCCATGCGGCTGCAGACGATGGCCGTGGATACTCCTAGGGATCCTCGGGAGACGAGGGCCACACGATGGGCTTGCATCATGCCACGCGGAGGTGGTGGCCGGCCACATGCCTGGGGGGCATTCTTCCGGGACTGGCTAGATCAGCAGGTTGTCTTCGTGGAGGACTGGCCATACGCGGGTATGGATTTCCGCAATGACCCTGATATGGTGCTGCCCCCAGGGGAACAGTGGGATGATGCAGGTATAACACTTGACTTTTTGAGTTTTGTAATGTTTTTGAATTTTTCATGTACATGTCCTAATAAATGTCATGGTGTGCAGATGTGGGGCCCACTAGACCGATTGGCCTGGCTGCCGAGGCACGGAGAGAGGGACAGGGAGCTGGAGCCCTGGCCTTAGTCCCTCCAGGGGTTGACACGTCAGAGACTGTAGCTCGCAACCTTGAGGGGTTGCTGGAGGGAGTGCCTGACTACCAGGGGGTCGAGGAGGTCCCTTTAGAGCACCAGATCCATACAGTGGGGGTGGAACCCAGGGTGCACCGCCTTCTGAGGCGGGTAGCACGAGCGGCTGTGTACTACAGAGAGCACCACCCGGCTCAATAGTCGCCTAGGCTTTATTTCCACTGTTATTTTGAGACACATGACTCAGACGTACTGATATTTTGGACATATACACTTATTTTTGAGCGCCTTAGTGCGCCACACGATATATATATATATATACATACCGGTTTTTTGGATGGATCATTGTTACATGTGATGATGTTTTGTTTATGTTATGCAATTGTTCAGTACAACTGTGATCTTATGTATGAATTTGCACGACACATGACCCATGTATTTTATATTTTTAAACAAGCTTAAAGGCACACACATGCACACTATGCTTGAAATGATTTATTTACATATGCTTTACTCTATTATTCTTTCTATGTCTTCTTGTATGATGTTATCTGTTTCGCAAATGTTTGTCTAACACATGATTTGCCAATGCATCGGTCAATGTGTTTAATCGTCTCGGAATATGCTGATATGTAATATAATCAAAGTTCCGTTCCAACAATCTTACACGTAGGTACAACCTTAGTATGCGTTGGTCTCTGACGGAATATCGGCCATTAAGTTGATGGACGACCAGCTGGGAGTCCAGGTTCACCACTAATTCTCGGATGCTGAGGTCAACCGCTTCGGCAAGTAATTCAATTACAGCGCTGTATTCGGCAATATTGTTAGTGGTACGACCTAGGCAGACACCTTGAAGGTCTAACAATTCTCCGTGAGGATCATAGATCACCCACGCCGCAGATGACAAATTGCAAGTGCTGCGGCAGGCGCCATCAGCGAAACCAACATAGGGTGCACTAGACATCTGCACAAGAGAAAGAGAGCACAATAAGAGGCAAAACACGCTTTCACACCAAAGCAAAATAAAATCATGCACAACACACAAAACACACGTATATACAAAGTGAGTGCGCGAAGTTACGCATAATATTTCTTCAGATACAGCCCGTTGCGGGGCTTGTCAAGAGGATTTCCTTCATAATCAATCAACTCATATGCGCCCTTTTGCAAAACTCTTTTCACGATGTAGGGACCTAGCCACATAGATTCGAGTTTCCCTGCCCCCAGCTTATCCTTAGCTTGATCGTAGAGCAGTACTAAATCTCCCTCAACGAAGGAACGAGGATGAATATTCTGGTCGAAGTGAGCCTTGACTCTCTTCTTCTGCGCTTCGATAGCCAAAGAAGCCAAACGACGAGTCTCGTCTAACCGTTCTAGGTAAAGAAGCGGTTCCTCCACCGAAGTGGTGTTGGGGAGTAACTCGACAGCTAATTTTAATGAAGGAATCTCGCATTCGACGGGAAGGGTAGCCTCCAGTCCATAAACCAACTGGAAAGGAGTGAAACCGGTGGCATCCTTCACAGAAGTCCGGTAGGCCCACAAGGCTGGGAAAAGCATAAGGTGCCAGTTAGACTTGTGCGTATTGACGGTGCGCTGAAGCATAGTGATCAAAACTTTGTTCACGGCTTCAACTTGACCGTTAGATTGTGGATAGTACGGTGACGAACTATCTTGGCGCAAGCCTAGTTGGGTCGTTAGCTCCGTCATCATATGATTTCGGAAATGCTTTCCATGATCTGTAACGATAGCCTGAGGGACTCCGAAACGAGTAATGACATGATTGAATAAAAACTGCGCCGCTGTGTAACCGTCTTCGTTTAATGTAGGCATTGCTTCGGCCCACTTGGTGAAATAATCCACAGCAACGATGATGTATCCATGCCCCCCGGCCGAACGAGGGTTACAGGACGTATAATCGATGCCCCACTTGGCAAATGGACCTACGGTGACAACAGGGTGCAGTGGTGCAACAGGTGCACGCATCTTCCGGTGGTAGACCTGGCACTCGTGACATGCACGCACAGCAAGGATGCAATCCTTGAAGATGGAAGGCCAGAAATAACCAGCACGGAGGATCTTCTGGGCGGTAGCATATCCGGACATATGGCCGCCACAAGCGCCGGAGTGGCAGTCATTCAAGACTCGCTCAGCCTCCTCGAGAGTTAAGCATCGGCGAAGAACAGAATCGACGCCGAGGCGGTACAGGGTATCGCCCAAGATACGATATGGTTGAGCTTGGTGACGAATTCGTCGTCGAGCATCTTTCGATACGTTTGGACGGAACGAAGACGTTTGTAAATATACGATAATATCCCCGTACCACGGGTCGAGGGTACTGATGAGAAACAAAGTTTCATCCGGAATATGCTCCTCTGAGCGGGATGGTGCAGAGTGAGATGGTAAGGAACAAAGCAGTTCAGCAAAGACCAGAGATTTCTTAGACTTGGCCGTAGTGAATTCCAAGTCGAACTCTTGGAGGATTACAATCCACTTCGAGTATTTGCCCCCCAGCAGCTGACGTGACAAAATGTAGGTCATGGGGTTGCAATCAGAGATCACGGTCGTTGTGCGCAACAGGATATAATGACGGAATCGTTGGACGGCACAGACAGCTGCCAATGCCAACTTTTCAACATATGCGTAGCGAGTTTCCGTATCCAGAAGGTTGCGACTAAGATAATAAATAACATGCTCGGTGCCAGCATCATCGTCCTGCACTAGAACCATACCGATGGTGGTGTCAGCGGCAGCTAAATAGAGAATGTAGTCGCGGTGATAGTTCGGAGGTCTTAAGAGCGGAGCTGAGACAAGAAGGTCTTTAAGGCGCTCAAAAGACTCCTGGGCGATGGCATCCCAACGAAAGGGTGTGTCTCGCTTTAATAACCGCGTGAAGCCTTTAGCCACCTCGGCATAATTCGGGATAAACCGTCTGAGAAAATTAGCTTTCCCTTGCAAGCTCTGCAATTGCTGCAAAGAGGCAGGGGGAGGAAGATTCAAAATGGCCTCGAATTTCAGGGGATCCAGACGGATGCCTTCCCGGGAGACGATAAACCCGAGTAGTTGGCCAGCTTCCACGCAGAAGACACATTTGTGCGGATTAAGTCGAATACGGTAGTGTCGACAGCGGAGGAAGATTTCGCGTAAATGAGATGGATGGTCTTGACGTTTAGCTGAATGAGCTGGGAGGTCATCCAGGTAAGGCTGTACGATGTGTCGGATATCATGAAAAGCATACGACATCGCACGCTGGAAAGTGGCACCGGCATTTTTGAGACCGAAAGGGAGCTTCTTATAAGCAAAGGTACCCCAAGGACAAATGAAAGCTGTCTTGTGCTGGTCTGCGGGGGCTATGTTGATCTGGTTGTAACCAGAGAAGCTGTCCATAAAGGAATAAATTTCGCTTCCCACGCAGTCATCAATAAGCTGATCAATAAAAGGCGTAGGAAAGTTATCTTTTGGACAAGCGCGGTTGATATCGCGGTAGTCAACACAGACCCGAATAGTACCCTGCTTTTTATTCACAGGGACTATGTTAGATACCCATTCCGTGAGAGGAATGGCATAGATGAAACCAGCTCGAAGAAGCTTTTCAACCTCGGCCTTGATGGCTGCTGCCTTTCGAGGGTGCACATGACGTAAACGCTGACGGACAGGCTTGGCGCCTGGATAAGTAGGATTTTCGTGCACCACAATACTAGGGTCGATGCCGGGCATTTCCTCGTAAGACCATGCAAAGACATCCCGGAATTCACGAAATAAAGCGGTATAAAGTTGAACTTCCTCAGGAGTGCATGTGACTCCAATGAAAATATTCTCGACAATCCCTGGTTTGACAGAGATGTAGATTGGCTGGGTTTGCGTTATATTTCCCAAATTGCCTTTCGACGACACTTGATATAGTTGGACAGGCGTTTGGAGAGGCGGAGATGGGACACATGAAGCAAACCACTCGAGACATGCGGCTGTTTCCGGATGGGGAGGGAGAAACGAAGAGCGATGGTGGTGATCTGACCAAGGGAGCTCTTCTAGAGACATAATCTCTATAATGGCCTCATCGGACGGGAAAATCTCTTTCAAAGGGTCCAAAGTAGGCTCATCTCCTAACCATGGGAAATGATCATATGAATCGGGAACACTGCTTGGAAGAGCAGGTTCCGGGGGTGGAGCCGATGCAGCGACAATCTCGATGTAATTGAGCTTGGCGGGACTCAATGGCATCATATCGCCCCAAGAGTCTTCCTGATTCGGGGGAGGAAGAACCCATGGATCTGAACGTACAGAGATCATATTGATAGAGGCGAAATTGGGAGGTGGGAGGGGAAAAACTCCCATCAAAGCAGGATCCTTGAAAAGTCCGGCTCCCACACATTCTAAGGACTTGGAGGTATGCTCCACAAATGGCACATTACCTTCGGAGGAAGAGGCGAAGAAAGAGAGCTGGTCCACCGTGACAATCTTTCCTTGGTGAGGGAAACGAATGACACGGAATAAGGAGGACGCTACGGCCTGCATGGCATATGTCCAGCTGCGGCCGAGGAGGAGGTTGTACGTGAGATTTGCGTCAACGACCTCTACCTCTACTTCGACTGTCTTGCCTTCTAAGGAAATGGGTAAACGTTGGAGAATACCGTAAGGGTGAGATTCTCTTCCATCGAACGCTTCTAGGGTCGTAGGAGACAGACTCAGAGCGGGGGAACCAATAGCCTTCCAGCAAGCGACTGACATGCTACAGGTTGAGGCACCTTCATCAATAACGGTACGATGAATCGTTTTGCTATTAATGATGACCTGGATAAGGAATGCTACTTGGTGAGGCAGTCTCTGGGAAAAACCCTCGAGATCAAAAGTAATCAAATCCGAATCTGCCGGGTCGATGCCACCAATGGCTGATAGAAGGGACTTCCTCTGTGAGGGGCAGCTCTGGAGGACTTCTAACGCGGACATAGCAGACGGAGCCTGAGCTAAGTCCTCGAAAATGCTATAGTGCTGGGCGGCACGAGCATTGGGGTTATAGGATGACTTCCTGAGTACACCTTTAGGAGGGGGTCGGGGGATCGTCTCAGCGCTGGGCCGTTCGATGTGAAGGGGACCAGAACTGGACGGAGGAGCGCTGGAGGGAATCTCCGGCTCCTTCCCAGCTGAAGAAGGATAATCTTTTGCTCGAGTCGAAACATGGATGGGAATGGTGCCAGCCATGAACACTTGAGAACCGAACGAGGAAGGGGACTGAGAGGGGTGAGCCACCTGATGCGTCTGTTGGGAAGGGAAAGGTTCTTTCAACACGGCAGGAGGTCCAGGAGTGCCTTTCAATAACCGACTAACCTCGGACCGCCTAGGGAAGTCTTTGGTATAGTGATCCTCCTCACAGATGAGGCAAGGATACTTAGGTTTTCGCTTGGCTCCATCTTCAGATGAATTTTTAGAAGGTTCCTGCTTGGGTTGTTTATTCTCATTTTTCGGTTTTCCTTTCCCCTTCCCTTTCCCTTTCGAGGATTTGTCCGCCGCGGTGGACTGAACGGCGTTAACCTCTGAGGTACTAACAGAATTCGATGGGCCCTGAGAAGCATTTTCATTGGAAGCATTTTGCTTTTGCTTTCCAGGGTTTGCGGAGGATTTCTTCGACGACGAATTGACAGAGCCAATGACTCCATCTACTGATGGTTTCGGCGGAGCCTTGGTCTACCCAGGCCTCGGAGCATCTGGCAAATACTCATATAGGGTACCTGACTGAGAATAGACTAAGTCTAGGTACTGAGCTCGCGCGATCGCTTGCTCTTCAGTTACACAAGCTCCCATGGCAATATCTTTTGCAATTTTGGGCACAAAGGAGGTTGTAAACCAGTCGGTCAGGAGTTGATCAGGAATCCAGAATTTGATCAAACGACGACGCCTTCTCCATTCATGTATATGATCAGAGATGTGCGTAGCCGTGTCCTGTTTCAAAGACGTGAGGAGATTAGTCCCAGTCTCGTACCGAATGGGCAACTGAAAATGGGTTAAAAATGCCATAGCTAACGAGTTGAAGTCTTGAAACATACCGCGATTCAGCTCAATATACCATTTGGCAGCTGCACCGGTGAGAGTCCTCTGAAAGAGGCGAAGCCGGATAGAGTCATCAAGCCATGAGTTCGATGAACACCAAAGATGATAAGTCATAACATGTGCTTGAGGATCCTCTCCTGCCTTACCGTCAAACTTTGGACAATCACCAGGTATTTTAGTTGGAACCGGCGGCCAATATGGATTATGCAAAATGGGATCATTTGTTAACTTGGACACATCCAGAAGTTCCAACGTCGCTAAAAATGGCAGCTGAGGATTAAAGGACATCCGAGGCTGAGGGTTCGAGGCAGTATTAGGGTTCCAACCAGATGGTGGTTGTCCCCAAGGATCTTGTCCAGATGGACCTGGCCCGAAAGGGCCTGGAGCATAAGAACTTTGTCCCGACGGACCTGGCCCGAAAGGGCCAGGCGCATAAGGACCTTGTCCCGACGGGCCTGGCCCAAAAGGGCCGGGCGCGTAGGGACCTTGTCCAGAGGGGTTCTGTCCATACGGATTTTGTCCATATGCGGACGATTGACCCTGATACTGCCCCCCAGCACCCCATGTATTAGCAGCTTGGCCCGCAGGTGCACCATATTGATAGTTTTGGTAAGGAGTGACCTGTGGTTGCTGATAATTTTGATAAGGAGCAAACTGATTTTGCCCCTGGGGTTGCTGGTAGCCATATGGTTGCTGGGCCCCATACGGAGCCTGATAGGCAGGCTGCGTTTGGTAAGGAGGTTGATAACCTGTTTGAGTTTGAGGCCCAGGGTAATGCCCTTGAACCGACTGGGGTTGAACCATCTGTCCCGAAGGTTGACTTGGTTGGATTTGAGATGGGCCTGGTTGGCCAGCAGGATAAACTTGCTGGGTACCAGGTTGTCCATGTGCCACCAAGGGTTGTCTTTGCGGAACGGATGACTGAGCTGGCTGGATAGCTGGTTGACGCCGAGGTTGGCCAGCTTGTCCAGCTGGACGATTAGGGCAGACAGCGGGTTGACCTTGCTGCGTAGAAGGTTGGCCCGTTTTCCCCCCAGGGTGACCAGACTGAGCAGAGGGCTAGGCTTGCTGCATAGCAGGCTGCCCTCCTTGGTGCATAGGATGAGCAGAGGGTTGGCCTTGCTGTATAGCAGGTTGCCCCCCTTGCCCAGAAGGATTCATGGATTGAGCAGTGGGTTGACCCTGCTGAACATAGGGTTGCCCACCCTGCCCAAGAGGATATCCCTACTGGACTGCTGGTTGATTTTGAGGATTGTAAACTGACCGAGTTTGTCCAGATGGGTACCCTTGCTGGAAACCGGGTTGGCCTTGCTGAACGTAAGGCTGCCCTGGTTGTCCAGTTGGGTAACCTTGCTGAGTACCAGGTTGCCCTGTATACCCAGTAGATTGACCTTGATATGAATACGATGGACCTCCGATGGCCGAGGGTTGTACCTGTGGGCCCCCAGATTGTCCTGGGTAAGGCGGGCCATAAAGTGGTTGCCCTTGAGGGGTTTGCACATAAGGCGGCTGGCCTTGATTGGGTGGTCCTTGAGGCTGCACGGGAGGATCCCGGTTCCCATAAAAAACATGAGAGTTGGGATCGTACCTCATTTTCAAAGGTTCCTCGTTCTCTTCGAAAGGACGATGAGGGAGGATCGAAACGTTCTCGAGGTACTGACCATTCGCATCATAATAAAAGAACGGACCTTCGTAATCTGGATCCGTAATAGGCTGCCCAAAGGCATCGTACGGCCCCGATCCTGGAACACCGCCAGAAGAGGGTTGAGCACTTTGGGCAGGGTCGATGACTCTAGACAAAACCTCAGGTTGGCTACTATTCACTTGAGCGTGAGAAGAGCCAGCTCCTGGGTTTGTAGATGAAGATGCTGTGACAGCACTAACGACTGGAGTAGAATAGGCCACACAAACAGTTGGAGTTGTGGGAACTGAGGTAACCGATGTGGTATGAGGTTGTGAAACAAAAGGCCCAGTGGTAGGAGTGACATTAGGATCCCACATAGTCGATGCAGGCATTTTAGCAGCCATCTTATCCCTCATTTGTCGATATCGAGGAGGGAGGGAGGCAGAGGCTGAGATGGGAGTAGAGACGCTCGAAACCACAGGTGTTTCACTGACACTGGGAGATGTCTCCCCCGAGGTAGACATTGGAGACGACATACCGGGAGGGGTATGAAAAAGGTCTTCGTCGCCTTCCCAAGAAGGGCTCCAATCTTCTACGTAATCCGCGTCGCCTGGGGCACGTACGTTGATGGGCTGGATACTCGGAATAACAGGAAGAGTATCGCTTACAACTGGTACCTCGGGAGCAACCGAAGATGGAGAGCCTTGATCACTTGGATCGGGGGTGGACGGGTCAGCCAGGATGACAAACCCCACACAAAAACCTAAGGGAAACTACCGATAGAAAACCCTACTCAAACTAGCGCACACAAGATCTAACAGGAAATGTTATCGTGGCCGAATAAATTTTTTAAGACATTGGAATTAGACTTGACCTTTTCATGTTTCAAGAGTCGAGAAAAGGACGAAAAGATGACTCCAGTCTCCTTCGAATGTTTAATGAGCACGAAGTGACAAGACGCTCACTTACACCTTTTCATTTAGGGAGTCCGAAAAGGATCAAAAGTGACTGCTCTGGAGATTCTAGGTAAAAGGTGTGCCAGACTTTTCGCAAAACCACAGAATACTTTTTAGGGTACAGGTGGTCAATCTTCGTGAATGCTGTGTTCACTGCATTGCGAATCGTAAGGCGGCAGACTCGGCTTCCTATGGATCAAGGATAAAAGCCTAGTGGGGTCTCCCTATATACGCGACGGTACGTGGGAGCACAGTCCATGTTAGACCACTATCGAGTCACAGAAAGAGGAATCACCCAACCGTAATGTGAAACAACAGTGACTATGTTTAAAGACGCCGGAACACGTCTCTAACCTAGACCTCTAGATGTTTCCGTTTAGTTCCAATGCGTTTTTAGATTCATTCGGTTCATTTTATAGTTGATCTTGAGATTAAGTTTCGATTTCAGGTCCAATCGTATGTTCTCTCACAATTACCTAGATGCAAACTACATGCCAAAGAGAATCATTTTGTTCGATGAATTCCAGCTATGGAAGGGTAAAGAGATTTCAATAAAACAAAACGAACACAATCAATCAAACAGCCTAATGCAACTAAAAGCGAGGAAAGGAAACCTTTTTTTTTGAAAATGCAAATCAATGAAACATTCTTTTCCTTTTCAATTTTTAAAAGCAAAGCCACTAGTTTGATTTTCTTTCAGTGACACAAAGCATCTAAAATAATTTGGAGGAACTAGAACACCAAGCAAAATGCAATTGCCTAATGAAAGCACACAAAGTTCCCAAAACACTCAACAAAGATTTCCAAATCGACGGGAAAATCAAGTTCCGCACGAGCTATGTGATCTAAGCTCGTCAAGACAAGCAAGGATTGAAACAAGGGGGAAAGCGAGAAATTGCACGGAAACACCACCAAAAACACTCCAACAATCGCTGAAGAAGTGCACTCAACAAATCTGAAGTTGGCTGGTCAAACGAGAAAACAAAATCCTTACGGAAGGCTTGACACACACACGGCCACTAGATACCCTAGGGCTAGAGTGCAAAATCAACAAAAAAGGGCAAACACCCGAAGCATGAGAGTTACAACCAGTCAATTAGAGACTCAAAACCATTCAGCAATCGAAAAAGTGACGGTGTAAACACAAACCAAGCAGCGAAAGCAAAAGGGAAGGTATCCGCAAAACCAAAAACTAAGCAAAAACGGAACCCTATGGATCCAGACTCCGCAATCAAGGAGTTCAGAGTTCAGACAGTGAAAAGCAAGTCACAAAGCAGGTGGAGAGAAGAAGGGATAGTCAAAGCAAGAGGTTCAGGAGGCTATTTCGGTCAAAAATGAACTTTACAGGACCAGCGCGGGTAGTCTTCAGCAACTCGGCGCTGATAGGAGGAGGCCTGTAGCAACTTTGCGACGTCAGCGCGGAAGGACAAGGATAAAGCGCGCTGTCTTAGAAAAACGAGGTCAACGCGGAAAGAAACCACACAGACGCGATGACACAGATCACAAAGAAGCGGGGGCGCGATGCCAGCGCGGAAGGACATGAATAAAGCGCGTTGTCTCTAAAAACGAGGTCAGCGTGACTGTTAGACTTAAAGGTGCGATGAAAAGGATACCAAAGGAACAGGGGCGCGATGCCAGCGCGACTGTTCTGAATTAAAACGCGCTGAGGATGAAAAACAAGCAAAGCCAAAGCAAAAACTTCCCAAACCAAAGGCAAGAGCCTTCTAACAATCAAGACACTTCCCAGATGTACCCAGAAAGTTTATAAGCAGAGAGACAATCCCAGAATCTCGGAAAAAGAGACCAATCAAAGTCAAACACAAAAGTGGACTCAAGAGACAAAAAGGCTGATCCCCAGCGGAGTCGCCAAATTGTTGGAGAGGTAAATCCCCTCTACGGATAGAGGCGATCCCTACTAGCCCAGCAAGGGTCTAGCAACAATCAAACAATGCTGCTATGCATGTTCCTAATTACGATTAAACAAGAGGTAAAGAGCACCTACTTGGATTCCCGCGCTGTCATTTGACGAAGAGATGTTGCCTTCGCTCCTTCGCTTTGGCTGGTCACAATCCTCCGCGATCTCCGTGAATAGATACCTGCACGCACGAAGAGGAAACAAACACAAGCGTGAAATCTAGTAAAAGCAACCATACATCAGTCAGAAAAGATGTAATTCACATTTAGCCATTGCAAGTACAAATGAGAATGGAACAATAATAGCAGTCATCTATTATTAATCAGAATAGAGAAGAGTACAACCAAATGTTCTGACGTCGGTAACCTTCTCAGGAGGGGCCAGTCAGCATGTATCTCAAGCATTCACCTTTGAGGATGATTCTCCCAAGACAAACAACTCTCTCTCACATACAAGCAACACAAAACAACCTTCCCTAAGCAATCAATCACTTCCACACCTAGCACACCAAATACCTATAGTAGCAGCAATCTGAGCACTATAAGCTCTATACAATCCAAGCTATTCCAAAACTAGCTGCTCATGGTAATGGTGGAAGTTTATATAGGAGAAGGAGCCTCCTAAAAGGATGGAAGGATGAACTTATCTTCAAGGGAAGTAGTTGCAAAGGGTCGAACAAACATGCCATAGAAGGGAGTCGACATTCACAAAGCTAACAACCATGCCTGGAGTTATCTGGAAGGCTGGTTGTTTGAACAAATTCACCCAAACTGGATCAACGCGGATTATGAGGAAACTGACGCGATGTCGCCGCGTCTACATAACGGGGACAGTCATGTCAGCGCGGAAGCACACGGGAAAGGCGCGCTGGCGACCAACGCGGAAAAGTGATGTCCTTCCGCGCTGGCAGCACACGAAATACACTATGGAGCGCCAGTCATCGCGGGTATTTTGCAAACAGACGCGCTGATGAATAAAACTTTAGGAAAATGGGTTTTTGGGCCAGTTCAGAAGGCATGAAGCTTAGTGATTGGCACAGCAGGGTGACTGACAGGAAGGCAGTGACAAATTACTGTGTAACAGTTATTATGTTGATAGAAAATCTTCGGCATAATCACATAATCAATCTTGTGTCGACGCGTTTCGAACCAACCAGTGTGGTTCATCGTCAGGACAAGTTGAGGAACTAATCTGGCTTAGCGTGAATAAATAGTGTGTGCAGAGACTCCAACGGCTATAATGTTAACGGCTACTTTTGACCGAATGAACATGGTCAAACCACCAACCTCGGTAATAGGCATAATATTATTATTATCCAAAGATCAAATTCCGTTGGTCATTATATATAGTAATTAATCTATATTTAATTCCTATAAATACAAGTACTAATCTATATTTAACGCGTCGACACAAGATTGATTATGTGATTATGCCGAAGATTTTCTATCATATTATGGATCACAGAAGTCTAAATTCCTTAGTTATTATGTTATTAAACTTTATACGTGGTGAAAAGAAAGGCTTGCCTTGGGATAAGCTAATTATTGCAGGTTAACACAACTAGGAGAAATGATATTACATGTTATAAATTATGAAAGTCATATTCAATTAATAGTGTTTTAAAAAATAGATAAGAGTTCATTTCAATGTGGGAATCTTTTTATTCAAGGAATTTTATTTCTTTGTGATTGGAAGTGTAATCTTTGCATTATGAATACTGAATAATAAAAATATTATAGGAAATTTATAGTTAGTTAAAACTATAAATAGTTTAATAGTTATAATTAAATATGAATGCATAAGCAGTATTTAATATTATATGGCTAATTTAAATTATAAAATGCATTATTTGTTTAAACATTAAAGATAGAGTGTGATATTATAATTAAATAAAAATAAATAATAAGAATATTTTTATTTTTTAAAAGTTATTATGTTATTAAACTTTATACCTGGTAACAAGAAAGTAATACAAGTGGAAGGAATGATATTACATGTTATGAATTATGAAAGTCATATTCAATTAATACTGTTTTAAATAAGAAATAGATAACATAATTTTATTTCTTTGTGATTGGAAATGTAGTCTTTCCATCATGAATACTGAATAATAAAAATATTATAGGAAATTTATACTTAGTTAAAACTATAAATAATTTAATAGTTATAATTAAATATAAATGAATAAGCAGTATTTAATATTATATGGGTAATTTAAATCATAAAATGCATTATTTATTTAAACAATGCAAGATAGAGTGTGATATTACAATTAAATAAAAATAAATAATAATAATATTTTTATATTAGATCAGAGATATTGAAATTTAATTAAACATTAGCATAATGAATCAAGAGCCATAGAGACAATAAAAAGTGCCAATGCAATTTTTATTAACTAATAATTAATGCATTAAACATTGGCATAATGAAAAAATATTGGACCAGAGATATTGAAATTTAATTAAACATTAGCATAATGAATCAAGAGCCATAGAGACAAAATAAAAACTGCCAATGCAATTTTTATTAAGTAATAATTAATGCATTAAACATTAGCATAATGAATCAAGAGCCATAGAGACAAAATAAAAACTGCCAGTGCCAATTTTTATTATTAACTAATAATTAATGCAACATTCCACTAGATGAATGTTCACATACAAGATGATCATTTAAGAACATAGGATTTGTGCTGTAACATTTTGCCTTCTGTCAATACAATGTCATTTTGCCAGCAATGACAGCAGTTCATTCCAAGTCTGCATGTTTCAAGAATTTCAGTTGAAGGGGATCCCATGGAATTTGCGGAAATTTATGCTTCTTTATACTAGCTTAACTGCTGAATTTTAACAAGATCATTTCCAGACTTTCCTAGAATGGCTGCAACTATGTGTTCAGATGTTACAACTTCAACTATGCGTTCAGATCTTACAACTTCAACTGTAGTTTTTGTGATAAGCTGACCAGCTGCTGTCACACTGCCAAAGGTGATATACAATGTCAACGACATTAGCACAGAAATACTGATCAGCAAAAGCACTATGATAGTAGCAATTGACAAAATTTTGCAAATGTTATGTACCTTTCAAATCTGGCAGAAGTCTGTTGACAAAGAATTGGGCCTTCAAACTCAGAGAAATTGCCAATACTGTTTATATTGCGATTTGACTGAATTTTGAAACAAAGCATATAGTTAGTTAGTACTGCAGGGGTTCATGTTTGCAGACAGATTTATGGTTGTCACACTGCCAAAGGTGATATACAATGTCAAGGACATTAGCACAGAAATACTGATCAACAAAAGCACTATGATAGTAGCAATTGACAAAATTTTCCAAATGTTATGTACCTTTCAAATCTGGCAGAAGTCTGTTGACAAAGAATTGGGTCCTCAAACTCAACTTCAACTGTAGTTTTTGTGATAAGCTGACCAGCTGCTGTCACACTGCCAAAGGTGATATACAATGTCAAGGACATTAGCACAGAAATACTGATCAGCAAAAGCACTATGATAGTAGCAATTGACAAAATTTTGCAAATGTTATGTACCTTTCAAATCTGGCAGAAGTCTGTTGACAAAGAATTGGGTCTTCAAACTCAGAGAAATTGCCAATACTGTTTATATTGCGATTTGCCTGAATTTTGAAACAAAGCATATAGTTAGTTAGTACTGCAGGGGTTCATGTTTGCAGACAGATTTATGGTTGTCACACTGCCAAAGGTGATATACAATGTCAAGGACATTAGCACAGAAATACTGATCAGCAAAAGCACTATGATAGTAGCAATTGACAAAATTTTGCAAATGTTATGTACCTTTCAAATCTGGCAGAAGTCTGTTGACAAAGAATTGGGTCCTGAAACTCAGAGAAATTGCCAATACTGTTTATATTGCGATTTGACTGAATTTTGAAACAAAGCATATAGTTAGTACTGCAGGGGTTCGTGTTTGCAGGCAGATTTATGGTTAATTATCTTAAATAGAAATTTAATTGAATCAAGGAATCTGCTTTTGTTGTAAGAAATCAAAATCAAAAAGTAGCAACAGAGGGACAGTAGAGGAATTGTTGGCAAATGTTGGAAAATGTCAGAGGGAGATCAAGAACTGCATACAAAATTGGTGCAGTTGTTTGCTGTGGATTGCCTGAAATTTCAATCAGTGATTCAGATATTCCTGGTCTAACTTCAAGAAGATTAACTTTGGCATCAGAAATCTGACCATACAAAGAAAACATGATCAGGTAAATAAAGTGTGTTCATAGCAACGCGTCAACAATTGAGCTTGTTATTCGAGCATGCAAGAGTCCATGGTTATTTGAGCATTATAAGTTAATGGCATTCTGGTTGAATACTGAGGGTTTGTCTTAGCTGTGGTTGGCATGCGCTATGGTGGTCTGATTGGCGGCCAGCTGTTCCTGCTCGAGATGCTGGAAAGTTCGGCTTGGGTTTTACTGTCTTCGTGGCCTTTGGGTTGGTATTGTTACTTGCTTGTTTAGCTTTGCAGTCTGTGTGATTTTTCGTCTGTGGTGGAGTTCCTGGTCGCTCGGATATTGTTACTTGCTTGTTTAACTCTGCAGTCTGTGCGATTTTTCGTGTGTGGTGGTCTTGTGGGCGGACAACTGTCCCTGGTCGAGATCCTGAAAAGTTACTCGACTTGGGTTTATTGTCTCTTCGTTTCCCTCAAGAGTCCATGGCTATTTGAGCATTATAAGTTAATGGCATTCTGGTTAAATACTGAGGGTTTCTCTTATCTGCATGGCTTTTATGAGCGATATAAGCTAAGTCGAACCAAGGTTTTGGAGGTTGGAAAGGTTGGTTTTGGGGGTGGAAAGGTTTTGGGTTGTTATTGGGGGCCTCGCATCGTTGGAGGTGAAGGGCAGGTGGTCCGGTGACTCCCAGGCCGTTATGTAACGTTGGTATGAATCGGACTGTGTTCGCGCCCTTTGGATTATTATTGATACTTGGTTGTTTAGCTCTGCAATCTCTGCGATTTTTTGTTTGTATTTGTTGTATTGTCTGTGCTGAAAACACAATGCAGTTTCTGGCGGCCGTGATGCTGTGGACTTGTCTTAGCTACATGGGTTTTATGGAAATTTCTGTAAATGTCGGTTTCGACCGGCATTTGGAACGAGACAACCTGAGTCAAGCTATGGAGTGTATTCAAGGTTTTTCGGTTATGGATCTATGGATATTCGACTTTGATATTACTCCTAGAACGGAAGGTTGCTTTGTTGACTAAAGCTGTATAAGACTAAAACACATGCCTAAGATGGCTTACAGCTTTGCAATGTTGACGAGATCTGTTTTGATTTGCAAAAACAGTTTATTAGAAAGTGAGTATTGTACATACCTCAACCAATTGATCAGTTTCGAAAGCACACCGAGGAAGCTGTTCTCTTTGTAATATTCTAATATTGGCAGCTGTTGTGTGCCTCATATCAGAAGTCGGTACAACATCCCTGCCAATTAGACAACACAATTTCAAAATAAGATCAACTTGCTGAAACGTACTTTATCATATGCAATCCTATTACTGGTTAGGAACTGTATCTGCGATCAAACTTCAGATTCACGCTAACTAGCTAAACATGAGAATGCAGAAGGAGAGATCAAAAGTGTGAGGCTACAAAGCCATAAACTTTTGGCACAAAGCCTGTAGCATGTGCTTTTCAATGAGGTCTAATAGAAACATTGGCTGAAAATATTGCAGAATGCTGAGGATGTAGGCAATTAAATGCAAAGAACCGACTAGAAATTTTAGGCACGCGTTTCATAAAAAGTTTTAAGTCCCCTTGCCGAAGTACTCCAAAGTAGCTTCTGCATAGACAACACTGTGTGTGAAGTGCACTTCAAATGATATAAAAAATGAAATGGGTTGAGGTAAACTTACTGCTTGGACATTCTTTATCATGGTTATTTTAAAACGCCAAATAAACCTTATTCTCCGCCCCGTAAACCTTAATTCGACTTAGGAAAAACGCCAAATATTTCCAAATATCGTCGCGGTCAACCCAAAGTCAGCGATCTATCGATCGCTTATAGTCCCCGGCAGGGACTAGTAACTATGTGTCATGATCTTTGTTTTTTTATTCTCGAGTCAAATGAATGCAATTAAACTAAAACAGAATGCACACAGAATCCAGACTAACACGTAGCAAAGTTTTAGAGACATATATGTAAAAGCAAGTGAAACAGAAAATAAACGTACTTTCACGTTGAACTGTGAGCGGTTCTGTTTTAGAAGATAAAGAATTGCAAAAAAGTCATTTCTATCTATATCTGAATCCAACAGAATTTGATGCGGTGCTCCATGCGATGGAAAAATTTGACAACTTAGGTAAGCCAACAGAAATATTTGGGAAAGAATAAACACATGTAACATCATCATGATGCTCTGTGACGAGTTGCATTTTGTATCATCAAGTGCACTTGCTCATGCAAATAAACTAGTTGAGTCAAAACAGTAGTCAAATTATGCAAGACTGAAATAACATGGAAGTGTAATCTAAAACATCTGAACTCAATTTTGCATCTAATAATATGTTGAGCCATAAATAAAACAAAGATGTTTGGATAAGGTATTTGCAAAAAAACCTGAAATAGTTGCAAACAGAAAGAAGCATCAAATAGTTGCAGATTGCACTTGCCTTATGTGAGCAGGGAAGAACACAATTTCAATATAAGATCAAGCTGCTTAAAGGTGTTTTATCGTATGCGATGCTATTGCTGGTTACAGAATTGTATTTGCGATCAAACTTCAGATTCACGCTAACTTGAGCCTCCTTCTACCCTGATTGACGCTGTTTTTCTTTTGATGCATCACCAAGTAAAACAGAACGTCAACAATGCAGCAGAAGATTCAAACTGATATTAAAGTGGTTTCCAACATTAATGCAATTGATATATCTAGTCATTTAGCTAACCAACGTATGCAAAAGGTATCACCCCATAAACCTCGTTCAGACTCCTTTATATTTGTAGATGCAGAATAATGCATTTTATGAAGATATGTACCAATATCATTAACACGATGTAACTCGTATAGGAACTAAGGTGCTAGTTCATATTGATATGACTGTATTGCTTCAACGTTATTGTTCTTTAAGCAAAAAAGAAAGTGGTCTATTAACGCATTTCGCAATTCATTTGAAGTATAACGAAAATGTAGAAGCATTTCGCAATTCATTTGAAGTATAACGAAAATGTAGAAGCATTTCGAACGAGTCAAATAGACAATCTCCTACAGTATATGAAAATGCATTTAGTCTAAAAAGACCATTTCTTTTTAATACAATATCAATGTTGTCAGGAAAAATGCATTGCAATCTGAATTTGTAATTGTCAACATCTATTATTTCTTCCATTATGTGCAATTTCTTACCAGGGTTGGCTTTTGCAGTTGTCTTGTACAGCTTTGCAAAAAAATATTGATGAAACTAGCAAAAACTGAACATGGCTGACATTGATAGGCCACCAAACCCCCCTGAAGCTTCTCAACACCAAAGTGTTTCCCAAAGAACGATGTCCCTTTTTCAACAAAACTACTAATGCAAACATTTGCAGTTTCGTTGAAAAAGGGAGATCGTTCTTTGGGAAATACTTTCGCGTTGAGAAGCTTCACGGGGGTTTGGTGGCATGATCTGACATATATACATTTAAATATAGATATGTAAAAAGAGGAGATATATATAGTAAACATTAATATTTTAAATAGCAAATAGCATATTTGTATAGTTGCCATACATACCTTTTCAAAGCAAGCGGTTGGGTTGCCTTTCCTAATTGAGTTATGTGGTCTATTTCTTCAGTTGTTTGTTTTCCTTTTCCAGGATTTATGCTATGTTATAGAATAGGAACATATATTTAGTTCAATTTCAAAGAGCATATAGAAGTAAAGAGTTAACAAGGAACATTAAAACCATAGAAGCATACATATGTAAAGATAGAATGGATATATACTAAACATTAACATTCTAAATACAAATTGGCATATTTGTATAGTTGTTATAGACATACCTTGCTGAACATTATCATTCTAAATACAAATCAGCATATTTGTATAGTTGTCATAGACATACCTTTGCAAAACAAGTGGTTGGCTTGCGCTTTCTAATTGCGTTATGGATTCTATTTCTTCAATTGTTTCGTTTCGTCTCTGAAGATTTAGGCTATGTTATAGAATACTAACATATATCTAGTGCAAACTAGAAGAAGAAACTGAACAAGAACATTAAAACCATAGAACCATACATATGTAAAAATAAAAATAGAATGCATATATAGTAGACATTAATATTCTAAATACAAATTACCATTTTTGTGTAGTTCTCATAGACATAGCTTTGCAAAACAAGTGATTTGTTTGCGCTTTCTAATTGGCTTATGCATTCTATTTCTTGAATTGTTTCATTTCCTTTTTCAAGTTTTATGCTATGTTATAGAATAGCAAGACATATTTAGTACAAGTCAAAAGAACATATGAAAGTAAAACTTGAACAAGAAGACAAGATGCATGATCCATGGAAAAGGAAAGGCAAAAAGAATATACTGTGTTTGTTTATGTTGCATGTTGTTGTTCTTTTTTCTTGGTTGTTCTGTTCAATTGAAAAGGGTTTTACTAGTAGAATCTGCATGCATAAATAGATGGGGTCATATCTGCAAATTTATGATAGGATAGTTCTGTTCATTAATTGAAAAGGCTGTCTCTGGCATAAGTTGCATTGATCAATACAGAACGCCATATATGCAAATGTAGAATAGAATGCATAGTATGTATGTTGTTATCACTTCGTTTACCACAAAAAGATATTGTAGTATGCTTTAGTAAAATAGATATGATAAAAGCAATGAGATATTGCAAAAATGTCAAAATTTGGAATTTTGTAAACTGTTTCATGTGTGTATCATAGGTCAAGGACAACAGATATTATATCATGGTCAGACCAATATGCATCCAATACGAGAATTTTATAGTTTATATTTCCTAGATTTGCTCAAACATGGTCAATCAATGATTTGTACATGGTATTAGTTTTGTCAACTAGGAAATGAAGATTGTAGTTTTGCATGTAGGTTTCTAGCTGCTTTGTTTTTTGATTGCAATGCACCATATCAATATTCAAGTCCCCTAGTATAACTATGATATTGTTTAGATCTAACTGGTAAAAGGATTTTGCAATGACGTTGAAGATATTGTTTAGGTTTGCATGTGGCAATGCATATATATTGAGTATTTCAATTTCTAATGTGTCAACTTTTATTTTTGCAAACAATGCTTCTACAAAGCAGTCTTCAAAATGGGTATGTTCAAGGATAACGATATTTTCCTTTATCAATATCATTACTTCATGCTTAATGCAACTTGAGATGCAATTGAAATTTTTGAAGTCTTCATTTAAGTCGAACTAAGGTATACGGGGTAGAAAGGGTTGGGGGTCTCATTACGCGCTTTGCATGGTTCGAGGCGAATGGCACGTGGCGCACGTCAGGGGCACGTGGTTGCATGCGGTCTGGTGGTCTGATCGGCGGCCAGGTGTCCATCCTCGAGATGCTGGAATGTTCAGCTTGTGTTTTACTGTCTTCGCAGCATTTGGGTTGGTATTGTTACTTGCTTATTTAGCTATGCAGTCTATGCGATGTTTGGTCTGCGGTAGAGTTCCTGTGGTAAATGTCTGCGTGAAGCTATGATTCTTAGTTGTATTGTTTAGAGGTTAAGTTCGGCTACTGCATTATAAGTTAACGGCATTTGGATATGGTTATACTATATGGATCTAAACAGAATTCAAGGATCAAGGAACCCAAACAAGGCATTGAGAACCAGATACGAGTAGTGCATAAGCATAATTCCATAATGTTTCTCAACAAGATCCATCATTATGGGACACTGCAGGTATGATCCATATAAATGATGAACATGTAATATATTCAAAGGGCAGGTTTGGCAAACACAGCAACAATCTGCCTAAGCAAATTGTCCCAAGACTATTGCCAATTGTCGCATGTGAAAGAAGATGCCCAAAAATTACAGATCTTTGATGATTCACAAATTGTGGTGAATTCGATGAATGCAACAAATTGATTGGATAATTACAAACTTCAACCTATATTTCAGGAGATTCGACTTCGTTAAACAGAGTATTTGACACATTATGTTTGAACATGTTTACAAAGACAGGAACATGCAAACTGATGGACTGTCAAAAGCAAGATTACACAAAGACAGGAACATGGAAACTGATGGACTGTCAAAAGCAAGATTACACTTGGTAGCATGAGCTTGGTTGATTCAACAGAGAGTGGAAGGACAGCTAATGGAATGTCTTTTAAATGCCAATATCTATTTATAATTTTTTATGCCACTGTTTATGAACATATCTAGGACCTGATTCTTCATGAGACAAAACTGGTTTCAAATCTCTGATGTATGTCAGAATGACCATGACAGGGTTGTTATCAGATAAAACTCGCTTCAAAGCTTCGATATATGTTAGAATGACTATGATAGGGCTGTCATATTGACATTTTTGGAAACTGTTTATGAAACAAGATATGTTCCCAGCAATACTTTTATCACTTCCTATGCTTAAGCATATTTGTGAAATGCAGGAACATATATAATAAATGTAATTTTGTTTTCATAATAAAATAATTTTTTCTGTCTGAGCAGAATAAGGTAGTTGAACATCATATGAGAACCAATCTGGTTATAACTAGCTAACATGACATTTTAATCTAAGGTTTAAATAGACAAAATGTCTTGATTCATCATTATACAGAGCTAGTTGCATGCATTACTCAACTTCTACTTGTTGGGATCATCTCAAATAATATTGTTGTTATGATTATAACAATTGATAATATTAATATTAATATTAATGTAAACACAAAATAAACAATGACAATTTCAGATTTGAATTCCAATATAATTGAATGACAGAAAAGATCTAAATGACTGAATACAGCTTAAATATCTATGTTTTTTAAAACAATCACAGAGTAACTCAACTATAAATCTAGAGTAACTGAACCATAAACCTACACAATGCAAAAATTAAAAGCCTAACAAATTCACAAAAAGCAATTAATACAAAAATTGACAAAAAGCAATTAGTCGAATAATGGCGTACCTGGAACAAAGCCGACTATTCAAATTGCTTCTCGTCTAGACCATATTCATGCACAACAGAGCCTGTACCAAGAACCACAGCTTCACCTAGGCCATCTCGGCCCAAATGACAAGGAAGTCACATGGTGCTTGAAACGGACATTTACGGGAATTTCCATAAAACCCATGCAGGTAACAGAAACCCTCAGTATGACAGAAAAGCTTATAATTTTCGCAAACGAAACATTTCATCCAATATATAAGCAACAGCAAATGAACAACATCTAGCACCAATATAGCAAACCTTGAATTCAGCACTTGTTAACAAAGCAAATGAACTTAACATTAACTAAATGAACTTAACAAAGTTGTTAACAAAGCAACTTTGCGTTCTAGGAGTAATATCAGAGTCGAATATTCATACATCCATAACAGAATTACAAACCTGAACAAACATTAAGGACCAAAGCAAACATATACATAAATTATACGAGCGAAAAACCTTGAATACACGCCTAAGATAGGAAACCATGCAGTTACAAAACAGACTACAATCTTCAATATTTTAACATTTCAAACAGTTCAAAATCCCCAATTTATTTAGATGTTCATGTGCAAAAATAGTTCAAACTACAAAACACTGCGACTCAATCTGTACCAAGAACCATAGCTTCGCCCAGGTCCACTCGGTTCAAATGATAACGAAGCGACATCGTGGCTGAAACCCACATTTACAGAATTTTCCATAAAACCTATGCAGCTAACAGAAACCCACAGTATCACGGCAGCCAGCAACCGCATCGGTCAACCCAAAGTCAGCGATCTATCAATCGCATATAGTCCCCAGCAGGGATGACGGAGTAACTGGACTATAAACCTAGAGTAACTGGACCATAAACCTACACAATGCAAAAATTAAAACACTAACAAATTGACAAAAAGCAAGCAATACAAAAATTGACAAAATGCAATTAGTAGAATAACATCGTACCTGCAACGAAGTCGAGCGTTCGAATTCCTTCTTGTCTAGAGCATATGCATGCACAACGCAGCCTATGGCAGTACCATGAGAAAATGTGCAAATGACGTAATTGGTTAATGAAGTCTGCACACAAAACCCTCAGTATTCAACCAGAATGCCATTAACTTATAATGCTCAAATAACCATGGACTGTTCCATGCAGGTAATAGAAACTCTCAGTATTTAACCAGAATGCCATTAACTTATAATGCTCAAATAACCATGGACTGTTCCATGCAGGTAACAGAAACTCTCAGTATTTAACCAGAATGCCATTAACTTATAATGCAGTAGCCGAACTTAACCTCTAAACAATACAACCAAGAATCACAGCTTCACGCAGACATTTAGCCAAATTTCCATAAAACCCATGCAACTAAGACAAACCCTCAGTATTCAACCAGAATTGCATTAACTTATAATGCTGAAATAACCATGCACTCTTGCATCCAAGTAACAGAAACCCTCAGTATTTAACCAGAATGCCATTAACTTATAATGCAGTAGCTGAACTTACCAAAGCGACAGCACACAGTCGAGCGATAGAAGCTGTATCTGGAACAACACAACCGCAACCAAACGTTTGCGACAGAGTTAACCGAACAGCCAGGAACCGCATTGTGTTTTGACCGCAGACAATACAACAAATACAAAGGAAAAATCGCAGAGACCGCACAGCTAAACAACCAAGCAACAATAATAATCTGAATGCCATTAACTTATAATGCAGTAGCCGAACTTAACCTGTAAACAATACAACTAAGAATCATAGCTTCACGCAGACATTTACCGAAATTTCCATAAAACCCATGCAGCTAAGACAAGCCCTCAGTATTCAACCAGAATGCCATTAACTTATAATGCTCAAATAACCATGGACTCTTGCATGCAGGTAACAGCAATCCTCAGAGCAGTCAGGAACCGCATTGTGTTTTCAGCGCAGACAATACAACAAATACAAAACAAAAATCACACAAACCGTAGAGCTAAAGAACCAAGTAACAATAACAACCCAAAGCCGCGAACAGGGTAAAAGCCAAATAACCATGAACTGTTGCATGCACGTAACAGAAATGCTCAGTATTTAACCAGATTGCCATAGAGTAGCAGAGCTTACGAAAGGCACACCCAGTAGGCAGGAACCCCAGCACAGACGAAAAATCGCACAGACTACAGAGCTAAACAACCAACGAACAATACCCAAGCACGCAGCAACTCCAGCGCAGACGAAAAATCGCACAGAGTGCAAAGCTAAACAAGCAACTAACAATACCAATCCAAAGGCCGCGAAGACAGTAAAACCCAAAGGCCGCGAACACACTAAAACCCAAGCCGAACTTTCCAGCATGTCGACGAGCAACAGCTGGCCGCCGACGAGATCACCACAGCGCATGCCGACCACAACTAAGACAAACCCTCACTATTCAACCAGAATGCCATTAACTTATAATGCTCAAATAACCATGGACACTTGCATGCACGTAAGACAAAACCTCAGTATTCAACCAGAAGACAAACCCTCAGTATTCACAATAATAATCCAAATGCCATTAACTTATAATGCAGTAGTCGAACTTAACCTCTAAACAATACAACTAAGAATCATAGCTTCACGCAGACATTTACCGCAGGAACTCTACCGCAGACCAAACATCGCACAGACTGCAGAGCTAAAGAAGCAAGTAACAATACCAACCCGAATGTCGCGAAGACAGTAAAACACAAGCCGAACATTCCAGCATCTCGAGGACGGACACCTAGCCGCCGATCAGACCACCAGACCGCATGCAACCACGTGCCCCTCGCGCGCCACGTGCCATTCGCCTCGAGCCATGCGAAGCGCGTAATAAGACCCCCAACCCTTTCCACCCCGTAAACCTTAGTTCGACTTAGGAAATATGCCAAATGTTTGCAAAAATCGCGTCCGTCAACCCATGGACAAACCTTCAGTATTGAACCAGAATGCCATTAACTTAAAATGCTCAAATAACCATGGACACTTGCATGCACGTAAGACAAAACCCCAGTATTCAACCAGAAGACAAACCCTGAGTATTCACAATAATAATCCAAATGCCATTAACTTATAATGCAGTAGCCGAACTTAACCTCTAAACAATACAACTAACAATCATAGCTTCACGCAGACATTTACCCAAATTTGCATAAAACCCATGCAGCTAAGACAAAACCTCAGTATTCAACCACAATTCCATTAAATTATAATGCTCAAACAGCCATGGACTCTTGCATGCAGCTAACACAACAGGCAGGAACCGCATTGTGTTTTCACCGCAGACAATAGAACAAATAGAAAGGAAAAATCGCACAGACCGCGCAGCTAAACAACCAAGTAATCATAATAACCCAAAGGCTGCGAACAGGGTAAAACCCAAATAGCAATGGACTCTTGCATGCAGGTAACACAAACCCTGAATATTTAACCAGAATGGCATACAGTAGCCGAACTTACCAAAGTCACACCGAGCAGACAGGAACCCCACCGCAGACGACAAATCGCACAGACTGCAGAGCTAAACAAGAAACTAACAATACCCGAGCAGGCAGGATCTTCACCGCAGACGAAAAATCGCACAGACTGTAGAGCTAAACAAGCAAGTAACAATACCAACCCAAAGGCCGCGAAGACAGTAAAACCCAAAGGCCGCGAAGACAGTAAAACCCAAGCTGAACTTTCCAGCATGTCGAGCAGGAACAGCTGGCCGCCGATCAGACCACCATACCGCATGCCGACGACAGCGAAGACAAACCCTCAGTATTCAACCACAATGCCATTAACTTATAACCTTCAACTAACCATGGACTCTTGCATGCACGTAAGAGAAACCCTCAGTATCTAACCAGAAGACAAACCCTGAGTATTCAACCAGAATGCCATCGACTTTTGCATGCAGGCCACACAGTAGCCGAACTCACCAAACCCACACCGAGCAGGCAGGAACTCCACCACAGACGAAAAATCGCACAGACTGCAAGCAACAATACCTGGGCACGCAGCACCTCTACCGCAGACCAAACATCGCACAGAACAATACCAACCCAAATGCCGCGAAGACAGTAAAACACACCCTCGACGTTCCAGCATCTCGAGGACGGACACCTGGCCACCGATCAGACCACCAGACCGCATGCAACCACGTGCCCCTCACGCGCGCCACGTGTCATTCGCCTCGAACCATGTGAAGCGAGTAATAAGACCCCCAACCATTGCCGCCCCGTAAACCTTAATCCGACTTAGGAAAACCAGCAAATATTTCCAAATATCGCCGCAGTCAACCCAAAGTCAGCGATCTATCGATCGCTTATAGTCCCCGGCAGGGACTAATAATATACTTACCAAGAGTTACTGCACACCATTATTTATGTGTTGTTTAACACTTTAATAAGTGGAAATAAAAATGTAAATGCACAAACTTACTAGTGGTTACTACCCACTAAAATTTATGCAACTCTTTGCCCCTTAGTTGGAAATTAATACTTCCATTTCATATATTAATTTGCAATTTTTATGAAAGCATAATTTCCACTTTAGGTTGCAGGGATTAAGCTACCTTGGCCATATGATGCATTTCCCTCTGTGAAAAGAGAAACTGATTTTTTTAGCAAGTTTTATTGGCTATCCCATAATTGACCTAACTACATGGGAATAAATTCAAGTTAGAGTATGGTTATTCTTATCCATTAGGTCGAGAACATACATGTTGAGCATTGCTTTTAATTAGTTTCATGTTTGCTGAATCCGAGGTTCTACACATATATAGTTTACATTCACAGTCTTGATATAGAGAGTAGAATGTTAGATTTTTTTTTGCCAGATTATAGGAAGAATTACAAATATATAGTTTACATTCACAGTCTTGATATTATTTATCTAAAATATGCCTCAACTTCTAAGTTATTCGATGATGAAATGTGTAATTACATCAATGGGTATACATATAGGATATGGACGGAGCAGTAGGAATCCCATTGTCAATGTTGTACACGAGAAATGATGTGTTTTCTTCTATCAAATTTGACATAGGGTTCCCATATGGGTAAGGACATATGCATTACAATAAATTTCTTTCATGCAAATTGTGTATATTAGATTTAGATTTGGATTGTGCATTTGTAAATTCCTTCCATGTTGGTAATATGTATTGGATTAAAAACAATATTTTATTTGTTAGTATGGAAACCATTTTATCTATTAATTATATTAAACTAATATTATTATATTTTTTGATCGAAAAATATTTTTCTTTGAATAGAGATAGCTAACCTGGTTTATGGTATGCAGATTATCAACCAACTGAGAGTCTCCCATTTCATCATTAGATCGAAAAATATAGGGAAAGATTTTGTTGAGCAACGACATGGATTTTGCATATTATCCTACTCCTCGAGCTCTTAAAATTGAGGACATTCCACAAATTGTTAATGATTTTCATGTTGTTATCATAAATGCCATCATTGCTACTAACTGTCATTCATAATTTGACATTTAGCCACTTATTAAGTTGTAGTTACCATAATTGAGTGAAGTTTTACAAACTAATTTTATTTATTTATTTATTTTAATTAATATTATATTTATTTTCCTCTTGTTAATATTAAATAATTGTTATATAAATAATTTTGGATTTAGAATATTATCAATAGAATTGGTTAGTTGTTATTAGTCTTTGTTAATAATGTGTATGGAATAATATTTATAACTTTTCCATTTCAATATGTTATTATGATTTTGGATACAATTTGTTTTAATATTTATTGGTAATTTCTGGATATTTTATTGTTAATTAATAATTAATATTACTAATTGTGATATACTATTTTGATATTAATAGTTATTATTTATTATATGCTAACTTTTTATTAAATAATAATAATTATTGTTAAGTTAATAGTCATGAGTAGTTTATATATATATATATATATATATATATATATATATATATATATATATATAATTTTATTGCACAATAAGTTTATAGATATCTCCAAATTATTAGCATAAATTTAAGCATTTCTATATTCAACATTATTTGGCAAGGATTACGCTGCATGCAACCCTTGTTAAAATTATTGATAAAATATATAGTTTTTTTGTAAGGTGAAATTTTATTAACTAAATGGGCCTTTTTAAGGACATATGACATTCAGGGGAATGCCTAGGTGGTGCTCAAATCATTCCATCCTCTTATCAAGAGAACGTAGATGAGTGTGTAGGTGGTCCAGTGAATACATGATATCCAACCAAGACTCGTGGAAATCTTGAATCATTCTCCCAAGTAGAAGATTCACATACCAACACAGGTCCAATGTCTACATGAATTGGTTAGCTATGCCTCTCATATTTCCCATATTGGGAATCCATTCTTTCCAATCCATCATTATCTTAGAATAAAAAATGGAGGTTCAATGGGATGAAGCCTCTCCTTCTACCTAGGAAATTTCTGTTTGATTTTGGTCTAATGTAAGCTCACAATAGCATGAAGCAACCTTGTTATATGTTGATGCAACCAAGTATTACTATGCATAGCTCTATCCTGGTAATATGTAGCCCCATGTCTAACATAGGTCCATTGATGCTACATGATTGCCCAACCTGTAATTGATTTAATATTGAATACAACCTTCTCCCAAATAAGACCAAAGCTTGCATGGAAACTACCCCCTATGATCGAAAGGGCCAACCCTCAAAATTTATGGTCACAACCACTAATAACAACAAACAAAGATAGGGGGAGTAGCTCTCCAGAGACAAACTTCCTCCTCTCAAACCTCTTACCTCCTTACACAACTCTACTCTAGCTCCAAAAGGATCTATGTGATAAGCTCTGGTTATCCTTCGCTATAAGAAAACACCCTTCCTAGAATGAGATAGAATCAAAGTCACTGTAGATTGACCTTTGTCTTTGCCACAACATATTTTCAACTCCATGCAAAATCACTCCTCTGGAAAGCTTCCTGAGAAACACCACTTCCCCACTTAAGCATGAAATGCAGGGGAACCCTAAGATAGGTTGACACAAGGGTATCCCTTCAAGGTCGTTAATTAGGTTCATTCAAGTCTAGAAAAAACAAAGAGCCAAGTGAAAAAAAAGAAGAATATCATCTAACCCCAAATTTCCACCTCAAAAAAAACATTCACAATACATCAAATATCCTGGAATTTAAAATGGATACAACCACTACCAAAATTGATTGAAATTAAAAAAGAGGATACCACCACTCCGGAGGCACTCCTAAACAATACCAATTGCAAAGAAGAAACTCGTGCAAAATGTTAGTATCTACCATGCTCCAATATAATTGATGCCAGACATAATCCCGCATTGCAACAATCTTTAGAAACCCGAAAGTTTCCAAATTCTATAGTGGAAATCTAATGGGTCTTCCTATACTCATATTCGACGACTCTAACCCTAGAGAACCAAATTGTCTTATATTATGCTTTCTTTGGTCAATTGGCTCAGACCTATCCCATATTTAATGTCATTGTTCCATGGGGATTACCAATTCCCCCCTCTCTCAACCAGACACTCTCATTGTTGATCCACCCTAATCACCTGACTATCATGACTACCTGGTGCGATATCCTTTAGATACCATTGGCATGAATTATCCTGCCTCATCCAACCTATTTTCAATGGATTTCTAATCCGGATTGGATCATTGTATTTTTTCATCCATCCAAATGCATTTAGAGTGGAAAAAGTGGAGGAATCAACTCATGTGACTGTTTTTACCAGCGGGACCCAAATTGGTAAAATGGGGTCTGAAACATTCTGGGAGAATTTTGAGGCATCAAATGACATTTTTTTAGGGCAAAAAATTGTTACTTTAGCTCTGCACCATTTCATGTCATTCTACACACAAATATCTTTTCAACGATGCAAGAAGTGCGTCAATCAGAGTCTATATGCAAAAGTTATGCAACTCAAAAGTTAACCTTCCTGTTTTCACCACCATGGTTCGAGATGATGCCACATCAGATCCAATTATTCATGGAAAAATGGATAGCCACGTGTTTTTGATGTAAAATACTCTAGAAGAGTGTATATTGTAACTTTACTTAAGAGTTGATGTAGTCAAACTTAACCACTAGTAGGCTATCAGGATGTGTTATAACCGGGCCACTAGGAGGAAGAGACATTCCATTCTTCTGAGATCATTTTGTTCCATAGCAGAACAAAGATAGCCAAGAGGGATAGGAGGTAGAGAAAACAGACAACATTTGTGCATTGTAGCATCCCACGGGCCACATACCATACTTCTTTGTACCTGCATCCATATTTCCATACATAGAAAGAGAGCGAAGTGACCTCATCTTCCAGTTGGGTTTTAACCCAAAAGGGTTTCCTTGAGCATATATTGTGTCTTATGTGTGTGTGCGTGTGCGCTTATTTTTTCATTCTCTATTTTCTGCGTAATTTTCATTCGCATGCATGCACCAATTACAATAAAAACTACAAATCTAGTAATTAAATAAAACTGTAACAGTGTAGAATTTTAGATTTTTAATATAATATTATCATATCTGTTGTGATGAACTATCCTGTGGAATATCCACGACAGTTTACAAATCAAGTTCATTAATCAATTCTCTCAAGGGCAGTCTCAACAGTGTTCTCTATACATAGCCCATGCTAAAAACACACAACATAACTCCCATCACACACTTAGATTTCTTGGCAAGCTCTCTTGCCTCCTCATAAGGACATTCCATCTACATCATTCTTTGCAAATTGATATCCGGATTGAGTACTATTAAAACTTCTTGGGGGCAAGATACCACACCCCCCAACCAATTCACCAGGTGGGACGGTTGCATCTCCCCCCTTTTCCTCCATACATGTCACCCCATCAAGGGATTAAACTACATAGTTATTAAAGTGATTATTTATTTATTTATTTTAAAATAATAATTTTAAAGAAATAGATATATAAAGTTAGCTAAATTTATGTTATATAGAAAAGTGTATAATGAAAGGTGGGTGAGATTTGTTAAAAGAAGAAACAAGACCTCCCACAAAGTCAAAAATAAAGATAAATTTCTAAGAAAGTCTTTTGACATGGCTAAATAGGGCATATAAGTATTTATACTATAATTTAAATTATAAACAACCTATTGATTAGAAACATAATTATGGAAACAAGTAAGAAAGGCATTAACATAAAAGACATACCAAGAGGACATGTGAGGAGGGCTTGATAGAGGATATGCCTCCTGTCCTTCTCTATTGTAGGGTTGTTGACCTTCTTTCTCATCCTCTATAATAATGGGATTGGAGTTGGTGCCCTTGAAAGTGGATGTGCTCATGGATTATATAATTTCCTCCCCTTTCCTCTATTAGGCCTTCACATCCTTCTCTGTTGTAGGGTTTACGACTTTATTTCTCATCCTCATAGTGATTGGATTGGAGCTAGTACCCCCGATAGTGGATGTGCTTATGGATTCAATAGTTTCCTCCTCTTTCTTGGACCTATCACCATAATATTTGAAGTTGAGATAAAAAAACCATGCTACATAGAACAATGAATTTTACCTCTAACCTTTCCACTTGATCAACAAACTTAGGTTCATAGTGTCTCTAATTTTCCAACTCAGTGGAAATAAGTGTCTTAGCTAGCCAGTAGAACTCGATAGAATGAAACACTTTAATATCTCTTAACCTCAAGAACCAACTAAATCTTCAACCTTAGCTTGAGTATCGAGAGAAATAGATGGTTGATATCACTTCTTGGCCACTTGGGAAACCCTCTAAGTTATAGTTCCCCGAGAGTGTGAATAGGCATTACAACAAGAGTACCTACAACCTCTTTGAGTACAGGAAACACCCATATTGCTTTCCTCAAAAGCCTCGTCATGAGACATAACATTGATAATGTAGAGACTTTGAAGAAAATCCATATTATTTTGGAAAAATCTTGGAGAGGCTTGTAATAGCCACAAAGATAGGCATATGCGCTAGATACAGGGGGTGGCACTCAAGCCTCATAGAAACATAGTCTCAAGACTAGTCTCGTGCCTCGAAAACACACACAGAGAACACAAACCTACAATAGAAATTACAGCTAAAAGAAATCACGTGCAAACAACAAGTCACTCCAACATCTCACAAACTAGTAGAATTGGGAATTGTCTATGGGCCAAAGAGCATATTCAAGAGAAATCCTGACCAGAAGAGTAGGATAGGGGAACATACTTAAGAAAAATAGGGCATTGGAGCACACTCATTTGAACTAATTCACCCTATCTTTGGCATGATGACAATAGTTCTTTTCATTACACAAACACCTATTAAGTTTATGAATGACTATGATCAAGCTCCATCAAGTTTTGAGCAAGCTGAAGACACATTACCAAGCCTTTTCCCCACCATCAATCAACATAGAAAAGACTTGTCTCTCATGCACGTGCTTATGTTCACCAAAGGCAAAGGCGAGTAAACTCGCTCATCATGCATTAAGCATTCGATTGCGCCAACTACATGGCCAATCGAGACTCTGAGAAACATCCCTAACACCCTATCTAAGGAAAGATTATGGTAACTATTATTTTTAAAATTATCTTACAATTTACATGACAACTTTTCAATTGAAATACATATTTATTAAAAGGACTATGTATTTATTATTATTTTTTAAATTAATAATAATATTATTTTTTATTACTATTATCAATAATCTTTATAAATAAATTTTTATTTTTATTTTTTAAATTAAAAATATATAAACTTTTATTAATATTTATAAAATCAAAATTATAATAATTAAATTTATATATATGAATCATAAAACTTTTTTGAAATTACAATAGAATATTTAAAAAAAGGAACATTGATAATTAGGAAGTTTTTATAATCTACTTTGGTAATCAAATTACTTATATGAAAGTAGAAGTAGTCCCTTGTCCCATAAACAATGGGTTCTCATACATCAATTTGGTATTGCCTTAATTGTAACCTTAAAATTAGATGACTATTATTTATTATTTGAAAAAGAATTAAAAGAAACATATTTAATGGAAATGGAAATATACATAAGACAATTCCCTTAAAATAATTTATAAAATGGAAATGGAAATATACATAAGACAATTCCCTTAAAATAATTTATAAATTTAATAATCCAATTGTAATAAAATACATATAATAAAAATTAAATTTGGTTTTTACCATTTTATCCCATAAGCCTTCGAAATAGGCCAAACAATCATAAAAATGAGTTAGAAAGATTCATCAAACCAAAATTTTTAAAAGCCCTCTAAAATCCTGCAACATTATGACAAACATTATTATAACTTCTATAGGTGGAAGAGACATTACACATCTATTTATTTCCAATTGATACTAAGGGTTCATTGAAATAGGATGGACTAGCTAGCCCAACAAAAGTCATGTTTTTAATTTTTCTTCATAAACCACTAATGAAACTTTATTCAATGAAGGAATTATAGGTTAGAATGATATTTTAGAGTAAGTATGTTATCTTAAGTCAAATCTTGAGGCCACCAACCATAGATCATGCTTATAACTCATCCCAATAGATGACGTAAGACTTATCTTACCTTCTTCCACGACCCTATCACAATTCCTGGTTGTAGTGGAACCACAAAGAGCTACGAAAAGATTAACATATAAATGAAGAGATTTGTGTCATGGTGGCTAAAGCATGTCTCTAATCGAAGATCCCATTTTTAAATATCATCCACATATTTGTCATTTGATAATACTAAATTCATGGTTATTTCAATGAATTAATAGTATCATGTAATACAAACAAGAAATTCCTACCATGTTGGGTGATTAAAAAACTACAAAGTATAGTTCTATATGGTTAAAAAATGTACTTTAATGGGTGGAGGTTAAAAGCCAATTGAGCTAGGGCTACCAAGAAATCCAATCATATTCTAAAAGTTTGCAAGCTAAAACTAAACTAATAGATCTAAAATAATGTTTGTTGTAATATCTCATGCCAATGTGGGATGGAAACAAAAAGTGTGTTGCCAAATGGTGTAATAAAAAGTAATCACAAAATCTCATTTATGGATGGTGAATAAAACAAACCTATTGGCAATTGCATACACATAATTCTAATATGATAGATTAATATTAAAAACATAAAAATCAACCAAAATAAGTTTAAAAAGAAATCACATTAACCATATTTAACTTAACATGTGACTATGGGACGCTCTATCAAATGATTAATTTCCTATCACCATCCATAAAAGCACATGTCTAAGTTATTTATGATTCATAATAGAATGTGTTTATGATTCATAATAGAACACATTGAAATGAAGCAACA
The DNA here is from genome assembly GCA_031772625.1 of Pinus tabuliformis. NCBI lineage: Eukaryota > Viridiplantae > Streptophyta > Pinopsida > Pinales > Pinaceae > Pinus > Pinus tabuliformis. The sequence goes on along the minus strand of CM062816.1, from coordinate 765,269,787 downwards.
AACTATAACAATAATATAAATAAACAATAAAAACCCATTGCAATAAATGCATGTGAGGAATTCCCACACAACATGATGCCTCAACTACTGCATCGACAATGGAATAGTATGTATCCTACCATCTCATAGGAGTTATACATGCCAAATGATTAGATACTTAAAATTATTTCACAATTATATTTGTCAAATAATTTTCAATTATATATATATATACACACCCACACACTTGATGGATAAAAAACATCCTAGCCTCATTTGGGAAAATACAATGCACATGAACCTCTATTATCCCATAGAAAATATCCACACAATGAGAGCATGTATGAGAATCTATTGAAATGGAGCTAAAATGGCTAGCTTTTCCAAATTTCATAACCCATCTAGAATTGATAGTGTGGCATGAAGGCCTAATAGTAACACTCTAACATTATTTATAGATAGGATCCTAGTTTGTTGATTTGAAAAATATGTTATGCTAAAGTATATTGCATGTTAGGGTGGATATTGTAGTACTAGTAACATGAATTTTGTCTCCAAGTTAAGGTGGGTTGTTGTGGGTAGGGGAGGGGGAGGGTGCATTGGGTAGTTAGGCATACCTATAAGAAGGATATCCCTCTCAATGTGTTAATATTAGTCATTTATTGATCCTAAGTAGACCCAATACCAACCCCTTAGAATTTTCCCATGTCAAAATAATTGACTTAATAAACTGTAATAAAGTCAACCCATAATTATGTGGAACATACAATAGAACCTCCATGTTACTTAGCAGAGTTTTATCAAATACCATGAACTACATATCCATGAAGTTGTCTTCACATGGTTGGAACAGATAATATGAAAATCTTTTACCTCTTCCTTCCTCATGTTGATTTTTTAGTACTATCTCATCTTAGCCCTATATTTAAAATATGTAAAATAATTTTACAAGGGGATGGCTAATAGAGCAATAATGGTGTTGAGATTTTTGGTCAAAGAAACATAATATGTCTCTCTAATATTATTAGGGTCACCAATTAGGTTTCTAATTTCATCTAAATAATGATTAATTTCCATGTATAGATGTAATGAGATTTTCCCCCTGGAAAAATCGTAATCTTTCATTATACTTTGAAAAATTACATATTGTAGATGCACCGAGATGCATATGCTATTGTCTGTCAGCCTGAGGGCTCAGCAAAATAGTTATCAGAAATATCAGCATGATTGCCAGGAACATCACACAGGATGTTCATTTACAGTCCTTTTGTTTTATATACATATTGCCACGTAGGGCCATTTTATATACTTTCCATCCAAAATGTAATCAAAAAACTGTACAATAACTTCAAAATTTATATCAGATATTCAGTTCATGGGCTATCCGCCCTGTGGTAATGAGGGTCTATGTATGGCCGATGATAATATTGGAAAGCATTTGTCCCTCGTTGTTCCTGGATCAACCACTCTCCTCGGGGTAGTGTCGTGGCCGCCTTGGATAGTGCGTCGGCACCGCTGTTGTGTTCCCTGTAAATATGATTGCAAGTGATTTCGTTAAAATGTGCCTTCATAATATTTATTTCATCCAAAATACTGCTGAGTGTGTGAGTGTGGCAAGCAATTGTAGCATTGAACCAGTCTATGATGATCTTCGAATCGCCGAAAATATGATAGATGTAATGAGATAGTTGGGAATGAAGTTTTAATTGCAATAGATTTGTTACATCTTAACAACCTAAATAATATATTTAAATAATAAGAAGTAAATTTTAGAACTATTTAAATTTTTATAATTTAACAAATTTAAATATCGCACTTTTGACATAAAACCTATCTTAAAATGAGAACTCAAAAAGTTGAATACCGATAATGTTATCCTAGTGAATAATGTTGTTCTAGTGAGGTTCATGATGAATGAATAAGAAAATATACTTATCACTCAAAAAAATAAAAATAAGGATTTGATTTGGAGAAATTTGGTAGATTAGAGGATGTATTTTTTGTTTAATTATCTTACACAAAGGAACACACGTGTTAATAATGCATGGACATGTTTTTCAACATAAATTAAAATCTCCATGGAGGGAAATGTGAAGGGAGACTTAAGGCATGTGCAAGTATTTAACAAGGGTTTAATAAATACAAATATAGAAATATGTACATCTTTCTATATTGCATGCAAGTTATTGAAATTTAACATTTGCTGGTACTTTTGTTGCAATGATTTCAAAAAGCAACTTTGAACATCATAGATATAAGAGAGATGATTAATTCCAATTGTAGCATACATTAGGTTGTATAGTGGTAAAACTTGTAAAATGTATTTAATATGATTCTCATGTTTAATCATTATATTAATTGATTAACATATTATAAAAAATATTATGAAATTATAATAAAAAGAAAAGAAAATAATATTTATCCCTGTTGGATAAGTATAATAATTAAAAGGAGGAATCAAGGTACGAGCTTGTCACCCTGCCATCTTGAGGAGAATTAAAGAGGAGGGGGTGTGGCTCATCCCTCACATGCATTCACATGCAGTTCCATAGGTGCATATTAATACGAGTGGAGGGTAGATGGATTTTTCCTTATTGACGATGTTTTGTGTGAGTGGTTGGGTAAGCGCAAGGTCAAGGAGCCGACCTCCCTGCTACTAGAATGTTCGCTTGGATCTTATGTTGAGAAAGTGCCAATATTTTGTGTGCTTGGTAATTGTATTGAGAGGCATGGGTTTGGTTTGGTGCTGGAGAAGCGATGGTGGGCGAGGAAAATCTGTCAGCTAGAGGTGAATTTGCAGGTGGTTCAAGTAACTAGTGACAACGATTGATGAAAGTTATCCACATTTAATGTTGGCATGAATGCTCAAGTTTCATCCCTCTTGGATTTTCCTTGTCTGTCTGAAACTCTTCTTGGTTTTAAAAGTCATGTCCCAATAAATTTGTTAGATAATCTTTTAGTTTTAGGGTTTGTGGTGGGTTTGAAGAAAATCGGTCTTGGGTCTAGCTTGTATTTGCCTAAGGAGGAAGCTATGATACTTAGCTAGAGTGTGTAGTATCACGTGATTGGTTTGTCTAATTCGATTTATGTAGTGTCACCCTCCTAGTTCAGTTTAGTAAGGTATAAGTGTGGAATGTCTTGTCTTTGGGCTTGTTTGTGGGTTTGTCTCTATCTAAATTCTAGGGTCTATGTGGGTTTCAAGGGGGGAGGATCTTATTACCCTTGGGAGTCTAAAAGTGGAGGTCATCTCTAGGCTTATTCTGGTGTCAATTATGTGGTGACAACTCTCATTACAAACTCAATTTGTATTCTATTAGTGTTATTGCTTCAGGGGGATATTTTGTGCATGGATTTTGGTCATGGTAATTTGTTGGATTTTCAATGGCTTGAATCCCTCCCACTCTCCATGCCTCCTAAGAAAAAGATGTGATGAAGGAGGGGTTGTGGAAGCAACAACCCACAAGGAAATGTCAGGCCTGGCTATTTTCCTATGATTCGGCCATGAAATAGTTCAATGCGATGTCTCTTGAGATTCGACGTGAAATAAAAAAAAATGGAAACTAAGGCGAGTGTCGAGAAGAAATCGTACTTTGAATCTGAGATACTAGAGAAGGTCTCTTGTTTAGTTCTTAACCTTGTTCACACTAGGGAATGGAAAAAGAAATACCTGAATTATGTAGCACTTCACTGGTATATGAAGACTCTGCTTGGTATGGTATTGAAATCTAAACAAGTGGAAAGGTACAAAATGTTTGCTTCACTAGAGGGCATTAAAAGTATGTTGAGGAACCAACATTTCTCCATGGATAAGCTTGACGCAAGACTAGCCCATGAAGATGGGCATCTTCATTGTGACTCTAATATCACTACACCTCTTGGTTTAAGTGTAATGGATTCAAAAACCATTTCTTCTTCTATCTCTTAATGGATATTAAGTTTGTTACTATATCTGGTCTCTACCTATGTTTTGTATTGTTTATCCAGAATGTCGGGCTTTTGTCTTCTAGACGTCTTTGAGAATAATAGATGCCATATTCTCCTAAATTCTCTAGAGGAGGTGAGAATCGCCACATATGGAAAGATGTAAAAAGTATGTACTTTGAATACTTTTTGATAATATAAAGTCTTTTTATTTACAGGAAAAAAAACAAAAACAAAACAAAACAAAACAATATGTAATAAATTTAATAATAATTTTTCTCTAAAGTGTTTATGATTTGAGTTATTAGTCTTTGGTTTAAGAAATGGTGAGCTAGGGGCATTTAAGTAGAAATCACTTAAGTATTGAATTTGGCTTAGGCCACACCAACATTTAATATGGATGGATTTTAAATGTTTCCGCTCAAATACAAGAAAAATTAAACTTTAATTGCCATACAAAACAAAGCCTTTCAAAACCAGTCATAACTTTTAAATTGGACTTATATACATATATCTTAAAAAAGAAATTTGGAAAAAAAAAACCAACCACCTTAATACCCACTATGGTTGGAACACTTAATTGAAGTTTTAAATTTATTATAAAAAAAATAATCAATGATTTGTAAATTTTCGTGGATATTCCATTATACAGTTCATCACAACAAATCCGATAAAACTATTTTTAAAAATCCAAAATCTACGCTATTAGAGTTTTATTTCTCTTTAGATTTCTAGATTTGTGGAATATTTTTAACTGTGCGTGCATGTAAATTAAAATTTTGTAGAAAATAGAGAAAAAAATGAAAACTCACAAACCACAATTTAGCACAAGATATAACCTGGGAAACCCTTTGGAGAGAAACACACAACTAGAAGGTGAGGCTACTCTGCTCTCTTTCTCTGAGTAGAAAATGGTTGTGAGTACAAAGAAGTAAGGTATGTTTTGAGTGGACTACTACAATACATAAATTCTCTTTGTGTGCTCTCTCCCTATCCCTCACAACTATTTTTCTCATCTATGAAACACATGCACTCGAAAAGAATGTAACCCCTTTTCCTCGTAGTGGCCAGGTTATAACACAAATTGATAGCCTACTAGTGGTTAGGCTTGACTACCTCAACTCTTAACCAAAGTTACAATATAGACTCTTCTAGACTCTACTTCATCATAATCATGTGGCTAGCCCCTTTCCATGAATAGTGGGGGAAAATGTGGAATCCTCTTGAATTATGGTGGCCAAAACTGGAAGGTCAACTTCTAAGTGGCATACATTTTGTATATAGACTTCAATTGAGATGATTATTGCACTGTTGGAAAGGTTTATATATGTAGAATATGTTAAAAAGGTATTGCACCAAAGAAACAAATTGTTACCTCCCAAAACATAATTTGATGCCTCAAAATTCTCCCGGATGCTTTCAAACCCCAATTTTCCAAATTGGGTCCCACTATAACACCCTCCTCCCACATCTACCCAAGAAACCGGCCAGTCGAGGAAAACATGCAATGAGAGGCCACTATGATATGATTTGACCTCCTAAGTAACAGTAAGGAAGTGGAACTGACACAAAAACACTATACATAAAATTCAACATCAGGTACAAGACCCTCATGAACCAATCCAATACTTTAGACAACTTGCCCTTGGGTCCCACTGAACTTTTGGACAAATTAAGCCTCAGTCGCTCTCATAATATAGGCATGAAAACGTCTAGAAACCCAAAGTCTCTTGCACAGGCTTGTCTGCCAGCGACCAAAGACTAAATTTGTCAGTGCTATGCCAACAACCCTGGGATTTGAGCCACTTTTTCAGGCCTAGAGCCCAGGTCACTGCCCAAAATTTAACCATCTCCTCAGAACACTAAAATAACATGGAAATGACAGTATTAAATAAAATACTTGTTTAAGACTGGACCCCTACTAGCCATGACAGGCATTTCTTCAAACATATCATGAATATGTAATCTACAATTGTAAATAACAGTTCTAAGCATAGGGGTATCATACTTAGCTGAGAATTGCTAAGAACCGTCAATGCCTCAATACATCAACTGTCATTCCATCCATTAGGTCATAGATACATTGATCATTCAATTACAAGTAAAAACATGATGAAAGCCATACATGGTTGCTATCATAAAACACATACATAACCAACATAATAGAAACATAAATACTCATGAAAGTATAGCCATATAGACCACATATAATCCATCAAAATGATCATAGAAATACAAGGATAAATAACCTTTCATTAATGATGCAAAATCCAAACCCAGGATGGGACTTCCACGTTCCACATGACCGTAGAATGGATGAACCAAATATCTCTTCATCCATTCACCCCCGTGCCATATTCCAAGCATGAATGTGGGATCTCATAGAACACATCAATCAAAACACATCCAGGGCTTCTAGAGGCCATCCACCTCAAGCCATCAAACAATTATTCCACCTCACAGTCGGACATCACAAAACCATCATCAGATTGGTCTCCATCCAAGCCTTCCAGGGCTTCCAGAGAATTTGTTCCAACCAAGGCTTCCAGGACTAGTAACTCAACCCACAGTTGTTTTCAGGCTTCCAGAGTGTTTATCCAACCAAGGCTTCCAGGACTAGTAACTCAACCCACCAAGGGCTTCTAGATCGTTTGTCCAACCAAGGCTTCCAGGACTAGTAATTCAACCCAAGTTATTACAGGACTTCTAGAGCGTTTGTCCAACTAGGGCTTCTAGTATCTAATAACTCAACCCAAGCTACGGAAACATGAGAACCAACAAGAAAAAAAAATAATGAAAGTAACCCACAATCACCATGGCTATCCAGGAAATGGCAAGGCTAGGCAATCTACTGTCAATCTAGGCAATCCTCCATGCCAATGAAAAATCATGACCAAGAATCCACATACATATGCCATGCATGCCCAAACTAGTGAAGAAATCATACATGCAACTCAGTACTTGCAAGCAAATCGGATGTAGCTACTAATCCTGATGCCCTCTTGCACTTTCCCACTCTTCCTTTGCCTTCTTGCTCCAATAATCCAAGTATGCCACACCCACCAATAGTGCTCCAAGAAAACTCTAAGTCTCCAAGAGTATGAGAGAGAGAGAGAGAATAATGAGAGAGCACCAAAATTGAATTGAAAAAAGGTTACCAACTGATCCTCAGAAGCCTTTTTATGAATGAGGTCTCTATTTTCTTCATTTTCCATTATTTTCCTTCATTTTCCTCCTGACATGCAACATGTGACCTTTCGCCTTCATTTTCTCCTAATTTCCATTATTTTCATAAATAAATGTGCCAAAAATGTCATTTTTCCTTTCTAAAGCCTTAGTCATTTTCTTTTCCAATTTCCTTAGCCATAACCAATCACAAGTGATCCCCATCACTAGGATTTTTCCCAACATTCAGCTTGGAATAAATGTCCCATCCTCGGTGTTCAACAATACCTATAACCAAAAAAATGTTGTAAGCAAAATATATTGTCGATGGAGCTTTATAACTTAGCTCAATGTAGTATTTACAATGATCAAACTACTAAGAAGCAAACCAACACAAAACATAACAACATAACATCATCATGATATGACATCCATACCGCTTATTGGAGCTTTATAACATAGCTCATGGCGGTATTTACATCCATATACATATGTACATAAACCATCATCATCAAAACATATACAAAAATATATACCACAAACCACACCAAAAAACCAAGCCAAAAATGCTTTGCCTCAACCAGAAAATAAGGAAGGATACATAGCCCGCATCTGATTCTCCATCTCCCATGTCGCTTCATCGGGCCCAAAGTGCTTCCACTACACCTTAACTTGCTCAATTGCTTGGTTCCAGAGCATGAGCACCTTTTTTTGCAATATACACTGAGGCTTCGGTTGGAATTCTCCATCTAGTTTCACCTGCAATAAAGACCAGTCAATCACATGATCAACATCTTTAACATACTTCTTAAGCAATGGCGCATGGAAAACATCATGGACTTTCAATGTCAGAGGCAGTGCAAGTCAATAGGCTACTGGCCCAATCCTCTCAATGATACTAAAGGGTCCACAAAATCATGGTGCCAGCTTGGCACATGATCCAATATGGAAGGAGTTCTTCCTTGGTTTGATGCGCAAGTACACATGTTCCCCAACCTCGAACTCCTTGAACAACATGTTCCGATCTGCATAGATTTTATGCCTATCCTGTGCTACCTTTAGATTTTTGTTTATAACCTGCATTTCCTATTCCATGTTTGCCAACATATCTAGTCCAATCAATACCCTATTAACCGGATCAATCCAACTGATGGGAGTGTTACAACTGCATCCATACAATGCCTCAAAAGGACTCATTCTCAAAGATTCTTGATACCCATTATTGTACGAACTCTACCAATGGAAGGTACTCTTCCCAATTTCGTTGTTGATGCATCACATACATCCTCAACATGTCCTCCAATATCCTGTTGACCTTCTCTGTTTTCCATCTGTTTGGGGATGATAAGTTGTACTGAAGGCCAACTTTGTGCCCAAACTTGCAAATAACTCCTTCCAAAACTTGGAAGTGAAATTTGCATCCCTGTCTGACACAATCTTCTTCAGAACACCATGCAATATGACCACATCTCAGATGAATACATGTGCTACATCGCTAGCTGAAAATGTATACTTCACCAGAATGAATAGTGCAACCTTTTTCAACTTATCCACAATAACCATGATGGAATTGTGTTGTTTCACTGTCTTCGGAAAACCTCTAATGAAGTCCATGGAAATGAATTCCCATTTCCAATTTGGGATCGCGATCGACTGTAGCAGTCCACCTGGATGCTTACATTATGCTTTCACACGCTGACAATCAAAACACCTAGCCACGAGCTCTGCTACATCCCTCTTCAAATTTGGCCAATAGTAAAATATCTTTACTATTGTCAATGTCTTCTAATAACCTGGGTGACCTGAATAAGGTTTCACATGAAACTCTCTCAATATCATCTTCTTGAGCTCATTGTTGTTCATCACATATATCCTATCTCTAAACCTGACCAATCCATCTACTATAAGGCAATAATCCACATCATGTGAACCTGCACCTATACCACTACCGATACCTGTACCTGTACCTGTACCATTACTTGTACTTGTACATGTACCTATACCATCAAATGTACCTTTACTTGTACCTATAGCATCACCTGTACATGTACCTGTACCTGTATCAGTACTCTGTTGTAATCTGTGCACAATATCCATATATATGACATCTTGCTAACTTGCCCACAAGATCCTATCCTGTAGATGTATCCCATAGGAGCTCATAGTTGCTAAGTGATTTACCTGTATCCGTTTGCTAAGAGCATTTGCCACTTTGTTCTCTTTATCTTTCATATACTTGATCTCAAAAGCAAACTCACTTATCACAGCCAACTACTGAGACTACCTACCATTCATATTCAGTTGGTCAAATAGATATCGCAAACCATTGTGATCATTCATCAATGTGAACCTCCTTCCTAGAAGATAGTGTCTCCACATCTTCAATTCATGTATAATCACTGCCAACTCAAGATCATGCATTGGATAGTTATGCTCGTGCTCATTCAACTTCTGTGACTCATAGCATGCCAGCTTTCCATCCTGCATAAGGACTCCACCAAGTCCTCTCTTTCAAGCATATGTGCATACTACAAACTCTTTGCCTGGATTTGCAATCTTTAGCACTGGTGCATGTGTCAATAACTACTTGAGCTGCTCAAAACTAGTCTCACACTCCTTTGTCCATTCGAACTTCTTACCTTTCCTCTACAATGATGTGATAGGATAATCAATCTGTGAGAAGTTCATGATGAACCTCCTGTAGTATCCTACCAAACCCATGAAGGAACTCACCTCATCCACATTTTTAGGAGCTACCCACTCCATGATGGATCTTATCTTTTCTGGATCTACTACAATGCATTTCTTGGAGACAACATGCCCTAAGTAGTGTACCTCAGTCTAAAAGAAACTAAACTTGCTGAGCTTAGCATACAACTGATGCACTCTCAACAACCTCAACATTGCTGCTAAATTTTTGGCATGCTCTTCCTCATTTTTAGAATATACCAGTATATCATCAATGAATACAATAACAAACTTATCCAAATATGGACGCAACACACTATCATCAAGCACATAAATGTCGTTGGAGCATTAGTTAAGTCAAATGGAACAACAACAAACTCATAATGCCCATACCTGGTCCTAAATTCGGTCTTGTAAATTTCCTCCTCTTTGATGCATATCTGGTGATATCTGTATCTCAAGTTGATCTTAGAGAACAATGCTACTCCCTTCAGCTGATCGAACAAGTCATCAATCCTCGGTAATGAATACCTGTTCTTGATGGTTCCTTTGTTCAACTGCTTGTAGTCAATGCATAATCTGAGAGTACCATCTTTATTCTTTACAAACAATATCAATGTGCCCCAAGGTGATAAACTTTGCCTAATGTACCCCTTGTCTAACATTTTCTTCAACTGCAACTTTAACTCAACCAACTCAGGTGTGCTCATTCTGTAAGGTGTTTTTGATGTTGGAGCTGCCCCTGGCACTAACTCAATAGAAAAGTCTACTTCCCTGTGAGGTGGAAACTCTGTAATGTCCTTAGGAAATACATCCTTGAACTACTGTAAAACTCGGTACCTTCTCAACACATTTTCATCTTTAACTTCCTTACCCTTATCACTAGAAATGTGCATTGCAAATAACTTACACCCTTTCCTGCGACTACACTTTTCTTGCATAGTTGTCACTATCCTAACTGATGTAGCTTTCTTCTTACCTAGTAAGACTCTTGGTTCTCCATTGTCATCAACATAGTCAAGGGCTTTGTTATGACAGTATACCTTGGTTCTATGAAGATACAACTAATCCATGCCCAACAACATAATGTATGATCCCAACGGTAATATATTCAAGTGTGTTGCGGTAGGCGTACCATTCAAATCAAATGCACAAGATCTTACCCAATGATGAACTCACTTCTTTGTACCTGTAGCCAAATGCACTAACCAACACTCTACATGCAATTCCTTACTCAAGCCACACTTATCCACCAAGTCAGGACTAACATAGCTATAATTAGATCCAGGGTCAATCAAAATAGAAATAACTTGATCACAAATCTTACCATCCATCTCAATGATAGATGCCTGATGATCTTCCTATTTATTATCCAATGCTGCATAGATATGTGGAATACTCTGACCAACATCCCCAACAGTCTGTGCCTCCTGTGCACTATATATATGAGGTCTACCACCCTGATTTTGTGGACAATATTTTCTACGATGATCCTTTCCACAAATCCAACACTCTATAGGCTTCCATCCTCTCTCCTTGTTCTGTTCTCCTGATTAGAATCCATGTCCTCTATCTGATGCATTGAAATTCTTAGGTGGTGTAACATTCTCCTTGTTACCTGTATCCTAAGGCCTTGCTCGCTTTTTGTCTCATTTTCCTTTGTTCTTTGCATTACCTCTCCAGTTTGGATTAGTTTCAGTTATGTGCTTCGTTTTTTCATAGAAATGCCTTAGCTTTTGAATGGCCTCCTCCAATGATCTAGGCTCATTGAACTGAATCTTGTCTTTAAATTCAATTATTAATCCACTAATGAACCTCTTAATCTTGGCCTTTTCCTCTCTGAGAAAAGGCACATACCTCAATAACTCCAAGAATATGCTAGCATACTCATCATTTGTCATGGAACCCATCTTTATCTCATAAAATTCTTTTGCCTTGTCATGAATGCATCTAACATTCTTCACATCTTCCCACCTAATGTTTGCTTTACCTTTGACACTAAATGTAGTCACTCTAGCTTTCATGTTCTTTGAATAGTCATGAAATCTAAATAATTTCCTCATGCCAACCAACCATGCCTCTGCATCCTGCGGTTTCTTCATCTCTCCGTCAAATTTCGGTGGCTTTTCTTTCTTAAACTCATGTGGAAAATATCCCCTATCACTCTTCCTATAAGGATGATAACGATGACGATCATGGTGCCTATCTCAAACAGAGCTAGAATAATAACTATGTCTATCCTCTCTCCTATCCAGAGTGTCCAACAATTTTTTGTCTCTAATTGTGTCATCTCTATCTAACGTGGTCCTTGTCGCTGTAAATCTGACAACCCTGAAGTATCATTGCATTTACCTCTGCTTGTTTACCCTGTGCCTGCATGAATCTGTCAGTATCTGCCTTATAACTCCTTATTTATTCCTTTAAGCTTCTCAGTGTAACTTCCAATTTGAAATAGTTCCCAACACCATACTACTCTTCGAATTCATAGGGAGAGTCTTTGTAGTCAACCATCTTGCTATCCATTTGATATTTCTTCCTACAAGGTATATCATGTTAGCTAAACCAAATCACAATAAACCAACGTACCTTAGCATAGCTCGTGAGGATACCTTTTCTTCAAGATCAACAAATCAACGTGATACATGTATAACATAATCATTGCACTATATAGAAATTTAATACATAAGTATATGACCATGCAACTATCATTCTAGCTAGGGTCTAGTCATCAATGCATGACCTTAACAACAACACACACCATGACCTTATGCATGACAACAACCACTACATCACTGTACTCTTGACCATATGAAAACATGAACATGCATAAGCAATATGTAACCAACTACACATATGCATAAGCACATATGATCAAGCATGAGTGAATGACACTTGAAATGAAACATGCAACAATGATAGATGCAACCAAGCTTACAAGAATGTAACAAAACATGCAAGAATGTAACTAAGCATACTACAACAATACATGTAAGCGACATAAATCGACATGTAACCCATCATACACTCACAATGATGCATTCCACAATAACAACCTAAAATTTCACATGACGACACCACTACAACCATGAACAACATAATGAAAATGCAACAAGCACATGGAATGCAAGGGTGAGAGACACACATGCAACTGACATGAATGCATGAACAAAACATAGCCCCTCCAATCTAAGGGGTGAACCATGCTCTGATACCACTCTGTAACACCCTCCCCCCACATCTACCCAAGAAATTGGCCAGCTGGGGTAAACATGCAATGAAATGCCACTATGATATGATTCGACCTCCTAAGTCACATTAAGGAAGTGGAACCAACGGAAACACACCATACAGACATTCAACATTAGCTACAAGACCCTCAGGAACCAATCCAATACTTTAGACAACTTAAGCCTCAATAACTCTCATGCTATAGGCATGAAAACTTCTAGAAACCCAAAGTCACTCTCACAGGCAACGACCAGAGACAAAATTTTCCAGTGCTATGCCAACAACCCTAAGACTTTAACTACTTTTTCATACCCAAAGCTCAGGTCAATACTAAGAATTTAACCATCTCTTCAGAATAGTAAAATAACATGGAAATGATATTATTAAATTAAATACTTGCTTAAGAGCTTGATGAGACCCCTACTAGCCATGACAGGCATTTCGTCAAAAGTATCATGAATATGTAATCTACAGGTGTAAATAACAGTTCTGAGCATAGGGGTCTCATACTTGGCTAAGAATTGCTAAGAACCATTGATGCCTCAATACATCAACTTCCATTCCATACATTAGGTCATTGATACATTGATCATTCAATTACAAGTAAAAACATGATGAAATCCATACATGTTTGTTGTCATAAAACACACACACAACTAGCATAATAGAAAAATAAATACTCATGAAAGTACATCCATATAGATCACATATAATCCATAAAAATTCTCATATAAATACAAGGAGAAATAAACTTTCATTAATGATGCAAAATCCAAACCCGAGATGGTACTTTCATGTTCCACCCGACCGTAGAATGGCTGAGCCAAATCACTCTTCAGCCATTCACCCTCGTGCCATTCCTCACCTTAAACCATATCGTTTAGGTTGGGTATGTGAGAATGAAAAATTGCAGGTGACAAAGAAATGCATACTTAGATATGCAATCACTGCAAACTTTCTAGATGAGGTAGAGCTTGATGTAATTCCAATTAATATATGTGGTATTGTTTTGGGAAGCCCATATCTATATGATAGGAGAGCTATTTTTCATCGCCATGAGAACAAATATCATTTGTTCAAGAATGGGATTGAGTAAATTTTTAGAGCACACTGCAAGAAATTGAATGCATCTCTTGTAAATGCGGGACAAATGAAGAGAATTGTTAATGCTAGTCATAACTTTGACTTATTAATGATCAAACATGAAGTTGTTGAGGAATCTAAATCCTTTCAAGGATATGATTCAAGTTTGAAATATGATTTCATTGATGTTTATAATTCATGTGATAATATGTTTCAGGAGTCTAACATGTTTCCTCCTAAAAGAGGTAAACAAAATGAAGTAAATTTGCAGCAACATGCATCATTGTTGAGCATTAGTGTGAACAAGATGCCAATGTTAGAGAGTGCAAGAGTCAAAGAGAAAATGCAAAAGAAAATTGACAAAGAGGACATTGGTTCCAAAACATTTTCTTGTGGATTTCATAATGTTTTGGCTTTGAAAATGGATGGTGCATGGCGATGGCGATCACATTTGGTCAAGAGTCGAGCCAAGTGCAAGGCTAGACATGGTAAGCATCGTCATGACAACAATGTTCAAGGTGAGAAGAATTTGAGATTATTTAAGTTTCCTTTGATTGGAGACTGAGGAGGGAATGTGTTTATTCCTTCAAAGGAAGTTTGTTGTTTTGCATATTCTGGAAAATTGCAGCAAGATGTTATCTATGACAACAAGACAAGACAAGGACTCCAAAATTAGGGAAAATGATGTATTTTCATGAAAAGTTCAAAATGTGAAATTCAAGTAAAGTTTAGTGGATTGAGACTAAAAGGGTGAGGAAGCAGTACCCTCATCTATTTGTTGAATGATAAAGAGATTTTGGAGGTCCAAAATCTTCCAATGGGGAGGAGTGATTCGGTGGATCAAAATAATGCTCAAAATTTAATGTCTTCAACAACGCTCAAAACCTATATGATTGGATAGATATCGGTGATATGAATCCAACACAACTTGTTTCACTCAAATCCAACATCGGATGCTCCCATAAATGCATTCTAATCGATTTGGGAAACAACTAATTTTTTTGGAAAAACAAGTTGCAGGTACACCTAGTCAGCAGTTCGTATGTTGACTGGGCCATGACTTGGTAGGTTAAATTGTCTTTTATCGGCTAATGGTCGGTCGACACTTCGCATTAGGCGATTGGTTGGTTGCATGGTGAAATTTCATTGGTTATTGTTTTGTTGAGGTGGTCCAATGAGGGAGTGCCACGTGGCCTCCTCATGGCCGACCAAAATTGGTTTGAGGGCCAAACAACACCCTGAGGAATCAAACGGGTGACCAACTACCAATTAACCAAGGCCAGCACCAATACACCATGTTTTTTTCTTATTATATAACATATTTGAATTTTATTTAAACTTTGATATAACGTCATTTGGGGGAGGGGTCGAGCTAATCCCTAGCCCCTAGCCACCCCTTCTCTATAGGACCACGGGCGGGGGGCCAAGTGCTAGGGCCTAGCGCAACTCCATGGTCACGACACTCACACAAACTAATTTTTAACGCATACCAAGTCCACAAAACTGGGAGCACAAAAGGGTAGGGGGGCCAACCCCAGGACGTATGACCCATGGTGTGACCAGTGCACAAGGAATCAGGGTCAGCCCACAACACAGCCCTTAACGCAGTCATATCAAGTCCCAAAATTGTGGCACAAAATATTTGGGGGCCAACCCATGGGGGTCAGCCCCAAGCTCATATTAACCTACCATGTGACCAACATCATAGCGGAGGCAGAGTTTAGAAGGCCCAGTGCCTTGGGGGACTAACCCTCATCATATGTGTTGCATGGAACCAAGGGTGGGTGTCAGATGGGGGCCAAACAACAGCCCCAAAATTCGACACCCTATGTGGTCGCATGGCGCCACGTGACCAGTTTTTTCAGGATCGGGGGGTTAAATGGCGACTTTAATGGTCCTACAATTTCACCCGCCGAGAGCGAATTGTGCCAGGTTTTTTGCGTTGGTTCCGCATTTGGGGTGCTCGATCTAGGTTGACGCCAAATTGTAGCATTGTTAGTTGTATAATTTACGAAAATGAAGAAACAAGCATAACTTTCTTAGTTTTTTGGCCAAATGAGGTGCATAAAGAACCAAAATAGGGGTTTTTGACAGCGTTGGATCCATTGGAGACATCAGTTCTAATATTTGAGTAGTGAAAAGCATGTAAAACACACTTTGATCAATTTTAATGAAAGAAGCCCTACATTAGAAGTTGGACCAAGAGATGTAGTCCAAGAGAGGGATGAACTCCTTTATCATGCTTGTGTTATGTGTTTCAGATATGTTGGTTTTGTCTCTATTTTGGCTGTAAAATTGGTTTAAATTTACTTGTTTATGTGTTTAGTAAGTTGATCCTCTACCCAAAACACATATAATTTTAAATTTTAAATTTTTAAAAATCTTCAAGTTTACACATTCAAATCATTTTCCTAAGACCACCTCAACTAAGATCCAAAATCTATTGACATCCAAAGCTGACCCAAATAGGGAACCCACTACATCATGGCTATCCATGAAATGGCATCAGGAAAGACTGTAAATTTCTATAAATCCAGGAAAATCCCATGCAAATGAAAAAAGAATGACCAAGAACCAAACCCATGAATCAACCATTCAAATCCCAACAAGATAATCATACATGCAACCTGTTACCGACAAAAACCCTCCTGCTAGATACTCCTTTCTCTATTCTTTTCTACCCTTGTTATTTATCATTCCAATCTTTATTCTTGTGTTCCACATAAATTCCTCTTTCGCTCCTTACTATCCTTGCTTTTGTCTTGCTTGTGTTTATTTTATTATCTCTTGTTATAGTGTTCTCTCTCTTTCTTCCTCTCTTTTTCCCAAGGTGTATCTTAAAATGTTCTCTCTCCAATTTTATTTTCTTTTATTTTATATTTTTCTTCATTTTCCCTTGCATGCATATTATTTTTCTATTTTTATCCTTTTCTTGTCTCTTCCTCTTCCCCACCTATTGAAATGGAATTTCTTTCGTTTTCCTTTATTTCTTTTGCACTTTTTCCTCATGTCCTTGCTAGCCTGTAATAATGAATTTGTCATTTACTTCCTTTTGCTTCTTGCCAATGCCAATTTCCATAGCCAATAAATAATTAACCACATGGATCCAAATGTAAAGTTTTTTCCCTCATTCATACTGGAATGGTTCTCCCGTGACCTTAGTTTGATTTTTTATTTTATAATGTCCATACATTATTTATTTACATGGAATTTTAACCCAAGGTTGTTACAAACCCCTCCCCCTTGGGGGAACACTGCCCTCTTTGTTATTTGAAACTTATGACAAGACAAAACATTTGAAGACATAACAAACATACTTCTTGTTGGAGCTTTATAAATGCAGCTCAATACAATATTTACAATCACACACACACACACACACACACACCTAAGCACATTCTCTTCAACCAACAAATAAAGAAGAACACAATGCATGCATATGATCATCCATCTCCCATGTAGCTTCATCGGGGCCAAATGCACTTTAACTTACCCTATTAGTTGGTTCCGAAGCATGAGCTTCTTCCATTGCAAGATGCATTGGGGCTTTGGCTAAAACTCTCCCTCTGTTTCCACCTGCAATACAGACAAATAAATCACATGATCATCATCTCGTATATATATTTTAAGCAAAGAAACATGAAAAACATAATGGATTTTCACTTATGGAGGCAAAGCAAGCCTATATTCTATTGGTCCAATCCTTTCAAGGATTTCAAAGGGTCCACAATAACGAGGTGCCAACTTGAAACATGACCCAATATTCAAGTAAGTCTTCTTGGGCTTCATAAGCAAATAGACATGCTCTCCAACCTGAAACTCCTTGAATACTCTATGCTAATATGCATAGTTATTCTGCCTATCCTAAGCTTCCTTCAAATTATTTTTGATAACCTGCATCTCTTGCTCCATCTCTTTCAACATATCAGGTCCAATCAACACCTTGTTCACTGGATCACTCCAATTGATAGGATTATTACAACTCCTCCCATAGAGAGCCTCAAATGGACTCATATTCAAGGATTCATGATACCCATTATTATAAGAAAATTCCACTAGTGGAAGATACTCCTCCCACTTCCTTTGTTGATGCATGACATACATCCTCAACATATCCTCAAGGATCCTATTGATCCTCTCTGTCTACCCATATGTTTGCTAATGATAAGATGCATTGAAGGCTTGTTTTGTCCCCAAGCTTGCAAACAATTCCTTCCAAAACTTGGAAGTTAACTTGGCATATCTGTCTGATATAATCCTCTTGGGAACTCCATGCAACCTCACTATCTCCTTAATGAATATTTGAGCCACTTCACTAGCTGAATAACTAGACTTTGCTACAATGAAGTAGGCTACCTCGCTCACCCTCTCAACTAAAACCATGATGGAGTTATGTTGCCTTGATGTCCTTGGCACCTTGTAATGAAATCCATGAAAAGAACCTCCCATTTCCATTATGGAATCGGAATAGGTTGCAACAAAATAGCTAGATTCTTTCATTCAACTTTCCATTGTTGACAGCCCAAGCACTTAGCAGCAAACTCAACCACCTCTTTCTTCAAATTAGACCAATAGTAGAACTTCATAATAGTTGTTAGAGTCTTCTATTATCCTAGATGGCCTGACTATGGCATAACATGAAACTCTCTCAAAATGAGCTTCTTTAATTCACTACTAGTAGGCACATAGATCATACTCCTGAATCTGAGCAAGCCATATATTGTAATGTGATACTCCTCATCCTTATCACCCTCACCTTGTTGTTGCAATCTATGCTTCAGTTGTTGGTACCTTTCATTTTACTACCCCGCATACAATATCTTCTCCTTCAAATCTGTCCCATAAGATCTCACATATGAAACATGATTCACATGTACTCTCCTACTGAGTGCATCCACAACCTAATTCTCTTTGCCTTTGATATACTTGATTTCAAATTCAAACTCATTTGGAGTATCCAACCACCTAGATTTCCTTGCATTCAAATTGGGTTGGTCAAGGAAATACCTTGGTCCACTATGATCACTCATCAAAATAAACTTCCTTCCAAGGAGGTAATGTCTCCACATCTTAACTGCATAAATGATAGCTTCCAAGTCAAGATCATGAGTCACATAATTCTACTCATAGAAAACCAGTTACCCTTCCCGCATCAGGACTCTACAAAATCCTTCCTTGCAGGCATCTGTAAAAACCACAAAGTCCTTATTAGGATCTGCAATATTCAAAACTGGAGCAATGGTAAGAAATTGCTTCAACTGATAAAATTTGGTTGCACACTCATCAATCCATTCAAAATTATTTCCTTTCCTTTGCAAAGATGTGATAGGATAGCTAACCTTGGAGAAGTTCTTGATGAACCTCCTATAATAACCTACTAATCCCATGAATGATCTAACCTCATTCACATTCCTTGGAGCTGGATACTCCATGATAGCCTTATCATTTATGGATCCACTATTGTCCCCTCCTTCGAAACAATATGTCCTAAGTAATGAATCTAAGACTGAAAGAAGCTACACTTGCTAAGCTTGGAATAATACTTATGCTCTCTCAACAATCTCAATATTGTTGCCAGATGCTTTGCATGTTCTTCTTCATTTGTTAAATATACCAATATATCATCGATAAACGCTATCATAAACTTATCTAGGTAAGGGTGTGTTGATGCCTCTAAAATCGTAGCATCAATATTGGGGATAACCACCTGGTCCGGACCTTAGTACAACTCCTTTTTCGTTTGGAGTGGTGGCTTTGACTGGATGTTATGGGACCAGTTTCCCAATAATGTATGGTTTGATGAATGAGTGTTTTAAATATATAACAAAGATGATAGGTGATTTAATCTATAACTCTGAAAATATACACATATATCTATATAACCCAGGTAATCTTATAACAATGCGATTTTTGATAATTCCTAGCAGAAAAATAATCATATAGATGGTTTACTTATCCATAGAAAGATGCATTTAAATAATGATTAATTTGTTTAAGAAATTAAACAAAGTAATTATAAAAACATATCGCATGAAATACTGGTATTTATTGCTGATATATATCTCTAATATAACAATTCTAAATCATTCAAAAGTGACTCAATATATATTTGCTTGAAGCATGTTAATACATCAACAATAGCTAATTAAATGAAATGCTAATTACATAAAGAACAAGACAAAAAGAACAGTGATAGAAATACCACATGCATTTCAGTCTTGATATGTAAGTAACATTCTGATTCCACCTTTTTATTCCAGAAACTTCCAGGAGGTACAAAAATGCAGGTCTTGAAAAAGTTCTTTCACAAAAATCCAAAACCTTGATCCACTGCTTATAAAAAATAAAATAAGAAGTGCAGAAGTGCAACTTCTCAAGTCTAGTTTTTATACAAATCGAGGACCCTTTCTCCAATAACATGAAAGAGTTTATATAATAAAATTAAAACAAACTATCTACAAAAATCGCTGAGAGTTGTGGGAACCGCCAACATTAAAATTTGGGATTTGAATTTGCAAAAATAGAAATGTGATTGCATCTGAAAAGGTTCATCATATCTATTTCTTCTCCTGAAGTCGCAATTAACAAATTGAAAGCATGTTTTGAATTTCCGGAGGGTGACTCATCCTAGAGTGTAGTTGTCCTATGTAAGTGGCATTTGAGAGCTCAGGGATCATGCGATCAATAGCATCGGAAAGGAATTTGATGGTCATATGTTGGTTGTGCGGCTTGACCAAAAAGGACCAGTACGCATCCCAATTAAGGCTTTGTATTCTGTTGAGTTGTTCATCTTTGGTGGCCAAATCCTGCTTCCATTAATTTTCTAATACTTTCGCTTTTGGAAGCTTTCTTGTGGAACAATCAGAAATTAAATTGGCCCCATATAAATTATCATTTACCAGCTCAATCACATTATTCATTATAGACCTAGCCCTGGAGGTAGCCCTTTCTGCCTTTATCACCTGTGTTTCCCAGTCTGAGAATAATATTTCTTTATGCGACTCTTGAATTGTTGGTAGGTTAGTAGCTCTTCCTTCTACTGTGCTTTTCCAGGAGAGGTAATTTGTGACCTTATCATATGCATCCTCAAATTCTAATCTGGTATTAACTGCTTAATCGATTAGTGATGTAGTTATGATGCATAATGGGTCGATAAGAGATATTTTATGGAAAACTAGATTGAGCTGTTGAGATAAGGCTTTATTTGCTTCTAGGGCTTCCTTCTTAAATTCTTCAACCTTGGGATAATCTCTGAACTATTCTATACAGAGTTGTAGCTGTGTGATTTGCTCCTCTTTAGTCTTAATTTCTTGTTGATGTGTCAATTGAAGTTGTTCGAGCTTTTGAGACAACTGTTGTTGTTTTTGGATGGCATGTTGGTCGATCTTTTGTTTCTCCAGGTTTAATTGTTCCTCAAGATGCTCGTTCTTTTGTTTTTCTTCTACCAACTATTCTTCAAGCCGATTAATTTTCTGTTGTTGTACTGCTGCTTGTTCCTCAAACTAATTAATCTTTTGATCCTTTTCCTTGAACAATTGGTTAACCTCAGTTGCCTTATCAATTGTGGCAGTTGTGTATGTCCCTGCAGATTGAGATAACTTATTCAAATCCTCAGAAGGATTGACCTCTGAATCCTTCCATAAAACATTCATAAATTCAGATTGAGGAGCTGTGGAGGACGTCTGGTCTATTTTCCTCTTTTTTCTTTGTCTCTTGACTACAACCCTATGTTTTGGACTGTAAAATACATCCAAGGGTGGTATTTCCTCAATATTCAATATAATTTCTCCTAAAGGGTTTTTAGGGATTATTTCAATCTCTTTCTGAGCTATGTCCTTATTGGGTGTTACTTCAATCGCACTATCAGGAATGGTGGGTCGTTGTGTTGTGGGCGATGCTGATGTGGTAATGTTTTGGGGGTCACTCTGGCTTTTGATCTACTGATCAAATTGCTCCCATTCTTTTATCAAGATGGGGTCAATATGAACATCTGTGCTAAGGGGTTCACTGGTCTTTCCACCTATTTCCCCTTCCCCGGAAATCTCTTCAATAGTCTGCTCCCCGTTGTGCTCTGCTTGTTGAACAATAGGGGTAGTATTTAATAAATCTAGAGGTACTGTCAGTAACCTCTGTGTCCTGTATTCCATGAATTTGTCCATCTTCTCAGCTCCCAATTTGAATCTTGCCAGATGACTTACTTGTGAGAACAATTCCGTTGAAGCGAATAAGTCATCAAACTCATCCTTCTCATGTATAAATTTACTAATTTTCACCTGACTGGTGAAATTGAAAGCGACCTTGTTTGGATCATATTGTCTTTTAGGAATAACCGCTAGACCCAGATCCTTTGTTTTCTCTACTTCTTTCTCAGCATGTTTAAAATCATGCAATGTGTAAGTGCCACAACGGAGGGGAAATGGAGGCCATACTTGTTTCTTAGAATCTTTAAGGTTTCTAGACATCCCTTTTTCCACTATCTGGTAAGCTATTTCCCTAGCTAATAGCTTATCTGGAATGTAGAGTGGAAGGATGTGAGGGTCTGTAATACTGCCAAAAACCCTAATATAAGTGAATTTCTCCTCCCCAAACCAACTGTCGATTGAAGTTAAGTCAATGCTAGCCTCGTCAGACAGCCGAGGAGCAGGTTTATTAAAGATGGCTTGATGGACAAGTAAAATGAAACCATGGAAAATCCTGTATAAATGATTCTTGTAGTCAGACTTCCATAAATATTTATGATAAATATGAATGGGGGTTGGATCTTGAACAATCCATTTCCAGCCTAGGATGGGAAAGTCAGAATTAAAACAGATTGTGTCCATTATGTAGGTGCTCATATAGAATGGGGGCACAATTCTGGTGGATTCTGTTCCTTCTATAATCTAGTATTTGATTGGCCATTTTATCTGATAGAATGGTTGCCCAATCCATAATAAAGGAGTTGATTGCTGCTTCTATTAATGGAACCATTTCTATAGAAAATCTAGCAGAATCGGGGCTTCCAAAGAGCCTACATACCATAGCAGCAACATAACAATATGGAGATGCTAAGGAGTCCACAGAGTACATACCAGAGGATTCATGTTTATGCTTGTTAGGAAAATGCCTCCACTGTTTGATAGGGTCTGACTCTATGTCATTCTCCTTAGCGAAAGCTTCCAGGAATGATTTTTTGTAGTGTCGTTGGGGATCCGACAAGTGATACATTCTCTTGACATCTTCAGGTTTGAATGTCCCGAACATCCTCCCATCGGCTATGAAGAAAGCTTTGTCTGTGATATTAATACTTTCGATTACCCATCTCACTAGATCATTATATGGTAAAACTTTTGCTCGGGCTGCTATTCTATGGAGGAAGGAGCTAGCAAAATCATTGAGCGTGCTTTCTGTTCAATCAGTTCCATCAGCTATTTCTTCTTCTTCTATCTCCATTGGATTTTCTGCTTCAAGTAAAGCATATATGCCTTCCCACGAGATTTTACCAAGGCCTTGACAAGTAGTATCTGCAATTAACACCAATTTTTTTGGTCCTTCTTCCATTGTAATGGGGGCCTTTGCCTTTCGAGATTTCTTAGACATCTTGCCCAACTGTGCGATTCTGGATCAACTCTGCAAAATGAGGAAGAAGAGTGTAACAGTCGAAAAAATTGAGAGGAGATAATACACAAATTATAGACCAAAAGCAATTATGCGCATTAGATGCCAAATATCTTGTATTTTACATAGCTACCATGGATGAAATCCTTAAAGGACTTAACCATAACTGCTCCTTAATGTTTTACCGTAACTTCCAACGTGAAACTTTAATGTTGAAGCCATATGTCGCATCACAATTTTTGTAACAATCCTTTTTAGAATAGGTGTCATGACTCTGCAATTTGCGATTAGCGATTATATTATTTTAATATTTGTGTAATAATTGTGTATCGCAAATCAGGAGTTACAAGCGCGACATTCAAAAGGTTTGTTTTCATAGTTGCGATTGCGATGAGCGCTGAGCTGGCATGTGGAGACGACGTGTTTCAAACTTGGAAAATCACGTTATTTCTTTATAATCGATTTATCCCTATACCGCATGTATTCATAGTATTTTATAACTCACTTTTATCGAGAGCGCGATATGCGATAATTAAATCACATCGGAAGATTTCAATGGAGTTTTTCGGATGCTTCCCTATGAATCAGCGATATGCGATTGCGATAGCCTTATCACATCGCAAGATTTCAATGAAATGTTATAAGTCATCCCTTGGGATATATGATGTGCACGACGCGATAGTTTTATCACATCATATTTATAAATGGCTTACTTTGATAAAACTTCGCAATGAGGGTTTTATTATGACTCTAATCGCATCGCACCTTTCTAAATGGATGTTCACGGGTTCTAAAGAATTGCGATTTGCGATGAGCAGTCCTAAATACTCATAAAGCAATTTTTTTATATGACTTTTATGGAAAATTTATTTTACTCAAAAGTTTTATTGCTTTTATTCATATTCTAAAGGGGACCCATTTCTTATTTGGCATTATAAGACTAAGATTTAAAAATTGAAATGGGGGGGTTGTTGTATAGCACAACAATTGGTGATTCACTAGGAGAACTAGTTATCTCTGAAAAATAATGAAATTTCTAAAACTTTCTTAAGTAGAATCAATTGAGGAAAAAAACAACTGTCTAAGAATTAATTAGATAAAATTTTACTCTGAATAAACAAAATATCAATTTTGCAATTTCTTTTACAAACCCTTATGATAAAATAAAAACATTTTGGTTTCTTCAAGCTTTGATTGGTTGTTAAAGATAAAGTAGGGGGCTCTTCCAACTTAGCTTTTAAATTTACTCTTTTGTCACAGGTAGTGCCTCTGCTGCCAGCAAACATCTATAGTCTCAACAGGGTTACCTTTTAACCATCAATCATTCATTGTCCCATCCATCTAAGAGTATAACTTTTGAAAGATAAATCCAGAAAGATATATCTACATGTATTTTTATTTTTTTGTTTGTCTTTTTATTTTTTTGGATAAAAAGCCATTGTCCTGGTTTGGGAGCTAGATGATGACAATGTCATTCACTGGTTGTAATTGAACTGAACAAGTTGGCTCATAATGAGACCCCTTGTCTTATGATTATAAGCCATTACCCTGTTTTGATATGCAATATTGGTAATGTTAGTTTAATTAGTTCCCTATGATCATGGTAAGCTGGCTCGTCATGAGACCTCTTATCTTTTTAAATTAGATATATTTTAGAATTACACTCTGAAAAATCATAAACCTAGTGGATGGGGTGAATGACTTTCTCCTTAAGAGTTTATGGATGACAATTCTAGAGTTGTGGATGCTTAGCTGGAAAAAGTCTTTACCTTTTTATAAATAACCTTTCTCAACCGACAAAACTCAAAATGATTTACTGTATTTTCAAGGTTTGGAAGATTTCACAAATTTAAAGAGAATCTCAGAGTTTCACGTTTTATCTATTTTCCAAAACTATAGTCATTTCCTTGAAAGTTTCTACTCTTTGAAAGCAAGTATTCACAATATTCTTTCAAAGAGATTTTCAATAGTGAAAAGCCAATGGTAGACTATTTACAACATTATTTCCTAACAGAAACTAACTTGCATAAAAAAATATGTACAAGTAAGAAGGGGTTACCTCCTTAGGAAAATAATTTCTTTAAGATAAGCCCATTCACAGGAAGAGAATCTCTCTTTCCTGATAAGTCTTGCAGTAGAAACGTTGATGAGCCTATCTTTTCAACGATCTGAAATGGTCTAAGCCACATCTTTTGAAATTTGGTATGCTTACCTTTGTCTTCATGTGCTTTGTCCCATTTCAAAACGAGATCACTGATCTATAATGTTTTTGAGCTGGCAGAACTTGCATCAAAAGAAGATTTAATGACCTGTTGATGTTTAGCATGAGTAATTTTGGCCTTTTCTCTTTCCTCATCCAATTTAAGGATTTGATCAAACCTCAATTGAATAGAGGAAGAAGGAATTTCTTCAATGAATTGTACTAGGGCTAGAGATGGGAGTGCTAAATTTTGTGGTATTATAGCTTCTTTCCCATACACCAAGTTAAAAGGAGTAGTACCTATCGAGGCCTTCTGAGTTATGTGATCTGCCCATAATGAAAATATCAAATATTTATGCCAATTATTTTGGTTTTGATCAACAGTTCATTTAATAATCTTGATAAGATTCTTGTTAGTTGACTCTATTAAGCCATTTCCTTGTTAGTCTCCTTTGTCTTCCACTAGCAATTTGGCATATATTGCATTTCCTTACGTAGTCATGAACATATTTAAACAAAGTTGGCCAATAATGTCCAGCATGTAGTATTTTGTGAGTTGTAGTGTCTCCTCCAAAATGTCCACCTACTGGGCCATCATGTAATTCCTGCAAAACAATTTGTGCTTTAGTTTTTTCAAGGCATCTTAATAAAATTGAATCATAATTTCTCCTGAATAACACATTATCAATGATTTCGAAGTGTTTGGATTTTAATCTTAAGGCATGTTTTTTTTTTGTAACTGAAATCAGGGGGAGCATATCCATTTTTCAAGTAAAAGATCAGATCAGCATATTGAGATTCAAAATTAGTGATATTTATCTCGTTTACTTGTGGAGTATTATCTAAATCTTCATGGTCTGGTATATTGAAAGCTCTTGCCAATAACCTGCAAAAACCTTTCCCTCTTACAATGTTCGCTGGTTTAATATCAATATCATACTCTTGTAAAGTTGTTACCTAGTTAGCTCTCTTCTCTCCTACTTCCCTTTAAACTTACAAATGTCTCACTGCAGAGAATGGGACTATTACTTTAGTGTGTGTTTTTAGGAGGAATGGTCTAAAGTGTTTGATAGACAAAAATACAGCGAAAACTTATTTTTCAACTTCGGAATAGTTGAGCTCAGCACCTTGCAAATTAGAACTAAAGAAAGATATGGGTGCTTCTACTTGATGGTCATTGATCTCTGTTAAAACAATAGCATAAGATGTTTCAATGGCCAACATATACAAAATAAAATGACTAGAAAAATTCAGAGTACTCAATGCAGGAGTATTAATGATTGCTTGTTTGATCGAGTCAAAAGCCTCTTTTTTGTTATGTCCCCATTTGAAGACTGAATTTTTCTTAATCATGGATTGCAAGGGTAAAACTATATGAGAAAAATCAGGAACAAATCTCTTCACAAAATTTATCTGTCCCAAAAATGATTGCATATATTTCTTATTATGTGGCAAAGGAATATCAGAAATCTGTTTTATCCTATCCGGATCAATGTATATGCCATCTTTGGATACAATAAACCCTAAGAGTTTACCTTCATTAAGAGCAAAGAATGATTTTTTTGGATTTAAAGAAATTCTATACCTTTTACAATGTTCAAATATCTGTTTTAAATCATGCAGATGATTGCTCCTTTTCTTAGAATAGACAGTTATGTCATCTAAGTAAACAACGACTGTCCTATTGATCAAACCTTTGAAGGCTATATCCATGGCTCGTTGGAAAGTAGCTCCAGCATTTATCAAACCAAAAGGCATTTTCTGATAAGCATAGGTTCCCCATTTAGTCCTAAATGTAGTCTTTAATCTATTGTCTAGATGTACTAGTATCTGATTGTATCTTGAAAAACCATAAAGAAAAGACATTAACTTTGAGCCAACTACTGATTGAAGTATCTGCTCCATTGTTGGTAATGGGAAGTTATCCTTCTGGCATGCTTTGTTGAGATTTCTAAAATTTATGCAAATCCTAATATCACCATTCTTTTTCCTTACTGGTACTAAGTTTGATACCCATTTAG
Organism: Pinus tabuliformis; assembly: GCA_031772625.1. NCBI lineage: Eukaryota > Viridiplantae > Streptophyta > Pinopsida > Pinales > Pinaceae > Pinus > Pinus tabuliformis. The sequence continues at coordinate 765,241,905 of CM062816.1, read as the reverse complement.
AATGTCTGACAGGAAAGATTATTTTGGCTTTAAGGAGTTTATTCAACTCTGCTTTAATTTGACTTTCAAGATTTGGGTGAATTTTCCTTAGCTTCTGTTGTACAGGTTTCTCATCAGAAATCATTGGAATTGTGTGTTGAATGATGGAAGTATCATAAGTTTTCAGATCTTCATAATTCCAAGCAAAAACATTTTTATATTTCTTTAATAATCTGATGAAAGCAAATCTTTCATCTGATGAAAGTCCAAGTCCTAGATTGACATTTTGTGGTTTGGCCTCAGTGCCAAGATTTACTAATTCAAACCTTAAAGTAGAACTTTGAAGTTTTGGATTAGTGACCTTTTTGAATCTATCTTTAATATCATAAAGATCTTCTAGCTTGACCACATATTTAGGAATAGGATTTTCATTAAGTCTTTGTTTTAATTGAAGATCATGATCACTTTCATCGATAATATGATCGTCATAAGATCCTTTAGAAGTCAAGAAATTTAAGATATCCTTATCATGATTAAACACACACCAATTGGTGACATTATCTAGGAAAAATGGTCGAAAAATCAATTCAATAGAAAATCTATCTGGACTATAATCCTCAGATGGAAGGAGTTTAGAAGCAACATTAGCCAAAAGATTGGCTGATGCATTTTGTGATCTAGGAATATGAGAAATTTCAAATGACAAAAAATGAGTTATGAGATCTTGAACAAGTGATTGATAATGTTTGAGATGACCCGAGAGACAATGAATAGTATTTCTCACTTATTTAATGACAATTTCGGAATCACCAAATACTTGCAGCTATTGGATATCCAGGCCCATTGCTTTATAGAGCCCTTGAATCAATGCCTCATATTCTGCAGTGTTATTGGTACACTCTAATTCTAGCCTACATGATAACATCGTTTTTTCTCCTTTTGGACTAACTAAAATATATCCTGCTCCTGCACCGTCATTAGATTTTGATCCATCAAAATACAAAGACCAAAACAAAGGCTTATTTATAGGCTTATTTACAAGTTCATCTGCAACACTAACACACTTTGAGGTATCAGTATGGGAGAAATTTTTGATTTGCGATATGACACTATTAACAGGAAAAGGGGATTGCTAAGCATTAAAATTCCCAAAAAATGATTCAGCCAAATAGTTTCCAAGAATGTTATTATTGAAGGCTACATGTTTATTTTATTCTTCAAACTCGGTTACTGTATGAGTCAAATCGTTTTCGCGATCTATTCTGATTTGATTTGGTTTTCCACTATAGGGAATCCACATGTCGGACCAATCAGTTGAAATATAATCGTGAGGTTTTTCGGACCAGTCTTTGCTAAGGATCAAACCATAAAACTCAGGGATGTCAACAATTAATATATCAATTCTTTGGACAACCCTGGGATCAATTGATAATCTGATAGTAACTGAATTTATTTCTCCTAAGACTTGTACCTTAGTTCGATCTAATTGAAAAATATGGACTGTAGACTTCTAGGGCTCAATATTTAACTTGGAGCAAACTGAGGTTGGCATTATATTTGATGAAGCCTCTGAATCGATCAAACAATTGTGCAAATTTCTATTATAGATCTCATAAGTCAAGAGAAAAGGAGGAGTATGAGAATTTGACCTATCCCCAATTAAAACAGCATCAGTAGCATCTACCTTATCAGATGGTGGCTTACCTGATCCTCTAGCAGCCTTGGATAATACACTAGTTGGAAGAGGAGAAGAAGGTACTGCATTTAATTCTTTAAGCAGCAACTTTTGTTGATGTTTGAGCTTGCTAAGTTCATGTAAAGAAATATTTGCTTGAGTCTTCTTCATGTCTTCCACAATGTTATAATCCATGGAATCTGAAACTACTAGCGTTTTAGAAGATGGGGGAGGATTGGAGGATGATGGTTGATTGTGGGGAGACACAACTGGAGTTTTCTTTGTGGGAGCTTTGTCTTTAGTAACAGGACTTGAGTTTTTCTTCTTAGAATTTGCTTGATTAGGCTCTGCTATACTTTTGCTCCTAGTGTTTACTGGGAGAGCTTCCTGTTCACTTTCATTATCAGAGTTGGGTAAGATAAAGTCCCACATTCCATGACATTCAACTGTTTCATCTTCTTCCGTTTCTTCAGCTGATAAAACATTATCTTCATCTTCATCATCATCCAGATCAGATTCTGCATTAGATATAGCATTAGGTGGTTTGGGATCAGTTGGTTGATTTCTTTTAAAGTTCCTAAATGGTCTTTTCGTAGAAGTTTCAGCTACCTGCTTCTTTATTTCAACCATTTCATTAGACATAGTTTTAAGAACTTTTTGTAAACCTTCCATGTCATATGGATCCTTGACTGCTTTCTTCTTTGAATCATCTCTAAAGGTAATATTTTTGGATTTCCTTTCTTCCAGAGCGTTTTTATTTTTCAGAGCAAGGATACATTTTTCAACAGCGATTGTGTTTAGTCAATTTAGCGTGTTCTAAATTGCTACATAAATTATCAATCCGGGAGTCATAAACTGATGAAGTGTAGTGCATTGTATGTGCTAGATAACCTTTTTCTTACCTCACTGTTTTCAGTTTTTATCTTGTTTTGGGGTTTTGTTCTTGGTCTCCTAAAGTGTTTAATGCAAATGGAAATCCTAGTCTAAAGTTCTAAGAATCCTTTTAAAGATCAGGTGTAAATATAGAATTGAGACAAGGTTTATGCTTCTTATGGTAATTTCCAAACTTAGAACTTCAAAGATCTCAAAACATGTTGTCTACAAAATCAAAACTTGAACAAGAGTAAAAAAAACATGCAACTACATAAATGAAGCTAAAAATGAAGTACTGAAAATGAGGTTACTATCTCTGCTGTCCATTCTAATTGCATAATTGAAATCTAATAAACTGCAGCACTCAAAACCAAAAAGTAAAGAAGCTGGAAACTAGTCAATGATTTCACCCATAATCACAATATTTCGTCAATTAAATTCTAAAACGGGGTTAAGCTAAAGACTCTGGAAATATCATCATATGGCATGAAAGAATGACATTTAAATTATCTAATTCGCACTCTAATGAAAACAAAGTCAATTAGTCCACCTATAATCACAATATTTCGTTAATTAACTTCTAAAATAGGGTTAAGCTAAAGACTCTGGAAATATCATCATATAGCATGAAAGAACTGACATCTAAACTATCTACTTGCAGACTAATGAAAGAAAAATCAATTACTTCACCTATAATCACAATAGCTCGCCAATTAACTTCTAAAACGGGGTTAAGCTAAAGGCTCCGGAGATATCATCATATAGCATGAAGAACTGATATCTAAACTATCTACTTGCAGTAAACAAATCTCACTAAATAAAAGCATAAACAACTGAAATTGAAAACTAAAGTTCAGCAGAGGAAGCAAGTCTCAGATCACCACTTGATGCAAAAACTACGTTAAAAAGCTCGAGCATAACCTATTCTGAAATGCACTGATCAGTGTTAGTAGAAAATCTAACAAGCTGCAAAAACATGTACAGGATTTAGAATGATTAAAACCATAAGCAAAACATGAGAAATGTACAGCTCAAATAAGAGAAAATATACATAAAAGAAACTATACAAAACGAAAGAAGAACCTCAGCCACGCAGGGGCCCTCTGCACAACTTTGGATTAACACGCTGTCACTTCAAACCACGCTTAAACAACCATGTGAAAAACAGAGTTTTTGTATTATGAAACAGAGGATATGTCTCTCGGTTACACAACAACAAAGTACGTTAAAAAAACAGTATCAAGAACTCAAAAAACTAACTATCCACGTTGCAAATGCTTATATTTATAGAGGAAAATAGATAACTGTATTCTAGAGGAAATTCTTCAGCAATGGACACGTGAACAGGTCAGAATCTGAATATTCAACCTCTTGGTTGCCATGAGTAGTAAATATACACAAAGTGGATGTTGGATTGCATTATGGAGATGGCCTGTAGGTGGAAAAAATGGATCCACGAGTTCAGGAACGGCTTCGGGTTTCTTTTACATGCAGGAACAAAGTTCTTGTTGACGTAGGACTCTCTATTGACCACCCTTTGACCGATACCTTTCTTCACGAATTTGGCTAAGAAGATAGGACCTCATCCATGTGTGGATCATTCCTGAGCTACCCATGTGTCCCATTTCTCCTACCGACCCCTGTAACCTACAGAACAATGGAAACGACTGCGGAATTGCGAGTTAGCTGTGGAAAGTGGCTACAATCTGTAGCTGATAAACAAAACCTAGATCAAATAGCACACACAATGATATAATTTAAAATCACTAAAATGCACTCCTGAAATCAACATGTAACAACTTTTGATAGCTTATGAGGCACTGATATGGGAAAATAGAAGAGAAAAGGTTTAGGAGAATGTGTAGAAGAGAGGTAGTTTTGGGGCTCAACATACCCCCACTGTGAGGAGAAGGAGAATACTATGGATTTTGATCAGGGGGAGTGTTTTCTGGTGACTGATCTGGAGTTTCACCTCCCAGGTCTATGAAGTGAGCTCCTTTGATTTGCGTTTTCTTCAATTTTCCCCTTAATCTAGAGCTTCTTCTTAAACCTTGTGAGCTTGTATCTCCCTTTTCTATGCTTTGTTTCTCCTTTCATTTTCTTTTGCCTTAGTTGATTGTTCTTTAAGATGAATTAATCTCTCAGAAAACACTTGTTCTTCTTCTAAGGAAGGCTCATGAGTCTGGTAAATATCTTCAATATTCCTCTTCCCTTTCTGTTTTACTTGTTTTCAAATTTCAGTTAAGGTTTCAGAAAGCATTTCTTCTCTACTGGTTTTCTTGGTCACACTAGTAGGAGTATCTTGGATTGTTAAATTTGTTCTTCTTCTCCTACTTTTCTTTGTTGAACTTCCCTCATGCACTTCAGGAGGGTCTTGGAAGAAATTCCTAACTAGGAATTTTTCCCATGTATCTTTCCTCTTTTTCAATTGATTTTCAATGAAGATCTTAATAAGGCCATGATGATAGAGATGGGGCTCCACATCATCTATATTCTTTTGCACAGTAGTAGACATTTTTCTCAAACTACTCAACAAGAAATAAGGAAGATTGATGGTTTCATTCTCCAAGAAATTCATTAATAATATTATATGATACATGTACATGGAGCCATACCTGCCCTCGCATGTAATGAATTTCTAAATGATCAACAACAGACTAGTCCATTTTTCCTTTAAGGCTGAAACATGAATTCTTCATTTAAAAATTGATACGTCCATACTTGGATTACAAAGAATAACCCTCCAGACCTTTTCATCGAAGTCCTTATTCTTAAACCATCGTTCTCCTTCTTGTGGAAGCTTTGTTGCTGCTACAATGGATGACTCTATTACTGAAAATTTGATGTCCCCAATTTCGACTTCTACACCATTGAAAGATCTTGCAAACATTTTTGTAACTTCCTTGTTATGACCCTTGAACTTCTTGATAAACTGCAACCATCTTGCCTTCTTCAGCGTGCTCTTTAGCTGCGGGTATCCCTCCATAAATTTAGCTCCTTCAGGCTTTGTTCTCACTATAAGACCCATTCCTCCTTCTTACTGCGAAGATACCTCTGTAGATGATAGTTTTACGGGAGCAGAACAGTTATGTGAGCGGAAAATGGAAGAGGGCTGCGGAGAAAATCAGTGATTACAAAATGGGAAGAATACTGAGCACGAAATGAGAGTGGGTTCTCGGAGTAGAAGTCTGTGTAAACAAACCCTGAACCAAAAATCGTAAAACCTGATGTGAAAGTGTGGAGACAGAGTATTACTCATAAAACTTGCGAAACTGAACAGAGTTTGAATTCATAAAGGTTGCGGAGTGGACTTCAGTAGGTTCATAAAAAGGCTGCGGAGTGGAACGTCAGTGGAGGAGAGCCGTATTCAATCATCTCATGTCTACATGATTAGCCATTTTAACAAGTGTAATGCGGATGTATGACTAAGTACGAGTTAAACTCGAGAGTAGATTATGAGATCGTTAGGATTGATGTGGAGGATATGGTGGAGTTAAGGTAGCCATCAAGTCAAATCATTACACATTATGGAGCCTGTGATTTGCAAACTATACAAATTATGTGTTTGAAATGCTATTTGAAAATGATTTTGTTCATACCTTGGAATCATACCTCTTTCGTTTTACTAACTTTTAATTGGCTGCCTCTGTAGGTGCTTTTCAGGTGCTGATGTCTTCAAAGATCTTCTTCAATACCTGCATCTTGCTTTTATTATTGCTTGGCTAATCACTTAACTGTCACTGCAAAGTAACAGAGGATTAGCTACAGAATCAGCAATCAGCTGCAGAATCAGAATTCAGTTGCGGAAACTGACACAGTGAATAACATATGACTTGGAGAATGAATGGAAATGAAGAATGACCATATGAATGATATATGGAAAGGTGAATATGAATATGAACAGAAAGAAATTTTATTGATGGAATGTGGTGGTGAGATGGAGCGAAATGAAATGAAATGGAATGAAAACAACTATGAATGAAATGAGAGAATTTTTTGGAAAATAGAGGGCGTCAGAAGCTTCTGATTTTCCCCCTGTATTTTTTGTATAATACTGCCAATCAGTGATTGGTTTTCAGGCTTATATATATATATATATATATATATATATATATATATATATATTTTAGATGATGATGAAAAGAACAAAGACTAGGCTGGTGGAGAAGAATGATTCTTCTTCACCAGCCTCATTGCAGAATTATCTTGAAAGATTTTGATAAACTCCTCCTTTGAGAGTGGCTTATGATAGATCTTCAATCTGTGACCATTCACAATGAGAGGAGTTTGATGCTCATCAATTGTTTTGATTCTTACTACTCCATTGCTAAAAAAAAATTCAATCTCATATGGCCCAAGCCAATGAGTCTGAAATTTACCTTGAAAATCCTTGAACTTTGAATCAAATAGCAATGCCCAATCTCCTTCTTGAAACCTTTTGTCCTTGATATATTTGTCATGCCACTTAGCTCTTTGATGTTGAACTAGATCAGTTCTTTGAATTGCTTCTTATCTGATCTCATCTAGTTCATTCAACTGCTCCAGTCTATGCTTTTGGGCTTCTGATAGATCCATTCCCAATTGAACTGCCATCTTGAAGGTCTTGACTTGGAACTCAATGGGTAGCAGAACTTCCTTCCCATAAACAAGTTCATAGGGAGTGTGTCCTGTTGTGTTCCTCCATGTAGTTCTGTAGGCCCATAAGGCTTCAAGAAGCCTTTTTGCCCAGTCTCTTTTGTGTAGATGCACAGTCTTGGTAATGATGCCTTCAATTAATTTTTTTGTGGACTCTACTTGACCATTTGCTTGCAGATGATAAGGAGTATATTTTCTATGCTTGACCTTGTACTCTTCCATCAGTGTCTCCATCATTCTGGATGTGAATTGACTTCCTGATCTGTCACAATTTCTCTTGGAACACCAAAGCGAGTAAAAATATCCTCATAAAGAAAATTAACTACTGTATTTTCAGTAGCAGAAAATAATGCTTTGGCTTCTACCCATTTAGTGACATAATCAGTACATACCAATATATACTTTTTCTGTTTGGATGGAGGATTAATAGGTCCAATAAAGTCTAAAGCCCATTTTTCAAAGGGTTTGATGAGTACCTGAGGTTGTAATGGCATCTCATTTGAGGGGGTAGGTTTCCCTACCCTTTGGCAGTTGTCACACCTTTTGACATATTGTTTTGCATCTTTGAAGAGGGACAGCCAATAATATCCTAAAGAAAGGATTTTATAGGTTGTCCTCTTGTCAGCAAAGTGTCCACCACACGGTTCATCATGACATGCTTTGAGAATATCAGGCATTTCATCTTCCCTGACACATCTTCTGATCACAAAGTCTGGCCTTGTTTTAAACAATTCATTAGAAATCCATGAATATCTTGAACTCTCCTGAATAATCTTTCTTCTTTCACTAGGAAATAAATGTGGAGGTAGTTTCCCTGTAACCAAATAGTTAGCCATATCTGCAAACCAAGGAGTTTTAGTAGTTACTGCAAATAAGTATTCATCAGGAAACTTATCCTCTACAGGAGAATCTTCTTTGATATTCTGAATCTTAGACAAGAAATCAGCAAATGTGTTTTGTTTCCCTGGTCTATCTAACATAGTAATATTGAATTCCTGCAAAAGTAGGAGCCATCTTGTAACTCTACCATTAGTAATAGGTTTGTTCATTAGATATCTAATTGCAGAATGATCAGTATGAATGAAAGTTTCATAGCCTGTTATATAATGTCTGAACTTATTAATTGCATGAAAAACAACTAAAAACTCTTTTTCAGTCATAGTATAATTCAACTTTGTGGGAGTCAAATTTTTACTGGTATAGTAAATGGCATAAGGAACCAAGTCTTTTTGTCCCAATACAGCTCCTAGAGCTGTATCTGAAGCATCTGTAGAAATATGGAAAGGAAGTTTCCAATTTGGTCCTCTCAAGATAGGTGCTTCAGATATTCTTGTTTTCAAAGCTTCAAATGTTGATTGGCAATTAGGATTTCACTTGAATTCATAGTCTTTTGTAAGCAGTTTGAAGAGTGGAGATGCTATTTTGGTAAAGTTTTCTATAAATCTTCTATAATATCCAGTAAATCCCAAAAAACTTCTAACATCTTTTTGACAATTTGGAATAGGTAACTTGGAGATGACTTCAACTTTTGATTTGTCTACTTTAATCCCATCCCCTGAAATGTGATGTCCCAAAACAATACCTTAAGTAAACATCATAAAGTATTTTTCATGGCCTAATGAAAGGTTTGTTTCTTTACATCTTATAAGGACTTTTTCCAAATTTTCCAATGCTTCTTCAAATGTATTACCATAGACTGTAAAATCATCCATATATACCTCTACACAATCATGAATTAGATCAGAAAAAATTCATAGTACTTCTCTTTGGAATGTTGCTAGTGCATTGCATAATCCAAAAGGAAGCACTTGGTAGGCAAAAGTTCCCCATGGACAAGTAAATGTGTTTTTGTCTTGATCTTCAGGTGCTACCTAAATTTTATTATAACCACTAAAACCATCCAGAAATGAAAAGTACTTTTTGCCTGCTAATGTATCTAATACTTGATCGATAAAGGGCAAAGGAGAGTGATCCTTCAAGGTTGCTTTATTCAATTCTATGTAATCAATGCACACCCTCCATTTACCATTGTTTTTGGGTACTATCACCAAGGGAAAAACCCATCAGCTATCTGAGATTGGGTAAATGAACTTCACATTGAGTAGTTTTTGGAGCTCTTCTTTCACAATCTCCCTAAGATTTGGATTCATCTTTCTCTGAGGTTGTATGATTGGACTACTATTTTCCTCAATATAGATATGATGGATGCAAGTCTTAGGGTCAATACCTTTCATATCAGTATACTCCCATGCAAATGCAACATAATTTTTTTGTAAGATTTTGGTCAGCTCTTCCTGTTGTAACTTTTCCAAATTTTTGTTGATATTCAATGTTTTACCTGGAAAAATTTCAACTGCAGAACTGCCAAACTCTTCCATAGAGTAGAGAGACATTTGCCTTGATGACAAGTATTCAATATCAGAATCTAACTGAAATTGTGTGTGGTCATATTCTGAAGATGTTTCAAAGTTTTCTAATGTGTTCAGGATTTGACTATCTTCACTAACTTCAGAGAGAGTAAAGACAGGTTGTATAGTATCTTCATCATCGACCCATTCATTGTTTCCTACTTCTGTAATTGCTTTTACTAGGGGATACAAAGTAAATTTCTTTGTTGAACTACAATCAGAAATGTACATGTCACCAAATCTGCAAGTAATAAAAGCATCAGTTGTGGCTAGCCAAGGCCTTCCTAAAATGAGTGGGTGTCCTCCTAGATTATTCTTGGGGGTTAAAATCATGAAATCCACTGGATATTCCCAAGAATCTAAGGAGACCGAAATATCTTCCAGTACACCATCTAGCTTGATTACTAATCTATCTGCCAGTTACAGTAAGGTAGGTGTAAAAAGAAGATTAGGAAGTTTAAGTTGTTCCATAGTCTGTCTACTCATAATATTTATAGCAGCCCCTAAGTCAATCAAGGTATTTGGAATTTCTATTCCAATTATGTGTGTCTTGACAATTGGACTACGTGGATCCACATATTTCTGCATGGTAATCTTTTCCATCATGATATCTGTTATTTTTCCTACCAGGTGGATTCTTTTTGTGTCTCTTGGTTTCCTACCTCGTCTTTTGATACACAGCTCCTTTATTGTTTTTGCTAGAATAGGAATCTCTCTAATGGCTTGTAACAAGGGAATCTTGATATAGACATTCTTTAATTCATCTATGAAATCATAGTCAAGCAACAAGATTTGTTTTTCCACCCCCTTGTCAATTTGTAACCTCTAAGGGAAAGGAGGTGTGGATGTAGATGCAGGTTGCTCAACTATAGGAGTTGTGGGGGTTGACTCTTTTTGTTTTTATTTTTGAATGATTGGGTTTTGAAGGGATGCTTCTTCGGAACCTTTATTGACTTTTAGAGAATCCTCATCAGAGGTATCTTGCTCTTGAACATCTATAGAAGGCTTTTCCTTTTCTAAAATCCTACCAGATCTAAGTCGAACATCATTAAGATCTAGAGGAACAATCATGTATGTGGGAAATTGTTGTCCCTCTACCATGTAAGCATTATGAGGGTTTTTGTTGTTGGGATTTGGCAATGGCTGGGCTGGGAGTTGATTTGGTTTCTGTTGAAATGGAAGCAAGAGTTGAGGATTTTGATTTTGTTGAGGAGGTTGTTGTTGTGGAAATGGCAATGAAAGTTGTGGGCTTTGATTTGGAAGTTGTGGATTTTGTTGTTGGTTTTGTGGGGGAGGATAGCCCTAATAAGATGGAGGATATTGATAATATTGAGCAAATCTCCCATAAGGATTTTGTACCCCTTGTGCCCATGATTGAGATTGATACTGATTTTGAGGTTGAGGCCAAGGTTGTTGCCAAGAATTCCAATTTGGTGGGGGCTGAAAATTCATTGGATTGTTAAATCCTTGATTTTGTTGCCCTTGCCAAGGTCTTCTTGAAACAAAGAAAAGAGATTCTACAAAATTTGGATCCTCTTGAAAGACAGCTTTGAGTCCTGGGATTGAAGGACAATCCTTGGTCTCATGACTTTCTGAGCAAATCACACATGTTTCTACAACTTTTGCATCTAAGGGACATTCTCTTAGAGCATGTTTCTTTCTACATTTTGGGCAAAATATGGCCAAGGCATCAACTTCTATTTTCTGCTTGTTTTGAATTTTAAGGGTGTCTAGTTGTTCACTAAGGCTCCCTAGAATATCAGTTTTGAACTCATCAAGCATATTGCCAATTTCTACCCTACTTATTGTCCCAGTTGCAGATTTGTTTGCTCTAATAAGAGAAGGATCTCTAGGCCCTTTTCTAGTTTTAGATTTTCCCCTTGAGAGATGGACACATAGTTCTGCTATGTCACTTAGTGGAAGTTGAGAGATGTCTCCCTTCCCCATCATGTTTAAAATATCTATCCATTCATCTCTAATGGCTTTCAATAAAAGGGCTTTCAAGGTTTCCTCATCTAAATTGTTCATTTTTGCTCTCTTTAAGTTGTATTGAAATCTTTCAAGCAAATCCTCCAAGTTCTCATCTTCTTTTTGCATCATTTTGAATACCTCATCCTTATGATTAGTAGGCATACAATAATCTAGATATCTATCCAAAAATGCTTGCCTCATATCATTCCAAGTCCTAATAGATTGAGTGACTAATCCCATGAACCATTTCAGAGTAGCCCCTTTCAATGTTGAAGGGAACAATTTGAGTTTTTGAGAGTCTTCTAGATAGTCATAGGTTTGGCATAAAACTTCAAACTCAAATAGAAATGTTTCAGGATTCTCACTTCACAATCCATAAAAGTTTGGGAGGACAAATGGTGAAATTTTTTTCATTGTTGTATGGGTTTCTTCATCGACTATAGGGAATCCAAATGAGTTATCTCCTTCCCTATTTCCCCCATTATTACCTCTACCTCCTCCATTGTTACCTCTACCACCTCCATTATTTCCTCTACCTCTACCTCTACCTCTACCCCCTCCTCCAAATAGTGTAAATTCTCCTTCTTTCTCCTCTTCTGCCATGATAATTTCCTCATATTCCTATGGCTTTTCTATTACTGGCTGATGAGATAGTGTTTCTACCTCTTCTTCTTCTCTAGGCAATTCTACTTCTTTCACTGCAATAGGCTCCCCTATGGAGGTAAAGAAGGGTTCTTCTCCTAGGTCAGATTCAGTAGATAGTGTAGGAGAATATTCTAAGTCAGTTGCTGCCCCTTGAATTCCAGGAATCCCAAGGGAGTATGAGTCTGGAATGGAGGTGTATCTTGTCTATTCCTTGAAGTAGTTGGAGTTGTAAAAATCGAACTTTTGCCCCTAGCTATAAACCTTCCCCTAGAATCTCTTGCTCTATGCATGTCATTTTTATTTTTATTTTTGATGATTTTTAATTGGGCTAATAATCCTTTTTTTGATCTTCCATATCACACTAGGTGCAAGAAGAGAGCATACTCAAGAAATTATTAAACTAATAATTCTCTTTTCTGATCCTCCAGATCACACTAGGTGCAAGAGGAGAGCATACTTCAAGAAATTATTAATTTTTTTCCCTTTTTTTTTTTGAATGTAAGAGATAGGCTACCTAGTTACACTTCCCCGACAACAGCGCCAAAATGTTTAGTCAATTTAGTGTGTTCTAAATTTCTACATAAATTATCAATCCGGGATTTGTAAACTGATGAAGTGTAGTGAATTGTATGTGCTAGACAACCCTTTTCTTACCTCACTGTTTTCAGTGTTTATCTTGTTTTGGGGTTTTGTTCTTGTTGGTATCCTAAAGTGTTTAATGAAAATGGAAATCCTAGTCTAAATTTTTAAGAACACTTTTAAAGATCAAGTGTGGATGTAGAATTGAAGACAAGGTTTATGCTTCTTATGGTAATTTCCAAACTTAGAACTTCAAAGATCTCAAAACATGTTGTCTACAAAATCAAAATTTGAACAAGAGTAAAAAAAAGATGCAACTACATAAATGAAGCTAAAAATGAAGTATTGAAAATGAGGTTACTATCTCTGCTGTTGATTCTAATTGCGGAATTGAAATCTAATAAACTGTTGCACTCAAAACCAAAAAGTAAAGAAGCTAGAAACTAGTCAATAATTTCACCCATAATCACAATATTTCGTCAATTAACTTCTAAAATGGGGTTAAGCTAAAGACTCCAGAAATATCATCATATGGCATGAAAGAATGACATTTAAATGATCTAATTCGCACTCTAATGAAAGCAAAGTCAATTAGTCCACCTATAATCACAATATTTCGTCAATTAACTTCTAAAACGGGGTTAAGCTAAAGACTCTGGAAATATCATCATATAGCATGAAAGAACTGACATCTAAACTATATACTTTCAGACTAATGAAAGAAAATTCAATAACTTCACCTATAATCACAATAGCTCGCCAATTAACTTCTAAAATGGGGTTAAGCTAAAGGCTCTGGAGATATCATCATATAGCATGAAGAACTGATATCTAACCTATCTACTTGCAGTAAACAAATCTAACTGAATAAAAGCATAAACAACTGAAATTGAAAACTAAAGTTTAGCAGAGGAAGCAAGTCTCATATCACCACTTGATGCAAAAACTACCTTAAAAATCTCGAGCATAACCTATTCTGAAATACACTGATTAGCGTTAGTAGAAAATCTAACAAGCTGCAAAAACATGTACATGATTTAGAATGATGAAAACCATAAGCAAAACATGAGAAATGTACAGCTCAAATAAGAGAAAATATACATAAAAGAAACTATACAAAACGAAAGAAGAACCTCAGCCACACAGGGGCCCTCTGCACAGCTTTGGATTAACACACTGTCACTTCAAACCACGCTTAAACAACCATATGAAAAACAGAGTTTTGGTATTATGAAACAGAGGATATGTCTCTCGGTTACACAACAGAAAAGTATGTTAAAACAGCAGTATCAATAACTCAAAAAACTAACTATCTGCGTTGCAAATGCTTATATTTCTAGAGGAAAATAGATAACTATATTCTAGAGGAAATTCTTCAGCAATGGACACGTGAATAGGTCAGAATCCGAAGATTCAGCCTCTCGGTTGCCATGAGCAGTAAATCTACACAAAGTGGATGTTGGATTGCATTATGGAGATGGCCTGCAGGTGGAAAAAATGGATCCACGAGTTCAAGAACGGCTTCGGGTTTCTTTTACGTGTAGGAACAAAGTCCTAGTTGACGTAGGACTCTCTGTTGACCACCCTTTGACCGGTACCTTTCTTCATGAATTCGGCTAAGCAGATAGGACCTCATCCATGTGTGGATCATTCCTGAGCTGCCCATGTGTCCCGTTTCTCCTACCGACACCTGTAACCTACAGAACAATGGAAACGGCTGCGGAATTGCAAGTTAGCTGTGGAAAGTGGCTACATTCCATAGCTGATAAACAAAACCTAGATCAAATAGCACACACAATGATATAATTTGAAAATCACTCAAATGCACTCCTGAAATCAACATGTAACAACTTTTGATAGCTTATGAGGCACTGATATGGGAAAATAGAAGAGAAAAGGTTTAGGAAAATGTGTAGAAGAGAGGTAGTTCTCGGGCTCAATAGATTGCTTCCTTCATATCTTCTGCTAATGTTCGTTTAGCAACCCTATCGACGAAAATGGCTATGTTTGAAGGCAAGGTAGAAATATACCATTCATTATGGACTTCTTCACTAGGCTTGGATGTCGCAAGAATTTTATTCAACAACATATTGAGGCGTGAGTTGAAGTCTTTGATGGGTTCCTTTGATTCGGATTTCAGATTGGAGAGATCATTAATCAGAGTTGTTGTAGGCCTATCGTCTCCAAATTTAGTTAGAAATTTCTCCTGGAAAGCATCCCAGCTATTGATAGACCCTAGTGGTAACGAAAAGTACCATGATCCTATTGCTCCTTGTAGAGTGTGGAAATAATCTAACTACAGCATCTTCTTTCGTTACTACATTCAAGTTGGTTAATAACATGAAATTGTTTATATGTTCTTCTGCTAATAGGCCAATGTCAGGATTAAATTTTGGTAACCATTTGTTAGGATGTGCTGGTAATTGGCTCAAAGGTGTAGGCATTCTGACAGCTCTTAGGTTGGTCCATGGCCTTGGCTGAGGTTGATTATGTGCCATCGTTGAGCTAATAGTAGAAGAGGGTGAAGAAGCAGTTGAAAGCGATTGGGTAGAGGATGTTGAAGTTTTTGTTCCTATTTGGACTATGATCTAAAGTTGGGAAACAGATGGATGACCTTGCAATGGTATGGATGGAATTGATGATGTTGAGGACAAAGTCTCACTGTTAGATTCTGATGGTGTCTTCCTAGCCCTTTTTCTACTTGGTAGAGGGAATTCAACTGGTGGGATACCAAGTTTTTCACTCTTTGCCCTAGTAAGCGGCTGTGATGGGATATATTGCGAAGTCACACTGCCTTGGGATAACTCAGACTCTTCTTGGGATATTGAAAACCCTTGTAGTTTATGAATCAAAGACTGTACTTCAGGGGGTTCAGGAGAAGAATTGTCTGGTGTGTTTAGGATTTCAGCAGTGGGTGTTGTATTATTCTTTTCAACTTCTCACTTAGGAATAGGAGATTTAGAATGAGAAGGAGAAGTTGGAGGAGATGGTGAGGGAGTTTTACTCTTAGAATGGCCTGTGGATTTAGATTTACTCGCCATTCATAGTTAGGTCCTCCTTCTAGCACCAAAAATGTTGATGCCTCTAAAATTGTAGCATCAACATTGGGGATAACCACCCGGTCCGGACCTTAGTACAGCTCCTTTTCCATTTGGAGTGGTGGCTCCGACTGGATGTTATGGGACCAGTTTCCGAATAATGTATGGTTTGATGAATGAGTGTTTTAAATATATAACAAAGATGATAGGTGATTTAATCTATAACTCCAAAAATATACACATATATCTATATAACCCAGGTAATATTATAACAATGCGATTTTTGATAATTCCCAGCAGAAAAATAATGATATACATGGTTTACTTATCCATAGAAAGATGCATTTAAATAATGATTACTTTGTTTAAGAAATTAAACAAAGTAATTATAAAAACATATCGCATGACATACTGGTATTTATTGCTGACATATATCTCTAATATAACAATTCTAAATCATTCAGAAGTGACTCAATATAGAATTGCTTGAAGCATGTTAATACATCAACAATAGCAAATTAAATGAAATGCTAATTACATAAAGAACAAGACAAAAAGAATAGTGATAGAAATACCGCATGCATTTGAGTCTTGATATGTAAGTAACATTCTGATTCCACCTTTTTATTCCAGAAACTTCTAGGAGATACAAAAATGCAGGTCTTGAAAAAGTTCTTTCACAAAAATCTAAAACCTTGATCCACTGCTTATAAAAAATAAATTAAGAAGTGTAGAAGTGCAACTTCTCAAGTCTAGTTTTTGTACAAATCGAGGACCCTTTCTCCAATAACATGAAAGGGTTTATATAATAGAATTAAAACAAACTATCTACAAAAATTGTTGAGAGTTTTTAGAACTGCCAGCATTAAAATCTGGGATTTGAATTGCAAAAATAGTAATGCGATTGCATCTGAAAAGGTTCATCGTATCTATTTCTTCTCCTAAATTCGCAACTGACAAATTGAAATCATGTTTTGAATTTCCGAAGGGTGACTCATCCTAGAGTATAGTTGTCCCATGTAAGTGGTGTTTGAAAGCTCAGCGATCATGCGATCAATAGCATCAGCAAGGCATTTGATGGTCATGTGTGGGCTGTGCGGCTTGACCAAAAAGGACCAGTACGCATCCCAGTTAAGGCTTTGTATTTTGTTGAGTTGTTCATCTTTGGTGGCCAAATCCTGCTTCCATTGATTTTCTAACACTTTCGCTTTTGGAAGCTTTCTTGTGGAACAATCAAAAATTAAATTGGCTCCATATAAATTATCATTTACCAGCTCAATCACATTATTCATTATAGACCTAGCCCTGGAGGTAGCCCTTTCTGCCTTTATCAGCTGTGTTTCCCACTCTGAGAATAATATTTCTTTATGTGACTCTTGAATTGTTGGTAGGTTAGCAGCTCTTCCTTCTACTGTGCTTTGCCAGGAGAGGTAATTTGTGACCTTATCATCTACATCCTCAAATTCTAATCTGGTATTAACTGCTTGATCGATCAATGATGTAGTTATGATGCATAATGGGTCGATAAGAGATATTTTATGGCAAAGTAGATTGAGCTGTTGAGATAAGGCTTTATTCGCTTCTAGGGCTTCCTTCTTAAATTCCTCAACCTTGGGATAATCTATGAACTATTCTATACAGAGTTGTAGCTGTGTGATTTTCTCCTCTTTAGTCTTAATTTCTTGTTGATGTGTCAATTGAAGTTGTTCGAGCTTTTGAGACAACTGTTGTTGTTTTTGGATGGCATGCTGGTCGATCTTTTGTTTCTCCAGGTTTAATTGTTCCTCAAGCTTCTCGTTCTTTTGTTTTTCTTCTGCCAACTGTTCTTCAAGCCAATTAATTTTCTGTTGTTGTACTGCTGCCTGTTCCTCAAGCTGATTAATCTTTTGATCCTTTTCCTTGAACAATTGGTTAACCTCAGTTTCCTTATCAATTGTGGTGGCTGTGTATGCCCCTGCAAATTGAGATAACTTAGTCAAATTCTCAGAAGGATTGACCTTTGAATCCTTCCATAAAACATTCATAAATTCATATTGAGGAGTTGTGGAGGACATTTGGTCTATTTTCCTTTTTTTCTTTGTCTCTTGACTACAACCCTGTGTTTTGCACTGTAAAATACATCCAATGGTGGTATTTCCTCAATATTCAATATAATTTCTCCTGAAGGGTTTTCAAGGATTATTTCAATCTCTTTCTGAGCTATGTCCTTATTGGGTGTTACTTCAATCGCACTATCAGGAACGGTGGGCCATTGTGTTGCGGGCGATGTTGATGTGGTAATGTTTTGGGGGTCACTCTGGCTTTTAATATGCTGATCAAATTGCTCCCATTCTTTTATCAAGATGGGGTCAATATGAACATCTGTGCTAAGGGGTTCACTGGTCTTTCCACCTGTTTCCCCTTCCTCGGAAATCTCTTCAATAGTCTGCTCCCCGCTGTGCTCTGCTTGCTGAACAATAGGGGTAGTATTTAATAAATCTAGAGGTATTGTTAGTAACCTCTGTGTCCTGTATTCCATGAATTTGTCCATCTTCTTGGCTCCCAATTTGAATCTTGCCAAATGACTTACTTGTGAGAATAATTCTGCTGAAGCGAATAAGTCATCAAACTCATCCTTCTCATGTATAAATTTACTAATTTTCACCTGACTGGTGAAATTGAAAGCAACCTTGTTTAGATCATATTGTCTTTTAGGAATAACCACTAGACCCAGATCCTTTGTTTTCTCTACTTCTTTCTCAGCATGTTTAAAATCATGCAATGTGTAAGTGCCACAACGGAGGGGAAATGGAGGCCATACTTGTTTCTTAGAATCTTTAAGGTTTCTAGACATCCCTTTTTCCACTATCTGGTAAGCTATTTCCCTAGCTAATAGCTTATCTGGAATGTAGAGTGGAAAGACGTGAGGGTTTGTAATACTACCAAAAACCCTAATATAAGTGAATTTATCCTCCCCAAACCAACTGCTGATTGAAGTTAAGTCAATGCTAGCCTCGTCAGACAGCTGAGGAGTAGGTTTATTAAAGATGGCTTTATGGATAGGTAAAATTAAACCATGGAAAATCCTGTATAAATGATTCTTGTAGTCAGAATTCCATAAATATTTATGATAAATATGAATGGGGGTTGGATCTTGAACAGTCCATTTCCAGCCTAGGATGGGAAAGTCGGAATTAAAATAGATTGTGTCCATTATGTAGGCGCTCATATAGAAATGGGACACAATTCTGGTGGAGACAAATTTGTTCCTTCTATAATCTAGTATTTGACTCGCCATTTTATCTGATAGAATGGTTTCCTAATCCATAATAAAGGAGTTTATTGTTGCTTCTATTAATGGAACCATTTCTATAGAAAATCTAGTAGAATCGGGGCTTCCAAAGAGCCTACATACCATAGCAGCATCATAACAATATGGAGATGCTAAGGAGTCCACAGACTACATACTAGAGGATTCATGTTTATGCTTGTTAGGAAAATGCCTCCACTGTTTGATAGGGTCTGACTCTATGTCATTCTCCTTAGCGAAAGCTTCCAGGAATGATTTGTTGTAGTGTCGCTGGGGATCCGGCAAGTGATACATTCTCTTGACATCTTCAGGTTTGAATGTCCCAAACATCCTCCCATCGGCTGTGAAGAAAGCTCTATCTGTGATATTAATACTTTCGATTACCCATCTCACTAGATCATTATATGGTAAAACTTTTGCTTGGGCTACTATTCTATGGAGGAAGGAGCTGGCCAAATCATTGAGCATGCTTTCTATTCGATTAGTTCCATCAGTTGTTGCTTCTTCTTCTATCTCCATTGGATTTTCTGCTTCAAGTAAAGCATATATGCCTTCCCACGAGATTTTACCAAGGCCTTGACAAGTAGTATCTGTAATTAACACCAATTTTTCTAGTCCTTCTTCCACTGTAATGGGGTCCTTTTCCTTTCGAGATTTCTTAGACATCTTGCCCATCTGTGCGATTCTGGATCAGTTCTACAAAATGAGGAAGAAGAGCATAATAGTCAAAAAACTTGAGAGGAGATAATACACAAATTACAGACCAAAAGCAATTACGCGCATTAGATGCCAAAGATCTTATATTGTACATAGCTACCATAGATGAAATCCTTAAAGGACTTAACCATAACTGCTCCTTAATGTTTTACCGTAACTTCCAATGTGAAACTTTAATGTTGAAGCCATATGTCACATCACAAGTTTTGTAACTATCCTTTTTAGAATAGGTGTCGTGACTGTGCGATTTGCAATTAACTATTACATTATTTTAATATTTGTGTAATAATCGTGTATCGCAAATCGAGAGTTACAAGTGCCACACTCAAAAGGTTTGTTTGCATAGTTACGATTGCGATGAGTGTTGTGCTGGCATGTGGAGATGGCGGGTTTCAAACTTGGCAAATCACGTTATTTCTTTATAATCGATTTATCCCTATACCACATGTATCCATAGTATTTTATAACTTGCTTTTATCGAGAGCATGATATGCGATAATTAAATCCCATTGGAAGATTTCAATGGAGTTTTTCGGATGCTTCCCTATGAATCAGCGATATGCGATTGCGATAGCCTTATCGCATCACAAGATTTCAGTGAAACGTTATAAGTCATCCCTTGGGATATATGATGTGCGCGACGTGATAGTTTTATCACATTGTATTTATAAATGGCTTACTTTGATAAAACTTCACGATGAGGGTTTTATTATGACTCTAATTGCATCACACCTTTCTAAATGGATGTTCACGGGTTCTAAAGAATTGTGATTTGTGATGAGCGGTCCTAACTACTCATAAAGAATTTTTTTTTTTAATATGACTTTTATGGAAAATTTATTTTTTGCAAAAGTTTTATTGCTTTTATTCATATTCTAAAGGGGACCCATTTCTTATTTGGCATTATAAGACTAAGATTTAAAAATTGGGGGGGGGGGGGGGGATGGGGATTGTTGTATTTCACAACATGGTGCAAGACGCTATTCATCATACACATGAAGGTGGTTGGAGAATTGGTAAGACTAAAAGGAACCACCACAAAATAATAGTGACCATACCTTGTATAAAATGTAGTATTATAGATGTCTTCTTCTTTGATGTGCACCTGATTATATCCTGATATCAAATCAATATTTGAAAATACTACAGTTCCCTTGAGTTGATCAAAGAAATCATCAATACGAGGGAATGGATACCTATTCTTGATGGTCACCTTGTTCAATTGCCTGTAATCAATGCACAATCTTAGAGTATCACCCTTCTTCTTTAGAAACAACATTGGTGCTCCCCAATGATATACACTTGGCCTTATGTATCCCTTATCAAGCATATTTTTAAGCTGCAACTTCAGTTCCACCAACTCGGGAGTGCTCATCCTGTATGGTGCCTTAGATGTTGGTGTTGCTCCTAGCATCAACTCAATAGATAAATCCACCTCCATATGAGGAAGAAAATATGGAATATATGTAGGAAACACATCCTAAAGTTGTTGTAAGATAGGATGCCTCCTCAAGACTTCACCATCCTCATCATCCAACCCTTTGTCACTAGAAATATGTACTGCAAACAATAAACATCACAACATGGTGCAAGACGCTATTCATCATACACATGAAGGTGGTTGGAGAATTGGTAAGACTAAAAGGAACCACCACAAAATCATAGTGACCATACCTTGTATAAAATGTAGTATTATAGATGTCTTCTTCTTTGATGTGCACCTGATGATATCCTGATATCAAATCAATATTTGAAAATACTACAGTTCCCTTGAGTTGATCAAAGAAATCATCAATACGAGGGAATGGATACCTATTCTTGATGGTCGCCTTGTTCAATTGCCTGTAATCAATGCACAATCTTAGAGTATCACCCTTCTTCTTTAGAAACAACATTGGTGCTCCCCAACGATATACACTTGGCCTTATGTATCCCTTATCAAGCATATTTTTAAGCTGCAACTTGAGTTCCACAAACTCGGGAGTGTTGCTCCTGGCATCAACTCAATAGATAAATCCACCTCCATATGAGGACAAAAATATGGAATATATGTAGGAAACACATCCTAAAGTTGTTGTAAGATAGGATGCCTCCTCAAGACTTCACCATCCTCATCATCCAACCCTTTGTCACTAGAAATATGTACTGCAAACAATAAACATCCTTTTTGTGGCTATGCTTAGTTTGCCAACCTATCTTTTCTCTAGTCTCATCCAATAACTCAATGACCTTCTCATAGAAATCTACCTTGGTCCTATGAATAAACAACCAATCCACGGCCAAAAACATGTTATATGCACCCAAAGGAAGCAAATTTAGGTTTTTTGTTGTAAGCATGCCATTAAGCTCAAATTCACAAGACTTCTCCCAATGATGAACTCTTCTCTTGGTCCCTGTAGCCAACTACACCAACCAATATTTTGCATGAACATACTTATCCAAACAACATTGATCCACCAGTTCAAGACTAATATAGCCATAATTTGATTATGGATCAATCAAAATATAAATAACTCGATCACAAAGCTTACCTTCCACCTTGATGATGGATGGTTGGTGGTCTACCTGCCTATTATCAACTACTGCATAGATCTGGGGAATTCTTTGAGCTACATCCCCAACTGTTTGCACCTCTATATCTAAGGCCTAGCATCCTGATATGATGGACAATCCCTCTTGTGATGGTCTCCACCATAATTTGAACACTTCAATGGTCCTCTTCCACTACCTTTATTCTATTACTCCACAGGCCAAGACCCATGTCCTTTCTCAGCTACATTGAACTTCTTATGTGGAGACATATTTTCCTTCTCACCTACATCCTAAGATATTCCTTGCTTCTTGAGCCATTTTCCTTTAGTATTCTCACCACCCTTCCATTCATGCTTGAACTCAGGCTTGTGCTTTGACTGTTCATAACAATGCTTCAAATTTCTAATGGCTTCCTCCAATGACTAAGGCTCATCAAACTCAATCCAGTCTTTGAATGATAATGGAAATCCACTGATGAACCTTTGGATATTTTCTTTCTCATCCTTGAGATATGGAACATATCTCAATATCTCTAGAAATCTAGTTGTATATTCTTCATCTGACATAGAACCCATCTTGAGCTCATAGAATTCCTTGGACTTTCCATCAAATACCTCTTAGACAGGTAATTCTTTATGAATATTCTTTAAAATTATTAGCAGATTAGCTTCTCCTCCTTTATGCCCCTGACATGCTTGAAATATTCCCACCAAACATTTTCTTTTCCTTTGAGACTGAAAGTAGTTATTTTGATGTTGTCATTGTGACAAACACCCTCCAAAATTTTGCTTACACTTGAATTTTGGAGCCTACTTGTGATATTATGATATGTCATTCCTTGATTTCTCATAGTCACTTCATGGTCAGTTGATGTTACTTAACCGTCAAAGTCACTTGCTTACACATGCTTAGATTTCGATGCATTGATCAGGAGCTCAAAATTTTCCAAAAAATCAAAGTGTCAAAATCTTGATAAGATTAGCATCAGATCAAAGAGCTCGTCATTCTAAATCCACTGGTGTGAATGACACTCAAATCCGATCTTGTATGCAGAAGTTATAGCAAGTCAAAGTTCAGGTTTGACTTGTCAAGGTGAGAGGATTGGATGACATGGAAAAGGTCCCAATGAATGGGGAAGCACCAAGTGTCAGTGTGCCATTTGGTCCTGCATATCACATATCGAGGAAAAAATAGGGTCGCATATTAAGAAATAGGCTCCAAGAGCAGTCAAGGTTGCGATGCGATATATCACAAGTGCAAGTGGGTCGTGTTAAAGAATCGGCCCCCGAGTACGGAAGGGTTGTGATGCGAGGGATCACAATCACAAACCGCAATCGCTACCCACAAATGGAAATCGGCCCCCAGGTACCTAGGTTGCGATGCGATAAATGAAATCATAAATCGCAGGAAAACAAAGTCCCGCATATACGAGGTTTCGAGTTATTTGCCAATTGCGATGAGCGATAAGTCCCATATGCGATGTGACTTTAGGTTCTATCTTATAAGCCTGTCAGGTGCGCTGATATCGCAATCGTGAAAATCTCCCGCTTTTGTTCACAGACCTTAAGACCATGGGTTTTTAAGCCGATTGTGATTTACGACAGAGCTACGGAACCATAGCCTTTTCCGTTGGATCGACCACTTTGCATGTGAACACTTGGCCTTAACCGCGAGATAGGCGAGAAAGATGGCAAGACCAACGATTTCGATGGAATTGCCAGATTTAACTCCAGATAATGAATTTAACTGGCAGTAAGCCATATTTGGAGGAGAAAATTGTGGAAAGACTAACAAAAGTCATAACTAAGGCAATTTTCGACCAAATGGGATGCAAAAGGCAGCTAGATAGCCATTTTTGGGAATTTTGAACTCATTGAAATAGGTTTCAGGATCAAAGGAGCACTTCTGTACAAGATTTTTGAAAAGTGAAGCCTATGGTTGCCATGGTCAACCAGAGTGTTGATTCAGTTTATGGAGGAGTATGAAGATGGAGATGACCTTGCAAGGGTCTTCCAGCCTCCATGTGTTTTTTGCAATAGCCATTACAACAGTGTTGTAGCTTTATTTCTTCTTTTCTCTGTATGTGTTTGCAGAAAGAGACTTGTTTAAGTAATTCAAGTGGATTGTAGTATTGTTTATGCTCTTGGAAGTTGGAGTATGGGGTCTTGGTGTAAGATGCCTATGTTTGCTGAAGGTTTACATGTTTGACTGTAGGTTAACATGTGTATGGAGTGAGAACTTTTGCAGAAGTTGTTTCTTTGAAGGAGAAACTAGCCATTCCATTTTAGTGGTTTATGTACTCTTCTTTTCTAGATATTGACCATAATCAGAAGGGGTCATGCCTTTAGAGCTGATCCAAGGAGATGTAGCCCAGGAGGGGTGAACTCCTTTATCAATGGTTGGTGTATTATTGATTGATGCATACTTCCATTCAGTGTTTTGGTTTCACATTTTAAGTTTTCTTCATGAAACTAACTTGAGTAAACACAATTAAAATTCATGTTTTTGCTTGCTATTTTGGAGTACAAACCTCAAGCACATTTTTATATTCTAAATGGGGAATTAGCACAACATTACTAATCTGCTCCATTTCAGATCAGGTTGGTATCAGAGCTTACGTTTTTTTTGTGCAAGGAGGAATTGACTATTTTTTGCAAGTGAATGTGTTTTGAAGCTCATCAAGGAGAAGGTTTTGGAAAGTAGAGCAAGATTGTTATAGTCTCTACCACCAAGTTCTACCTCAAATTGCAGTAGAAGCTTCAAGCAAAGCATGTCCCAAGGAGGAGAGCCTACAAGAATTTTAGAGGATGTGAAGGCTTTTAAAAAGGCTTTCTTAGACATGGAATAAATGGTGAAAGTCCTTTATGAAGAGAGGAATACCAAATTCCAAGGTGAAAGCTCTAGACCTCCAAGAGGAGAATGTTCTCTAAGGGAAGAAGGTAACAAAATGGTGATAAACCACCATCTTCTCCACAATCTTCATGTTTTTCTACAACTCTTATGCAAGATGCTAGTGTAGAAAGTCCCTCGGAGAAGGTAAATGGACAAGTTTGTACCTTTTGTACACATTATGTGGAATATGAGGTTCTATCAGCACCCAAATTCGAGGAGCTGAAAGAAGAGAGCCAAAGTGTCCAAGAGGACACATCCAGAAGCAAAAGGGAGTTTGAAAATATCTCCGTATGTCAACCAAAAGATGCGGATAATGGTAAGAATTTACATGATTCTTCCTTATGCAAAAGTGTTGACGTAAATTCATTTGCAAACTTTGAAAAACATAGTAAAGGCATTGGATCCAAGCTATTGACCAAGATGGGTTACAAGGAAGGAGGCCTTGGAGTAAACCAACAAGGTATTAAAAATCGAATTGAGGCCAAGGAGAGGCCTAAATATGAAGGTTTAGGCTATGTAGCAAAAGAAGAATGGTCTTCTAGTGACAACTCATGGGTATTGTGTTCCTTTTGTCGTAAGAGAGGACATGAGGAGGTAATATGTTGGTATTTTCATCCAAAATTGGTTCTTGCTTGGTTCCTCAAGCATAAGGAGGACTTGAAGTGAAAAACATCTCCAAAGAGAGATGAAAACGTTGAAGAAAAAGGGAAGCTAAGTTCTTCTTGTCATGCAAGTTCCTCACACAAGAATCGTAAACCAAAGGACAACAGAAATAGGTATAACCGTTCTGTTAATTCGAATGATTTTTATAATGGAAAACAACATGCAGATTTGAATAATGTGTTAAGGGGAATGTTTCCAGGCACCTTTTGCCTTTCATCTAACCATTATGTAGATAAGTGCAAGAAAAGGAAATAAATCATTAAGAAGATGTTTATGTCTACTGGAATTGAGACCGAAAAGAGAAAATCTCATCCAAGGTTAAAGGCAAGTGAGCCAAGAGGAGCTCAAAAGAACTTTTGTACTCACTACAATATCAGTGGACATTGGGTCAAGAAGTGTTGGAAATTGTTTCCACAACTTCATCCTGGTAAGGGAAAGAAAATCATGCAAGCACCAGAAGAGGAAGCGACAAAATAAAAGTGGTGTAAGATGTGACCATCCCTGAAGCAGCTTCAGAAGAAGAGAAAGTTCAAATAGAGGGTTCATTTACCTGGTTGGGTAAGAAATGGGTGGACTATTTGTCTAGTTGAAGTTTGTAAAAAAAAATTGCACTAGTTGCATATCCCCATAGTTGGGTAACTTGTAAAAGTGATGTTCATAAATAAATCACTTATATGCAACAATGTTTTCTTTAAGCATTACAATGCCAGTTTGGCTTGTTGATAGTCATTTTGAATGGAAAATTTGGGAGTCAAGTTTATTCCATTTTGTAAAATGCATTTCTACTTGTAGTTTGAGAAAGCATTTTAAAATTGTTGTATGAGTAGTTGCAGCACATTTAGTATGTTCCAAATGTGTTTAGCACTCAATTTATACAAGTATTCACTATGTGAGGCTTGTTTTGATTCATTTGGAAAAGTCTTTTAGGATCTTATCCTTGATAAGGGATTTGCAGATGAGCACCTTGGAATTCTTCTTGGAAAGGATTTTGTTTTGGATGGCCATAGTGACATGGACAAACCGAGAGGAACATCGAACTTGAATTATTTACTCAAGATATATTTTAAGTTCAACTTGAGAAAAATCCAAGACAAGTACAAGTTAGGGAACTTCAAACATCGATTGGATCAAGTTTGGAAAAATACTGAACAATTGAAAGTAAACTTTTGGAGACCAAAAGTTTTTTAGGGGGAAGAGTGATCAGGAGCTCAGAATTTTCCAAAAAATAAAAGGTTGGAGTATTTATAATCTTAGCTTCAGATCGAAGAGCTTGTCATTCTGAATCCAATGGTGTGAACGACACTCAAATCTGAGCTTGTACACAGAAGTTAGAGCAAGTCAAATTTCAGGTTTGACTTGTCCAGGTGATAGGATTGGATGACATGGAAAAGGTCCCAGCAAATGCGGAAGTGCCAAGTGGTAGGCTTCCATTGGTTCCTGCATATCACCTAACAGCGAAAAAATATGGTGGCGGCTTAAGAAATCGGCTCCCAGAGCAGTTAGGGTTGCGATGCGATATATCGCAATCGTAAGTGGTTCGTGTTAAAGAATCGACCCCCAAATAGGGAAGGGTTGCGATGCGAGGGATCGCATTCACAAATCAAAATAGCTACCCATAGAAGGAAATTGGCTGCCAGGTACCTGGGTTGCGATGTGATAAACACAATCGCAAATCATAGGAAAACAAATTCTTGCACATACAAGGTTCCAGGTTATCCATCGATTGCGATGAGCGATAAGTCTCAGATACGATGTGACTTTAGATTCCAGTTTAAAATTCCGTCGGGTCCATCAATATCGAAATCACACAAATCGCCTACTTTTATTCACAAACCTTAAGACCACGAGTTTTTACGCCGATTGCGATTTGCGACAGAGCTGCGAAACCATAGCCTTTTTTGCCGGATCGACCACTTTGTATGTGAACACTCAGCCTTAACCATGAGATAGGAAGGAAAGATGGTGGGATTTCCAATTTCGGTGGAATTTCCAGATTTAACTCCAAATAATGAATTTAACTGGCAGTGAGCCAAATTTGGAGGAGAAAATTGTGGAAAGACTGACAGAAGTTATAACTAATGCAATTTTCGACCAAATGGGATGCAAAAAGAGGCTAGAGAGCCATTTTTGGGCATTCTGAACTCATTAGAACAAGTTTTAGGATCAAAGGATCACTTCTGAATAGGATTTTTGAAAACTTAAGCCTATGGGTGCCATGGTCAACCAGAGTGTTGATTCAGTTTATGGAGGAGTATGAGGATGGAGATGACCTTGCAAGGGTCTTCCAACCTCCATGTGTTTTTTGCAACAACCATTACAGTAGTGTTGTATATTTATTTCTTCTTTTCTCTCTATGTGTTTGGAGAAACAGAATTGTTTAAGTGTTTCAAGTGGATTCTAGTAATTTTTATGCTCTTGGAAGTTGAAGTATGAGATCTTGGTGTAAGATGCCTATGTTTGTTGAAGGTTTACATGTTTGACTGTAGGTTAACATGTGTATGGAGTGAGAACTTTTGTAGAAGTTGTTTCTTTGAAGGAGAAACTAGCCATTCCATTTCAACAATTTATGTACTCTTCTTTTCTAGATATTGAGCATAATGAGAAGGGGTCATGCCTTTAGATCTGATCCAAGGAGATGTAGCCTAGGAGGGGTGAACTCCTTTATCAATGTCTGGTGTATTATTGATTGATGCATGCTTCCATTCAGTGTTTTGGTTTCATGTTTTAATTTTTCTTCATGAAACTAACTTAATTAAACACACTTAATATTCATGTTTTTACTTGCTATTTTGGAGTAAAAACCTCAAGCACATTTTTATATTCTGAATGGGGAATTAGCACAACATTACTTATCTGCGCATCTCTTTCAAGCAAGCCCAATAGTTAACATGCACCCTAGAAAGTCAAGCATTGCACAATCCTTGTTTATAGTGCTTGCAAAATATCTAAGGATAATGATTGCATAGTTCTTAGAGACAGAGACTAATCAATCCTTGTTGACAGTCAATGCACAATCCCAAGATTGACAATTCCTCACTGTTGGTTGCAATTGTATCATCTCTCGAGTGATTTTTCTCAATTGTCGCTTTAGTGCGCTTTTATTTTAATTAGCATCACTTTCACTTTTGCGACTGTCATTTTTTCTTGCTTTCACTTATACAAGTGGAAATTTTTTGTCCCCTTCGCTATAGCATGTATCACTTACACTTTTAGCTTTTAGCTTTTGCAAGTATCATCGCAAGTGTTATCTTTTGGCTTGGGAAGTATCGCATGTTGTGAAAGAAGAGTTTTGGGTTCATTTCAAGAGGAAAATTTGGTGTCGATGGGTCTTATTTATCATGTAGACTTCTATTAGACTCATTCCTAAAGTTTCATGCACTGTTGTACTATTGTTGTCATTGTCATTGCAAAGTGTACCCTAAGTGTCACACTTAGAGGAGAATGTTTTTTTGTCGTCACATTAAGAGGACATGTTGACTGTGGATGGTAAGTGCTTCCCTGTCAAGTAGTTGATCATCTATAAGTGTGTGATCATGTTCAATTCATGTTATGGTTCCATTTCTTTCTTCTCTGGTCCCACACTTAGTCATTTTCCGCAAGTGATCCTTCTCCAGTCAACTTCCTTCCAAAATTCCTACCTGAACTACATATTGCGCAGTCTTAGGCCACAAGAAGAATGTATTACATCTTGGAACTTCACAATGTGCAGTCATTACCTGTAAGGACTATGCATTGTGCAGTCACAATGCTTAAGATTAACCTCTTTCTCCCCAAAACTACACAATTTATCCTTCTAGTTATCCTCTTTGTACGAATTGTGCAATTGCAGCCAATATTCTCTCTCTCTCTCTCTACTTCCTTGAATTGTGCAACTTCACAATCTAGATGCCCATTTTCTCTCTAGAACTACACATTGCATAGTCACAGTGGGCAAGCCTGCCTCACTGTGACCCTCAACTTCACAATCCACCTTCTTAGGCATCGATAGTTGCACATTGCTCAATTTTAACCTCATTCCCTTACTCCTTCCCTCTCGAACTATGCAGTGTGCAACCCCTGAGCTTTCCTCCTAGTCTAGTACCCAATTCCAGGTCAACCAGTGGTTTTCATGAAGAAAATTAGACTAGGATACTTCTGAATTGATGTCGTCATGAGTGGATTTCACTTGAAAGTAGTATATATTGACATAATAGGATGTTGATTGGAGAGGAAGAGAAGGAGACTATGCTAGAAGAAAATTGTGAAGTTGGAACCATGAATAAGTCATTGAGCAAGAAGATGAAGAGACATTTGCTTACGATAGAAGATCAAATATTAGGATCACATGAAGACTCAATATCAATCAACCCCTTGGAGAATGAAGAAAAAGAACATGCAAGATCTATAATGAAGATGAAGAGAAGGCAACAAGAAGAGCATCTTGGAAATTCTATATCATCATGAATATCCATCTTAGCATTGCCAAGTCATGGCTTGTACAAGAGTCACATGTGTCATAGTGTCCTACCACCTCATTTGTGGAATGTAATTGTGCAATTTCAAAAAATGAGAAAATGTAAATATGTGTAAGGCCAATGCTTCGACATGAAATATGAAGAGTCAGTATTGAGTTGTAAAGTCATATAGAAGCTCAAAGGTCATGCAAGAATTTGAAAATTCATTGTAGAAGCTCAAGGGTCATGAGGGAGTTCAAGAGTCACATGGGAGGTGGAGAGTCACCTCATTTGTTATAAATACACTCTCATAACTTAAGAAAATGGAATTTGCGAGTTGAACTTCCCACCTTGGCTTCTCTAGCATTGGCATAGGAGGGAATATATTTATTTGGAGGAGTAAGTGGTGACTTGATGTTCCACTTAATATATGAAGCTCAATAAGGCAACACATTTTCATGCATGTATCATGAATATAGTAAGAATATTCTTTATATATTTGTGGTATGTGTTTTATTCATGTGCTAAGGAAATTGAACTATTTTGGTTGCTTTGGTACTTACCTCGTTGAAGGTGTGTTGTATTTGGTTTTATGATCACGATTTCCTTGTGAACTACTTTGCAGGTTAACTAACTATCCTCTTATCCTCTTGTGTATCTCTTTTACAATAATATTATTACTTTTCTTCTAGAGGTCCACTCTCTTTCTCCTTGCCATGAAAGTTTCTCATATACATCGCAATTGTATGCCTCATAGTGTCAACTTACTTGCTTGTTTCAAATAATGTTTGTATGAGCTCTTATGTTAATAATGGAAGCTAAAAAAATCCCTAAGGACAACGACAATCGATTGTATTTCCTGTTGGGTCTCCTACTCCAAATGATGTGAAGTCTAATTGGGACTTCACATTGGTAATATCCCCATGGTTGACGTATTTCCATCACCATCAACAGTTGGCACTAGAAGGAGGTCCATATGACAAGTTGTGCCTATTGAGTCTATTTTGAATCTCTCATCTTAAATGGATCTTTCCCAAATCATAATCCTGGATTGTTTTTCTAATAGATTAAATATTTCAATCCCTGTGGAATTAATTGATGACTTGTCTAATTTGAAGTTTGATGGCGAGGGTGAAACATTCATAGTTCAACATATATCTTTTCTTCTTGAATTTTCTGAATATTATGAAATCAATTGTGAAGATTTTGCTAGTAAATTGTTCACCCTCACTCTTGAAGGTCAACAAATGGTGTCATACTTTACCAACTACTTCCATTCATTCATTCAAACAAATTTCTATGGAGCTTCATCAATACTTTGACATGTATGATTATCATGATGTTTGTGATAGAAATAATCAGCTTAGAATGAAACCTGGTGAATATGCAGAGTATTTTCTTCATCAGTTTCTTCACCTTTGATATGAATTTCCCGAGGGTTTGATTGATTCAAATTTTATCATGGACAAATTTCATAGTTTGATTCTACTTACCTTCAAATATTTTTAATCTAAACTTCCATATGATTCTTCTCTCCCAACTTATGTTGAACACAAGACATGCAAAATTTTTGAAGAGGAACCTCCTATGCCTTTTGTTCCTTGTCCTCCTCCTTTCTTAGTACCAATTTGGGTCCCTCCTTGTGATGATGTTAAAATTGGAAAATATGAAAAACAAGTTGTTGATCCCTCTCCTCCACCTTCACCCCCTTCTCATGCTTTAGATCCTATGGGGGAGAACTTGGAATGGTTCAGTTACTATAGGGATACTGAAGTGAAGGTTGATCCTGTATTTTTTCAAGGTCACATCAATATGTATAATTCACGTCTTGAATATGATTTAATTGAAAGTAGAACTTCCTTAAGGGATACCCTTCAACCTCCACCATCTATGTCTCATGACTCCTTGTTTCATGATCCACTTGATCAATTGACTTCAGCTCTTAATGATGTTCAACCTTTTATTTCAGGCATTGATTGTATACAAGGTAACAACATTTCACACGTAGAGGAGAAAAGTGGTGAAGTCATGTTTCATCTTTCTTCCCTCTTTCAGGATGAAAATCTTGCATCTCTGGCTGATTATCGATCTTGCGATCTTGATAACTTGTCAAATGATTTCAAATCCTTGATTCAAGTTGAGAGTTTGGATAACCATCACCATGACATCCCTATTTCCAAAATACATGCAACGATGGATATCCAAGTACATCGAATGTTATCTTTTCTTCTTTTAAACGCTCAGATTTGCGAAGTATCGATCTGAAATATGCTCCTCGTAGCTTGAAATATTAATTTATGGGATGGTTTACTCTTTCAATTCAGAATGATTTTGAAATTTACTCAATTAATTCATCTTTAGATATCAAATTTGAAGAAATAATTTGTCATTCTTTTGAATCTTCAATATACCCTGTTGAAGAAAGGCAAGATCAATCTGAGTGTTACATTGTTATGCATGTCTTCAATCATTATGATGATGAAGATATTCTCATGGAGCACAATGTGCATGTTGATCCATTTTTCTTACCAGATCAATCTGATTTAGTTACAACTAGTGTTCCTCCTCCTGAGTCTTTTCATATTTTCTCACCTATAGCACACTATTCATTGTACCCGAATATGTTGGATACATTTGTTTCTCTAAATTCATTAGATCTTTATCCTACTGGTCATGATTAAAACTAGGTACAATATGGTTTGTTCCTACAATCAGAGATGAAAAGCTTGAATCTATTATTCATGATCTATTCAATTGTAAATCTTTCATAAGTCAAGAGAAAGTTGTTAAAATTTCTAATAATCAAGGGAATTTTCCAATTGATGTATCTCAATTTTACACCTATCAAGAATCTGATATGTTTAATCTTGAGTCTGATAAAAACAATGGCATTAACAATATTTTCATTGATATATATAACGATTGGTGCATATCTACCTGTTGATTTTCTAAGCCAACCAAATTTGATGACCCATCATCAGAAAGTTCAGAGACCTGTCAAGAAGTCAAGGAACTTCAGCCCCTGCTAATGGTTATGTCAGGTTCTTTTAATCCTGATGAGATCTCCAAACTAAGTTGGATCCAAATTTTCATGCATAATTATTTCCTTAATATTCATCCACTAGAAGTGAACTCATTCTTGAAGGACTTTCAACGTTTTCAAGTTAATCCATTAACCCCTTAATATGGAGTCTTTAATCAGATGGAATATTATTGTTTGGTTACTTCTTAATCATGTGAATCCCTTGCATCACACTAAGGATTGGGGAGAATATATTATACGGATACACAAAACTTGAAATCCGATCATTTTGATTGTCAAGACAAAGGTCATTTTGGGTTGTAATATTCCTCCCTATCAAAAAATTATGTGATCAATCATCTTCCTACCACTTTTGTGTGTCATAAGTTCAATCATATTTTTGGAACCGTATCTCTTCTTGAGTGACAGTGAATGCTTCAATCATTTGGTAAACCAAGACCCTCATTTTGAGGAGATATTGGTTTTGATTTGACCCTTGCTTCCAATCTTTCACTAGCTTGGTATCCTAATTGGTTTCCGGGATTTATAATGTTAACAATTGTCTTTAATACCCTAAGCTTTCATATTTTTGGCATGGTGTCTAGTCAAATACAAAGGGAACCAATGGAGAATTGAGGATATTATAGTCACTAATTTGATCATAATACTAGTTCTAACAACTATCACTCAATTAATCAGTTTCCCATTAACATACCTGATGATAATTGTTTTACATTGATTGAATTTGTTGAACCTAATGATCTTCATGGTTTATCATTTTACAATTTAGATACTTTTCAGATAGTTGAGGCACTTCAGTGTGAGCTGATGGTTACATCAGGTCCCCACCATCTTGACAAGATTTCTAGACAAGATCAGATCATATCTCTCCTACAAGATCCTCTTTGTGATTCTAATACATTGATCGAAAATTAATTTTCTTTCTAGTTTCAGGGTTTTCAAATTGCTTATTTTGAATATCAAGATCCAATCGCTTAATGGTTAGAGAAATATTACTTGGAAAAATATGTTGCAAATAATAATTTTCGATCTTTCTTGATGTTTGCAAAAAATGAAAAGACGAATGGATGTACTTCTGTGAGAAGCCTTAAAGGTTTGCGTGGTCATCATTTCAAGAGACAAGGTAAAGCTAGAGACTGGTTAAAGGTAGTTATTATGACACATCTTTCTATTGATAAGCAAGACCTTCAATTTACTGTGCAAGTTTCTCAAGTTTTTATCTTTTTTATTACACATTATGTTATAATGGTTTTAATTGCTTGTATCTTTGTGACTACATGTTGGGAGGAGTTATGGTGGTTACATTGGAAATTCCATTACACTTAGCCCTTACCTTCTATCCCATTAGGTTAGGAGTAGGTTTAGGTGCATTTTAACTCTCTAGTTGCATTGCATGACCTTGCATTTTTTCCTTTATCTAGTCCTCATATTTTATTTTTTTGTTTAGATTGTTTCCCATGTTCCTTTTAGTTAACTATTACCTCTGTTTTTCTTTTGATTTTGTCTTATTGTTACACATTGTCTTTTATTTCTTGCTTTTATTTAATAAGGCTCAAAAGACAATGTGGAAAAAATTGAAAAGGGAAATTGTGATGATGAACAATGTTTGGCTGATTTGTAATCCTGTTCTTTGTCTTGGTTTACATTTCTTTAAGGTTGATCATGTTTGGATGAAAAATACTATTCATTTTGAACGGAAATTATTTGGCCAAAATACAAATCCCGTATATTTATTAGGATCTTCATTCCGACTTAGCCTTATATTGAATGGTGTTTTGACATGTTGACTTAGCCAAGTAGAGGAGGGAAAGGAGAAAAACTTTAAAATCACATATTAACTTATGTTATCTTTCAAATCCCTTAAAAAAGGAGCAACATATCCTCCTCTCAATAAGTCGGGATCCTTCTTCCACTCGTGCTATAAATTTTCAATAAATGCTTCAAGCATATCTTTAAGAAAATAAAATAAAGGGTGAAGAAGAGAAAGGATTACTATGGAGAGGTGAAGCAAGCAACTTCATTGGGGTATTGTCAAGACCTACTAGCAACGAAGCGATGCTTGTGACTCCTTGAGGTGACTCCACCAGGGTATTGTCTAGGGTCGCTGGTAGCGGAGAAGCACCAGGGAATATGTTTAAAAGGCTTGGTATACTTATTATCCTTCTTCCATATCAAAACAATTGAGGTGTGACTAGTCTTATGTTGATATGTTTGAAGTTGAGCAAGGAATAGAAGGGACTATATGTTTAACAGGGATAAGTGGCAAAGTTGGGGCAATCCAAATGACGAATCAATAATTCTTGAAATGTTGATACCTTGCACTTAAAGATAAGACCTAAGCATAGAAGTTGGAGTTCCACCAGCATGTCGCCAAGTGTTGTCACTATGACAAACACCCTCCAAATTTTTTCTTAAACTTGAATTTTTGAGCCTACTTGTGATCCTATGATCTTTCATTCCTTGATTTCTTGTAGTCACTTCATGGTCGGCTGATGTTTCTTAACTGTTAAAGTCACTTTCTTACACATTCTTAGATTTCAATGCATTCACAAGCACGTCTCTTTCATGCAAGCCCAACAGTTAACATCCACCCTAGAAAGTCAAGCACTACGCAGTCCTTGTTGATAATGCTTGTGCAATCTCTAAGGATGGTGATTGTGCCATTCCCGAAGATAGAGACTGTGCAATCCTTGTTGAGAGTTAGTGCACAATGCCAATATTGGCAGTTCCCCCACTGTTGGTTGCAATCGTATCATATCTCGAGTGACTTTTCTCAATTGTCGCTTTTGTGCGCTTTGATTTTCATTGGCGTCACTTTCACTTTTGCGACTATAACTTTTGCTTGCTTTCACTTATACAAGTGGCGCATTTGTGTCCCCTTCGCTATAGAATGTGTTTCTTCCACTTTCTTTTAGATTTTGTAAGTGTCATTGCAAGTGTAATCTTTTGGCATGGGAAGTATCACACGTTGTGAAAACAGAGTTTTGGTTTCATTTCAAGAGGAAAATTTGGTGTCGATGGGTCCTATTTATCATGTAGACATTTATTAGATTCATTCCCAAAGTTTCATGCACTATCATACTATTTTCGTCACTGTCATCGCAAAGTGTATCCTAAGTGTCACACTTTGAGGAGAATGTTGTTTTGTTGCCGCATTAAGAGGACATTTTGATTATGGATGATAAGTGCTTCCTTGTTGAGTAGTTAATCATATATAAGTATGTGATTTTTTTCAAGTCATGTTTTGGTTCCATCTTTCTACTCTTTGTTCCCACACTTAATCATTTTCTGCAACTGATCCTTCTACGGTTGACCTCCTTCCAAAGTGCCCCCTGAACTATGCATTGCGCCGTCTCAAGCCACAAGAAACTTGTGCTACCTCTTGGAACTACACAATGTTTAATAACTTCCTATTGTGCAGTCACATTGCTCAAGATCAGTCTCTATCTCTGCTTCCCTGAACTGCACAATCCAGATGCCCAGTTTCACTCTAAAACTACGCGTTGATAGTCACAGTGGGAAAGCCTGCCTTGTTGTGACCCTCAACTATGAAATCCACCTTCTCAAGCCTCCAGAACTGTGCATTGCTCAGTTTCAAGCCCCAGTCCCTTACTATTGCCCTCTGGAACTACGCACTGCGCAATCCCTGAGATTTCCAGATTGATTATGTCTTTTCATGAGTGGATTTCACTTGCACGTACTATATCTTGACATGAAACAATGTAAATTTTGAAATGGGAAATGTAAACTCAAAACGAGAACTCTAGCCAAAAAACACGAAAAGCAGCCTGAAAACGAAAAATATTGATGCTAGAATTAATTTCTTTTTAGGGGTAAAATTTTAATACTTTTTTTAAAAACGACAGTAAAATTCAATAAAAAAACAATTTTTTTGTGCAAAAAACACCCTGGAAACAAAAAGTGTTGATGTTGGAAGAAAGTCTTTTTTTTAGGTAAATTTTCAACATTTGTTAGTAATGACATTAAGGATAAAATATCTTAACTCTAAAAAACCTTAAAATTCCAACAATTTCTAGGCATGACATTAAAGATGAAATATCATGCCTCTGAAAAACCTTAAAATTCCAACAATTTTCAGCCATGGTGTTAAAGATAAAATACTTATAATTGTTTTTAACCATAGAATTAAAGATAAAATATCATGGCTCAGAAAAACCTTAAAATTTTGACAATTTTTCAACTATGGAACTAAAACTAAAGATCATGGCTACATCAAACCTTAAGTTTTCAACATATTTCAACCATGGCATTATGGAAAAAAATTATGACTAAAAAAACTTTAGAAATGAACCCCTGAATGAAAGAGTCATTATACCAAGAGTAATTTTTTTTAAAATGATAAAAATATAATGACTTTAAAATATTAGCCTAAGACAAATTGACACATTGCAACAAAATTTAAAAATCAACCATTAAATTGACACACAGTGTAGGCAAACTCAACCCATTGTAATGAAAACTTAAAGACCAACCACGAAATTAACACGGTGTAGTGGTAGATTCGATCCACTATAAAGAAAACTTTAAAATCAACTATCAAATTGACACATAATGAGATCAGGTTGCTAGTCGAGGATTGACACAGACCCTGCAGGAAAATATATAATAATAATAATAATAAAAAAAAAAAAAAATACAAAAGAAAACATAAATTAAAACATTGACAAAACACACACACACACAAATAACAAGTAAATAAAATATATATTAAAACATAAAATAATTAAAAAACATGATAGAAAAACAAAACAAAAATTAAAAGAATGAGAAAATAAAAACAAAAAATTTTAAAAATAATAACAAGTAAATAAAAATATATATTAAAACATTGAAAAAAATAGAAAACACAAAAAAAAAAAAAGACAGACAAACAAACATAAAAAAATATAATAATAAAAAAAAAAATCTACTATAAAAAAAATGTAAAAGAAAAAAACAAAGTTAAATTATAAAAGATAAAAATCTATACAATTTTTTTTAAAAGGTAAATAAAACTATAAGAAAATATTTCCCCAAAAAACATAATTAAAATATATATATATATATATATATATAAACAAAAAAAACAGAAAAAATAAATAAATAAATAAATAAATAAATAAATATATATATATATATATATATATATATATATATATATATATATATATATATATATATATATATATATATAATAATTATTAAAAACAAAATTGAAAAACATTCCAAAAAAAAAATTAAAAATATTCAAAAAAAAAAGCTTAAAAAAAAAAATGGTCTCGGCCCGACCGAGTGGCCCAACAGGTTCTTGGCGGTGGCAATTCGATTACGGGCATCGGATTTCCACCGCTAAGGGTCCATTGGGTCGTTGGATTGGGGGGGGCAAGGAGCAAGTGGTTGCAACCAACTGCTACCCCCCCCATCCGACCCAGTGGCTCAACGGGCCCTGAGTCATGGAAATTTGATTCTCGGAATCGAATTGACACAGCCGAGGGCCTATTAGGCCAACCACAATTTTAATTTTTTTTTATTATTTATTTAATTTTAATGTTTTTTTTTTTTTAATTTGTTTTTTCGATTCTTTTATTTTCATTTTAAATTATTATTATTTTTTTAAACGTGTGTATTTTTTTAATTTAATTATAATTATCTTTTATTGATTTTATGTGTTTTCTTGTTTTTTTAAATAGTTTTAATGCGGCCAGAGTCCTCTAGCCACATGCACATCCCATCCTCCATGTGGTTGTGGCAAAAATTTCCTAGTTAAGGCAATGCAACGAGAGACTTCGTCCCAGAAATTTAAGGCCAAACTTCAAGCCAACTTCCCAGAACTACTCAAAACTCTATCAACAAGGTTCCCGAGTCGTCATGCTCTGTTTCTAAGATTTTTTATTGCTCAAGTTTTTCCAGTATAAGTAAATCATTTTTATAAACATATTGTGACAAAGGTGCCTATAGGTTTGGATGTATAGTTTGTTCACTATTTCATTAGTTTCATTAGATATTCATCAAGAAGGCTTGCTTCCCTCTCATACTAGCCCTAATAAACACATATTAGCCCATACATCCATATAAACCATCCAAGAGACTGTCAACCATGAGCAAGATCAATAACAAGAGTACTTCATATAGTGAGAAATATACCATGCATGTAACAAGCATTTAACTAGAATGAATCCATGACAAACCAGTCAGATACTCAACACATTAAACCAAAACTTGTGCTAATTGATCTTCAATAAAGAATAACACATACTAACATATGCATAGTACTGACCAAGGCAAGTACTTCCACGTTCCACCCGACCATAGATTGGGCTGAAGCAATTCTTTCTTTTTTCTCAATCACCCCCATGCCATATTCCAAGCCTAAATGTGGGATCACATAGGATAAACCAAAACATAGCCAAACAAGGAGTCCATAGGAAACCACTTCCACCCCCATAACATAATGATATCACCTAAAGGAAGGTCTAGAAATCACCAAAACCAATAAAAGCTCCGATCCCTAGGAATTTCTTCACCATACCTAGAGGAATTTTCCTATCTCCACCCATCTGTCAAAGGCTCACCCAGAGAAAACCATATCCACCTTCAACCCTTGGGATTTTCCTCTGACCACCTCAACCAGGATCCAAAATCTACCAACATCCAAAGGTCAACTAAACTAAGAACCCACTACATCATGGCTATCCAGGAAATGGCATAAGGCAAGATTGTATTTAACTATCAATCCAAGCAAATCCCATGCCAATGACAACAAAATTACCAACAAATCAATGCATGAACCATGCATTCAAATCCTAGCAAGATAATCAAACATGAAAAATGTTACTTGCAAAAAACCTCCTACTTGATGCTCCTTTCTTTGTTCTTTTCTACCCTTGCTAATTTTCGTTCCAATCTTTCTTCTTGGCTGCCATGCGAATTCCTCTTGCACTCCTTACTTTCCTTGCTTGTGTTTCTTGTGCTACCTATTGCTATGGTGTTCTCTCTCTTTTTCCTCTCTTTTTCCCAAAGTTTATCCTATAATGTTCTCTCTCCAATTTTTTGTTTTTCTTCATTTTAACTTACATGCATATTTTTTCTATTTTTATCATTTTCTTGTGTCATCCTCTTCCCCGCCTACTGAAAAAGGAATTTCTTTCATTTTCCTTTATTTCTTTTGTACTTTTTCCTCATGTCCTTACTGGCATGTAATAATTATTTTTCCATTTATTACCTTTTGCCTCTTGTCAATGCCAATGTTCATAGCCAATAAATAATTAACGCAAGTGGATCCCAATGTAATGTTTTTCCCCTCATTCAACTTGGAATATGTGTCCCATGACCTTGGTTTAATTTTTTATTTTATAGTGTCCATACATTATTTATTTACATGGAATTTTAACTCGGGAATTTTACACAAGGCATCCCCTATAATATCCTCCCTTACTCCTCAGTGCTACCCATATGCAATATCCAAAGGTGTAGGTGGAAAATATCCAAAAAAAGTTTCAAATGGTGACATTCCAGTAGAAGTGTGGACTTCTCTATTATAAGAGTGATGTATATATACCAAATTTTTATCCCAGGTCTTCGAATGCTTCTGATTATAACCCATCAAAAGTTGCACAACATTCTTGTTGACTACTTTTGTTTACCCATATGTTTGAGGATGGAATGTTATAGACCTTTTCAAATCATTGTCCATCTTCTCCAACAATGTAGTCCAAAATGTACTGAGAAATATCATGTCCATGTCTAAAATGATGCTCCTTGGTATCTCGAAGTGCGCCCAAACTTGTCGAAAGAACAAGTTCGTTGCTTCTTGCCCACTGATGGTATTTTTATAGGGTATTAAAACACACATCTTGTTGAACTTGTTAACTACCACAAAAAGGTAGTCATGTCCCGATCTAGGTGGATATTGGTGGCCACCCACCTATTCCACCTAGACTCTCTAGTCAGTTTCATATGTTTCCTTGTTTATTTTAGCATTTACTATTTTTAGTATTTTTTGGGTCTTGAACTTCCATAGCAGTTTTGACCCCCTAAACAACATTTTTTTGAGGTCCGTTGTAGGTCCATGCCATTGGCTATGAGCCTGCCAAAAATATTGTAGTACTCAGAGAGACTTTTCCAACAAGGTATTATACGCATTAAATGAAGATAATATGACCAAGTTACGACCCCAGGAAGTTGGCTGCCCAACTAACCCCAATGGGGCCCACAAACTCTTGGTGTTACATCTCCTGGGGTTAGGGTTTTAGTTGTTTATGAATTTCTCATGTTTTTCAATAATATATAGGCTCTTGAGCCTCATTGTAACATAGTTCAAACGCATGTAGCCGCCACATCTCTTCTCATAGATAAGCTACCATCGCCCGAGCTATGTTATTTACATTTTTTTTGTAAGCATAGTTTAATATTTTTCTATTAATGAAATGAAGTGTTTTTCTGTTTCATCTTTGTGTTTATGATTATATATGTAATTTGTTGCATTTATGTTTAAGTTCATATTAGTGGTATCATAGCAGACTGTTCTTTCTCTATTTTTTTGTGCATGTCCCCAACAAGGTCATGGTATAAGGAGTTAGGGCTCGATCTGGTTGAACCACTGCAAGATAAGCCTCACAAACCCTGCCGACCTCCCATGGCAGAAGAAAAAAAATATGAGGGGCCAGGAGGTGTATTTTATATGTATGTGTTTATTAGCACAACTCTCTTTTGTTTAGTCTCATCCTATGTGCCACAAGATACAAGTGTAGTGTTGTAAGTCTTCTTCCATTTCCATGTTTGGGTTTAAAATCAGTGATAATATTCTTGTTCATTTATTTATTTTTTTCTATCGTGAATTTGATAGTAACTATTCATTGCATATGAATCACGGGTGTGAAATTTATTTGGATTATAGCAAGGTCCACCCTGACGAATTGAAGCACAATCTGCACCACCCAAACCACAAGAAAAATCCAAAGACTCTTGAAGAATAGATGGATCATAACTTGGTTTGTCAATGCAATAAACATCACTGTCAAGGCCTCCCCTTGAACCTTTTGGTGGTCCCGAGAATAAATAAATCGGGCTAGGCGGTGGGCTTAACTCTTGAGAATTTAATTGCAAATTGTGAGTGCTTTTATTTCCATGGTAAAGGGAACAATGGCCTTCTCAATTACTTCTCAAGAACTTATGTTCTAAAAAATTGAAGTCTTAAAACCTTAGTGGGAACTCTTCTTTCCATTGTAGAGGAAATATACAAAGGTACCATGTCAAGCAGCAAAGAGCATGAAATTGGTTACTTTCTCTAGAATTATTATTTTCACATTAATAATTTTAAAAAATATTAAAAAACCAAAAAAGGTTACTTGTACAAACCCTGAGAATTTTTGTTTCTCATGTCATACCCATTTTGCAATTCTTGTTTCTGGTAACGTAGGAGTATTTGATACTTCAGGGTTAATATGACTAGCAAGGAAGCCAATATTTGGGTTGTACTTTCTACTCCAAGAAGTTTCATTGTGAATTTTATTTCGGATAGTTACTTCATGTAATCACATTTTGTTCTAGCATTAAGATTATGTTCAAATGAAACGAAACATTTTTTGAACTTGATATGAGATCTGAGATTAAGTTGTGTTTCTATTGATTATGTGTAGATAGTTCTCTTAATTTGGGGTGAAAAGAGAAAGAATGAGAAAAAAGTTCAATGTTGGCTCTCTTTTTCTTAATCTAACATGGTTGAAACAAGTACAACGACATTTTCAGCTCTGAATTGAAGCTCAGGGTAAGTACTTGCAGTCTATGCTGGAGAAGGCTCGGGAAACTCTTGTTGGCCACAATTTGGGTTCTGTTGGACTAGAAGTTGCCCATGCAGAAATCTCAGAATTAGCTTCAAAAGTGTCCAGTGAATGCCTCAACAATGCTTTTTCTAGTTTACCTGAAATGCCATCATTATACAAGCAACAACAACATGTGGTATGGGTTATGCATAGCCTTAATAAGTAATCTCAAGTCACATATTATTCAATGGAAAGTTGTTTGACATCAAATGAGAGTTATGAAAATAATTTTGTTCGGAATATGCAAAATGCTGGCAAGAAAAGATTGCGAACATTACAAAATAGAAATGTACCTTTTTGGCAGACTGAGACCAAAGAAGATGCTAGTTTTCAAGAATTTAGTGCCACACAATTGGGTTGGGAAGAAAATCTAAAGCAATATGAAATTTGTTTGTCCTCTCCAACTAATCCAAAAGATTTAGACTTGAATTCAATTCCAACCAGAGGAAATTTATGGGAGAGGACCACAAGTTTTAGGGTACTGTTGTAGCAGCTACAACCACACTCCAAAATTTTGGCCTGCATCCAATTTCGGAGCCTCCCTTGAGAGTTTCACTTGATGACTGAACACACTCGAGTTCACTCCGTGAGATCGCGTGAGTCTTCGCATTTGCCTTGCTTGTTCATTTCACCAAGTCTTGCATGTTGATGTCAAGGTCATGCTTGCGACCATGTTCTGGTTATGCTCAAAGTCTTTGCTTCGTGTGTACTTGTTGTGTTCGCTATGAAAACATCTGTCGCACTCACACATGGAGTCACATTCATTGTCGCACAAGCATCGTCACGGCTAACCAACGATCAATCACAAGTGTCGTGCTTGTCGCCTACATCGTTAGTTAGTCATGTTGTACATATGTGTATGGATGGTTTGAGTCATGAAAGTGTGTGTTTGCAAGATCACATATGCATCTTTCACTTGTTCACACACTTAGTCATTTTGCTGAAGTTATAAATACCAGACTCCCCTCTAACAGCCAAATCATCACCCAACCATCGAATCGATCAACTGTCACCTAGAACAGTGCATGAGCACCAAGAAAGTCATTTCAAGCTGCACTGCCCACAAGAAAATCAATCTGTCTCCATGCTGGTCAACCAGAGAGTTTGACCCAGTAGCCACCCCGGGACTGACTCCCCTAAAAATTGCGCAGAGGCTACAATAATGGCCCACTCTGTAGACTAAGAAAATTGCGCAAACAGGTCGGACAGACACCCAGTGCCCATCCCTGTCTCTCTCAGAAAGTTGCGTAATTTTTCCATCCAGCCCTCCTGATAGTCGAATGACTGCTCATTCAGAAAATTGTGCAGTTTTCATGAGAAGGTCCTCT
The DNA here is from genome assembly GCA_031772625.1 of Pinus tabuliformis. Lineage (NCBI taxonomy): Eukaryota > Viridiplantae > Streptophyta > Pinopsida > Pinales > Pinaceae > Pinus > Pinus tabuliformis. The sequence continues at coordinate 765,197,384 of CM062816.1, read as the reverse complement.
TCTACCCAGCAGTCCGTTCAACTCAGAAATTGCACAAAGATGATCAGTGGGTCGGCCTCCCAGCATCAATGCAATTTCTCTCGCCAGCAACTCCCATAATCAAATTGCCAGTTCCCTCCAGAATTGTGTAGTTTCTGCTGCCAAGCTCTCGGCAAATGACTGCCAGTTCCCCTCAAGAATTGTGCAGTTTCTACTGCCAGTGACCCAACAGCCAGCTGTCAGTTCCCTCCAAGAATTGTGCAGTTTTGGCTGCCAAGCTCTCGGCCCGATCCTCCAAAAAATTGTGCAATTTTTTTCTGCCAAGCCTCCCTACATCTTGACTTGTTCCTCCAAAAATTATGTAGTTTTTACTACTAAGCCCCGCTGCCCGCTCGTTCCAGAAACTGCACAGATTTTTCCTGCCCCTCCTTCCTGCATGTTGAGGGCCCTAAAATCGGGTCAACAACAAGGGGGATACCCACCCGGTCCGGAACCTGGTTGGCGGCTCCTTGCTCGTTTGATGTAGCGGGTCCGACTGGGGATAATGGGACCAGCTTCCCAATTTAAAGGATGTGTGTGTGTGTGTGTAGATCTTGATGATGCTAATCTAGAGGTAATTTTAAGCTAATTTAATTCTAAACTCTAAACTGACTATATGCTACTGTAATCTAACAAAAACAGCACATCTAATCTAAACTAACCTGGGGTAGAATTATTTCATCATGCGATCTAAAAAGATTTCATATAATAACTGGTAATAAAGATCATTCAGCTATCATAAGAATATAAATCAATTAAGATAAACCATTCTGCATAAGAAGTTAGGCAAAACAGTTGTGAACAGCATATCGCATGATAAGTTATTCATATGTCAAGCACAAATAAATGACTCCACCGTACAAAAGTGCCAAATGGTAACCCACACATTCATACATCAACATATAAACAACTCAGCTGTATATCACTCTGAGAATATGAGCAGAAATTAATCAAGAGATAAAAGTACCATTTATGACTGATTTTACTCACAAACATCAAGCAATAACGATTTATCTCTACTTACTTCTAACATCTACTAAGAGTACAGAAGTGCAACATCAGTAGCAGACATTAAAATACAAACATAAATAAATCTCGATCCATCCATTCATCAAAAACCCCCTCCGAGGGTGCAAAAGTGCATGTTCTGAGGACAAGTTTTTTGACAAATTTCCGGACCCTTCTCCAAATGCCATGAGAAGGGTTAAATACTACTAACTAACTAATCTTAATTACACAAATTTAGGAAACGGCTTCAAATGACCGCCCTTTTACTAAAACAAATTTATTTCTAAAAATTGAATCTAATTTCTAACCGTTTATGTATCTGCTCCTTAGTGCTGTAAGCAATGCAAGGTTCGCCTGGAAAGAGTCGGCTGGTTGTCTTTTCCTTTTGCTCGAGCGATAAAAGTAGAAATAACAAAAGCTGGCACCTCTTTCTGACAAACTAGAAGATATTTTTGAAAATCTTCCTCTGGCTGGGTATATTTGCTGTGTGTATACTTAGTATAACCCAGATTTCTTTCAAACTGATTGTGTTGTTGCTATTTCGGTTTTCGGCTGTGCGAATGACTCAATGAGTTAGGGATTTCGTTGCTTGAACAATCTTCCGTATTGAAAATTGCTTCCGTTCTTTGTTCCAGGCTTTTCTGGAGCGTCCTCCCTCTTTAGCGTTTTTCTTTTTGCTTTATCCAGTCTGAGCTTCAGGATCTTTTGCAAACATGCTGCTTTTGTGCGCCTTTGACTCTGAGTCTTGGATAGTCTATTTTCATCAGTGTCTGTGGAGTGATACTCTGGAATCCGCGGCTCTGCTGCATGCGGCATCCATTTGCGAAGGCATCTCCTCTCTGTTCTTCAAGTATTGTCGCTTTCCCCTTTTCCTTAGATGTTTCCTGCATATAGATTTATATTAGTTGCTGCCTTACAGTTTACGCAAAGGAAAAGAGAAATGACGAAAAGATTGACATGAAAGCTTTAAGTTCTAATGAATGCATAATCATGACACTCATAATGACTTGACTCTTCGAAAAACGCAACATGATCATCTTTGGATACTCAGGCGTGTGATCATTAATTTCCCTTAAGGTGCGCGCTCAATTTTGGGTTTACAGATCATGCCGAAGAAACTTTGCGATGAGTGGTTTCTGCGATTCGCATCGCAACAATTAATAGTCTCATTCGTTGCAGATCGCAAATTGCAAGATCGTAGTTTGTAAGATCGCAGATCGCAAATCGCAAGATCGCATTTTTCATTTGATCATTGTGCGCTGCTTATGCGACGTTGCGATACGCAACGTCGCATTTCGGCCATCGGCGATTCCTTAGGTTTTCTTTAAGGGCGCTTTTCAAAATATGCGATGCGATGAATGTCGCATCGCTTCATTGCAGCTTATTTATGCGCATAGGAAAACGCTTCACTCTCTCTTTACGATGCGATATAGCTTTTAGGGAGTTAAATACAAAAAATTTGACAAAAATATTTTTGGGATTTTTTGTTAAGGGTCCCCCTTTGCTTGATGTTATTGCTAATACCAAACAAAGAGGGGGGTTGTTTGTGACCACAACAATGGCGATTCACTGTGAAGAACCAGTTATCTCTGCTTTTCTATTGACATTTCCACTTCCGAAACAGAAAAATTTTCATATGTCTAAATTTTGTTATGGACAGATAGAGTAGATTACCCCTTATCCTGTCAATGATACTTTGTCTCAACCTTTCTTTTATTCCAATTGTCTGCTTCCTTAGGCTTAGTTCTTGCATTCATACCAGACATTACTCGGTCCTTTTTAAAGATAAAATAAGGTCTTCTCTGCGTACTAGCTTTAAAATATGCTCATTTGTTGTAGGTAGAGCCTCTGCTGCCCACAAGCGTCCATAGCCTCGACAGGGTTACCATGTTATCCTGCAATGATCCTTTTTCCTGCTTGAAGTTATTTACAACATTTCAGAGAAAAATCCTTTTTGACACTTTTTCCTTTTTTATTCTCTAAAGAACAATGTCTTGGTTTGGTGGCCAAATTATGACACATTCATTCACTTGATTTACACTTTTGCTGAACAAGTTGGCTCGTGATGAGACCCCTTGTCTTTTGATTGCAATAATCTTGAGTCGTTGCCCTGTTTTGATAGACAGTATTGGCAAAGTCAGCAAGTTATAATATCTGTGATCATGATAAGCCAGCTCGTGATGAGACCTCTTATTCTTTGAGATATAGTGTTTTCTCGGATTGTTTCTCTGAATGCTGCGGTTTCCTTTTGCAGGGAGGAAGTCATTGTTTTTCCTTAAGAAAGCTCTGGACGACAATAATAGAGTTTGAAAACAACAGCTTTACAGAGAATATTTATTTTATTATTGATGATACCTTTCATTGTGCTGACATAAAACAATTTTTTACCAAAGGTTGCTTTCATCAAAGTTTTTTGAGGGGTTGAAACTAATATCAAATTCAGGTTAAAGTTAACTCTATTTGTCAATAATAAAAATCAGATTTTTCGAAAAGTTTTTCTATTTGTACAAGTGAAATCAAAATCTGATAGAGAGTTGGTGTGCTCTTTCATGGATCCTTTTCAATGACCGTTTACAACCGGTTTTATGTATAAGAAAGAGAAAAAACAAAATAAAAAACAAACAAACTAAAACTATCCTACAAAAATAGAAGAATGATCTTCTATGGAAAATACATTTTAAGAATCTGTCCATTCACAGGCAAAGAATCTCTTCTACCTGCCAAATCCTGCAACACAAACGTCGATGGGCCTATGACTTCTACAATCTGAAAAGGACCAAGCCACAGCTTCTGAAATTTCGTATGCTTGCCCTTTTCTTCATGAGCCTTATCCCATTTCAAAACTAAATCTCCCATCTGAAAGCTTTTTTTGGTCATTATTCTTGAGTCAAAAGAGGATTTTATTAGCGCTTGGTGGTGAGCATGGGTTTTCTTAGCTTGTTCTCGTTGTTCTTCTAGTTTGATTATCTCCATTTGTCTCAATTGTAAAGAGGAAGTAGATACTTCATCGATGTGTTGTACTAAAGACAAAGAGGGAATGACTAAGTGAGTAGGAAGAACCACTTCTTTCCCATAAACTAAATTAAAGGGAGGAGTGCCGATTGAAGCTTTCTTCGTAATTCTATCTGCCCATAAAGCACTTACCAGCGCTTTGTGCCAATTCTTTTGGTTTTGGTCGACTGTTCTTTTAATAATCCTGATTAGGTTTTTGTTTGTTGATTCAGCCAACCCATTACCTTGCGGATAGTAGTTGGCGGAATACTTCAGTTTGAACCCTCTTTTAAGTGCAAACTCAGTCATTGTATTTCCAGAAAAGTATGATGCATTATCAAACATTAAGGCCGTTGGCAATCCAAACCTAGTGATGATAAATTGATCTATGAATTCAATAATGTTTTCAGAATTAACTGTCTTGAGAGGAACTGCTTCTACCCATTTAGTAAAATAATCTGTTGCCGTGAGGATATACCTATGCTGCTTAGAAGAGTGAGGAACGATCTCACCTATTATGTCCAAGCCCCATTGGCTGAATGGTTGTTCGATGTTAACCGGCTGTAGTGGCATGGACGATTTCTTTTGTTTCCCTGCAGCAGTCTGGCAGATTTGGCATTTCCTTACGTAATTGTATGAGTCTTTGAACAGTGTGGGCCAATAATATCCTGCACGTAAGATCTTATGCGCATTAGTTTCTCCAGCATAGTGTCCACCTGCTGGTCCATCGTGGAGTTCATGCAAAACCTTTTCGGCTTCAGTTTTCTCAAGACACCTAAGAAGTACAGAATCGTAATTCCTTTTAAACAGAACATCATTTATGAGCTGGTATTGTTTAGCTTTCAATCTCAGAGCTCTTTTCTTGGTGTGATCTAGGTGTGATGGAGCACACCCGTTCTTAAGATAATAAATGGTGTCTGCATATAATGATTCTGCGTCGTTTAGGCTTACCTCATATGTATGTACCTCTTCAGATGAGTTCTCAGGAATTTGCGATGCTCCAGCTAACATCTTCCAGAAGCCTTGACCTCTTACGATGTTTGCTGGTTTGATCTCAAGATCGTATTCTTGTAAAGCAGTAATCCGATTTGCTCTCTTTTCGCCCACATCCTTCTGTACCAACAGGTTTCTTACCGCTGGAAACGGTACTATGACTTTGGTATAGGCTTTAAGTAAGAAAGGTCTGAAATATTTGATCGCTTTGAAAACAACATATGCTTGTTTCTCCACGTCTGAATAATTGAGCTCAGCACCTTGTAAGTTCGAGCTAAAGAATGTGAATGGAGCTTCCGCCTTCTCTTGATTTGCTTGAGTTAAAATCGTGGCATAAGATTTCTCTGAGGCAAAAGTGTATAAGATAAAAGATTCTGAAAAATTTGGGGTAGCTAAAGATGGAGCGTTGATGATAGCTTGTTTGATCAAGTTGAATGCTTCGTGCTCATCTTGACCCCATTTAAAATTTGAATTCTTTTTTATCATATTTTGGAAAGGAGAAATAATACGTGAAAAATCCGGGACAAACCTTTTTACAAAATTTATTTGTCCGAGGAAAGATTGCATGGCCTTTTTGTTATGGAGCATGGATATTTCGGAAATTTCTTTGATTCTGTCAGGTTCAATTTGAATACTAGATTTCGACACTATGAATCCGAGCAATTTCCCTTCACTTAATGCGAAAAAAGATTTCTTTGGGTTAAGTGAAATCCCATACCTTAAACATCTTTGAAATATTTGTTTCAACTCTTTGAGATGATCGCTTCGCTTCTTGGAGTACACTGTTATATCATCCAGGTAAATCACTACCGATTTATTGACTAAACCTTTAAACGCGATGTCCATGGCTCTCTGAAAGGTAGCGCCAGCATTGATCAGACTAAATGGCATCTTTCGATATGCGTATGTGCCCCATTTGGTTCGGAATGTGGTTTTCAACTGATCATCGGGATGTACCAGCACTTGATTGTATCCTGAAAATCCATCCAGGAAAGACATTAATTCTGAGCCCGCTACTGCCTGTAGTATTTGCTCCATAGGTGGGAGGGGAAAATTGTCTTTCTGACAGGCTTTGTTGAGATTCTGGAAGTCAATACAGATTCTAATATCTTCGTTTTTCTTTCTAACGGGCACCATATTGGATACCCATTTGGAATGTCTGACGGGGAAAATTATTCTGGCTCTCAACAACTTATTTAGCTTAGTCTTTATCTGATTTTCTAAGTTGGGGTGGATTTTTCTGAGCTTCTGCTAGACAGGTTTTTCATTGTCAATCATAGGGATAGTGTGTTGAATGATAGAAGTGTTGTATGTCTTCAGCTCATCGTAATTCCATGCAAAAACGTTTTTGTATTGTCTCAGAAGACGGATATATGCTGATTTTTCTTCAGGGGCTAGGCCGTGGCCCAGATAAACTATTTGCGGCTTCTGATCGGTTCCTAGGTTCACTAATTCATAATTCAAAGTTGAACTGTAGAGTTTAGAATTGGCAGACCTTTTAAACCGACTTTTCAAATCATATAAATCTTCTAACTTAACCACCGATTTAGGTATAGCATTATCAGTGCTATTTTGTTGAATTTGGTGATCATGATGGTCTTCGTCAATTATTTGATTTGAGTAGGATCCTTCAGAAGTGAGGAAATTTACAATGCCAGGATCGTCGTTGAATACTCTCCAGTTGGTGATGTTGTCAGGGATGGATGGTCTAAAGATTAATTCTATTGAGAACCTATCGGGACTAAAATCTTCGGAGGGAATAAGTCTAGAGGCTACGTTAGCTAACAGGTCTGCGCTCGCATTTTGGAGTCTTGGGATTGACGAAATATTGAATGCTATGAAATGTGAAGTCAGATCTTGTACTAAAGATTGATAGTTCTTTAAATGACTTGACAGGCAATGTATGGTGTTACGTACCTGTACAATTTCAGAATCTCCAAAGACTTAAAGATACTTAACATTCAACTCGATTGCTTTGTATAGGCCTTGCACCAAGGCTTCGTACTCTGTTGTATTGTTTGTGCAATCGAACTCAAGTCTGCATGTAAGCATGATCTTGTTTCCGTCTGGGCTAATCAGAACGCATCCTACTCCTGCTCCCTCGTTAGATTTAGAGCCATCAAAATATAATTTCCAAAACAAAGATGTATTTACAGAGTTATCTAAAAATTTAAAACACTTTGAATCATCAGTTTGGGAAAAATTTTCAACTTGGGACAAAACTGAATTTTCTAAGTAAGGTGAGGTGTGAGCATTGAAATTGCCGAGGAAAGAATCTACCGAGTAATTGCCTATGATACTGTTGTTGTATGCTATTGCTTCATTCTCTCCTTCCAGTTCAGTCACTATGTACTTTTGGTGCAACTCTCATTCAACCTTTATTTGATTCGGTTTACCGTTGTAGGGTAACCACATGTGCGACCAGTCGGTTGAGAAATATCCGTGGAGTTTTTCGGACCAATCCCTGCTAAGAATCAAACCATAGAATTCAGGGATATCAGCTACTAGAATGTCGATAACCTGGCATACTTTCGGGTTAGACGACAATCTTATGGTCACCTGGTTAAGTTCACCAATCACTTCGACTTGAGATCGATCAAGTTGAACTATGCGCACTGCGGATTTTTGTGGCTGAACATTCAATTTGGCACATATTGATCTGGGTAAAATATTCGTTGAAGCACCAGAATCGACCAAGCAATTGTGCACGTTTTTATTGAAAATTTCATAAGTGAGAAGAAAAGGAGGAGTATGAGATCTTGATCTTCCTCCAATCAAGGCAATGTCATTTGGATCCATCTTATTGATCATGTTGGTTGGAGGTCTTCCCGTGTTGTGGGAAGCTACAGCTGTAGGTAAAGATGTAGTAGGCACGGCATGTAATTCTTTCATCATTATTTTCTGTTGATGTTTCAATTTGCTCAATTCGTAAAGAGTGATATTAGCCCTAGTCTTTTTCATGTCATCGATAATGTATACTCCATTTCATCCGACACTATCAGTGTTCTTGATGGAGGTGCTTGATCTGATTGGACTGGGCTAAATTGGGTCGCTCTAGCAGTTGTTTTCTTTGTTGCAACCTTATCTTTTGTTGCAGGGCTTGCGCCCTTCTGTTTAGGGGTAGTTTGGGGAGGATCAAGTTGATTTTTGCTTTGTGTGCTAACCGGAAATGCTTCTTGATCTTCTTCTTGTGGGAGGATGAAATCCCACATTCCTTGTAGTTCCACAACTTCTTCATCATCGGTCTGCCCTTCAGTGGTATTCTCTTCTTCTTCTTCTTCTTCAGATTCGACGTTTGAGACAGCATTGGGTGGTTTCACCTCCATGGGAGGATTTCTTTTAAAAGATCTGTAGCGCTTTTTTGAAGAAGTTTCTGCTACTTGTTTTCTTATGTCAATCATCTCATTGGACATGGCCTTTAACACTTTTTGTAATCCTTCCATATCGAAAGGATCTTTCGATTGCTTCTTCTTGGTGTCTTCTTTGAAAGATATTTTCTTAGATTTGCGTTCTTCTATTGCAGATCTCTTTTCTAGGGAAACTACGCGTTTTTCTACTGCTAACGCCTCAGTCAAGTTTTCAACTAAGTTCGTCTTGTTTGCCCTATCTACGAAGATAGCCAAGTTTGATGGTAAGGCCGTGATGTACCATTCACATCTTACTTCCTCGCTGGGTTGAGAAGCAGCGGGAATTTTTTTGAGGATCTTATTGAACCGTAAATTGAAATCTTTAATGGGTTCTCTAGCCTCAGCTTTAAGATTAGATAGGTCATTGATCAATGTCGCTGTTGATCTGTCATCGCCGAACTTGGTGAGGAATTGACTTTGAAAAATGTCCCAACTTGTGATGGACCCGGAAGGTAACGAAAAGTACCATGACCCGGCTGTTCCTTGCATTGTATAAGGAAAAAGCCGGACGACAGCATCCTCGTTGGTAACTCCGTTGAGATTAACAGAAAGCATGAAATTATTGATATGCTCTTCAGCTAGCATGCCTGTTTCTGGATTGAATTTAGGTAGCCATTTCTCAGGATGGGCCGGTATTGGGCTCAGGGGTGGAGGCATTAAAACCGCCCCAGGATTGTTCCATGGAGACTCGGCCATCGTTGAGACGCTAGTTAATGAAAGTGTAGAAGATGGTCCCTGATGCTGAGAAGATGAAGATATTATGATCTTTGATGATTGAAGAGGGTCGTGGAAGATGGATGAGTGATTTGGGATGAGGATGTGGGTGGTTGACTTCGCGGTGAGGGGGTTGAAATGGACGAAGTAGATGAAAGAGTCTCACGGTCAGACTCTGGTGGTGTTTTCCTTGCTCTTTTCCTAGTAGGGAGAGGGAGTTCACTTGGTTGAAAACCAAACTTTTCACTCTTCAATCTAGTCAGGGGATGAGCAGGATTGTACTGCGAAGTCACGCTGCTGTGAGATTTATCAGACCTCTGAGAAAAAATAGAGAATCCCTGGAGTTTACGAATCAAAGTTTGAATTTCAGGGGGTTCAACGATAAGTTGGTCTGATATATTAGGGTAGGTAGCAGCGGAGGATACTCGAGCGACTTCTAACTCCGGGTTTAACCGTATTGGAGAAGTCGGGGGAGTTGATGAGGGTGATTTACTCTCAGAATGGTATTTGGATTTTGACTTAGTTGCCATTCATAGTTCGTGCCCTCCTTCTAGCGCCAAATATGTTGAGGGCCCTAAAATCGGGTCAACAACAAGGGGGATACCCACCCGGTCCGGAACCTGGTTGGCGGCTCCTTGCCCGTTTGATGTAGCGGGTCCGACTGGGGATAATGGGACCAGCTTCCCAATTTAAAGGATGTGTGTGTGTGTGTAGATTTTGATGATGCTAATCTAGAGGTAATTTTAAGCTAATTTAATTCTAAACTCTAAACTGACTCTGTGCTACTGTAATCTAACAAAAACAGCACATCTAATCTAAACTAACCCGGGGTAGAATTCTTTCATCATGTGATCTAAAAAGATTTCATATAATAACTGGTAATAAAGATCATTCAGCTATCATAAGAATATAAATCAATTAAGATAAACCATTCTGCATAAGAAGTTAGGCAAAACAGTTGTGAACAGCATATCGCATGATAAGTTATTCATATGTCAAGCACAAATAAATGACTCCACCGTACAAAAGTGCCAAATGGTAACCCACACATTCATACATCAACATATAAACAACTCAGCTGTATATCACTCTGAGAATATGAGCAGAAATTAATCAAGAGATAAAAGTACCATTTATGACTGATTTTACTCACAAACTTCAAGCAATAACGATTTATCTCTACTTACTTCTAACATCTACTAAGAGTACAGAAGTGCAACATCAGTAGCAGACATTAAAATGCAAACATAAATAAATCTCGATCCATCCATTCATCAAAAACCCCCTCCGAGGGTGCAAAAGTGCATGTTCTGAGGACAAGTTTTTTGACAAATTTCTGGACCCTTCTCCAAATGCCGTGAGAAGGGTTAAATACTACTAACTAACTAATCTTAATTACACAAATATAGGAAACGGCTTCAAATGACCGCCCTTTTACTAAAACAAATTTATTTCTAAAAATTGAATCTAATTTCTAACCGTTTATGTATCTGCTCCTTAGTGCTGTAAGCAATGCAAGGTTCGCCTGGAAAGAGTCGGCTGGTTGTCTTTTCCTTTTGCTTGAGCGATAAAAGTAGAAATAACAAAAGCTGGCACCTCTTTCTGACAAACTAGAAGATATTTTTTAAAATCTTCCTCTGGCTGGGTATATTTGATGTGTGTATACTTAGTATAACCCAGATTTCTTTCAAACTGATTGTGTTGTTGCTATTTCGGTTTCCGGCTGTGCGAATGACTCAATGAGTTAGGGATTTCGTTGCTTGAACAATCTTCCGTATTGAAAATTGCTTCCGTTCTTTGTTCTAGGCTTTTCTGGAGCATCCTCCCTCTTTAGCGTTTTTCTTTTTGCTTTATCCAGTCTGAGCTTCAGGATCTTTTGCAAACATGCTGCTTTTGTGCGCCTTTGACTCTGAGTCTTGGATAGTCTATTTTCATCAGTGTCTGTGGAGTGATACTCTGGAATCCGCGGCTCTGCTGCATGCGGCATCCATTTGCGAAGGCATCTCCTCTCTGTTCTTCAAGTATTGGCGCTTTCCCCTTTTCCTTAGATGTTTCCTGCATATAGATTTATATTAGTTGCTGCCTTACAGTTTACGCAAAGGAAAAGAGAAATGACGAAAAGATTGACATGAAAGCTTTAAGTTCTAATGAATGCATAATCATGACACTCATAATGACTTGACTCTTCGAAAAACGCAACACGATCATCTTTGGATACTCAGGCGTGCGATCATTAATTTCCCTTAAGGTGCGCGCTCAATTTTGGGTTTACAGATCATGCCGAAGAAACTTTGCGATGAGTGGTTTCTGCGATTCGCATCGCAGCAATTAATAGTCTCATTCGTCGCAGATTGCAAATCGCAAGATCGTAGATTGCAAATCGCAAGATCGCATTTTTCATTTGATCATTGTGCGCTGCTTATGCGACGTTGCGATACGCGACGTCGCATATCGGCCATCGGCGATTCCTTAGGTTTTCTTTAAGGGCGCTTTTCAAAATATGCGATGCGATGAATGTCGCATCGCTTCATTGCAGCTTATTTATGCGCATAGGAAAACGCTTCACTCTCTCTTTGCGATGCGATATAGCTTTTAGGGAGTTAAATACAAAAATTTTGACAAAAATATTTTTGGGATTTTTTGTTAAGGGTCCCCCTTTGCTTGATGTTATTGCTAATACCAAACAAAGAGGGGGGTTGTTGGTGACCACAACACTGCATCCCAGACTTTTCCCCTCAAAAACTGCGCAGTTTTGTCCTCCAGTTGAGCTAGACCTCGCAGATAGTCATTGTCGATCTAGATTCCCCATCTTCATCACCTAATGACTCTTGCACAATTTTCATTAGCAGTGCATAGAGCCTCCATCCCGCATTGCAACCTTGTTGCCTCTCTCAGTCACCTGCATCTGAAATGATCATGTATCATGGTAGACTAGGAGGTTTTGGGATTTGATGTTGTCTCATCATGAGTGACTGTAGGAACAGGTACTTAAACAAACATGGCGCGACGACGAACATGATGAATGAAGGGGAGCACATGCAAAAGGACAGGTTCACCAAAGGATGAAAAAATAATGCATGCAAAGAGATGTGCCTATGAATGGACAACCATGCAAAGATGTGCTCGTGGACGGACGAATGAGCAAACATGCAAGATGTGCTCACGAACGTATGAATAGATGAACATGCACCTTTCATGAATAGACGAACCTGTCAAGACTTCCAACATACAAGCAAGGAGCAACATGCAAAAGCAACGTCAAGCGAACCAACGACCATCGAAGACTCTGCGCACTTTTCCATGCTGAGGTGAACCTATGACACACCATGAGGACATCCATCACCCAACAACACTTCAAATCGACATGCACACCAGCAACAACACGAATGTACCAATACTATCATGTCGAGTCATGTCGTCCACATCTCTACTATGGGCCATACTATCTATCAATGTAATGTAACGTGGAAGTCCAAGAGACCCACTTGTTTTACAAAGAGTCATGTAAATTTGAAAATTCATGGAAGTCAAACAATCATGGGGGTAGTCAAATAGCCACAAGGGTTAGTTTCACCCTTGGCTATAAATACCCCCTCATTTGTACATGCAAAGGACTTTTCACCTCAGCTCCTCCCACATAGCCAAGAGAGTTTGTAATCTTTTCTTTGAGAAGTAAGTAGTGGCTCCAAAGCCCCGCTCACGGGGTTAGTGATGTATGGTGTAACGATGAGTCTTGGAAATTTCACTTAATTCAGAAGCTCGCTAACAGGCCATCACGTTTTCACACATGTATTGTAACTATTGTAAGACTAATCTTAAACACTTGCAATGCATGTTTCTTTAACCTGTGTTTCACACTTGAACTATTTCACTTGTTGTAATACATAATCTATTAATGAAAATGTGTTTTATATGTTGTTAGCATTGTCTCGCCCGTGGTGGCTACCTTCCTAGACATCAGACATACCTTTCACATAAAACTTGTTGTAACAACTGCTACACTCGTGCAGACTAATCCGTTGAGTGTTATACGTGTTATCTTCCCTTGTGTGTTGTCACTTCCACATCTGTGTGGACTGTTCTGTCGGAAGCTATGCACATCCTGTTCTGTTGTGTGTTTCTAACAGAGTTGGGACTTCTCCCAACTGACTTGGGACTCACTCTCACCCTCTCCCTTTACAGTGAAAGAACCATTAACACAAGTAACACTTACAATCACCAGACACGTGAACCTCACTTCTTGAAGACAATGAAGACCACTCTCCTATGCTGACAAGCAAGAGTTGAGGCAAATCTTTAAGATAATGGAAACCAGGCCATCATACCGGATGGGACTCCCACACGAAATGGTGTGAGTTCTATTTGGGACTTCATACCGGGATGATCCCTTGAATGTTGGCGGGTCCAACATCGTCAACATTTCTGGCGCTAGAAGGAGGGAAGCCAGTTGTATATGGTTGAATGTCCTCTCACACTCATTCATCAACCATATGGTCAAGGCAATAATTTTCACTCCCTCTCACCTACGCGCGACTCTGTAGTTGGTTACTCCTCACCTCCGAGATTGAATACGAGATTCCTTATCATCACCTTCACTCCAACTGTCCCATCACTCACTAGTTCGCGAAGAAGTTAGACTGATCCCAGGCATACAACATCTTCCATACACATCAAGGAAGCCAAAATCCACTCCTACAGGAGTTATTGTATCATCAGTGGAAGAAGCAGTCCTTACCACCCTTGAAGGTCTGGAAGAAGCTATTGAAGAAGAAGAGGAACCTCCGGTATTTTGGCAAGGTGAATAAGACACTCTTGTAATCTTGGGATTAGACTCCGGAACAGGAGGCGTAGGGGAAGGCAGTGGAGGAGGCAGAGGTGGAGATGAACCAACGGACTCAAAGCCAGAACCTTCGGATTTTGAAAGAGAGGAAGAGGACGAAGAAGAATAAGAGATGGCTGACCCAAACCTGGAATGGATGACTCAGGGACCATTGGCTCTCCTGTCTATTCTGCACAAGATGCCGAAGCGAGCGGAGAGAATGAACATCAATTTTAACCCTAACAACACGGTGAAGGCAGAAGATCACTTGGACAACTTCTACTTGCAGCTGCAAACTCTTGAGGTACAGTATGACGACGTAGCATGTAGATTGTTTCCATGTACCTTGGATGGTTGCGCAGTTGCATGGTATCATAGCCTTCCACTGAACTCTATACAGAACTGGGGTGCATTCAAACATATGTTCCTTGAAAATTTTATTGATGACAAGACCCCAACCATGCTACTCAAAGAATTAGGAAGCCTGAAGATGGAGGGGAAAGAAAAGGTGAAAGACTTCAATCAGAGGGTTACATGCATTTTGAACAATTTTGCAGCAGACACTAAACCTCATGACTCCATCATTGTTGATTACTACACATCTGCATTACTGACCAGTGTGGCATAGTTCGTCAAGCGAGTTGCGAAACCAACACTCGTAGAAAACTGCGAAGAGGTTATTTCTACTGAGAAAGATCTGCGTGCATTTGGAGTCATCAAGGATGACGAATCAACAAATTACTCCAAAGATGGGAGCAAGGGTAGATACAAGGAAGAAACTGATATTGAGACCCTCACTTTCCTGGTCAAGAACTTGACTACGGAAGTGTCCAAGCTCAAACAACGGAAAACAGACACATTTGCAAGTAGCCATCCACCCAGGTAGAGACAAGTAAGCAACTCGTCAAGTATCAATTGGTCCGCTCCAAAAATTGTATAGAGCCCTATCTTCCAAGTTGAATAGTGTGCATATCTTAAATTATGTTCATTTCACGAAGAACATCACCTTGAGAACCCTTGTTCAGACTGGAAGCGAGTCGTGAACTCTGTATGCAACCATACTTTTGATGCGGAAAACAGTATGCAGGAGGAGTTAGAAGACATTGATGGTGACGAAGAGGTTACACTTGATGAACCATCAAGTTCTTGGCATGTGGTGAACGCATATCAGTGCTCTCAAGCAAGATCCAAGAGAAACACCGAGAAGTAACCCAAAAAGTAAAATGACTGATACAATCTCAAGAGTAAAGGGGTTCCCCTTACACAAGAAAATATGAGACTGTTGTTGAGGAACGTTGATCCACCAGCCGCCCCAAAGAAGAAAACACAAAACAAGTCCAAGAAGATAGTGACAAACAAGATTACATCCATGAGTAGCAAGCTACAAAACACTCCTCTGGACGACACGAACATTCGTTCTACCTCGGTGAGTCTATTTCCTCTAGAATACAACAGTGTAGATGACATGAAGAAAACTTGAGCGAACATCAGTTTGTTTGAGCTAGCTAATATCTAGAGTCAATGAAACATCTTGTTGTGTGCATTGGGACAAACAACATAGACAACGCAGCCTCTACCAGCAAAGGGGAAAGCACACCTCCCAGATCACTTTCCATCATGATCAACACACTCTGGATGGAAGAAGCAAACTCAAGTTGCCCTCCATTCCTGTTATCATTCGAAATCTTTAATTCACAACTGCTTGGTTGATTCCGGTGCGGAAGCCAACGTCATGTCACTCTCCATTGCAAAAAAGATCAATGCACAATGTAGCAAGACATATGTGAAAATCATACATCTTGATCGAACATCGGTACCAGCCATTGGTGAACTACGAGACATGATCATCCGAATATCTCATGACTGTCGAGTCCAACAATGCATCAACATTGTGATTGTGGACATACCTGAAGCATACGGTCTACTACTCAGCAGAGACTGGTCTAGAAAGCTAGATGGATATTTTGCTACCGACCGGTCTCACATGTGGCTTCCGTACAAGGGCAAATGCAACCAGACCCGGGTGTTATCCGAGAGGTATATGAAACATAATGTCACTCCCCTTAATAGTGAGAATGAATCATTGGCCTTTACAGAACTCATGTTTGGCAACTGCCTCCTTGAAACAACTTTGGGGTGTTATCCTGCACGGTCAACTCCAACCCCACCAGACATGCAGTTGGGACTCCTTCCTTCCCCAACTGATGGTAATGAAACTTGTACAGTACATTGTACCAATAGTAGCAATAGTAGCAGCAACAGTAGTAGTAGTAGTACTAGCACATCAAGCGATCCATGTACAGACAAGTTGTGGACCCTGTACTTTGATGGATCAAAGAGGCAGGACAGCTTAGGAGCTGATGTGTCTTGATCGACACTTACATCAGGAAGCATCTGGTTTCAATTCACTTGGAGTTCGAGTGCACGAACAACGTTGTTGAGTATGAAGCACTTGTGTTAGGCTTGCAGAAGGCCATAAGCCTCAACATGGTCACGCTTAAAGTGGTAGGTGATTCATAGATAGTGGTATGATAAGTATGTAACACCATTCACTGTTTGTCACTGCATCTCAAAAGTTACCAGAAAAACGTATGTCGATTAATCTCAAACTTCCAAGAATTTAACATCACTGTTGTACCACGTATGCATAATGTTGCTGACAATGCTCTAGCAAATGCAGCTTCTTGAATGTCACCGATTAGGGATAGATTTACTATTGAAATTTTGTACAAACCATCTATCTCGGATAACATAACTAATTTACGTGTGTTTAATGATGATCAACAGATACTACATTTCATGGCCAATGCTGAAGCCTTCAAAGATGTAGCGATTGATGATGATGAGTACGAGCACTCTCTGCAAGCAGAAGCTGGTGACAAGAAAGGCCACCTTATCACGAAAGGTGTGGCAACATTGGAAAAGCTTTATGACTTGCAAGAACGTTTTTAGGGGCCAAGGAACAACAAGACCCACAGTTCCACCATGAGACATGAACTGATAAACCTGGGAACAGAGCCAGATCTGAAGTTTGTCAATATTGGTACATGTTGTACACAGAAAGAGCGGAAAGCATTTGTCCGCATGTTCAAACAGTACTGAGATGTCTTCACGTGGACGTATGATGATCTGAAAACTTATGACACGCGGATCATCCAACACA
The DNA here is from genome assembly GCA_031772625.1 of Pinus tabuliformis. Lineage (NCBI taxonomy): Eukaryota > Viridiplantae > Streptophyta > Pinopsida > Pinales > Pinaceae > Pinus > Pinus tabuliformis. Next base: position 765,180,271 of record CM062816.1, on the reverse strand, counting down.
TCATCCCGATCAAAGAAGCGGTCAAGCCATATCAACAGAACTTGAGGAAAGTACATTCATCGCTTGAACCCCTCATACAGAAAGAGCTCACTAAACTTTTGGATGCATAGAACATATACAAAGTTCATTATTCTACATGGGTTTTAAGTCTTGTTCATGTACGAAAGAAGTCCAGGGAGAACCGCTTGTGTGTCGATTTCTAGAACGTAAACGCACCTCGAACAAAGATAGCTACCCCATGCCATTTATGGACCACATTTTGCAAATAGTATATGGGGCACAAATGTTTTCTCTCCTTGATGGTTTCTCAATATACAATCAGGTTCTGGTAGCAGAACTTGACAGACTTAAAACTACTTTCCGTACCAAGTGGGGTATGTTCGCTTACAGACAAATTCTTTTTGGGCATGTAAATGCAGGCGCAACCTTCCAGCACACCATGGAAATCACTTTTCACGGACTCATCGTACATTAAAAAATTTAGCGATGTCGGAGATACAGGATTTCCTTGAATCCCAAAAAGATCATTTTCACAGTGTTTGAGGGGAACCTTCTCGGACACATTGTTGCCAAAAGCGGGATCAAGGTGGATCTGGACCGGGTCCAGACTATTACACAAATCCCTTACCCAGTCAACAAGAAAGCCATGCAGTCCTTCTTGGGCAAGATAAACTTCCTCCAGAAGTTCATCTCAGATTATGCGCAGATAGTTAAGCCCATGAAGGACATGATCAAGAAAGATGCAGTCTACAGCTGGGGCAAGAGGGAAAAGTACGCATTTTCCTGGATCAAGTAAGCCATTGCAGAAGCGCCTGCACTCTACAACCCAGACTTCAAGAAAGATTTCCTGCTATACACCTTCGCCTCCGATAATTCACTAGCTGTAGTACTCACTCAAAAGGATGAGATGAACAATGAACGCCCAATATCCTTTATGAGCGCAAGCATGCAGGGACCAGAACTCAACTACCCCACTGTTGACAAGTAAGCTTATGCAGTGTATAAGGTGGTGAAACACTTCAAGCCCTACTTATTGAAGGACCACTGCATAGTCTTCGTCCCTCACCTAGCAGTTCGTACATTGCTTATACAACAAGAATCGGGTGAACGACGTGCAAAATGGATGACAAGCTTGCAAGAGTATGATCTTGAAATCAATCTGGTTCACATGATCAAAGGACATGGGCTCTGCAGACTTGCAGTTAAAGCGATACATGCATCGGAGAGTGAAGAAGAGCTCTTCGGTTGGGAGCAGGAAATTGAGATGTATGATATAAGGATAGCCACACCCACTGAAGATGGAATCTCTTGGTACACAGATGTACGCTAGTACCTTGAGCAAGACACCGTACCCTCTCACTTTTCCATCAGATAAGAGAGGGAATTGCGCCTTAAAACCTTAACATATCAGTTAGTGCATGGAGTGCCTTACAGGAAGCACAGTAATAGAGTTTTGCTCAGATGCCTGAAGGCACATGAATTAGAGAAGATACTTCAAGATCTACATGACGGACCTGCCGGGGGTCACTTTGCGGGAAACACCACTATGCACAAAGTTATGTGAGCCGGTTTCTACTGGCCCACATTATTCAAAGATGCACATGCTTATGCTCACAAGTGCCTGGTCTATCAGCGATGCGCTGGCAGAACACAGAGATCAGCAGCCCCACTGCACCCCATTGCAGTGACCGAACCTTTCCAACAATGGGGCCTGGACATCAGTGGAGAAATCTTCCCACATTCGTCAAAGAAACACCACTACATTCTAACAACAACTGATTACTTCACACAATGGACAGAAGCAGTTCTGCTCAAACAAGTGAACGACCAGGAGGTCATCAGCTTCCTCCAACAGAACATCATCTCACGCTTCGGCGTTCCAGTATCACTTGTTTTTTATAATGCAACTTACTTTTCGTCTTTGAAACTCTATGACTTTGCATTACATAATGGTATTGTGCTAAAGCATTCATATAACTATTACCCGCAAGGAAATGGTCTCGTAGAGTCCACGAATAAAAACCTCATCCATATAATCAAGAAGATTGTTTTCTCTAAGCAGCGCAACTGGCATACCGCCTTGACGAATGCATTATGGGTTGATCATGTAACACCCAAGCCTTCTCTGAATACCTCACCGTACTTCCTGGTCTATGGAAAAGAAGCCATCCTTCCACCAAATATCTACTTGCCTACACTTCAGCTTTCCCAAGAATCCCAAGGCAAGCCTTGCCAGCTAGTTTAGCGTAGGATGGATGCTCTCCATAAGCTTCAGGAAGAAAGGATGAAAGCAAAAGAAAAATTCACACTCCACCAAAACCGTATCAAGAGATGGTTCGATAAGAAGTCTGCAAGGAAAGCTAACTTCGATGTTGGTGACTTAGTTCTGAAATGGGATAAGCCCCATGAAGACAAGGGAAAACATACGAAGTTCCAGTCCCTATGGATTGGTCTGTACACAGTCCACGAGAAGCTTGGCCCACACACAAATTGTCTACAATCACTTGACAAGAGGATTGACAATCTTCCTATCAACAGCCAAGATCTCAAGCATTATTTTTAGTAGGTCGGGTCGCACTCCATGCCATGTACATAGTCTACTTACTGCTTATTGTCTTCATCTTATTTTCTTTGCTTACTATCTTTGTTTTTACTTTGTTTGTTCTGCTATTATTTTTGTTTATGTTTGTTTTGTTTGCTTGATATATTACTATTTTTGTTTATGGAAATAAGTGCTACCAACTACTACGTTCTGGCTTTTGAATAGAGTATGTGGCTGAAATTTGAAGAGACTTGTGACATTGCAGCACTTGGCCAATCTTATGTCTGTCTTCTTTGTGCTTGGTTATAACCTTCGACTGATGAAGTCTTGATGGAAAATACGAGCCATCTACAAGGGAAGTTTTGGTCCAACCATGAACCCGTGTCCACACTAGGAAGCCCCATGCCTGAACTCAACCTTCTACTCTGTGTGCTCAAGCTCATCCAAATAGTAGAAATGGAGAAAGGGAAAATCTAAATGACCAAACCCATGTTAGAGGTCTTACATGCTTCTCTGAAGGAACAACCTCTTCTTCTCTCAATAAGTCGAGATCCCTCTTCTGCCCCAAAAATAAATAAGTTCCTATGCACAGTCCTCTTGAAAAATACAAAGGTGAAAGAAGAGAGGCTTCCTGCGTAGAGAGGTGAAGCGGGAAACTCCACCGGGGTACTGACCAGGCTCGCTAGCAGTGAAGAAAAGTGTGTGTTACTGCGTGACTTCGTTGGGGTACTGTCCAGGCCTGCTAGCAATGGAGCAACTCCAGAGATCGAAACTTATACTATGAAAATAATCAACTCGCGAGCTAAACTACCCTTCCCGAATTCGAAACACTATGATCAAGATGAACTTTTGATTATGTTTGACTGACTTGGTAAAAGGTGAACCATGTATGTCCATGGGGTAAGTGGGGAAGCTGAAGTAACCCGCATAGTGATTCAATACTCCCCGAAAGACCAAGGCCCTGTGCTAGCAATGAACCAAAATAGAGAAGCTAGAATTCTACCAATGTGTCACCAAGAGTTGTAGCGGCTACAACCAAACTCCAAAATTTTGGCCTGCACCCAATTTTGAAGCCTCCCTTGAGAGTTTCACTTGATGACTACACACACTCGAGTTCACTCCGTGAGCTTGCGTGAGTCTTCGCATCCACCTTGCTTGTTCATTTCACCAAGTCTTGCATGTTGATGTCAAGGTCATGCTTGCGACCATGTTCTGGTTATGCTCAAAGTCTTCGCTTCGTGTGTACTTGTTGTGTTCGCTATGAAAACATCTGTCGCACTCACACATGTAGTCACATTCGCTACCGCGCAAGCATCGTCATGGTTGACCAACGATCAATCATAAGTGTTGCACTTGTCGCCTACACCGTTGGTCAATCATGTTGTACATATGTTTCTGGATGGTTTGAGTCCTCTCGTCGTCGAGTCATGAAAGTGTGTGTTTGCAAGATCAGATATGCATCTTTCACTCGTTCACACATTTAGTCATTTTGTTGAAGTTCTGACGACCGAACTCCCCTCTGACGGCCGGACCATCACCTTGCCATCGACTTGATCGATTGTCACCCAGAACAGCGCATGAGCACCAAGCGAGTCATTTCAAGTTACACTACTCGCAAGAAAATCAATTAGTCACCATGTTGTTCAACTGGAGAGTTTGACCCGATAGCCACCCCGGGACTGACTCCCCTAAAAATTGCACAGAGGCTGCAAGCATTACCTGCTCTACTGATTGAGAAAATTTCACAGACAGGTCGGACAGACACCCAATGCACGTCCCTGTCTCTCTCAGAAAACTGTGCAATTTTTCCAACCAGCCCTCCCGACAATCGACTGACTGCTCATCCAGAAAATTGTGTAGTTTTCATGAGAAGGGCCTCTACTACCCAACAATCCGTTCAACTCAGAAATTGCGTAGAGATGATCAACAAGCATGCCTCCCAACATCAATGAAATTTCTCTCACGAGCATCTCCCATCAGCAGACTGCCAATTCCCTCCAAGAATTGTGCAGTTTCTGCTGTCAAGCTCCCGGTAGCTAACTGCCAGTTCCCCTCAAGAATTGTGTAGTTTCTGCTGCTAGTGACCCAGCAGCCAATTTCCAGTTCCCTCCAGGAATTGCACAGTTTTGGTTATCAAGCTCCCGGCCTGGTCCTCCAAAAAATTGCACAATTTTTGTCTGCCAAGCCTCCCTGCAGCCTGACCTGTTCCTCCAAAAAATTTACGTAGTTTTTACTGCCAAGCCCCGCTGCTCGCTCGTTCTAGAAACTGTGCAGATTTTTGCCTGACCAGCCTTCCAACATCTTGGATTGTTCCCCTCAAAAACTACGTAGTTTTGTCCTCCAACTGAGCCAGACCTCGCAAACAGGCATTGTCGATCCGGATTGCCCATCTTCATCACCCAGTGACTCTTGCACATTTTTCATCAGCAGTGCCTGGAGCCTCCATCCTGCCTCACAACCTTGTTGCCTCTCTCAGTCACCTACATCCAAAATGATCATGTATCATGGTAGACTAGGAGGCTTTTGGATTTGATGTCATCTCATCATGAGTGACTGCAGGAACAGTTACACAAACAAACATGGTGCGATGATGAACGGGATGAACAAAGGGGAGCACATGCAAAAGGACAGGTTCACCAATGAACGAACAACCGATGCATGCAAAGAGATGTGCTCACAAACGAATGATCATGCAAAGATGTGTTCGTGGACGGACAAATGAGAAAACATGCAAGATGTGCTCACGGACGGACGAACAGACGAACATGCACCTTTCGCGAACATACGAACCTGTCAAGCCTTCCAACATACAAGCAAGGAGCAATGTGCAAAAGCAACATCAAGTGAACCAACAACCATCGAAGACTCCGCGCACTTTGCCATGCGGAGGTGAAGCTGTGACACACCATGAGGACATCCATCACCCAGCAACACTGCAGCTTGACATGCACACCAGCAGTAGCACGAATGTACCAGCACTGTCATGTCGAGTCATGTCGTCCACATCTCTACTGTGGGCCATACTGTCTATCAATGTAATGTAACATGGAAGTCCAAGAGACCCACTTGTTGTATAAAGAGTCATGTAAAGTCAAAAAGTCATGGAAGTCAAACAACCATGAGGGTAGTCGAACAGCCACAAGGGTTAGTTTCACCTTTGGCTATAAATATCCCCTCATTTGTACATGCAAAGGAATTTTCACCTCAGCTTCTCCCACATAACCAAGAGAGTCTATAATATTTTCTTTGAGGAGTAAGTAGTGGCTCCAACGCTTCGCTCACGGGGTTAGTGATGTATGGTGTAACGATGTGTCTTGGAACTTTCGCTTAATTCAGAAGCCTGCTAACATGCAAGCACATTTTCACACATGTATTGTAACTGTTGTAAGACTAATCTTAAACACTTGTGATGCATATTGCTTTAACCTGTGTTTCACACTTGAACTATTTCATTTGTTGTAATACATAATCTATTAATGAAAATGTGTTGTATATGTTGTTAACGTTGTCTTGCCCGTGGTGGCTACCTTCCCGGACATCAGACAGACCTTTCACATAAAACTTGATGTAACAACCGTTGCACTCACATGGACTAATCCGCTAAGTGTTATACGTGTTATCTTCCCTTGAGTGTTGTGACTGTCGCATCCATGTGTATCGTTCCGCTGGATTCTGTGAACGTCCAGTTGTGTTGTGTGTTCCTAGTAGAGATGGGACTTCTCCTAACCAACTTGGGACTCCCTCTCACCCTCTCCCTTTATAGTGAAAGAACCATTGACACAAGTAACACTTACAATCACCAGGCACGCGAACCTCACTTCTCGAAGACAAAGCATATCTCTCTCTTGTGCTGACAAGCAAGATTTGAGGCAAATCTTTATGATAATGGCAACTAGGCCATCATACCAGATGGGACTCCCACACCAAACGGTGTGAGGTCTAGTTGGGACTTCATACCGAGGTGATCCCCTGAATGTTGGCGGGTCCAGCACCGTCAACAGGTACAAACGAAAGAAAATGGCTCTGGCATGTCTAATGCAAGGGAAAAATAAATGGAAGTAAATGGATCATGTGTAGGACAACAAGTAATTAAACTAGAAGTGCCTAGGAGCTTCTCTCTGCATGAACTTTGCCACAAGGGTGACTTGGCAGGGCTTCATAGGGATGAAGATGAGTCCTTTAGTAAGATTTAACAAGCTTTAAAATGCATTCAGGCTTCTAAAGTTCACATTGTCTTCAACATGTTCAGGTGTCCCTCTTCTCAAGATACATCTTGCATCCCTTGACTCCAGTGGGGTATAATAGGAATCGATCACAAAAGATACATAAGATGATATGATGAAGTTAGTCATTTGTTGGTCACAAATTGTAAGATGTCAACAAAAAGAAGGAGATTTTGTCCAATATGCTAACATAATTATCTAGAAAAATTTCCAGTGGATATATGGTTTGGTTCCCCCTAGAATTCAATTTGAATTCAAGGAGTTGTTGCAGTGTCCTAGAGGGAAGTTTGGTGACCGATTCCTTTTTAAGGATTACACAGTCATAAGAGTATATGGATAAGAAATGAGACCTTATCAACTCCCAGCATTTCTTACTTCAACACTATTTGCATTAGAGTTTATCAAGCAAAAGTTTGATTCCCTATAAAGGCATTTTATTGGAGGCAAATTCAAAATTGCTTTTAAATTTCCTAAGGTCAACCCTTTCGTGGTCAATGGGAAAATGGTAGTTCTTATTGCTGAGAAGCTTCTAAGATATTATTGTTTAAATAAATACCAACAATTGGGATATGATCCTCTACATATTATTTCTCAAAGGAGGCGAGAACATAAAAGCACTTCTTATGAACATGAAGAGCATCTTGAATGGGAAAGGATTTCTAATCAAGAAGTCTATGAAGAAGAACACTCTGAACAAGTAGTTGGACAAATAGTTGAGATCCTGGACAACCAAGAGTTCAAAGTATAAAGGAAATTGATCAAGATGAAGACCAAGGGACTCAAAAGAAAAAATTGAAAATGATCATTGACGGAGAATCTTCATGAACCCAGAGAAATCAAGAACTTGAGTTAACTGGAATGTTTGTTGTTCAACAATTCCCTACTACCACAATCATCCAAAGGATTGAAATAGGTGAAGAGAGATCAATTAGCTTGATAACAAAATATGGAGAGATAAAAAAATGAACTATTAATTACGAGAAATAATTGCAATCTCAAATAAGTGATAATGGGAGACACTTTGGCTCTATATGCCCTCTTTTCTCCTAGACACGATCAATTATCCAATTCATATGAAGAATCTCTCTATTCAAGTAGGTGTTGCAGTTTTGATTACTTCATGTTTGTTGAAGTAACATGTATGGTCTTGAACTCTTAGGGTTTTTTAGATTTTTTTCTCCTTTTCAGTAAGTGGGAAACGAATCATGCAAAATACTCAAGTTCCAACTGTATGATGACATGGTGTAGATTGCAATAATGTTGGCCCATATGCATTCTAGTTTCAATTTACTATTTTTTTGTATTTTTCCCTTTTGTTTTGTATTTGACTTATACAACAGAGAAACATAGTTCTTAATCTTTTGTATGCTTTCAAATTGTTGAATTGGTTTTGAGTATTAACCGCATCTAGGATTTTTGCTGCTCCAGATATTGCAGGTCACACATTCATTATTAATGCTACTCTTTCCTATGCCACTGCCTTATGGTGTTTCCTTTGCAACATTTGGTGCAATTGCTAGTATATTAATTAGCAATTTTTATTAATTCATATCAAAAGTATAATATCATCTATATGTTAGTTGATGTGCCATTACAAAAACCAAAACATAAAATTAGAGTTTTAATTTTCTAAAACTATTTAAACATAGTCACAAAATTAACTAAATAGCATAAACTAAAAGAGTCTAATAAACAATATAAATAGTTTTCTTCCTTCTCTATATTAGCAATAATTTGATTAAACAAAATAAAATAAACTAGAAATATCATTTAATTGGTGGGAGAATTAACTTGAATGGTCTTAGGATAGCTTGTATGTTCAAAGGAGTCAATAAACTCCACTTTTTGCAAGATTTGTAACCAATATATTGATGCTTTCATGTAATTTTTTGAAGTGTAGAAAAACTTCATCTATACTCACCATAATTTCTTGTTGAGCCTTAGAGTGTTCAGCTAATACTTTCCCCTAATTGTTTTCTACTACTAGTAAATGCCAATTGTTTGCATGTACCTGGTTTTCATGGTCCTTGTGTTCCCATTGTGGGGGATCCATCCCCCAACCTCCTAGCATCATGAAGTTTCTTTTCTTATCCCAAGAGGGGTTAATTGGATGTAAATTGCCTTTGAATGTTATGCTCTAGACATTAAGATAAGCCTTGAGCTTATTTTTCCTCTTTCTTTAGTAAACCTCAAAACTCCAATCACGGTGAAAGAAGTGGTGAGAGAGATAGAGTGATAGAGAAAGTCCGCAAGAGGGTGACTTTGATAAGTAGAGAGTATAATGGGACAAACACAAAAGAGTTAACAAAAAACTCCACAAAAGATAATACCAAACCTATAAATTCTCAAAAATCTAAAACCACGATAAAAATAAATACTCAATCATAAATAACATAACGAGAGTACTACGAAAAAAAACCTCAAACAAAAAAATACAAACAATAAAAATAAATACACTAGAAATAAAGACCATATAATCGGTTGAAACACATGAATCTCAAACAATAAAAATATAGACCATATAATTTGTTAAGACATATGAATCATCAAAAAAAAAAATAAGCCCAGAAAACTAACAAAAATAGAGAAACAAAACTTCAATTCCCTAAAAGGGAAAGGCTACTCCAATTCTTTAAGAATTAATCTAAAAGCAGCAAAACCATAACAAATTATTCCCTTTTTGCATTCACCCTTGAAAAAAATTCTATCATTAAAAAAGCTTAAATTCCAAGCTTCAAAATAAAAACATGGAGAAAAAAAAATAATAGAACAATTATGCTGTGCAAATACAATAATGTGAAAGCGATAACAGATTACCATCCTATCCTCGCCATCAATACTAAAATATATAGTCTTTGGCTTGCTGGCATGGTTATCTTGTGAAGCATTAGCGCAGGTAGAGTCAAGCCAAACGATAACAAGTTCTGTTGCTAATTTTCCTTCCGTTGGAATCATCTGAGTGGAGAATTTAGCAATTTTTCTTACAAGCTTGCTGAGAGGCAGGCTGGATCTGGAGGTGGCTGCCAGGGATGTGTTTGCTATGGTAAGAGGTCCCAAACTGGAGCACATACACAGGTTTGACCTTAAAACATGTAAGAAATATAAGCATGCTTCTGTTGTACTGTTTTCATTTCACTCGCCCAATTCTTCCATCAAACAATTCATGAGGAATATCTCCAGTGCCCATGCTGTGCAGTCCATCTTTCTGGAATGCTTACCTTTAAGATCTGCTGCACTACTTGCTGAGATTTGTAACTGCAATGATTAATGCAAATGTACTGTATTCTGCACTGTGGAAGAGGTCACCATCCTTCTTGCTCGTCAGATGCCTGGAATGCTGAAGCGGCTGACTGATACCCTCTGCCTGCTGGTATCTCGAGACTCTCTGACAAATGGCTGCCATGGGTGCGACCAGGGCATACTGTATGTGGATGAAAAGGAAATTGATGGAGCTGAAGGGCCGAGATTGAGGGAGGGTGAAAAGAAGCCCATGACAGAGACCAAGCTGGACAGATTTTCAATCCTTGAGATACTTGGTTACATTTATCAGAAACCCATCCCAGAAGAACGTTCTTGCATCTGCATTCCACTGCATCCAGCAGAAAATGATGACTGGACAGAGTTGATGATGAGATCTTTGAGTTCTAAAGACAAGGAAGGCAGAGGAGTGAGAGTCATGGCTTTTGATGCCCTGGAAAATTACATGGCTTTGGGTGCCCAGGAAAACTACATATCTTCTGAAATCGTGGAAGCCAAGGGAGTGGAAGTCACATATGGGGCATGTTCTTTAATATTGCCAAGGGTAAATTATAAAAATGTTCTTAAACATGGCACTGACTGGTTGGTTTAGAACGGATGGTTTCTCTTCTTCTCTATTGGCAAGAAGGACAATATGGGATTACCTGGTTGACAGTAGAGGAAATGGGTTCGCCATCAATGCATTTGTAACCAACGCTCGGGTCAAGGCATCACAAGTCTGCTCTGCTAACACCAACAAAGAGCACATGGATGTTTGCCAGGTGTTACACTCCAGAGGTGATTTTGTAATTCTCAGAACCTTATCCATTATAGGTGCTTTCTGTGAACTCGATTTGCTCTTTTGGTTGGGCTGGTATTGTTGTCAAATGGTATTAGGCACACTCTATGCCACTCTCTAAACCTAGTGTGGCTGCCATTGTTATTTGTTTGTGCATGGACTGTCCCCATTTGTATTTGGGAAGATTTCATATACTGTATCCTTTGATTAGAAGAAAGCCAGTTCCCAGAGAGCCAGTTCCTCCTGGAAACCCTTTGAATAGAAAAGGGTCAATTTCCAAGAAGCCATTTTCTGTATGTGCAATGATAGTGCTGGAGATTGTATGCATTGTATTATGCAGCACAGTAGTAGTAGTTTGGGGAATAAAAGGTTTTGGCAGATGGATATACAGTGCTCTACAAGGTCTGGTTTGGGTGAAGTGGGCAGCAGGAGCTTATGTCAAAATATAATTCCTGCCCAATTATCACTAGACTCTGAGACAAGGACCAACGCATATCCTGCTGAGAAGTGGACTGACAATGGAATTCTGGTGTACTCTTCAGCATTCATGCTCAATGCATTCTTAGCTGGAGAGTTCGGGGCAGGTGCGACTACAAAAGCAAGAACAGTTGGAAGTCTGACCAATATTTTCCTTAAAAATGTTTAGGGCTGAAACACAGGGCCTTGTCTGTTCTGCACTGTATAGTTGGCTTTGTGTGTTAGCTTCACCTTGTCGCATTTACTTTGGTTTTCATTACTATAACTTGTATCTTTCGCAAATTCAGTTTCAAAATACATGTGAATTACCTTCTTGTAATTAAGGTCTTTCCTATTTAAATTATGATGAGAGCATTTGTTTTTTTAAATAAAAATTTGTAAATGTGGTATGATATACTTTTACAAACAAGAGCTTTAAGCCATGATGGGATGAGCAAAATATGTTCTATTTGAGCCAAATATATCATAATTAAATGGATTTTCTGATCGCTATAAGTTTTGGAAAACAAAGAAATTATGTACAATTTTAACAGTAAAATATTATATTTAATATATTTTGTACCATTTTAACAGTAAAATATTATATTTAATATATTTTGTATTTTAAAGTTAAGATCAGTAAAATATATAAACATTATACAGGTTCATTTATATATTTTCTTAAATAAGTGGGTTTTTATATTTAATAAATTGCAATAAAGTTATATCGTTATTTTCTAATTTATATTTATTTTTTTAACAAAATATTATTAATATTTATTTATTTATATTTTAAAATAAGTAGGAGTATTATTTTTTTATTTTATAAAAAATATGATGATTTCCAATTATATTTTGGTTTTTGCTATCAAATTTGCATGTCATGTATGGGACAAGTTCAAAATACTTAATAAGTTAGTTGGATACATGACATTCTTATGTTATAAAATATAAGGGTGTGAGTTTATGTTGTGGTCAAACCAATTTGTGACAAAATAGATTGTTTAACTAAAAGGTATTAGTCATCAACTTCTTGGAAAAGTATCAAAATTTGGCTTAATGTTACAACTCTAAAAAATTCAAGATAAGAATATAATCTATGTAACATGAATAGTCATCAAATGAGCTACAAACATTTTGTGACTAATTAATATTATATAAAAGAATAAGGAGTTTCTCTTTGAAAAGTTAGATGGCATGTTGTTGTAAGAACATAATCATTGTCAACCAAAGGGGTTAGATTGAATGGTAATGAATAGGTAATTCTTAATAAAGGTTCAATTTGGGAAGGGATTCTTCAAGCCAATAAGGTTCCAATTGGGGGTACACATAAGCATCAATCGAATGTATGAGACTTGCATTGCATTCCTTAAATATACGTAAGTGGATCAAATTTCACCCTTATGTCGTCTATAAGGCCAAAAAATAACTAATACAATAACATTTTAGAGATAGATGTCAAATGTTTTCCAAATGGGATAACATTTGTTTATCTAAGTTTTGAGAGGATCATTACTAAGCAACCATCTTGTGGCTAGGAAAAGCCCTAGTTTCCATGGAAAAACAACTCATTATAGGATAAGATCTTGTCAATCAATCAATATCCATAAGAATTAAAGAGTGGTTAGCATTTTTAGGCCATTCCTAGTGCTTTGTGTCTCTGAAACAATGGTTTTGATAAGAGAAATAGGGTTGTTCCCTTTGGTAGATGAGCCAACCACCTTAGGGGAGACAAGAGTGAGAGGGGTAATTTATCACCCCGAGGAAGAAATAGAGACACAATTCGCTTAGGGATTAGGAAGAGAAACCAATAATCAAGCAGAGCTTCTTGCTTTATGGCAAGGTTTGGAAATGGCAATTGCAAAGAAGATTTCTCATTTGATGGTCTTAGGGGATTCCATGATTGTAATTCAAAAAATCATCAAAGGTAGAGAAGCTCCTGAAATCGATCTCCCTTGAATGATTCTCAGAATCCGAATGCAAGTTCAAAAATTTGAAAAGGTCGAATTTTATCATATCAAAAGGCACCATAACCAAGTTATAGATTCACTGGCTAACAAAGATGCAACCCTTGAACAAAGTGTGCTAATGATGGATTATGGGTCTCCAACATATAGTGAATATTCCATGAATGAAAATTGTATGTTGATATGGGATATAATATCCCGATCCATACAGATTTGGATATTGAATAACATTGAATTAAAGTTTGTCAAGACATTAATTGTCTACATGAGGAATAGCTTCTTGGAAGTCTGGAGCTGGCAACCGACATTTTTTATGTATTACATCAAAGATCTTACCAAATGTGTCATCGAGAAGGAAGGACCCATGATCCTTTCTTGGTGGAGGATTTGGCTACTCTTTTCTATATATTGTGCAACGGTCGAGCAAGCTTGCACACAACAAGTCTTGAGAGCCTTAATCTCGTTTGAGCCCCCACACAATAGAGGTAACTTAGTGATGGTAATTCTTGTCAGACAATTACAAAACCAGGAAGAAGGAATTGAATGAGATCAGAGTGTTGAAGGTAAATGCAGACTAGAAGAGATGGTTTATAAATGGAGATTGTTGGTCCTAGAAATCTCGTTAAGGCGGTGCAATTTTGGAAATTTATACTGGATGGACTGCTTAGTTTAGTCATAAAATGGGGCAGATCTGAAGGTTCATCTGGAGTTAAGCGTATCCTTTTTGGCATTTTTCATATCTGAGCAAGGTGACAAGGTAGCCACGAAGGCTCACTCTCATTTCGTTTTGATTTGTCAGCAACTTGAGTCATTGAAGGTCGTTGTAGATTGCTTGCAAATGGCAGTGGATAGGTTGGCCTTCAATGTAGATAACATTGAACTTACTATGGAAACAACAATGTTGGGCATCCTTAAGTAGGTTTTCGAAATCATGGGCAACCCGATACAGGGAGCACGAGAAGGGAAACACCAGGAGGAATTGTTGGACCAATCTATGCACAAGGACCCTCCCCTTCATTTGGACTCTGTTAAGCCAGGACAAGAAGGAAATCTTGAAAATGGGAAAACTAGTAGTGGTTAGTTTTTTAATGGTTTTCTATGATTTGCAAGTATATAGTGTACAATGGAGTCTTTTGGAGACTCTATAAAATAAACACTGCTAAGAGTTTAGTTAGTAATTGACCAGGGAAGCAGGACCTTTTTTGTGAACTTTTGGAACAATGAAGATGTGGATTTTGCTTTGAATGTAAAGGTGTTGGCCTATTTTCCAGTTGAATTAATATAAAATACTCATTTCTTTAAAGAAGAAAAATGAGATAACCACCTTTAAAGAGCTAGTTGGCATTGTCTTAAAGAAACATATAACTTTCATTCATAAGTCAAATTTTGGTGAAAATATTTTATGAAATACCCAAGTTGGACCCTCTGAAAAAAAAAAGGGAAATACCCAAGTTGGACATTCCTTTTAGAAGACCAAGGAGAAAGGATCCAATGTTTTCTAATTATATTTTGAGCAAGAAATTCATGGGGGCAAGGTCAACCTTCAAAACCATAGAATACTAGACTCAAACATAGTAGCTTCCTCATATGTGGGAAATCTAGTTATACCATTGTAATATGGGTTACCTTGATTTAATTTCCAATTTGAGGAATGTCTTTATCTAAGTATCCTAAATGGAAATTAGATTTAAGGGTCCAATTATGGCTATACAAAAACATACGGTCCCTTGACTCAACCCAAAAGTGAACTTAGCTCAAGTTGTTCTAGATTGGGTTTGTCTCCCTCTTGTTCTAACTTTCATGGGATATTGAAACCCTTGAATAAATCCAAAATGGAGTAGTCTTTAAGTGTGACTTTTTGGAGTTTTTGATGGATTTCTGGTCGGAATCCGGCAAAAACAATTTGGGCCAAATCTTTATTTGTGTTGTTTAAACTTGTATTTTGACTGCATATATGGATTCAACGCCCTAAAAAACCCCCGGGGCACGTCAATTGTGAAGAGTTCACCTGTCAAACTTGTGATTTCAATGAATCACTGTGGATTCTAGACAAATTAGATAAAAAATAAATTGGAAAACTTTCCAAAAAAAATCACTTTTAAAAACTACTCAAATCCAAAATAAATTGATAATAGTTTTAGAGAAAGTTGACAAAAGTCAAGACACACTTTCATGTGTTAAGATTTATAAAATAAAAAATCTAAATTAAAACTTCGTTTGAACATCAAAATAAAATATAAATTATTATACCCATATATAATAATTAAACTATGAGTAAATACAACAAATACTACAAATATTTTCATTTTAGTAAAAATTACCCGTGTCATAAATAACATATCAATATCAATTGTGTATTTCATCATAATAATAATTTATAGTATTTCATCATAATAATAATTTATAGTATATTACATAATAATAATTTAGAGAGCATCTTAAATTAGGAAAATAAAAATATTAAATGTTTTATTGGAAAAAAGATTAAAAAAAACTTAAAATAATTATGAATCATATTAATATTAATACAAATATTAAATATTTATTTTTTATATAAGTTTTTAAATATTTTATTTAATAATTATTTATTAGTAAATAAAAAATATTATATTTTTTAATTTTTAAATTAATAAAATAAAATAAAAAATTTGCTTATTAAAATTTAGAATTATTATTCTAATTTATACATTTTATATTTTATTTTTTTTATTAATATAATATTAAATATTTAAAAAAATTAAAATTATATATTAAAATTTGCGTTTATAAAAATGTTTTTAAAAGTGTTTTTGGGATAACTTAATTGACAATGACTGTGGAAATGAAGTCTCACAGAACTAAGAGCTCTGATGGCGCGCGTTCATGGCAGCTAGGGTTCTGGACTCTCCTGTCACGACAGGCCTGCAGAGTCTTCAGTAAATCGGCCAACACTTTTCCAGCTACACGACAAACTACAAAGGACAAGAAGGTCAGCAAATAATGAGAAAACCTCAGGGGGAGGGCGCAGAGCCTCCCCCAAATGATACCGAACAGGTTTCAATGCAGGAGGACACCTGCAAACAGACAGTCCACGAGGATTCAGAAGAAGGACAGGACTCTCAAAGGAACAACGAAACTGTCAAGGAGGTACCCAAGGCGACTTCAGCCACATGCAAGCCAGTTGCAGCCACGAGACCAAAGATCAAGTTACCCAGCAGTAGGATCAATGCACAGATCCAATTCATGAGGGATCATGCTCTGATAGGGAAGTTTATTGGTTTTTGGCCCACTGAAAAAGCACTGCAAGGATGGATTGCAGCCAAGTGGAAGCCGAAAGGCCATATAACCCTGCAGTTAGGTCCCAAGGGGTTCTTCACAGCGATTTTCAACTGTCTGGAGGATAAAAATAGAATCATAGATGGAGGGCCGTATTTTTTCAACGCAGCTGGTTTGTATCTCAGAGAATGGGTGGAAAGATTCAACCCGGATAAAGAAGATCTCAGTTGGGCACCCGTTTGGATCCGCCTCTACTCCCTCCCTGTGGAGTACTGGGATGAAACTTCATTAAAAGAAATCGGCAATGGTCTTGGTGAGTTCGTCAAAGTAGCAGAGGAGACCAAGCTCAGAAGATACACCTCATATGCGCGTATATGTGTTTATATGCACCTTAACAATGCCCTGCCGGACGCGGTAAGTCTCTTTCATGACGATTTTGAATGGATCCAATCTATCGATTATGAACATGTACCTTTCCGATGTAGGAAATGCCACGCTCTTGGTCACCTATTCCGAGATTGCCCATCCAACCTGAAAACCTCAGCCCCTCCTCCTCCCGGAAAATCAGATGCTGATGGATTTACCAGAGTTTCCCATCGCAGAAAGAATCTCAGAAAATCTAGCTCTAATCCCAAAACCTCTACTGATACTCCGTCCAAACCGAGTACCAGGAACAACTTCGAGACTTTAGCTAAGCCGGATCTGGTCAGTCGTGAAACCCCTGATTCCTCCAAGGAGCAGCCAAAGTCAAAAGCCCTCTCAGCCTCCACCAGCTCAGAGATTCCCCTGAAATCAAAATCATCCGTCGACCTCAGCTCGCCTTCCCCCAGCGACATTCTGGCCTGGATCTCTCAAAGTATGGAGATGGATAATGAAGTGAATGCGTTGAAGGATGCAATAGGAAGTACCGAAGAAAGAAATGAAACCACGAACATGGAAGAGGAACCAGAGAGCATAGATCTAGGAGAACTGGATCTTCTAGAACTAGAGCAAGCCTGTAAAACAAAAAGTTATGATAAAATACCAGAAAGACAGTTGGACAATCTGGAAATAATTCTCTCAAGAGCACAGAGACAACGATCCTTTGGAATTCAGCCTGGAAGCCAATGGGATGGAAAGATACTCTTTAAGGATAATAAGAAGAGAGGAAGGAAGACCGATCTCCAATGAACCATTCGCATCGGGGAAATGCTAGTGGAATCGGGAAGATACTCCAAGCTCATGAAGTACTTTACCACCCTCTCTAATGTCTCATCATGAAGCTCATCTCATGGAACATTAGAGGGCTCAACAGCCCTGGGAAGTACAGATTCATAAAAAGCATGATTCAGCAAGAAAAACCAAGCATCTTCTTCATTCAAGAAACCAAGTGTAACTCAGAAACTCTGGAAAAAATCATGGCCAAAGCTTGGCCAGGGTGTAATGCAATTGCAGTGGATGCATTAGGTGCATCAGGAGGTCTTGCAATTATCTGGAATGCACAGACAATCACCCTCTCCAACATGCACGCGAACAAGCACTTCATTCAGGCTTCGTTCCATCTAACAGGAACCAATATCCATGGACACTTAACAAATGTTTACTTTCCTCAGGAAGCTATTCAGAAGATAGAAACACTGAATACTCTTTCATTCCTCAGCTCTGAAAGAACCCACCCTCTCTGGATCACGGGGGGGGACTTCAACATGATAACCAGATTGGAGGAAAAAAGGGGAGGTAGAAGCAGGCTTGACAAGGATAGCTGTCATCTAAAGGACTTCATTCAGAACAACTGGCTAATCGATCTACCCTTCAATAATGGGGTTTTTACCTGGAACAACAAAAGAGCAGATCCTCATCAAATTGCTTCGCGATTAGATCGATTCCTTCTCTCTGATAATGCAATACATTTAGGTGGAGACCTCTCTGCCTCAATTTTTCCCCTTACAGGTTCTGATCACTGGCCAATCGCACTCCAATGGAATCGGCCAGGCAATACTGATCGTCGGCCCTTTCGCTTCGAAGCCTTCTGGCTGTCTCATCCGGACTTCAACAACTTCGTCAACATGATCTGGAAAAGCTACAAACCTATGGAGGGATCACAAATGTTCCAATTCCAGCAGAAGTTAAAAAATCTCAAATTCCATATCAAAAAATGGAACCAATTCACTTTTGGGAATATTCTCCAGGCAAAAAATGCTCTAAATAACGCAATGACAGAACTGCAACAGAAAATTATCTTAGAAGGGCGAACAGAGTAGCTCTCGGAGCAGGAATCACACCTGCAATCTCAAATCTTGGAAAGAGACAAGCAAGAAGAAGTTCTTTGGAGGCAAAAATCACAGGTCAGGTGGCTGAAGGAGGGTGAAAAGAATACCAAGTTCTTTCACCGCTCGATGATTCAAAGGAGGATGATCAACACCATAACTCATATACAGAACAACCAAGGAGAAAAAGTAGAGGACCACGCAGCTATAGAACAAGAATTACTGTCATACTTCAAGCAGGTTCATCAAGAGACTCAAATGGATCGAACGGTGGCCATTGACAAAATAACCCAATCCATCCCAAAGATCATCACTGAGGAGCATAATCAGCTGCTTCTCAAGCCGATTTCCTTGCAGGAGGTGGAAAAAGCGGTTCGTCAGCTAAAAGAAGGAAAAGCGCCAGGTCCAGACGGGTTTACCTCTAACTTCTTTCACAATTTTTGGGATATGATCAAATTGGAGGTCTGGTAGGTAGTGGAAGAATCTCGAACAAGCAGATGGATGCTTCCATCCATGAATGCCACTTTCATTACCCTCATTCCTAAAGAAGCGCAGTCCAGAACCCCTAATAAATTCAGGCCTATAGCGTTGTGCAATGTAATTTACAAAATAGTATCCAAAGTCATTGCTTCAAGGCTCAAACCGTTACTTCCTTTACTTATCTCCTCGGAGCAATCAAGGTATGTGGAGGGCAGGCAAATTACAACAGCATTATCCTAACGCATGAGATCATCCACTCTTTGAAGCAGCATAAAAAGGTAGGTATGTTACTTAAGATAGACCTTTCTAAAGCCTTTGATAGTCTGAGCTGGAGTTATATTAAAAAAATGTTAACTGCCTTTGGCTTCTCCCCACCATGGGTCAGATGGGTTATGAGTCTCATTTCTTCAACCTTCTTCTCCATCCTTATTAATGGAATTCCATCCTCCCCCTTTCATCCTTCTAGAGGTATTCACCAAGGAGATCCTTTATCTCCCTTTTTGTTTGTCATCATGGTGGAAGGTTTAGGTAGAAGTATCAAGGATGCTCTTCACTCTCAGCAACTTCGAGGCCTTTCCTTTCCCAACTCCCCTCCCTTCACCCATCAGCAATTTGTGGATGACAACATGCTTTATGGGCATCCTTCTGTCCAAGAAGCTCGGATGTTAAAATCTCTGTTAAATTCGTTCTCAGCTGCCTCTGGAGCATCCATAAACCTGGCCAAATCCCAAATTTTCTTCTTCCACACTCCTGCAGTTACCCAAACCTCCATTGCTCGAATCCTGGGTTTCCAGAAAGTTGTTCTTCCTTCCAATTACCTAGGAGCTCCCCTGACTGATGTTGCCCTAAAGCACTCTTCTTGGAAGCTGCTCCTTGAAAAATTAGAAGCTCGTCTCTCCTCTTGGACCCACAGATCTCTCAACATGCCTAGCCGCTTAGTCTTAATCAAGTCAGTCCTTCAGTCTATGCCGTTGTATTTATTTTCAATCTTGGCAGTGCCAAAATGGGTTCTCAAGGAAATTAAAAAGCTCCAACGATCCTTCCTTTGGGGCAACTCAGGACAAAAATGTAAATGGGCTCTTGTTAAATGGGAAAAAGTATGTTTACCCAAGCATTTGGGTGGGACTGGGCTTCGAGATCCTCACCACAGCAATGCTGTGATGGGAGCTCGCATCTGGTGGAACTGGATTTCTGCACCATACACCCCTTGGGCCACTCTATGGACAGCCAAATATGCCAATAACAGACCTGTTGAGGATTTAATCAGACTCACGGATATAGGCCCGGGTTCGTTAGTCTGGAATGCAGCAAAGCAACATAAAAATCTCATTCAGCAACATAGCTTCTGGGAGGTCAGGAATGGTACCATTGCAAGATTCTGGGAAGATTCCTGGCAGCAACAACATAGACTGAAAGATCTGATCAATCCTCATCAAATTCCCAATTGGGAAGCCCGTAGGCTCGACAAGATCAATCAATATTGGAAGCCTACCTTAACGCATGGCTTTAGGCAATGGGTTAATCTAGAACACATCATTGGGAATGGCCTGGAGGTCGACCAGCAAAACCTAGGAGCGGAACTCTCCAATCGCAACATAAGGTATTCAGAAAAGAAGGATGTACTCAGATGGGGATATGAGGACAGGGGAATGTTCACAATGCATGAAGCCTACAACATAATTATAAAAGATTCTGCAGTCAAAGATCCACTTTGGACTGCTATCTGGGCTCCCAACTTATGGCCGAAGGTTTCCACTTTTCTTTGGCTGCTCTGTCAGAACAAAATCCTCACCTGGGATAATCTGAGGAAGAGAAACTTCCATGGACCGTCCATTTGCCCCAATTGCAACCAGGAAGAAGAAACTATCTTGCATCTCATGGACGCTTGCCCTCTGGCTCACAAACTCTGGGAAAAAGTCAGTTTTCGTTGCCAAAGGGAAAGTCGAATCAAGGAAAACATCCCCAATACTGTTCGCAACTGGGTAAGTAATCCCTATAAGAGCAAGGTTCTTAACTCCTTATGGAAGCTTATACCAGGCCTTCTCATGTGGACTATATGGAAGGAGAGGAACAATCACATCTTCAAGAATCAGTCAAAGCCTATGGAAATCATCTGGAACAATGTCTGTCAAAACCTCAAGGAAACTCTTCTACTCCATACTTGGCATGACGACGATCTTCCCACACTACCACAGGAAAAGACTATTTGGGACAACTGGAATCTACAATGGAATCAAGAACTGAAAATCTCGGCCAAAATGGCAGCAAAAAGCACAATTTCAGATAAATGGGTTCCTCCTCCTCAGAATATGTTCCAACTGAACTTCGACGGAGCCTCAAAAGGCAATCCTGGTAAAGCCGGGTTTGGGGGAATCTTCAGAGATCACAAGGGAGTCACCCTTCTTACCTTTCTAGGATCGAAGGGGTGGGACTCTAATAATTCAGCAGAGCTTGAAGGGCTATGGCAAGGGCTCCTTTTAGCCCACTCTTATGGCTTTTCCCCCCTAATCATCGAAGGTGACTCTCAGATACTAATCAATATGGTGAACAAAATTATTCAAGGAACTCCCTCAAACAAAATCGGCAACAGTTGGAGACTGGCAGAAAGACTGGAACTTATTGAAGATTGGCTCAAAGACCATAGAGCAGTAACTTTCAAACATACTCGAAGGGAAGGCAACAAGGTAGCCGACCTTCTTGCCAACATAGGGGTGGAGAGCAATACTACAATGAACGCTAATGCGTTATCTGCTATTGCCACTGATGCTCAGATGAAGGAATTCAACGATTTAGTTGAGAAAGAGAAGTCTCAGGAAGTAGGAGGCCACCCGGATGCGGGTGACACGATGCAGCATTAATGGTTTTTATGCAGAATGGCGGTGAGGGGACGGGCCACTTGTCCGATGGCGCCCCTCCCCATTTCACCCTGAAGCGCCTTCATTACCATCTGCAGGCAGCATTCAATACAGGTTTAGTTCGGCTAAAAGCTTGTCAGTGTTGGGTTATGGAGATACCTCACTTCAGTTCTTCACCGTCTCCCCTGCTCTGCAGCATCTGCCCGCCTCAGGCCTTTGAGCCCTGCCTTCGCACTGTAACTGGCCGACGCTGCTGGATTGTTTGCTGTGCGGATTTTGACAATGGCTTCCATCATTCGCATTCGCCTCTCTGCTTTATAATTTCTGCCCGGTTCAGTACTGTGTCACCTCTTATCCCCACTGCTACTGCCCTCTCTGCCTTAGTCCCTCTGGTTTCTGCTCCTTTTGAGCGCCCTGCCAGCGATTTCAATATGGTTAGGCACCGTATGTGTAGTCGCAGGGGAGGAACTGGGGGAGGAAGCTCTCACCCTCCGGTGGAGCGCTCCACCTCCTCTCTTTCCCCTGAATTGCATCACCCTCATTCTTCTGGAGATGGTAGACATCCTATTACCAGGCGAGGAAGAGGTCATGCTCACTCTTCCGGTGTTATTCTTGATGATTTTGCTGTCCATTCTGACAACTCTCCTCCGCCCCTTCATACCGCTCCTCACTCTGCTCATTTCAGATTCAGTAGCTCTCTGATTCGGCCAGTGATTACTGCTTCTATTTCCATTTCCTTCTCTGGCCAGTGATTACTGCTTCTATTTCCATTTCCTTCTCTGAAGAAATGGCTCACTCAGCCTCTCAGGTTGATATCTCTAACTCGCAGCAGGAAGGTGCTCTCAGGTGCAACAATTGCAGGGACTCTGGTAACAATGTGATGGCTGACAGTCTCCTTACCTCCCCTGGTCTGAACTTGGGTGGTATGTTGCATGGTGAAGGGAGCCGCTCTGCTGCCATGCGCCCCTTTGTTGATTCGTGCCATGACGGTCCCGCTTTGCAGGATGCTTCTGGCATCGGAGGAGAGCCTCACGGTGGTGGGGGAATGCTTCATGGCAGCGCTTCCATGGACGTGGCTGATGACTGGGCTTGCCCAATCATCGAGGAACCCCCCCAGATGACCTGTGCTAAGATGTTGTGGCATCCAGGTAGCAGAAAGCGGCAGACTGAGTTTCGGCAGAGGCTCACGGAGGTTAGAACGTGGCAGGCTAAGGCCGTCTTGATGTCTTCTATCTGGTTCTTTTTGGTTTTTGATAATCTTAGTGTGGATGTTAGTTTCCTTTCGGGACCAAATGTCAGAGTTTTGTCTCACTGTCTCATAGTGAGGTCTGGTCTCAAATCTGTTACCATTTTTGAAGGTTATGACCTTGCTGGACTGGTTTCCCCAATGTTGGGGCAGTCCAGATTTTGATGTCACTTTGATAAACTTGTTTGAGGCTTTGTGTTCAAATCTTGTGTTATCTCCGATAGAGGTGAGAAGTTGGATATGATGAAGATATAGTCCACTAAACTTACGAAAAAAATGTTTTTTAAAATTTATAAAATTAAAAAATTAAATATTTTTTTTTGATCTAGTAAAAATTTAAGCATTCATACACAAACTAATGCATCTTTTAATGCGTAATAACTATGTTGATTGTAGGCCCCAAGGGAGAGCTCAATTGGTTGAGATTTTGTTGCTAAGTACCTTGCCAATTCAGAGGTCACGGGGTCAAATCTCCTTGACACCCGTGGGGTTAGGCCCGATGACACAAACAAATGCATCGTTTAATGCATAATAACTATTTTGATTGTAAGCCCCAAGGGAGAGCTCAATTGGTCAAGTTTTCGTTGCTAAGTACCATGCCAATTCAGAGGTCACGAGGTCAATCTCCTCTACGCCGTTAAGGTTAGGCCTGAGGTCAATCTCCTCTACGCCCTTAGGGTTAGGCCCAATCTCTTTTGGTGGATCTCCTCTACACCCTTAGGGTTAGGCCCGATATCTTCTAGTGGATCTCCTCTACGCCCTTAGGGTTAGGCCCGATCTCTTCTGGTGGATCTGCCTGAATTATTACCCGTGAATGTAGAACAACTATAAATATTTTTTTAATATATTTTTTTCATTTTTTTATTTGTATTTAAATTTTATTTTTATTATTTTTATGAATACTTAATTATTAAATAATTTAAAATTATTTTTTATTAAATCAATTTTTAAATCATAAATTATAAACTAATTTATTTTTATTATTTTTTAAATATTAAATAATTTAAAAGTTATTTTTTTATTAAATAAATTTCTAAATCATCTCATGAAATGATTTATTCTTTTTCTTTTAAATTAAAATAAAATGATATTAACATGTTTATCTCTTTTTTATATATATATATATATATATATATAACAAGTGAGTTAGCCACTCATATTAATCCATATTTTATAATAATTAAAATAATTGATGTTTTTAATATATATAAAAGTTAAGTGGTAATTCAGGTTAAACTTATAATATCATATATGCTTTTCATTTATTATTAAAAAAACATACTAATAACACCAATATAAAGCCTAAAATTATTTAAATATAGTCATAAAATTAACTATGTCAAATAAACTTAAAGAGATTAGTAAATTATTATATAAATAGTTTAATGTGAGTAAATGAAACGAAGTAAATTAGAAATTTTATGGGACGGAAAATTAATCAGGAAGGTCTTAGGAGAGTTGTATGTTTATAGAGTCAATAAGCTCAAGGTTTCTAAGATTTTTAGCTAGCACATTGAGGTTTTCATCTAATCTTCTCAAATGTAGAAGAAATTCATCTATATTTATGATAATTTCTTCTTGAGCCTAAGAGTTGTCAACTAGTACATTTCCTATAATTATATTCAACTTTTAGTAAATGTCAAAGGTCTCTCCCGGATGCGAGTGATCGGGATAGCTAACAGGACGATGGCGGTGGGAGCAGTCGACGCGTTGAGTACTTCCTGCGCCATTTGGCTTCATCTGCGGCTGGCATTCAATATTCCGGAGAGCTCATTCAAAGTAGAGTTAATGAGGCCCAACGTTTTACACAAGCTCCCCTGCTCAAATCAGATGGCACATATCCATTTCAGCTCCGTCCCATTCTCTCGCATTCTAGGCCTCCTCGCAGGTGCTATGCTCTGTTTGGTGGAGGTTTCAGGCTTCCATGGTATTCAGGCTAGTGGAGCAACAACGTTTGTGGTTTTCTTGGTTCGCTACTGCCCCTACAACATTCTCCTCAACTGTATGCCTTCCCACTCTCTTAATTCTCTGTCCATCTTGTTAAATCGCCCTCTTCCCATCTCCCTTGTTCACCTTAGCATTGTTGTTCCTGCGCTCTACTCTCGGGGCAACATGACTATCCTGCGACAAAGAATGGGTTGTCGAAGGGGTGGAGTTCATGGTCGTCCTTTACGCCATGCCTCGTTCTCTTCTGCTAACACATTCACTGGGTCTTCCTCAGAGAGTCATCCTGCTCCCAGACGTGGGCGAGGTCGAGGCAGGGGAAAACAAGTGGCAACTTCGAGCTCCCATCACACTCATGAGCACTCGGCCTGCTTTCAAATCCCCTGCATGCTAAGCAATCATTCTTTCATAGCCACATTTACAATTCAGTTAAGTGAGGGCGCAACAGGCATGGTTTCAGCTTCTCCTCATGCTCCACCGAAGCCGGGGGTTGAAGACTTTCCAAGCACCTCTCAGAATCAGTGCCAACAGTGTGAAATCCCAAATAATTCTGCATTCCAGGTCCAGCCTACTGCGGCGCATTAAGATCCTCCAGGCGAAGGGAGTCCACCAAAAGAAAAGGGCCTTCCCTCTGATGAGGACAACCTCTCAAGTTACAGTTGTCCAATTGTGGAAGAATCGCCCTCCAATGCTCATGATGCCTGAACAGGTTGTCGTTATTTTTGAAATTATCGTGTCTGTTCAAAGGAAATGCTCTGTTGTTTTCTGTCTTAGTTCAGTTGGTCTCTGTCTATGTCAACAGTTCGAGTCAATAGTATCACCCCTGTTAAGCAGCTTTGGGATTCCATACAGTCTTCATTTTGTCAAAGCGGTTCCGGTTTAAAGGCTCTGGTAATAGTTCTAGAACTAGGCGGTCTGATGCTTGCTTCAGTGCATTATTTTCCAAATTTTTCATGCGAGAAAGCCATTTTCCAGGCTAGACCTCTTGAGGTTGCCTCCTCGTTGTAAATTTTTTGTATCAATAATAGAAGTAGTCTTATTCAGAAAAAAAAAAAAAAAAAAAAAAAAAAAAAAAAAAAAAAAAAATGTCAAAGGTCTCCAAGATTTTTAGCTAGCACATTGAGGTTTTCATCTAATCTTCTCAAATGTAGAAGTGTTGAAAATAGCAACAAGAAATGCTAAAAATAACATTGCTATAGATAGCATTTCAGGATATATTCCAATTTTAATTTGTCCTTGAATTAAAATTTGCATTTAGTCTCACTAGCTCTTTGAAAAATAATTAATTAATTCATATTGAGTTAATTAGTTGGAGAAATTCAAACATGAAGTCTTTGTGAAGACATGCAACAATTATCTCTTTGAATGAGGAAGTTATCCCTTAATTAAAGAGATAAGGATGAGTTGTATTTGAGTTGTAATTAATTAGCTCAGTTAACTGAGTTAAGTCTAGTTAGATTAGTTCCAAACAATTTGTAGAACTAATTGTGAGTTTAGTCAATTAATGCATGCATGCTTGCAACTAGTGTACTCCAGATAACTGAATATTCTCTCATAAATAACTCATGCATGTCAGTGTAGACAAAGACCCAGTTGAGATTAAAGGCAGGGACAATGTACTATCAGTTACAAGAATTTTCCTATGAGAAAATCTCTTGCATGCAAAAGGAATTCATTCCTTTAGGATTGCGTAGTTTTACAGTGTGTAAGAGCAGTGTTCCACTTGGTTGATGGTGAATCATCCCAAAGGAACAACACAAGGAAATAGGAGGCTTGGAGGACAAAGGAGAAGGCATATGTGTTGTTTATTCTGTCTATGAGCAACAGCGAGGGATTGTACTGAGAGTTGGATAGCTGTGAGAGCTAAAGCTTTGTGTAATCCTAAGATATTTCCACTTGTATGATAATACAGATAGCAGGGTTTTTAGTTGAGGCTTTCCCCAGAGTATTCTTCTGTGTTTCATGTGTGATTGTTTCTTCTTCTCTGTTATATGTGTTCTATTTGATCTTGCTCAAATCGATTAAGCTTCCACAAGTTTGATAGTAGAAGTAGATTAAGTAGTTTGCTTTAGTACATTGCATAATCAGAGTAATCTACAGTGAGAATTTCTACATGGTATCAGAGCAAAGGTGATCAGAGCTGTGAACAACATAATTGAGAAGGGAGAAGTTCGAAGTTTGAATTTCTTGATTGCAGGTACAAAACCAATTTCTTATCACATCTCAAAGTTCACCAATGGCGTTCAATGGCTTGAGACTCGAGTATGCCCTGGATGGTAGCTCGAATTACATAGCATGGAAGTATCACATGGAAGCGGTATTAGAAGACAATGGGTCGAAGGATTTCATTGATTAAGAAATCCCCAAGCCAGCAGCAGCTAATGCCCAAGAATTGGCGGAATGGAAGAAGTGTGTGGTGAAAGTGAGGAGGATTCTTTTGGAGGGAGTTTGAGACCATATTGTCTCAAGTCTCCATGGGAAGGAGACTCCATTATCAATGTGGAAGACGTTGAAGGACCTATATCAGAATAGTAGCAACAGGAGGAAGCTGACGCTCAAGGACAAGCTTCGGAAAATAAAGTGTGAAAAGGGCGACACGATTTCTACATATCTGAACAAGCTCACCACCTGTAGAGATGAGCTTGGTAGTGTAGAAATAACGACAGCCGATGATGATATGGTGAGTCTTGCCCTCCTCAGTCTTCCTAAGAGCTAGCATAGCTACCAGGACTTAGTGAATGGAAGAGAGAAATTGTCGGATTGGGAATGACTGTGGTCAGATCTGATGCAGGAGGAGATCAGGAGGAGCACCAGAGATGGTTCTTCATCTAAGCATGATGATGAAGAAAATCTAGCCTTAGCAAGTAAGGTGAGGAAAGGGAAAGGGAAGGCTTCCCATTCCAAATCGAGTTCTTCCCATGGACGGAAGAAGATTGAAAAATCTAAAGTGAGATGCTTTAATTTTCATGAGGTGGGCCATTATGCAACAAATTGTCCATTAAAGAAATCTAATAAGGGATCCTTGAAAGGATTAGAAGGTAAGGCATTAGCCTCTCAGTTCGAATTGGATTTTACCCTCATCGCATGCATGGTTTCATTGATGGTGGGTTGTTTTTGGTATCTGGACAGTGGAGCCTCATGCCACATGACCGGCGATAAGAGTTTATTCAGTACCTTGGAGGAGAAAGACCTCAATATGCGCATAGAGATGGGCGATGATGGAAAGTACCGTGTTTCAGGTGAAGGTACAGTTGTTTTTTAGAGGGAGCATGGAGCTCCTCTCACCCTGACTGATGTAAAGTATGTGCCTTGACTGAAGAAGAACTTGGTATTGGCCGCAGTGTTGGAAGACAAAGGCTATGATGTAGTCTTCAGTAAAGGAAAGGCGTTCTTGAGACACATAGCCACGGGTCAGACTAAGAGGATTGGGATTCGAGTGAAGAATCTCTACAAGCTGGAGGTAGATGACTGTGCTGCATTGAGTTCCAAAGTAGAATTGGTGCAAAGCCAAGATATTGGCGAGTTATGGCATAGGTGGTTGGGCTACTTGCATCATGGGGCCTTGAAGATAATGCAGCAGATTTCTACCGGACTTCCCAAAGGTAAACTTGAGCAATTGGACACATGCAAAGGTTGTGCCTTGGGAAAGTACGCCAAGTCTTCCTTTCATGATCGAGATAGTCAAGCTGAAACAATCTTGGAGCGAGTTCATACAGATGTGTGTGGACCATTCTCGATAGCCTCCACCGCTAAACAAAGGTATTATGTGATTTTCATTGATGATTTTTCTTGTAAATGCTAGATCTATTTCATGCAGAAGAAGGATCAAACCTTCTCAAAGTTTTGTGAGTTCAAATCTTTGGTTGAGAAAGAATCAGGGAAGAAGATCAGGGCCTTGAGAAGCGACAACGGTGGAGAGTATGTCTCTCAAGAGTTTAAGGACTTTTATGCAACGGAAGGAATTAAACGGGAATTGACGGCACCTCATAACCCACAGCAGAATGGGGTGGCTGAGAGGAAGAACAGAATGATTGTGGGGGCAGCTCGGGCGATGATGCATTACCAAGGCCTATCACTTCACTTGTGGGCTGAGGCATGCAACACAGCAGTTTATTTTTAGAATAGAAGCCCGCATCGCATTCTTGGGATGAAGACACCAGAGGAAGCTTTCTCCGGGAAGAGACTAGATGTGGGTCACTTCAGGATCTTTGGCTCATCGGTTTATTGCCATGTGACTAAGGATGCCTGGAAGAAACTTGAGCTGACAACAGAGTTGGGGATACTTGTGGAGTACACTGATACACCCCACAACTATCGGGTGTATTTGCCTACCAGTCGGAGGACAGTGGTTTGCAGAGATCTCAAGTTTGATGAGCAGAAGGCCATGCGAGTTTCCCTTGAGAGGGAGCTCCAACTACATGCTGTGGAGGAACTTTTGGTTCCTAAGGAGGAGGAGCCTCAGACTGATGCGAAGCAGCTGCATGCAGAGGTTCCAGGAGTGGAGACATCCACTCAATCAGAGTCTTCCATAGATGGGTGGAAGCGCACGAGAGAAGCTGATAGATTGTTGTCGGATGTGAGAGAGAATGTGGGAGAACCATCTTCTCATCACAGACAAAGGAGGTCACCTGATAGGTACACTGGATACATGGCCCTTGTTGGGGAATGTGTTGAGACCAAGCCATCTTCCTTTGAGGAAGTAGTGCAGCAGCTGATTTGGGTTGATGCTATGGTGGAGGAGTATGACTACATAGTTTGGAACAGTATTTGGTATGTGGTTCCAAGACTGGAGAACAAGTCAGTTGTGAGTTCCCATTGGCTTTACAAGGTAAAGCAAGCTGCTAATGGTAGTGTGGAGAAACATAAGGCAAGACTTGTTGCCTGTGGTTTCTCACAGGTCGAGGGGATTGACTATGATGAGACTTTTGCTCCTATAGCAAGGTACTCTTCTATCAGATTGATGTTGGCACTATCAGCATAGATGGGTTGGAAGATCCATTAGATGGATGTGAAGACTGCATTCCTCAATGGAAAGATTGAGGAAGAGGTGTACATAGAGCATCCGAAAGGATTTGAGACCTTCGATCGTGAGTCGCATGTGTGCCAAATCAAGAGAGCTTTGTACTGGCTGAAGCAAGCACCTTGTGCTTGGTACACCAGGATCGACAACTACTTCACCGAGTTCGGCTTCACAAAGAGTGAAGCGGATGCGAACTTATACCACATCATGGTGGAAGGTAAGCAATTGATCATTGTTCTTTATTGATGATCTGATATTGATAGGTGATGATCAGTTGATTATGTCTTTCAAGGAGGACCTTGCAATATAGTTCGAGATGAAAGAGATGGGTCTCATGCACTACTTCCTAAGAATGGAAGTATGGCAAAAGGATGGGGAAGTGTTTGTGACTCAAGGCAAGTATGCCAATGAGATACTCAGGAGATTCTACATGGAGAAGTGCAAGCCCATGCACTCCTCTAGTAGGTAACTAGAGAAAGGAGGATGCTACTTCAGGAGAAGTAGTAGAAGCTACTGTGTATCGACAGCTTGTGGGTTCATTGATGTATTTAGTGAACACATGACCAGATTTGTGCTATGTGGTAAACCAGCTGAGTCAAGCTATGGTTCAACCTACCAAGCTATTTTGGAAGGCGGCTAAGCATGTTTTGAGATACCTCAGAGGCACATCTCAGTATGGATTATGGTATAGATGGTCAGAGGGAGTGAAGCTACAGGGCTTCACAGATGCATATTGGGCAGGGAGTCCATCAGATCGGAAGAGCACATCAAGAGGAATTTTCAACCTTGGTTCAGCTGCAGTTTCTTGGTATAGTAGGAAACATAGGTCAGTTGCACTCAGCTCGGTAGAGGCTGAATACGTGGCTGCAAGTTAGGCAGCATGTGAGGAAATTTGGATGCAGAAAATTCTAGTTGGTTTGTTTGATCAGAGGATGGATCCAACTGTGATCTATTGTGATAATCAGAGTTGTATCAAATTCTCTGAGAATCCAGTATTTCATGATAGGTCCAAGCATATTGACATTTGGTATCATCATCTCAGAGACTGTGTGGCGAGGAGGATCATGTTGTTGTAGTATATTTCGACTAAGGAGCAAGATGCTGACATTTTGACTAAGGCATTGTCAAAGTGTAAATTCGAGTTCCATAGAGACAGGATCGGGGTGGCAGATAATCCCTTTCTTGTTGAGAGGGAGTGTTGAAAATAGCAACAAGAAATGCTAAAAATAACATTGCTATAGATAGCATTTTAGGATATATTCCAATTTTAATTTGTCCTTGAATTAAAATTGAGAATTAAAATTCGAATTTAGTCTCACCAGCTGTTTGAAAAATAATTAATTAATTCATCTTGAGTTAATTAGTTGGAGAAATTCAAACATGAAGTCTTTGTGAAGACATGCAACAATTATCCTTTTGATTGAGGAAGTTATCCCTTAATTAAGGAGATAAGGATGAATTGTATTTGAGTTGTAATTAGTTAGCTCAATTAACTGAGTTAAGTCCAGTTAGATTAGTTCCAAACAGTTTGTGGAACTAATTGTGAGTTCAGTGAGTTAATGCATGCATGCATGCAACTAGTGTACTCCAGATAACTGAATATTCTCTCATAAATAACTCATGCATGTTAGTTCAGACAAAGAACGAGTTGAGATTAAAGTCAGGGACAGTGTACTATCAATTGCAAGAATTTTCCTATGAGAAAATCTCTTGCATGCAAAAGGAATTCATTCCTTGAGGATTGCGCAGTTTTACAGTGTGTAAGAGCAGTGTTCCACTTGGTTGAAGGTGAATCATCCTAGAGGAACAACGCAAGGAAATAGGAGGCTTGGAGGACAGAGGAGAAGGCATATGTGTTGTCTATTCTGTCTATGAGCAGCAGTGAGGGATTGTACTGAGAGCTGGATAGTTGTGAGAGCTAAAGCTTTGTGTAATCCTGAGATATTTCCACTTGTATGATAATACAGATAGCGGGGTTTTTAGTTGAGGCTTTCCCCAGAGTATTCTTTTGTGTTTCATGTGTGATTGTTTCTTCTTCTCTGTTATATGTGTTCTATTTGATCTTGCTCAAATCGATTAAGCTTCTGCAAGTTTGATAGTAGAAGTAGATTAAGTATTTTGCTTTAGTACATTGCATAATCAGATTAATCTACAATGAGAATTTCTACAAGAAGAACTTCATCTATATTCATGATAATTTCTTCTTGAGTCTAAGAGTTGTCAACTAGTACCTTCCCTATAATTATATTCAACTTCTAGTAAATGTCAATTGTCTTCATGTATCTGGTTTGTTTGGTCCTTGTGTTTCCAATGTTAGGAAGCCATCCCCCAACTTCCTCCACCACCTCTACATCTGAAATGAATCTTTTCTCTCTTTCTGCTTCCCTCACAACATCATGAATTTCCTTTCTTATCCTAGGAAGGGTTAATTGGATGTACATCGATGTTAGATGCTATGCCCCTTGTTGTACTCTAGATGTTGAGGGAAACTTTGAGCTTCTTCTTCTTCTTCTTTTGTTTGTAGACCTTGAAACTTGAGGCATGGTGAAACAGGTGATTTGAGAAGGAATGCAAACAATTAAAGTGGTAGAGAAGGTCCATAAGATATTAACTATAACAATTGGGGAATACCATGAGAAGAACACAAAGAGGTTGACATAGACCTCCATAAAAGATAAAACCAAACAAAATGAAACAAGATAAGTAATAACAGTATAAATTCCAAATATCCAAAACTACAATAGGAATAGATACTCAAAGCAAATAACATAACGATGTTGTACTAATCTACTACAAAGAACCTCAAATACTAGGAATAAAGACCATATAATTTATCCTATTACCTATTCAAAAAAAAACCAAAATAAAAATTCCCCATAAAATTCATAAAAATCTTAATTCTTAAAAAAAACAAAAAACAAAAAACAACAACATAACCAGTGATTCCTCACAACTTCATTCACTTTCAAACTATTCACCATTAAAAAAATAAAATAAAAAACCTAATTAATATTCCGAGGAAAAAACCTAAGAAAACAAAGGAAGAAAGCAAGGAGTGAGTGACTAAAATCATGCCGTGCAAATGCAACAATGTGAAAAAGGGGATTGCTATGTTATCCTCGCCATCAATACTAAATTGGCAGCGTGGAAAGCCCAACTAACCCTAATACCTATACAATCAACCTACCACCGAACAATCATGTAACATAAATCAATACGATATGACATTGATACGGCCATTATTCTTTTCTAGGTAAACATTTATTTACCTTGAAATGGATATTCCATGTAGATATTTATTTCCTCTTTCTTTTTATATTTTTCAAGTAACTTTCATCTGGAATCCAGTGGCAACGGCTATAACAGTTTGCAGACACAGTACTCGTCGAGTGCAGCAACACAAGTTTGACCTCCTTTATTTATCACTGGTTCACGAAATTTCTGCTGGTCTCTGTTTTTAAAATGAGTGTGTTCATGAACTGCTTGGGAAGCCCATACATCGTGCAGTTGTTGATGATAAGGTTCTTTGGCTTGGTGGCATGGTTTTCTTGTGTTGCTGTAGCGCAGATGGAGTCAAGCCAAACAGTAACAAGTTCCGTTGTTAATTTTCCTGATGTTGGAATCACCTGCGTGGGAATTTAGCAATTTTTATTACAAGCTCGCTGAGAGGCAGGCTGGATCTGGAGGTGGCTGCCAGGGATGGCTTTGCTATGGTAAGAGGTCCCAAACTGGAGCACATACAAGGGTTTGGCCTTAAAACATGTAAGAAATATAAGCATGCTTCTGTTGCACTGTTGTCATTTCACTCGCCCGATTCTTCCATCAAACAATTCATGAGGGTATATCTCCAGTGCCCATGCTGTGCAGTCCATCCTTCTGGAATGCTTACCTTTAAGATCTGCTGCACCCCTTGATGACATTTGTAACTGCAAAGATAAATGCAAATGCATTGTATTCTGCACTGTGGAAGATGTCACCATCCTGCTCGTCGTATGCCTGGAATGCTGAAGCGACTAACTAATACCGTGTGACAATGGCTGCTATGGGTGCGACCAGGGGATGATGTATGTGGATGAAAGGGAAACTGATGACCTGAAGGGCCGAGATTGAGGGCAGGGAAGGTGAAAAGAAGCCCATGTATCTCGAGACTGTCTGACAAATGGCTGCCATGGGTGCGACCAGGGCATGTTGTATGTGGATGAAAGGGAAATGCGACCAGGGCATGCTGTATGTGGATGAAAAGGAGATTGAGGGAGGGTGAAAAGAAGCCCGTGACAGAGGCCAAGCTGGACAGATTTTCAATCCTTGAAACACTTGATTACATTTCTCAAAAACCCATCCCAGAAGAACGTTCTTGCATCTGCATCCAGCAGAAAATGATGACTTGACAGAGTTGATGATGAGGTCATTGAGGTCTAAAGACAAGGAAGGCAGAGGAGTGAGAGTCATGGCTTCCGATGCCCAGGAAAATTACATGGCTCTGGGTGCCCAGGAAAACTACATGTTTTCTGAAATTGTGAGTGGAAATCACATATGGGGCAGGTTCTTTAATAGTGCCAAGGGTAACTGAGAAATGTTCTTAAACATGGCACTGACTGGTTGGTTGGTTCAGAACGGATGGTTTCTCTACTTCTCTATTGGCAAGAAGGGCAATACGGGATTACCTTGTTGACAGTAGAGGAAATGGGTTGGCCATCAATGCATTTATAACCAACGCTCGGGTCAAGTCGTCACAAGTCCGGTCTGCTAACACCAAACCAGAGCACATGGATGTTTGCCTGCTAACCTTCAGAGGTAATTTTCTAAATCTCAGAACCTTATCCATTATAGGTGTTTCTGTGAACTTTATTTGCTCTTTTGGTTGGCCTCTGCTTGTTGCAATTATAATGGTATTATGTACACTCCATGCCACTCTCTAAACTTAGAGTGGCTATTATAATGGCTGCTATTGTTATTAGTTTGTGCATGGACTGTTTCCCTTTGTATTTGGGGAGATTTCATATACTGTATCCTTTGACTAGAAGAAAGCCAATGCCTAGAGAGCCAGTTTCCAGGGAGCCAGTTCCTTGAGATCCGATGAATAGAGAAGAGCCAGTAACCAGGAAGCCATTTTCTTTTATTATTTATTGTATGTGGAGTGATAGTGTTGGAGATTGCATGCATTGTATTATGCAGCACAATAGCAGTGGTTTGGGGAATAAAAGGTTTTGGCAGATGGATATACAGTGCTCTATAAGGCCTGGGTTGGGTAAAGTGGGTAGCAGGCAGTTACGTGCTTGGCGAAGTTGTGTCAAAATATGATTGTGGCCCAATTATGACTACTGTCTATGAGACAAAAACAAATGCAGATCTTGCTGAGAAGTGGACTGACAATGGAATTCTGGTGTACTCTTCATCATTCTTGCTCAATGCATTCTTAGCTGGAGTCCAGGTCAGGTGGGACTACATAACCAAGAACAGTTGAAGTCGGACATCTTCAAGACTGATAAATATTGTCACTCCTGTTGAAAAGTGAACTGACAGTGAAATTCTGGTGTACTCTTCAGCATTCTTAGCTGGAGTTTGGGGCAAGTGGGACTACATAACCAAGGACAGTTGAAGTCGTACATATATTTTTCCTAGGAACGTTTAGGGCTTAAACACTGGGCAGCATTGTATAGTTGGTTTTGGGTTGAGTGTCGCATTGTCACATTCACTTTGCTTTTCATTACTTTTTTTCAACTTGTATCTTGCACAAAATCAGTTTCAAAAATACATGTGAATTACCTCACTGTAATCAAGATCTGTCTTATTTAAATAGTGATAGTTGTATTGTTTTTTGATTGTCTTATTTAAATGATGATAGTTGTATTGTTTTTTTTGACGTTGCAGCACCTACTCCAGAGGAATGATTCTCATAATTTCCATCCGATAGCAACACCTCCTCTAGAAAACGATTCACCAGGAATGAGATTAAAGAGAAACCTTGGTTGTATTGATGTTGTTGAACAACAGAGGAAAGATTCTATCATTTCCATCCGACAACAGTTGTAGCACCTACTCAAGAAAAAAATTCACCAAGAATAAGATTTATGAGAAGAGTTGGTTGTGTTGATGCTGCCACTATGAACAGAGTCTTGAAATCGATTATGATTTGGGCCTAGAATTAAGATGAGATACATTTGTTGTGGTCAGACTCTGTAAGAACAAGGTTTTTAGAGAAGTGTTGGCTTGTAAGCTCTTTCCTAAATGGGGCCATGACGATGTCTGTAAAGAAATTGTAATTATACAACATCTTTCAGACTATCCCATTATTGTTATATTGCATGGTGTATATGAAGATGCATATTCTCTTCATCTTTTGATGGATTTATGCTTCACATGTCCAAAAACGGTTGCTACTCTGAAGACAGGTGGACAAAAATCATTAAAAATTTGATGTAAGTGATCAAATACTTCCATAAAGATATAAAACCACAAAATATTCTCCAAACGAGTATTGGACAATTGATGTTGTTTGATTTTGGTTTGTCTATCTGAGCTACAAAATGTATTTATTTCTATGTTAAACTATTTGAAAATGGCATTATCTTGTCATTTTCAAAGTTGATCACAGTTTAACGCATAAATAAATATCTTTTGTAGTTCGGAGAAACAAGTGAAAATCAACCAGCTTCAAGTGTCCAATACTGGTTTGGAGAATATTCTATGGACAACTCCAATTTCGTGACAGTATTTGATCAATGACATCAAATTTGTGTCCAATACTGGTTTGGAGAATATTCTATGGACAACTCCAATTTCGTGACAGTATTTGATCAATGACATCAAATTTTTAATGACTTCTGCCGCTTGGGGTTCAGTGTAGCAACCATTTTTGGACATATGATCATGTAGTTATCTTCACACATAATTCCATCAAAAGATGAAAAGAATCTACATCTTCATATATACCATGCAACGTAACAATATTGGGATGACCCCATTTAGGCAAGGTCTTACAAGTCAGCGCTTCTCCAGAGACCTTGTTTTTGCAGAGTCTGACCACAACAAATGTGCTCAGTCCTAATTTAAGGTTCAAGTTATAATCCATTTCAAGACTTTTGTTCATAGTGGCAACATCAATACAACCAATTTTTTGCTTTAATCTTGTTTCTGGTGAATCTTTTTTCTGGAGTAGATGCTGCAACTGTTGTTGGATGGAAATGATGAGAATCCTTCCTCTGTCGTTCAGAAGCATCAACACAACCAACTTTTCTCTTTAATCTCGTTATTGGTGATTTGTTCTCTGGAGTAAGTGTTGCAAGTTCTCTAAGTTCTGTTGTTAATTTCCAACGTTGGGATCACCTGCGTACAAAATTTAGCAATTTTTATTACAAGTTTGCTGAGAGAGGAAGGTTAGATCTGGAGGTGGCTGTGAGGATGTTTTCGCCATGGTAAGAGGCCTTAACTAGATCACATTCATAGATTTCCCCGACAATATGTAAGAACCAACATAGATCCATTTTAAATACGGAGCTAACATGAGCTGAGAGAGGTCCAAGAACCAACATAGATCCATTTTAAATACGAAGTTAACATGAGACGAGAGATCCAATTTTTTCACTTGCAAATTTTTTTATGAGCAGACATTATTTGAATGTTTTGTATAGTTATTTTTTTTCTTAGTTTTTAAAAAAAAATTGTTTTGGCCAACCTAAACAAAATTTCAACTTTGATGATGCACGAACAAAATTACACATCATACTAGGCTGTAAAATAAGCCTCAGCTCAATTATGAATATGAACATACTTTTGTTATATTCTTGTCATTTCACTCACCAATTCTTCCATCAAACAATTCATGAGTTATATCTGGAGTGCCCATGATGTGCAGTCCATCCTTCTGGAATCCTTTCTGAGATCTGTAACTACAATTATGAATGCAAATCCATTTTTTTACACAGTGGAAGAGGTCACCATCCTACTTACTCGTCGGATGCCTGGAATGCTGAAGCGACTGACTGATACCCTGTGTCTGCTGGTATCTCGGGACTGTCTGACAAATGGCTGCCATGGGTGCGAATAGGGCATGCTGTATGTGGTTGAAAAGGAAATCGGTGGATCTGAAGAGCCAAGATTGAGGGAGGGTGAAAAGAAGCCAATGAAAGGGGCCGAGTTGGACAGATTTTCAGTTCTTGAGACACTTGATGACATTTATCAGAAACCCATCCCAGAAGAAAATGATGACTGGACAGAGTTGATGATGAGATCCTTGAGGTCCAAGGACAAGGAAGGCAGAGCAGTGAGAGTCGTGGCTTCTGATGCCCTGGAAAATTACATGGCTCCAGGTGCCTAGGAAAACTATATATCTTTTGAAATGGTGGAAGCCAAGGGAGTGGAAGTCACATATGGGGCAGGTTCTTTAATATTGTCAAGGGTAATAGAAATGTTCTTAAGCATGGCACTGACTGGTTGGTTCAGAACGGATGGTTTCTCTACTTCTCTATTTGCAAGAAGGGGAAGGGGAATACGGGATTACCTGTTTTGCAGCAGAGGAAATGGGTTCGTCATCAATGCATTTGTAACCAACGCTCGGGTCAAGGTATCACAAGTCTGCTTTGCTAACACCAACACACAGAACATGGATGTTTGCCAAGTGCTGACCTTCAGAGGTAATTTTGTAAGTCATAAAACCTTATCCATTATAGGTGCTTCTGTGAACTTTATTTGCTCTTTTGGTTGGGCTCTGCTCGTTGCCATTGTCATTAGTTTGTGCATGGACTGTCTCCATTTGTATTTGGGGAGATTTCATACACTGTATCCTTGGATTAGAACAAAGCCAGTTCCTAGGGAGCCAGTTTCTCCTACAGATCCTTTGAATAGAGAAGGGCCAGTTTCCAAGAAGCCATTTTCTTTTATTATTGTATGTGCAGTGATAGCGTTGGACATTGTATGCATTGTATTATGCAGCACAGTAGCAGTAGTTTGGGGAATGAATTGTTTTGGCAGATGGATATACAGTGCTCTACAAGGCCTGGTTTGGGTGAAGTGGGCAGCAGGAAGTTACGAGCTTGGCGAGCTTGTGTCAAAATATGATTGTGGCTCAATTATGACTACAGTCTATGAGACAAAGGCAAATGTATATCCTACTGAGAAATGGACTGACAATGAAATTCTGGTATACCCCTCTGCATTCTTGCTCAATGCATTCATAGCTGGAGTTCAAGGCAAGTGGGACTACATAAGCAGGAACAGTCTGACAAATATTTTTCTTAAAAACTTTCAAGGCTGAAACACCAGCCTGTTCTCCACCATATAGTTGGTTTCACCAAGTATCACTTTGTAACATTTACTCTGGATTTCAACTTGTATCTTTCACAAAATCAGTCTAAAAAAGACGTGTAAATTACCCTATTGTAATTAACATCTTTCCTATCTACCTGAATTACATTATTGTAATTAAGGTGTTTGCTATTTAAATTATGATAAATGTATTTGTGTTTTTTTAAATGAAACATCTATAAATGTGGTATGATATACTATTGAAAATGGGATATTTGAGCCATGATGTGATGCTGTATCTAAGACAAACTTATCATAATTAAATGCGTTTTCTTATTACTATGAGTTGAAAGAAAAAGATTCTGCACTTTAAAAATATAATTTTTTAAACAAAGAAATTATATACACATTTTAAAAATAAAATAGTATACTTAATATATTTTTCATTTTAAAGTTAAGAGACATTCTATAAATATTATATTGCTTTATTTATTTATAATTCTGATTAATCATTTTCTTCAACCTATATTTTGAATTTTTAAAACAAAATATTATTAGTACTTGATCAATAATAATATTTTTAATATTTGTTTTTTTTAAATATTGCTTTATTTATTTGTAATTTTGATTAATCATTTTCTTGAACCTATATTTTGAATTTTTTTAACAAAATATTATTAGTACTTGATTAATAATAATATTTTTAATATTTGTTTTTTTTAAATGTATATTATAATTATAATTAGTTATGAAATATTATTGTAATAATTATAGTATACATTGGGTTGTATTAGTAAGACTATATTTTTATCATGTTCAATATACTATAATCTGTGTGGAATATTGAATCAGTCACATCACATCAAGGAGTGTTTTAGCAGAATACCTAATCACCATATATCCAAGACCCCCTGTAGACTTGGTAAAATGTATTAAAAATGATTATCATGTTTAATAATTATATTAATTGAGTAAATATATTTTAAAAAAATTATAAAAATTATAATAAAAATAAAATAAATACTAGCTAATAAATTTAATAATAATTCTTTTCTAATGTATTTATGATTTGAGTGATTACCTTTTGGTTTAAGAAGTAGTGATTTATGGGCATCTAAGTCATCAAAAGATTACACATGGCTTAGATCATACAAACCTTAAATATAGACAAAGATTACATTTGACATAAATCACACAATTCTTAAATATAGACAGATTTTGGATGCTTCTTCTTAACTACAAGAAAATTAAAACCTAAATTCCCAGATAATTAAATCTTTAAATTTCATCAAAATAAATAATTTTAAATGATATTCTAAAAAGCTAAAAAAACCACTTTGATATCCATTGTGTTAGAACAATTAGATAAATTTCAAATTTCAAAAAAAAGCCATCAAACACACTTGTGTATCATCATTTTATATCCAAATCAATCAAGACACTTATAGAAAAATGTGAGATTATATATATTTATATATGTATTAAATTTTTTATTTTTAGTTTTATATGAAGAATGTGTTTGTTTTATTTTCAGTTATTACTTTGGAAATGAAAATAAATAAAAATTTAAAATTTAAAAAAGTATTATAGTAATTTTAAAATTAATATATTAAATTTTATTAATTTAAAAAACAATAATTTTTATTTATTAATAAATAATATAAACAAATATTTATAAAAACTAATGTTTTCTTATTTACTAATTAATTTTAATAATTAATTTAATTTAATTTTTAATCTGATAAAGAAAAACATTTCTCAATTTCCTATTTTTTTAATAAAATGTTTAGTATTTTCATTTTCCTATAATGAGATGTTTTTTAAGTTATCATTTTGATGTAAAAATCTCAAAAAAAAAAATTATGAATATGAGAGGATAGTGATATGCTATTTATCCACTTTTTACTTCAAATTATTTGAATTAATATTTAAATAAGAAAATATTTTCTATAAAACTATATTTTGTTGAAATTCTTTATTAATATATATTAAAAAAATCAAATTGTACACTTGAAAAAAAAATATCATTTTTAAGGATTTGCTGCCTTCTTGATGCATGATAGATCTATAATTAAAATGGATCAACAATGCTTATATAAAGTGATCAGTTGTACAATAAAACTATACAATGTAATGTTATAATTAATATAATTTCTTGGAGACTTGGAGTTTTCTTGAAGCACTCTTGGTGGGTGTGGAATATTTGGATTCTTGGAGCAAGAAGGCAAAGGAAGAGTAGGGAAGCGCGAGAGGACACTGGGATCAACAAATACATCAT
The DNA here is from genome assembly GCA_031772625.1 of Pinus tabuliformis. NCBI lineage: Eukaryota > Viridiplantae > Streptophyta > Pinopsida > Pinales > Pinaceae > Pinus > Pinus tabuliformis. Next base: position 765,138,480 of record CM062816.1, on the reverse strand, counting down.
ATTTGCTTGCAAGTACCGAGTTTCATGTATGATTTTTTCACTAGTTTGGGCATGCAAGGCATTGGCTGTGGATTCTTGGTCATGATCCATCATTGGCACAGAGGATTGCCTGGATTGATAATGGATTTCCTAGCCTTTCCATTTCCTGGATAGCCATGGTGATTGTGGGTTTACTTTCATTATTCGGTTTTGGTTGGTTCTCATGTTTCCTTAGCTTGGGTTGAGTTATTAGTTCCTGGAAGCCCTGGTTGGACAAACAACCTGGAAGCCCAGTAACAGCTTGGGTTGAGTTACTACTCCTGGAATTCTTGGTTGGAAAAAACTCTAAAAGCCCTTGGTGGTTTGAGTTACTAGTCTTGGAAGCTTTGGTTGGACAAATTCTCTAGAAATCCGACAGTAGCTGTGGGTTGAGTTACTAGTCTTGGAAGCCTTGGCTAGAACAAACGTTCTGGAAGGCTTGGATAGAGACCAATCTGATGGTTTTTTGATGTCCAACCGTGAGGTGGAATCACTATTTGATGGGTTGAGGTGGATGGCCTCTGGAAGCCCTGGATGAGTTTTGATTGATGTGTTCTAGGAGATTCCACATTCATGCTTGGAATATGGCATGAGGGTGAATGGATGAAGAGAGATTTGGCTCAGCCATTCTACGGTCAGGTGGAATGTGGAAGTTCCATCTCGGGTTTGGATTTTGCATCATCAATGAAAGGTCATTTATCCTTGTATTTCTATGATCATTTTGATGGGTTATATGTGGTCTATATGGTTGTACTTTCATGAGTATTTCTGCTGCTATTATGTTGGTTATGTATGTGTTTTATGAAAATAGCCATGTATGGATTTCATTATGTTTTTACTTGTAATTGAATGATCAATGTATCTATGACCTAATGGATGGAATGGAATTTGACGTATTGAGGCATCAATGGTTCTTAGCGATTCTTAGCTAAGTATGAGACCCCTATGCTCATAATTGTTATTTACACCTATAGATTACATATTCGTGATATGTTTGACGAAATGCCTGTCATGGCTAGTAGGGGTCTAGTCAAGGTCTTAAACAAGTATTTGCTTTAATATTATCATTTCCATGTTATTTTACTATTATGAAGAGATGGTTCAATTTTGGGTAGTGACCTGGGCTCTGGGCCTGAAAAAGTGGCTCAAATCTCGAACCCTCTACACTTAGAACTTCCGGACTCCCTCCACCACTGCCAGGCACTAGCTCAAGCTGAGGTCGGGACTTAGCCACTCCTAGCCTACCTAAATTAGGCGACACCTAGGCTGAGGACCACCCTAAGCGAGGAACCAACTGCATTCTTGAAACCTCGACACCACCTAAGAGAGATGAATACCACCCTTCCAATAGCTCCCAAACAATCCACGCAGGGGTCAAGACCACCAACTCCGGCTGAACCTCCTCTCCCTTCAGCATCAGACACCCATAACTTACAAAGTTATTTCCCAACTTGAACCAACAACATACACCCCCCCTGAAGTGACCTCTCACAAGTTTAGCAAACCAAAAACCACGACAGACTCATCAACGACACCACTCCGCAGCCAAGGACCCTATGAATTGGCTTTGGAGGTGCACTTCACTAATCCCACCACCAAAGGAAAATTCGCAACCAAACCAAACTGAAACCACTAAACAAACTAGAAGGCACAACAAACCACCCACTTCAAATGCACATACACCACGTTCCTTGCAGACTTGCTCTTGCCAAGCCCAATTCATTAATTGACAGCTACCCACACCCACCAACAGGGACGAAACCTTCTACGACAATGTCGACCCTTCATCCATCTAGAAGTACGTCTGCAACACCCTCCTCTTATCCCAACACTCCACACACAGGCTCCAAAATTCTCTCCATTGCATAATTACCATCGAACACCCTTGCCACCCTCCATAACGTTAATGCGCTCACCACCCTCCACAAGACCCAATGTGACTTGAAGTTTCCGAGGCTAGTATTTACTGTCTCTCATACTCAAGGTAACATGGGAGGGCCATAAGGCCAGTCTACCATCCTATAGCCACATGCTTACCATAGGTGCCCACGCGTTCCCTTGGGAACATCCTCCTCTCTGTTCCTCACCCCATCGGGGAACTCATTATATTAAAAACAAAAAATTTAATATATATATATATATTATAGATTAAATAATAAACATTATTTTTTATTATAATAAAATAAATAAGAAATCTATCCAGATTATTTTATGAGAAATCTTAAAACAACATTGTTTTATAAAGAATTTTATCTTAATTAAAATATTTATCTCACATATATAAAATATGTCTGAGTCTCCCCTCGAGCCCCTAGACTTCCACAGTTTCGTTAAAGGTTTTTCCTTGAGTCAAGCATTTAGATATCAAGATCACCCGGGTCTAATCTGAAACCTCCAGATCTTGTCTGTAGGATGAATAACTCCACTGGTTCAAACCAGCTTAAGAGTTATACACCTAGAGTAACTCCAGGCCACTTTATTGTCCCATTTGAGTCTCCTCTTGGTTATCCTTCCTTTCTCTTTGGATTAATTCTTTTGCCCCAAAAGATTCTAAGTCGAAGCTCTTTTTCATTCATTGAGATCTTTATTCTCCAAAACGAGGACCAGACTCATAACTGTCGTACCAGCTAGGAAATTAGGTTTTCTTACCAAACATGAGCTCCTTTGGGAGTTCCTTTCTTGTAAAAAGTATTCTTATCATTTTTCTTATTCCGAAGAAAAAATAAGAACATTCACTTTTATGATATGTGTTTCCAGAATTAATATAATTAAGTCTTTCAATTGTCAACTTTTACCTACGGTAACAAACTATAACATAAATTACCAACAATTGCTAATGTTAACTGGAGGTGTTACATCTTCCCCTCTTGATTCGAAACACCATCCCCGATGTTTGATCATGTCTTTGAAATAGATGCAAATATGCTTGTTGCATCATACTTTCCTCTTCCCAAGTAGCCTGCTTCGGGCTAAAGCGTCACCACTGCACTTTAACTTGGCTGATAACTCGCTTCCACAACACTACTTTTTGATCTAGGATACAAAATGGTTCTACCATGAACTCTTCGTCTGGTTCTACCTGCTTTCCAATAGGACACAATTAAAAAAAATCAGTAAGATTAATTCTAGATCAACATGTGTATTACACAGCAATTATGCATTTACTTGCACTTCCTGCTAGTTTATAATATGGTTGGGATCATATATATATTATTTTAGTAAGGAGATGTGAAATACGTTATGCACCCGCATATAACTTGGTAATGCGTAGACGTGATCTCCTATCTAAAACTCCTTAAATGTTTGTTTCCTATCCGCATATACATCATGTTGATCTGGCCCAAGCATGATTTTATTTTTCGGACTATTCCAATTAACCAAAGTTTTAGGTTTCCTTCTATATAGTACTTCAAATGGACTCATTTTCAATGATTCATGGTAATTATTGTTATATGTGAATTCTACTGAGTGGAGGTACTCCCCCCATTTTCCTGGATGTTGCATTACATACATACGCGGGATGTCTTCTAACACTTGATTTACCTACTTAGTTTGTCCATCCATTTGAGGGTGATAAGTTGTACTGAATTGAATTTGAGTTTCTAACCCTGAGAAAATGGATTTCCAAAAGGCAGATGTAAATTTTGCATCCTTATCGGATACTATAGCTTTAGGTATTCCATGGAGCCGAAATATTTCCTTCATAAATATGTTTGTAATTTGTACAATGCTATACGTAGATTTAACAGGGATGAAGTGGTTGAATTTACTCAATTTTCCCACTGCAACCATGATAGAATCATTGTGTTTTTGAGTCTTTGGAAACCCTGTCACAAAGTCCATTGTGATCGTTTCCCACTTCCATTCGAGTATGGGTAAGGGGTGGAGCAGACCAGCCAGGTGTTGATTTTCTTCTTTCACTTGTTGACACTCTAAGCACTTAGCCAAATATTCCACAATATATTTTCGCATTCTTAGCCAGAAATAATTTCTCTTAATAACAAAAAATAGTTTTTGATACCCAGGATGTGCATCATAAGGGTTCTGGTGGAATTCATCTAACAACAATCATTTAATGACTGACTGGTTTGGTACATAGATCCTTCCTTTAAATGTCAACAAATTTTCATTGTTAATACCAAAGTCAGTCCAATTTCCTTCATCTCGACCTGTTTTTCTCTACTTCCATAAAAATTTATATTATGGATCTCAGTTTGCTGCTTCCTTAATTTGTTCTAAAAATTTAAGTTCCACTTGACTAAATTTTATCTCATAAATACATTGCATATTTCTACTAAGTGCATCCGCTACTTGATTTTCCTTTCCTTTTAAATGTTTTATGTCAAAATTGAATTCACTTAAAAACACAGTCCATCTTTCTTGTCAGGCATTTAAATTAAGTTGTCTAAAGAAATTATTTAAGCTATTATGATCTATCATAAGTAGAAATTTATTTCCTAACAAATAATGTCACCACATTTTGAGGTGTGCACAGCTGTCATTAACTCTAAATCGTAGACAGAGTATCATTTCTCATGTTCCTTTAGTTTGCGGGATTCATAAGCCACCACTCTATCATCTTGCATTAGAAGTCCCCCAACACCTTCCTGGAAGGCACTCATATAGACCACAAATTCTTTTCTTGGATAAACGATTTTCAACACCTGAGTTGAAGTTAACCCATGCTTTAATTCTTCAAAACCATGTTGACACTCTATCGTCCATTTAAATTCTCTTCCCTTCTTTTGTAAAGAGGTGATATGAAAAGAAATTTGTGAAAACCCCTCTATAAAGCAACGGTAGTACCCAGCTAAGCCCATAAACAATCTAATGTCTGCCACATTTCTGAGTACTAACCATTCCATGATAGTTTTGATTTTCTCAGGATCCACAGCTAAACCTTCGAAAGAAATTACATGCCCCAGATACTGAATCTGGTCTTTTAAAAGTCACACTTGCTAAATTTAGCATAAAGTTGATTTTACCTCAATGTTTGTAGCACTATCTGGAGGTGTTCTTTGTGTTCTTCTACACCTTTTGAATAAATCAGAATGTCGTCTATAAAGGCTAAGACAAACTTGTCCAAGTATGGATGGAATATTCCATTCATCAAACTCATAAACGTTGGGGGGGCATTAGTTAGGCCAAATGGAAGCACAATAAACTCATAATGTCCATAACGAGTTATGAATGCGGTTTTGATGATATCTTTTTCCTTTATCCTTATTTGATGATAGCCTGAGCATAAATCTATTTTTGAAAATACTTTCGCTCCCTTCACCTGATCAAATAGATCATCAATCCGGGGCAGTGGGTATTTATTTTTAACGGTTAATTTATTTAGCTGTCTATAGTCAATACATAACCGTAATGTACCATCTTTCTTCCTCACAAACAATACTGGGGCACCCCATGGAGAGACGTTTGGACGTATGCATCCTTTGTCAAGTAGTTCTTGCAGCTGTAACTTCATTTCGGTCAGTTCTGGAATACTCATGCGGTAAGGGGTTTTTGACACAAGAGTCGCTCATGGGACCAAGTCGATTGTGAAATCAATATCCCGTTTGGGGGGTAGCTTGTTCTAATGTACCTTAAATGGGGATGCCACCAAATGGTATATTGAATTAGATACCATGTCCTGCAATGATTTTGCATCTTTAGCTCAAACATTCTTGACACATTTCCAATTGCCAACACGATATGATATCGTTTTTGACCTATTTTCAAACTTTAAACAAGATGATGCCACACTAATTTCTGACCATATTCACGAGTGGCATTTCCGTAGGAGGGTGGTTAGAACCAAACTCCCTAATGAGATTCTACGTAAATGGTTAATTCGATTTCTCCAACCCCAAATTTCCAAGGATGTGTCCATGTTTTGAGTCATTATCAAGGAGCAAGATATATTAGCTACCCAACAAGTGGATCTGATTTATTTGCATTTAGGCACGTTATATGAAGTCCTCCCTAACGCCCCTAGGCCTTCCATTGACCCATTGAAACCTTTTCCTGGCCCACATGTTCATGGCGTGATTGGGTCCATTTATGATTTCGTGAGCCAACTTGCTGCCCAGCTTGGGAAATTGATTGTCACATCACAAGCCCGAGCAAGTGAATTTAGCTCTACTAAAGTACCCTCTTATGAGCAGTCCATAGCACCTAAGAACAACCAACAACATGGTGGCAAAATGAATAACAAGAAGAATAAACAAAAGAACAAAACTGCTCAATAATCTCAACCAGATCCCCAGAATTAGGGAGGGGGCACCTGTGAGTGTCGTCGAAAGATAAAATTCCCTTGTAAAATTTGTTAAGGCGAACATCTTGCTTACGAATTCCATCGAATGGATGAAGTTCATAGACTCCTTGCACCACCACAGTCTACCCAACAACATGTTATTTTAACTCATCCATTTCCTACACACCTCAGTAAAAAATGGTTTCCCAGCCTCCACCTATGCAAGGGGGCAATGAGGGGCCATTTTCCTATCCTACCCATAGTTCATTCATCTTTATGTGCAAATAATATGTGAATGTGACCACGTGAGCTAAGTCCTATGATGTTCCTGAGTCGAGTTATTCTCCTAAGGACTCACCCGCTCCACCTCCTTCCACTAGACCTCTCACATTAGATAATACTTTCGAACCAGTTTATCGCCACCGCCCCCCCCCCCCCCCCCCCCCCCAAGGGTGTCATCCATAAGGAAACACATAATCCCTTTACCTGGGCCGCTCAACATTACAATATTATCTAAGATCTTTCCCAGGCTCCTTGTGCCATGTCTGCCTTGAAGGTTTTGCAAAGTTGTCCTCAAAAATGTAAGGCCTTGTTGTCTACCATTGGTGGAGTAGATCCATTTGAATCACAAATCATTGCATTCAATGTTGACAAGGCTTCTCCTCGACTTTCCCACCATATTTCTTTTCAGATTATCGTGCATGTCTTCCATAGGAATATTCATTGCACTTTGGTGGATGAAGGATCTTCCACTTGTGTCATGTCAACATCATGTTGGAAGGATCTTAGCTCTCCAACACTTGCTACGTCCAACACTACTCTTCAAGCCTTTCATGGACACAACTTTTTACCTAAGGTGGTTCTTCCCAAGTTTGGCATTGAGTTAGGGGGGAAACTATCAATGTTGATGTTGAAGTTGTCGATGCTCCTTTGGACTATAACCTGCTGTTTGGCTGTAGTTGGTTCTATGTCATGACCACAGTTGTCTCATCCATATTCCGTCTACTTTGCTTTCCTCATGAAGGAATTATTGTTACCATTGACCAACTTGACCATTGTGTGCCATCGGCCAAAATTTCCACTACGGGGAATTCATACCCACTTGTGGGAAATCACCCTGGTCAGTATGAGAGTGTTGGTGTTGACTTGTTTAAAAGCTCATCCCTTATTGGGGTATTTCCTCAATTACCACCGCCTAACATTCCTTCTACATCTACTAAAGCTCCAATGCATATGATCTATTATGACACCTATGGACCCCACAAACTTCTTGATCCTTTGGTGGTGTCCCCTGTTACTATGGAAGTTGATCAAGCTAGTGAGCATCCTTTGCCACCTATCATGGAAGATATTTCCTCTCCAGTAGTCCTGTTAGTACCTCCTGACACTGGTCAGAAACTCCATCCTAATACGGAATATGACCAACCTCCTTTTTCCCACACAAGTTGTCAATATGCTTGTTCCACATGACTCCCTTGATGACAAACCTCCCTGGCTAGTCAACTTCGAGGTCATGGATCTACCCACTAATAATCTTAGGCAAGTTATGCCTCTTTCTCCCTCTAGTCTCCCCGATTCAGAACAATAGAGATTGGCAAGATAAACCTTGAATTGATTCAAGGGGCACCTCCTCGATGTTCCTTGGAAATTCCACCCATGGACCAAGTGAATTCTTGGGATGCTACTACTGAACTTGCCAATGAATTACCCACTTCATTTCCACCTGTTGACGAGCATCCTATACCCCCTTTATGTATTGATCCTCCCTTATGTCCTTAAGTTAATTTCGAGAGCGCACATATGTTAGAATGTCCCTGGCATGGTCAAACTTTTCAGATTAGGCAATTTGATTTCCCTTGGCATGGCCCCACATTGGTGAGTCATATGATCCCCTTAACCTCCATGAGTTCGCATATAGAAACCCTTGGCCTGTGTCTAGTTGTTGGCACCCTTTAGCATGACCTACTATATTGTGTTGCGCCTATACATATTGTACATATGTGTGTGTTTTTTTATCTCTTTTTAGTTTAGTGTGTGATGTGAGGATTTGTCATGCCTTACTTATGCCAAAAATCCAAACATTAGGGGAATTTTGAGGTCTAAAATGGGCCTCCTAAGGAAATTATAAAATAATAGTGGAAATAATAAAATAAGATTATATTACATCATAAAATTTTAGAGGGAAAAAAGACAACTATTTTTTCAACTCGTATTTTCAACTTATCTCCCTATGGGTTTACTCAAATTTTGAGTGAAAACACTCATTAGATGTAGAATTTGATTCCTCATCCAAGGAGTACCCGTGTTGAATATTTTCAATGGACCCTGCTACACGAAAAATGAGAAATACATGAAAAACATGATTGCAATCACGTTTTTCATGTAGTAGGGTTTATCAAAAGTATGCAACATGGGTGCTCCTTGGATGAGGAATTAAATTTTGCATCCAACAAGTACTCCTACTTGTTGAGTAAAACTTAGGGAGATAAGTTGAAAATACGAGTTGAAAAAGTAGTTTTATTATTTTATTATTTTTTAATCTTTGTATTTTTTTACTCCAAAAATGGCGAATCATCCCCATGGTTTACATCATCATCTTGAATCCTATTGGTTCTTATATAGTTTATTTTGGTTGTACATTTTTCTTAGGAGGCCCATTTTAGACCTCAAAATTCCCCTAATGAAAAATAAAAATAAAAAAAAACATAGTCTTGTTTTTACCTCATCCATGTTTATTTCTTTCATTATATCCTTTAATCATGGACCTAGTCTTTCTAGATGTTTTTTACAAGACAAGGTGGTGATTTTATTGTGACATCCATTGGACCTTAGATGTGTTTCTCTAAACGTGGCACATAGGGGTAGGTCATTGTTACCATGTATGATGCATTATTGACTGTTAGTACCATCACTGTGCTTTAGGTCCAACCTTGTCAAGTTATGGCATTATCCACTCTTTTATATGCATGTCGTTGCTTGGCAATAGATATTACTTATACATGGATGCCCCAGTTAGCACCTTTTTGTCATTTTGGTATCCATGCAGTCATTTTTACTCCTTTTTGGAATCCCTCTTACTGACCTGCCATGACCTAGAATGTGAATATCATGTACTCTTCTTCATCATATTTCTGGCTTTACCCCAGGAGGATTCCACCACTTTATCCCTTTTGATTGCCATTTTTATCAACCTACTTTTGAACGATGAGCCTTGGTTTCTTCATTCCATCATCATCATCTGCTTGGCCCACTATCCACTTTCACTTAGAGTTTTACCATTTCTTGGAGGAACCGCTCCTATGAGTGGTCGTATTAGCCAACCTCTTATCCTCATTATGTCATGAGTAAATCCACCATTACCGAAACCAATTTCTACCTTTTATACCACTCGTTCCTCCAAGAGGATTTTCCTTTAATATCTTTTTAGACTCCTTAATTTAGAAAAGATTTCCGAGTGAACTTGTCTACTTCATGCTCGTTAAATTAGCTCAAGGGTCATCTACCAAACATAAGTTTAACCCTTTTTCGGACTAGGATAGACTAGTTACGAAAAAGGAATACCCTAGTCTACTATGGCTATGAGTTTCTCCCTTGTATACTTTTATCTCTTTTTTGGGCTTGGGGGACAAATTTACGGAAAAGGAACTTATAAAAAGAGAAGGGAGGAACATTTATTTCCATGAGGCATCAAATGGCAGTGTCAGTCATGCCACCCTTGAACCTCGAACCTGTATGCATCATTATCTCACAATTGGGTTTTAGCTTTCTTAGGAGCCATACCATCCATATGAGTATATTTACTCCTCCGGTTGGTTACTCTTCCAATCATATGGACCATGCTTCGATGCCTCCCACTGTGTTGAATGATATCACATGGTTCTCATTATTCATGCTGACAAGTCACTTCTGTGTCATGGGGCTGTGTGTTAAAGGGAAGTCTCAACCTATGTAGGCCATTTGCAGTATCATGTTGACCTTTTTGAGTCGGCCATCCATGTGTCTGTTTTACTTCATCATCTCATGATTTTGTCTATACATCACATCATCCTAGTTTGTTCTGTCTCGATTGATGGGGGATGTATTAAGGCCCTCCTTAGACGAATCTTCTCCTATTGAATTCAACTCATTATCCAGGAGTTTGATATAGGAACCAGTGGTACCTTGGAGCTTGCAGAATTGTGTGGAAGGCTTCCTCACGATCAACATTGGTTTCAAATCATTGGCTCCTGATTGATCGAGTTCACTAGTGTTTGACGTCAGCTCATCTATTCACACTAAATGGATTTTACTAGGTAAGTTGGAATCCATTCTCCTCATTGATGGATTTCCTCGTGTCTGTTATTGGTTTACCTCATTTCTTGGTAATCACGTGGTTTCTACCATGCTTGACCTCAAATCATCTATTCGCATGGTTTAGATTCATACCATCGGGGTTATGTCGAAGACCCTAGGTTAGGGATGTCTCACTCTTATCTGGAATCCTTCCCAAGCTGCATTTGAGTTGTGTATAATTTATGTACTTTGAGGGCTATCCGCGACACTTATTTCTCTATCATGTTTCCATAGTCCTACTTATGTATACTATGACGTATATCCACATGTATTTGTTGGTGGCTATGCTCTATTTATCAAGTCACATGGATCCACTTTGTATCTTAGTTGTGGTCATGTTCTAGCATTTCATGTCAGGAATCCACAGTGTATGTTTCAGCGTCCATGCTTAGTATTTCTTTATGAACAAGCATGTGTATGCCTGACTCAGGGATTTTAACAACAAAGTTTAGACTTCAGCACTTGAGTTCCTCCTGTTATCACAAAATCAGTACTAAGGGCTGCAGCCAAGCAAGATTTCATGTAACTCTTTCAACCAGACTTTAGACCAAAGATTAGCCTCTTTGGTCAGAGAGGGCTCTCTCACAGACTTTTGATAAAAATCAATCACAACAACAGATGGCTAACTCTTCACACATTCATGAAAACAAAGCTGGTTGGACACATATCAAATTAGTCTTCATTGGGCTATGGAGTCTCACACCTTTAGTAAACAAAAGCACAGTCATTTCATGGAAGTCAAGGCTCTTTGCATTAAATGTTCAAACATACTTCACAAAAACCACAGCTTGCCAAACACACAGGAAGTCAGAGCATAAGATATGAATTCTGAGTGATTGTGCTATAACAAGGCTGTAAAAGAACATTAAGAAAATAAAACACTATCTCATTTGAACAATATAATCCATTGAGAATCTTGAGAAGAAACAACCACTGTTTTACTATTACTGTAATAAGTCTTTACATTGGCCCAAATAAACTCTGTTTTTGTATAAAATCTCCAACCTTTTTTACATCAGAGTCATTTCTATATATAGGAAAACAAAAAATACAGCTACTTGAGACTCCTCAACAAGCATGAAGGGAGCTCGAAATCCTATCATTAATTGCCTTATCCATATCTAAACAAACTAATTAATTACAAAGGTATTGCGCTGTGAAAACATAGAGTCCCATTCCCATTGAAACTCTAAGTCTATCTCCTCGTGTGCATTGATGCTTTCTTGAAATTTGACACCTGTATCACTTCTGTAATAGCCAAGACATGCTGGAGGAACATTCACTGAATGAGCAGCTTCGGATACTTGATATGTGGATGACTCATCAACTGATAAGGATCTGTGCCCCATTTTCACGGTCTCTGCCTCCCATTAGTCTTCATGCATTAAAAGACTATGCTCCAAGCCATTTAATTCTTCTAATAACCACGCATAATTCAATATGCCTTATGATCTGGACACTTTGTGAACTGAACAGGTGTACCACTCAAAATTTCGGTAACCCTACCAGAACCCTAATAATTCGGCTATAAAGTAGGAAGACTTTAACAAAAGACAAAAATTTCAATTTTTCCTTAAATACTCACACCTGTCACCTTTTGAATATCTGAAAAGCTTTGTATAATCTCCATGCTGGCCTCGAGTCATCCCTTTTAAGATTTGCTGACCTCAGCATCAATTTCATTTTTTCACATAAACAGTCATCTACAGCAGTTTCGTAGCGCGCTACGAAACTGCTGTAGGTAATCAAAACAAAGCATATGAATCTTAAAGCACTGATGACTTAACTCCGTGATTTCTTCAGCTATTTTGTACAGGTGTGAGGGCTCCAAAAAGTTTCAAAATGATGACAGCCAAAATTTATCAAAACTTGAAAAGCAAATTTCCCCTTGGATTAATCAGCTAGTTTGCCTAGCTTTCTCTTTAAACTGCTAACTTCTTCCTTTAAAGCCTTGTTTTCTGCTCTTAAGCTTGTGTTTATTTGTTTCATGATTTTTGCCTGCTTCAGAGCTGGCACCGTCCACAAATATGCATCAGACACTGAGTCAGTTTGGCTCATTAGACTTGTTCTGCCTTTTATTAAAGCCTTTTTATAATTTGCATATCTTACTGCCCTTTCCTTAGAAACATTTTTAATCTGAGGTATTTCTTCTTGTGTTGTTCCTGCTTGTTGCTTGATAGAAATGACATTTCCACCTTGACTGATGATAACCCTATTACCCTTGTTTTTACTTTTGGCTGCTTGAACTGTTCTGGTCAAAACCTCAAGTACATCTGTACTAGGCACTTCTAAAGGTGCCTTCTCTTTCTGTGCTTTCTCCACTTCTTTCATTTTTCTTCTTGTGACTGGTCTACGTGGCTTGAAAGCATATTCTTTACTAGGCTCTTCAAATTTCAATCTTTTTGAAGCTCTTGGTTTTTTAGTACTTTCGGGTGAAGATTGAGTGAGGTCAATATGCATTGGCTGCACTGGGTGATCTTGCTCAAACTCTATTGGTTCAATCTGTATTGGCTGATCCTGCTCAAGTTCAATGGCTTCAAGTAAGTCATTTAAACTGCCTTTTGAAATAGGGCTTTCTTCCACAGTAATTGACTTACCCTTCTCCTTGTTTAGCTGACCTCTGGTTTTCACCCTTGAAATCTTTTCAACTTCACTTGGTTTAGCTTCATCCTTCTTTTTCTGGATCTTCTGCTTTGATGACTGAGGTGTCTCCTTAGATGATGACTTAGGAGTTTCCTTTACTGATGATTTAGGTGTCTCTTTTGCTGCCACAGACTTCTCTGATTTCCTTAATTTGGTTTTAGGCTTCTTTTGGTCTGTCACCTCTTTTCTGAGCTCAGCCAGAGTGGGTTCTTCACTCCTTTCTTCCCTTTCCCTCACAGGCAATGGAGTGAGGCCTGTTTTGCTTGGAAAGCTGGCCATAAACACAAATGAATCCCAATCTCTGCCAATCTTTTGTAAACCATCCAACACCAGCAACTTTACTAAACCATGATGAAACAAGGATGTTTCACAACCATCTTTCTTTAACTGGATTTTATCACACATTTTACTAATGCTTCTGAACAAATAGAAAGGTATATCTATTGAAGCCTTACCTGTGAAATGCAACAAAAGTTTGAAGTGGTAGGAGTAAACTTTATTGAACCTTCCCTCGCATGTTAGGTATTTCTGGATGCATGTGAGGAGCATAGCATAATGTTCTTTTATGTAACTCCTTGGCACCGCTTTGGTGAGGTCCTCATTTTCATAAGGTTCCTTCAAAAATTCTTTACAGGGACTCATGTCGAATTTAAAGTTTTTGAACCATTCTTGACCTCCCCTCGGAATTTCAGTGACAGTGGAAATAACTTCAGGAGACACAGGAAACTCTAACATTGACACCTTTGAATTTAGTCCAGTAAAATTCAATGCGAAAGCCTTCGTTACCTCTGCATGTCCTCCCTTCAACTTCTCGCAGAACCTCCAGCAACCAGCATTTCGAAAGGCTCTTGCGACACCTTCATCCCTGAGTGTAACATCAAGCCCCTCCGGCTCTGTCCTCAAGCACTTACCGGATCGATGTTTCCTCTTTTCCATCTTGCTTCGAATATTTTCACACAGGGAACTAATGGCAGCTACAGCGCGAAAACAATCTCGACTTTGGAGTGCAGGCTCGCTTGCAATGATCCCTTTAAATAAGAACTTGGGCTTCTCATACAGCAAACATGTTTACACATTATGAAAACACATTATGACATAACCATACCTCGTAAAATCCCTTAAGCTGACATTCATATGCATGACTCTGGACCTTATGGCGGAATGATGATTTATCATGACCTGGAGATGACATCAACTGACAAACATGAACGGACCTATGACTCACCCCTCCCGGATTTGACATTCCAAGAACAAGCGCTACAAAAACCCTGAAACCCCGATTTCGTAGCGGGGACAGTTCAAATTTAACAAGACGCGCTACGAAATGGCTGATAAACAGTACGCTGCGAAAAGACGGAAACATCATTGCGCAGCTAAATTGACCAAACAAACATGCGCTGCGAAACTGCGCAAAGTACTAATGACATGACATGTCTTAACTAACAATGATGGAGGGTATCTAACGATTTTTTTCTTACACGAACTTACATCAATACCTTTTGAAATTCAAATTTCAAAGTGACACACACATATAAACCTATTCACAAAGCTGAAAACCTTTATATGAAACTTGTGGACAACATTACATACATGAACTATGGTTCTAAGTGATAACACCTCCGATCAATCTTCGTAGCCTTGTATCCTTCCTCCCATTTTGAGCTTTGAGTATTATTGTAATGCATTTCAGCCATCAGTTTCTCTTCTAACCTCATACATTAGGGGGAATATGTTATAACCATATTTTCCACACCATTATAGTGAGAGAAATTGAATATCAACTTACCTCAATTGCTGGCTAAAATGCATCCCTTTTCACTTTTCTTTTACTTATGTGAGATTTATCCCATGATAAAAGGGTGGAATTACATGATTGAGTTATTTTCCTAGTTAATTTTCCAAAATATTATAATTATGAGATAATAATTATTTCATAATTGAGAAAAAACTCATAATTGTGGGAAAGATTTCTAGAGTTTTCCATTCCCAAGGAGATCAACTTGACCCACTTGTGTATGAGTTTACTAGAGAACCATTATTGTAGAAGTTTCTTGACTTCTCAATCCCCTAGGTGTATAGATACATTCTCTTGGAGGATAGAATTAGCCTACATAATCACACCAAGAGGAAAAGGGGTAAGATCAAGTATCCAAACTATAGCACGAGAGCTCTGTTGTATTGGGGGAGGAGAACATAGAGTTAATTTTTCGTAGGGCCACATTGTTAATTTCTTTGATAATTGAATTTCTTCATTAATACATTAAGTTCACCCCATATTATCATTAAATTATTCAGATCTACACCATTATTCATCATCATATGAAATTATATAGAAAGAAAAACATCAACATCATCAATGCAGTGAAACATAAAAGAACAATAGAAGAAAAGCATGCACACACATAGAGACACTAGGATTGGTCCAAGACCAGGGTAAAACCCACTATGGGGAAAACCCTCGCAAATTTTCTTCTTCTTAGATCCTCATCAAATGATTCAACAAAAAAGAGTACAATGATCCATAACTTTATCCATGCAAAAAAACAACTATGATATCCATGAAGCATATCTAATCATGCTTATAATGAAAACCCTCATTCTAATGGTTATGGTGTTATGTCACTAACTGTAGTCAACTGTTGGATACTATTTAACACAACTATCACTGAGCATAATCTTCAGAATATTGAAATCTCATTTTTGAGTCCTAGACGTAGGGAGGAGGGGTTGTGCAAGCGTCTATAAGAGTCCTGGATGCTCTCTGTAGAACTGGAAGATTGTTCTAGAACATATCTGGACACTCCCAAGTGAACTAGACGAGGGCATCCAAGGTCAAACATACCCATATCTTCCTGAAAACTTGGACGCTCTAATGATGCTTTTATGCGAGCGTCTATGGTAGCCAGGACGCTCTCAGGACCATACTGTGCATGCATCCAGGGACCAAACTGAGCAGCGGAAACCATAGCCTCCCGATCGCTCCCATAACACTATGTGTCAGCGTCCAAAGATCCTTGGACGCTGTCAGGACCACTATGTGCTAGCGTATAAGGACTAAAAATCTCAGTTTTGTGCCAGGTCCAGGAATTAGAAAACCCTAGATCAGAGTGAGCTTCACCCCTGAGATTTTAGACCCTAGTGCAAACTTTCCTTCGACGAACCTGTGCGAACCAAGAAAATAAGAGAAGAGAAGATGGCTTGATCAATGTGTCCAAATGATATTGAGGTCTCTTCTATTTATAGGCTTTCATCAGGGTCCACTTGGGGTTGAGTCTGCCTGTCCAAATTAACATGTGCTTAGGGCCGACCTAACCCAAAATACATGACTGAATAAATAAATTCAAAAACCAAATTTCGCTTGTCCAAATAAGGTGATATTTAGGTTGATTTTGGTCCTCTTGAAAAGAGGAAGTTAATGCAATCATTATCTTCATCATATGAGCTGCCTAAAGTGGAATTTGACCGTATCTGCAAAAATAAACACTCCCTCTCAACTAGGGAGAATTCCACTTGCCAATATTTGTCCATAGATCAATATACCATTTTGGAATATGCAAGTGTAATCATGTATCATCACTGATCATCTTTGTCATGTATTCATCATGCAATGACCACCTCAAGTATCTCATCATAAAAAATCATCAATGTACATCTCGATCTATCCCTTGCTTATTCTTGCTTATCTCTTGATTGTTCCTGCTCGTATGCTGAACATTCTCAAATCTAGAAGAAAAAGAGTTTGTTACCAAAGGGGAGCTTAAGCTACCACCCTATGTCCATTAGGCTTCTACCTGGAATCTCTACCAGTGGGATAATACTGGGAATAGCATCATCAATCGTCATCGAAGAGCATATCATCAAGGAGCACATCTCAACCTAGAACCACATCGGGGAACAAATCTCGACCCAGAATCTCATGGGGGAGTTATACATCTACAACCCCATATTGAGAAATAGGACATCCAAGCACACAAGGGAGAACATCTCGACCCTAGGATCTCATCAAAGAGCTCAATCTCAACCTAGAATCACATAGGGTTATCTCAACACATCATATTGCCTACTGATCTTCACATCGATGACCCTGAATAGTCACATGGTAAAACACCTGCATCATAATTGACTTGGGTTGTACACCCCAAGTACATTCTCAAATCATTGGCTAAATGAGGAGCAATATTCCCGACAAGCCCTTCTTGCGGGTATGATGCCAACTGGGGTATACTCTGCAACGACCAAACATGGGAGAAATATTCTCTAATCCTATGAATATAGGGGAGCAAAATCTTCAAACCTATCGGTAACAGATAGAGGTCATACCCTGTTGTCCAGAGTTCCCTCAACCCTAGGAGCCCTTCTACCTCAATTCCTCACCCTAGGAGCTCAGATAGGGAGGAAGAGTTGGATTAGTGTCCTCGATTAGTGTTGTTCTCATCATACTCAAATCTGGTATCAGCTTATCTAAATAACAACTTTTTTCTGTTCATACATGACATCAAATCAAATATCATGTCAGAACATAAATATTCATATAAATCACAAAAGGATACCATGATCATCCTCCCTCTCAAGGAGGTGCCAACCACAAGTCTGAGCTTGTTTCGAACAACTGCATTGTCTCAATATATGAGAGTATCTCGGTTCCAACTATAAATATGGGACTTTCTGCCAATCAGATCTCACTCTATGTAATCACAATGTGTCCATGTCATATCCATATCATGCTCAGAAAACTCTCTAAGGAGCTTCTTCATCCTGCCTCACGGCTAGCCATGCTAACAACATCGTACTCATCCTCAATCATACTATGGACCTCTCATCCAAGATCTAATAGAATATCTCATACTAAAGCAGCATACAAATGTGCCTAACAATAATCCCTATCAACGAAAATACATCCACATAGTCACATATCATAGGAGAACTATCTAAGCCTAAAAAATAGAATATCTCATGAAAATATTTCAAAGGATGGTCGATGGCAACTCTATGTTACTGAAGCGACTCATTCATGAATTTATTCAGTTTCTATGTACATCATATATATATATATATATATATATATATATATATATATATATATATATATATATATATATATATATATATATATATATATATATATATATATATATATATATATATATATATATATATATATATATATATATATATATCGAAGTATTCAAGAATTTTTATTTTCATTATTCAAAAACATTTTTCAATAGCTTTGCAATATATAACTTCTTTTCCAAATTCCAGAAATAGAATCATCATGCCATGATACATCATTTCGAGATTAAGAAGCTATCTCCCTCTGATTTATATCATTAGAGTCTCATCACCTGTCAAGAGTAGACAACTAGGAGTAAAACCAAAACCATAATCAAAATCAAAGTCATACCTTGGAACTCATCATCCTAACTTCATCAGATAACTGTCGAATATAGGCATATCTTGATCAAGGAGCTTGCTTCATGCAATGCTCTAAGCATAATGCTTTGCTAAGCCATCATAATCAGCCTTACATAAATCAATGTTGTACCATCACATCAACAGAGTCAAATTATCAAATTTTAAAGGTCAGATCACAACCATTACCAAAGTCATCAACATCACAGTATCAATTATTTAAATGAAGAGACAGGGAGAGCTCATATCAAGTCGTGACTTCATTTATTACCATTCCAAAAAGATGTAGCCAGTCATGCAATATCAATCCAAACTTCATCGAGTAATTTTCATAATCATAACATATTTCAATTCTGTCACTAGGTGAAAATGCATACACCAAGGATGATTCATGCAAGTTTAAATTTAATGTTGAATCACAACTATCATTACCTCAACCATTGTGCTAGGAACAAGGAGGAAAATTTCTGAATACCCACATAAGTCATTGTACCCATATAGCATAGACATCAAGGCAAATCAACAATCTTCAAATCATATCATTAGTAATCAGTTCAAGTCCAAATTCACTATCGTAGAGAGATATATAGTCAAACCATATATCAATCATCAATTCAAAATTCCAAGTTATTGCCAAGTATCATGACACAACACTAAAGATTGCTCATCTATATCAATCAACCAAATCATGACAAACTCTTGTAGCACAAACATAGTGACATATATGTATGTCCCGGTCACCTGCAAACACAAGTTTAGTCTGTTTGTTCATGTTATGGAAAACATTCAAGATTTTCCTTCTTCCAGATCTTTTTATCTGCAACATATATGTGGAACTGACATCTTCTAGGTGACCATCCGATTTCATCCACAATACTTCATTTTTATGTGATCAACAATTTAGCCCAACAACTTCAAAAATCAGATTACAATGGCAGAATATGTCAAAGGCATTTTGATTCAGAGTTCAGATAGTTTCTAAAAGCTTCAAATGATGGTCAATTGTATTCAAACCTCTGGATTCTCCCTTCTGGTTAGCATGGGAGAATCTTTGTTTGCCTAGATGCTCCCTAGGCCTCAGAATGTGTGCATCTAGGGAAGAAATCTCTTGGTTTTGTGCTTGTGTCCAGAACAAAAACCCTAATTTCTATACAAGCTTTCGATCTAAGACTTTGCTATAGATCAATACTGTCAAGTGTACATAAATCATATTTCAACAATACATAATGAAAATAGTAGTTTGAGAAGAGATTCTCCCTCTGAACTAGGATCTACTTCATTCATCTTCATTCATGTCATCATCCTGTCTCTACTAGAGTCGCGCAATAACAAACTTGTTACATCATATATCTATCATGGCTATCAACATCATGAAATCAATCTTTCACCACAGGTTAGATTCAAAGCATCATATAGATGCAACATCATATCTCAAATATTATGAACACAATATAACTTTCTATCAAGTCACTTAATCAAGTTAGGACATTCAGTTTAACCATATGTCATCAAGACATGGCCATAGGTAGTAAGATATATAGAATATAAATCTCATAGTTATACCTCTAACATCAAGGTTACCATGCTTATCATGATCAATGAGATCAAGTTAGGTCATTCAATAAAATTTACCAAAAACAACAAGAGTGTCAATCTCTCTTTCCATATGCTTTCATCATGCTTATCATAAGAATTATCAACAGACTCATGTATAGGAGTCAATGATCTATCCTTTTATATGAAATCGATCATGTCAAGTATCAAGAGTATCATTTACTAGAGTCAAGGTGGTAACCTTCCTTATAGGATCAAGATGTCCAACATATAGATGTTAGCCAAACATTAAGTGTATCAATGTATCAACATTAGATAGCCTCATAGAATTCAAGAAGATAAAAATGTTCAACACCAGGTGTTTCATTTCATCATAGGAAACATAGATCCAAGTCACATTCATATGCATGTATGAGCTATAAAAGAAAGATACATTCTCATCATACCTTAGGGCTTACCGAGCCATCCAATGTTACAACTGAAATACAACATACCATGCATACCTTGTGGTGTTCAAATACTTGTGCACCTTTTCATTAGACATCGGCTACTTGAAGCACTTTGTCATTTTTTCATATAGTGCCTTTTAACCTTTTCCAGCTCTAGCCATCCTTCCTACATTTCTAAATATCCTCAAGAAGGATATATCTCATCAAGGAGGTTACAAACATCCATATACTCAAATATATATGCAAGAAGTATAAGAAATAAACATAATCATCATATCCATAGGTCTAAACAAAAGTAAAAGGCATAATAATTCAATAAATACTTATCTTCAATGAGAGATGATCCTCTCCCTCTTGAATCAATCTTCAAGGGCCATCATTTTCCATGGTCCATATACCAATGTTGCATTCAGTTATCCAACTAGGCCTGCTAAGGATTATCCCATCTAGGGCTTCATCAAATCTTTGTCAAGTGCTTGAGAATCTTCACATTGACCAGCTAGGTTCCATATCTCATATTGTTTCCATTAACCAAAGTTTTCTCTCCAACCCTAACCTCATAGAATCCATCAAACCCTAATAATCAAGTTGCCTAGGGTTTTCTTCAAACCCTAGAATTCTTTTATGTCTCCACCATCCTCTTCTTGATTCCATCAAATGTGTCATCATCGGGGTGATCTCCATGGCTTTTCTTTAGCCCAACTCTAAAACCATGTTAATTTTTCAAAGGGCTACATTATTCTTTTCTTTGATAATTGAATTTTTTCCTTAATACATTAAGTTCACCCCATATCATCATTACAATATTCATATATACACCATTATTCATCATCATATGCAACTATATAAAAATAACAACATCAACATCATCAATGCAGTGGAACATAAAAGAACAATAGAAGAAAAGCATGCACACACATAGAGACACCAGGATTGGTCCGAAACCAGGGCAAAACCCACTATGGGGAAAACCCTTGCAAACATTCTTCTTCTTAGATCGCCAGCTAATGATTCAACAAAAAAGAGTACAATGATGCACAACTTTATCTATGCAACAAAGCAACTATGATATCCATGAAATAGATATAATCATGCTTATAATCAAAACCCTCATTCTGATGGTTGTAATGTGTTGTCACTGACTATAGTCAACTATTGGATACCACTGAACACTATTTTCATTAAGAGGAATCTTCGGCATACTGAAATATCACCTTTGAGTCCCAGAAGCGGGGAGGAGGAGTTGTGCAAGCATCTATAGCAGTCTTGGATGCTCTTTGTAGAACTGGAAGATTGTGTCTGGAACATATATGGACACTCCCAAGTGAACTGAATAAGGTCATCTGGGGTCAAACATACTTAGATCTGCCTCAAATCCTAGACACTCTCATGAAGCTTCTGTGTGAGCATCTATTGAAGCCTGGACGCTTTCAGGACCATATTGTGCGTGCGTCCGGGGACCAAACTGAGCATCGAAAACCCTAGCCTCTCAAACACTCCCATAACACTTTGTGCCAACGTCCAAGTCTCCCTAGACACTGTCAGGACCACTATGTGCTAGCGTTTAGGGACTAAAAAGCCTAGTTTTGTGCCAGTGTCAAGGAATAAGAAAACCATATATCAGAGTGAGCTTCACCCCTAAGATTTTAGACCCTTGCATGGACTTTCCTCTGACAGACCTGTGCGAACCAAGAAAATAAGAGAAGAGAAGATGGCTCGATCATTGTGTCCAAATGAGCTTGAGGCCTCTTCTATTTATAGGCTTTCATGAGCGTCCACTTGGGGTTGAGGCCGATCTGTCCAAATTAACATGTGCTTAGGGCTGACCTAACCCAATATACATGAGTGAATAAATAAATTAAAAAACCAACTTTTGCTTGTCCAGATAAGGTGATATTTTGGTCAATTTTGGTTCTATCAAAAAGAGGAATTTAATGTAATCATTACCTTCATCATATGAGCTGCCCAACATGGAATTTGACTACAGTTGAAAAAATTAACACATACTACAAGCTTGAGGAGATCATCTCCTTTGTTGGAAGGTATATTGATGTCCTTTCACTTATATGGTTAATAAAAATATATGTTCCTTCCCCTTAGATCAGTTTTGTGGTAATTTATATGTGTGATTTCTATATGTTTTAAGTTGACGATCTTTTGCGAAAGGTCACTTGCCGTCTTTTTTTGGTTGTGTTTGTGTGCAGACTTTGGATCAGGAGTGGATGAAAGAAACTGCTTGATTGGAGTGCAAGGATTCTGCATCAGGCCCAAAACCATTCCCCAACTTACGATGAAGCAAGGCACTTGATCATACTTTGTTGTATTAGAAATTGCATACATGGCCATCTAGATTAGGGATTGTTATCATGTTATCTTAACCATTTTATTTTGTTGTCTGGTGATCTCAATTGGGCATGATATCGCAGAGAAATAGCTCCTTACATTTAAATTTCAATACAACAGTCATTGTTTTGCAACAACATTATGTGGAACATTGGTTGTGACAACAACACCCCTATGGGGCTTGATGCCATTTTTGGATTGGAGGGAGCTCACTTTCTTTCACCTCCCTTGATCCACTTTTACAGGGGAGGGGCTTCTTCTTCCATTTGATGCTATATTTTCTACTACCCACTGGTTGCATGCAGACGAGTTGGATATCCCCCCTGATTTGGTGCTTGAATGGAAAGATATCATCTTCTAGTGTATCAGGCTAGTATTTCCCTATTAGAACATGATGACACTCTTACTTGGGATAGAAGCACAAATGGTAATTCTGTTGAATTTTTTGCAAGAAAAGGCTTCGTTTGACTAGTGCCTTAGTCAGATGGAGAAAATTTGATTTTCCACATTAGCAAGATGACTTGGATTGCAATTAGCTAGAGTGACATGGCCTTGTATACTACTCTAGTTAGTAAATTCAAGTTTTTAGGCAAGAATTAGAGCTGTACATGAGTTGATTGCTAAGATCTAGTAAGAGTTATTGTTAGTTGAACTCAGTTAACTAATCTCTAGATCAGTTGAGTAGTTATGACTATTCTTTACTCACTGATCTCTCAGTTAACTAGTCAATCAACTAAAAATAGACCCAGTCATGCATGGAATTCGAATTTCCTAGTTTACTCGATGGAAAAGGAACATTTGTATTTATAATTTTATATTGTTGAGTATACAGTTATTTTGCACTAAGTAGGTGGTCAATTCCCCTTATATCTGCACAAGGAAATAGGGAATTTCCTATTATTTAGGAGCTAATTTTCTCCAGGATTGTGCAAGGAAATAGGAGTTTGGCTAAGGCTTGAATTGGCTAAGTATTGGCCATAGGAGGCCAGGAAGTAGGAGCAAATTTTTACAGTGCAGGGCGTGCTTCAGAGTTGAAGCAAGATATTGTAATTGTTTCTCTTTATCATTTGAATTAATGCAAAGCAACAGAGGGGGTTTTCCTAGTTGGGTTCCCTGGAAAAATCATTATGTTCCTTTTGTTTTGATGGTTGTGTGTCAATTCATGTGTTTCTATCGTATTTTTTCCTTTCTGCATAATAATAGAAGATTTTTTTGTCTCTTGATTTTAGTTCGATTTCATTAGCAGTAGAAAATTTCTTGCAATTTCTACATCATATGAGATCAAAAAATCACAATAGAAACTAGTTAATAGATCTTCTCCCTTGGAATTTTCAATTTGTAGATTCGGGGAAGTAGTTTTCTTCTATGCGGGAAAATGTATTTCAATGGATTGAGATTGGAGTATGCCCTAGAGGGAACCTCAAATTTCATAGCTTGGAAGGATAGGATGGACATTGTACTCGATGATAATGTTGTGCTAGAGTACACCAAAACTAACATGCCAAAACTAGCAATATCGAATACACAATAGTTATCCCAGTGGAAGAAGAATACCCCAAAATCTAGGAGGATCATCTTGGAGGGCATGAGAGACATCATAGTCTCAAATTTACATGGCAAATAAACTCCATTTTCTATCTGGAAGACCGTCACTGAGTTATTAAAAAATAGTAGTGATGCTAGGAAATTGGCATTAAGGGACAAGCTCATAAACATCTGATTGTAGAAAAATGAGACCATTCAACATTACCTCTCCATAATCACTTAGGTTCAAGATGAACTTGGAGGAGTAGGATCAAATATTTCCTCCTCTTAGCTAGTGAGCCTAGCTCTCTCAGGTCTTCTGAAATCCTAGCACAACTACTAGGACTCTATAAATGGAAGGGAAAATTTTCCAAATTGGAAGAGACTTTGGTCCGATTTGGTGCAGGAATAAATTTGAAGGAACACCAAAGATGGAGTAACATCTAAAGATGAGGAATAAAATAATTTTTCCTTGCTTGGGAATGGAAAGAAATCTAAGGGAAAGAAGGCCCAAAGAAAGACAAAGTCTAGCCAAAACAATGGAAATAAGAAGGACCTAAGCAAGATACAATGTTTTCATTGCCATGAATATGGACACTACGTAAACAAGTGTCCGCACAAGAAATCCAACAAGGAGCTTGCACCAGGAGCAGGAGGAGATGCTTTGGCATCTCAATTCAAGTTGGATTTCACCCTGTTTTCTTGCATGGAAATCACAGTAAGAGGGATCGAATGGTACCTAGACTCTAGTGCCTTAAATCATATGACTTGAAACAAGGAATTCTTCAGTATCCTAGAAGAGAAGGATATCAAATTTCAGATAGAATTTAGAGATGATGGGAGGTATAGTACCAAAGGAATTGGTATTGTCACCTTTAAGAGGGAGTCAGGCTCCCATCTTCACTTGAAAAATGTAATGTATGTGCCTGGGATAAAGAAAAATTTTATTTTTGTAGTTGTATTGGAGGACAGAGGTTATGATGTGGTGTTCAGTAAGGGGAAATATTTTCTAAAGCATGTTGCTACTAGAAAAGTGAAACAAATTGGAGTTAGAGTGAAAAACCTCTATAAGCTAGAGGTATATTTTTCCATGCATGCATCCATACCTCCAAGAGTGAGGTGGGGTAATGTAGAGCCTTAGTACCAGAGTTGCAAATAATTGGGTAGGGTCCATACGAGAGGAGTAGAAATTTCATTATACTCTTCTCATGGATCATTACCCTTGCAATAGGGGCCCACGATATTCAGTAGCAGGAGTATCAATGTCAATTGGAGTAGTTAGGTATTGAGGAGCGCAAAGTAGTGTTGATAACAGAGTAGGAGGTTAAGTATTAGAGTAAAAAACAACACAAATTTTCCAGTAGACAATGCATAGACTAGTAGCATTTAGATGCTCAGGAGACAGTTGCAGCTCAGAGACATAATTGATTCAGTATTTTGGATGCTTCCGAGTTGTAGTTGTGGTCGTAACAAAAATATGAGTGAGAGGGAGTCTTGTTATAGTACATTCCTACATGAGTGGTATTGGGATTGTGTAGAATCCTTTTCTTGTTAAGAGGGAGTGTTGAAGTTGTAGAAAGAAAATGCTTCATTTTACTAGTGCCTTAGTCAAATGGAGAAAATTCGATTTTCCACATCAATAGGATGACTTGGATTGCAGTTAACAAGAGTGACATGGTCTTGTCTACTGGTTGAGTTAGTAAATTCGAGTTTGTAGGCTAGAAGTAGAGTTGTTCATGAGTTGATTGCTAAGATTTAGCAATCTAGTTGAGTTATTGTTAGTTGAACTCAGTTAATTGAGCTCTAATCATTAGTTGAGCTAGTTGAAGGTCAGTTGAGTAGTTATGATTGTTGTTAACTCATTGATCTCTTAGTTAACTAGTCAATAAGCTAAAAATAGACACAGTCATGCATGGAATTTGAATTTCCTAGTTGAGTGGATGGAAAGGGAACATTTGTATTTATCATTATATACTGTTGAGTGTACAATGCATTTGCATTGAGAAAATGATCAATTCCCCTTGGATTTGCACAAGGAAGTAGGGGATTTCCCTATTATTTAGGATCTAATTTCCTCTAGGATTGCACAAGGAAATAAGAGGTTGGTTGAGGCTTGAATTGGCTAAGTGTTGGCCAGAGTAGGTCAGGAATTAAGAGAATAGTTTTACAATGCAGGGCGTGCTTTAGAGTTGAAGCAAGACATTGTAATTGTTTATTTTTCTCATCTGAATTAATGGAAAGCAGTGAAGGAGTTTTTCCCAGTTGGTTTCCCCTATAAAATCATTATGTTCCTTGTGTTTTGATGGTTTCATCTCATTGAATGTGTTTCTATCATGTGTTTTCCTTTTCGCATAATAGTAGTAGAATTTTTTGTATCTTGATTTCAGTTCGATTTCATTAGCAGTAGCAAATTTATTACAATTTCTATAAATTCTATCTCTGCTAAGGAGGCCTATTCATTCATTATAAATCCCTCCCCTGAGACCCTGGGTCTATATGGTTAGCTGGTTTGTGGAGATGAGACAATCCAGTGAAGCTAAAATGTTTCACTTTGCTCATCTTCCATGATAGAATTCTCACCTCAGAAAATTTAATCAATAGAGGATTTATAGGTTGTGGGATTTTCCCACTGTGCAAATATGCTAATGAGGTGGTGCAACATATTTTTCTACACTGCCCTTTCTCGATCTACATTTGGAGGGATGTTTCTCATGTTCTCAAGATTAACTCGTTGGTGGACCGATCATCCATTGTTGATTTCTTTCTAAACTGGTCCATTCATAATAGGGCATAACAAGATCTTCCTCTATACATTTGTTAGGGAATTTGGCATAGCAGAAACTCCCTCATCTTTGAGAAAAAAATCTGTTGATATGATGTCCACTTCCTTTTCTATTGCAACCTATTTTTCATAGATTGGCCCTTGGATCCCTCCGTCATACATCCGCAAATGGTCACATATGAACCTCAAGAATATTGACCCTATAGGTTACTTTGATGGAGTAGCAACACATGAGGCTTGTGGTTGTGGAGCCATCATATATTTCGGCCTACAATAGCCTATTGTTTCCACCAGTCTGGTGGACTTGTTTCTAATATTTAGGTTGAGGTGTTGGCATTATGGGGGGTGATCATGTGTGCTAATTGATTGCCTACTGGCTAGATTTTGTTCCCAGGGGACTCGAAGATTACCATTGATTGGATCAATGGTCTCTCCATGTTATATATCCCTTTCATTTCCCACTGGATGGAGCGCATTCGTGCCATGAATGTCTCCTTCCCTTCCATCTCCTTATTCCACATTTATAGGAAGTAGAAATCCTTGGTAGATTCCCTCTCCTTAATAGGGACCAACAATGTAAACTTTGAAACGGGAACTATAAACTCAAAACGGGAACTCTGGCCCAAAAACCCCAAAAAAACCACAAAAACAGTGCTCAAAACGAAAAGTGTGTATACTGGAACGATGTTTTTTTTTTTTAGGTGTCAATTTTGCGGCTGTTTTAAAAACGCCGGTGAAAACCAATTTTTTGCACAAAAATTATCCAAAAAACACCCTCAAAATGAAAAGGCTTGATTCTGGAAGAAGACTTTTTTTTTTCAAAAGCTAAATTTCAACATCTCGAAATAATGGCATGAATAAAAAAAAAAAATTATCATGACCCCGAAAAAACATTAAATTTAAAAAAATAATGAAAACATAAAATTAAAAAAAAAAAAATTAAAACAATGAAAAAAAAAAAAAAAAAAAAAACATAGATTAAAATATCTATTAAAAGAAAAATATAAAACAAAAAAAAAAAATGAAAAAAAAAAAAATCAATCATAAAATGTAAAAAGAACGAAATTAATGATAAGAACTAAAAAATAAAAAATTATAAACAATTAAATAGTAAAAAAAATATTTTAAAAAAATGGGGAAAAAATGAGTAATCTTGTAAACCAAAAAAAATTGGCAAAATAAAATATATATGGAAAAAAAAAAAAAAAAACATTTAAAAGAAACAAAAAATTTAGTGGGTGAAAATAGAAAAAAAAAATAAAAATAAAAACAAAAAAAACAAAAAAACAAAAAAATTAAAAATTAAAATTAAAAACAAACTAAATTTCAAAAAAAAAATAGAAAATTAAAAAAAAAAAAATATAAGCTACTAAAATTAAGATTAAAATGTTAATTACTTAAAAAAATATATAAAAATATATATAAAAGACAAAAATAAAAAAACAAAAAATGTTAAAAAAATTATCTCACAACCCAAAAAAGGATTTGGAAAACAAAAAAAAACACAAAATTAAATTATATATATTAAGTAAGTAAAAATAGAGAAATAAAAAAAACCCGGGAAAAAAAAAAAAAAATTAAAAACAAACTAGTTAAAAAAAAAATAGAAATTGATGAAAAAAATTTAAAAACTAACAAAATTAATATTTAAAAAAACAAAAAAAAATTCAAATTATAAAAAAAAAAAACCAAAAAAAGTGTATTTTTTATTTAAAAAAAAAAATATGATTAATTTTTATTAAAAATAGATATTTTGTTTAAAAAAAAAATCGAAATCTAAAAAAAAAAAAAAAAAACAAACGTTTTTTATTATTAAAAACAAATTTTAGTTTTATTTCTACTTTTTATTTAAAAATAAAACTATTCAACAGATATTTTATATTTAAAAAAAAAATAAAGCTATATTTTATATTTTATTTTTTTTTAAATTAATTTAAAAAATAAATATTGTATATTTTTTTTTATATTATAAATTTTAAAATTTAAAATTTTTAAAATTAATTTTTTTTTTTATTAATTAAAAAAAAAAATATTTTGGGTCCCTGCCCCGGGCCGCGCCGCCGCGGGCCACCCTGCGGCCGGCGGCGGCGCGGCCCGGGACGGGGAATCAATTTTTTTTTTTTTTTTTTTTTTTTTTTTAATTAATAAAAAAAAAATTAATTTTAAAAATTTTAAAATTTCTAATATTAAAAAAAAAAAAAAAACAAACGATATTTATTTTTTTTAAATTTTATTTAATTTTAAAATTTTGAATTTTTAGAATGTTTAATTAAAAAAAAAAAAAAAAAAAAAAAAAAAAAACGCTTTCATTTTTAAATTTTTAATTTTTTTTTAATACTTAAAAAAAAAAGAAAAAAAAAAAAAGAGAGCTTTAAAAAAAAAACTATTCTTAATTATAAAAAAAAAAAATGTTAAAAAAAAAAATAGTTGTTAAATAAAAAAAAAATCCATTTTAAAAACATTGTTTAAAAAAAAATATTTAAAGTAAATTTTTTTTTTTAAATATAAAATATAGGTTTAGTTTTTTTTTTTAAATATAAAAGATCCGTTGAATAGTTTTATTTTTAAATAAAAAGTAGAAATAAAACTAAAATTTGTTTTTAATAATAAAAAAACATATATATATATATATATATATATATATATATATATATATATATTTTAAAACAAAATATCTATTTTTAATAAAAATTAATTACATTTTTTTTTGTATAAAAAATACACTTTTTTGGGGGGTTTTTTTTTTTTTTTTTGATAATTTGAAAAAAAATTTGTTCTTTTTTAACATTAATTTTTAAATTTTTTTCATTAATTTCTATTTTTTTTTTAAACTAGTTTGTTTTTAATTTTTTTTTTTTCCTGGTTTTTTCTAATGTTTTTTTTTTTTTTTTGCTTACTTAATATATATATATATATATATATATATATATAGATATTTTAATTTTGTATTTTTTTTGTTTTCCAAATCCTTTTATGGTTTGTGAGATAATTTTTTTAACATTTTTTTTTTTTAAATATTAATTTTACTAATTTTTAAATTTTTTTCATTATTATTATTATTATTATTATTATTATTATTATTATTTTTTTTTTTTTTTTTTTTTTTTTTTTTTCTCTCAATTTTTACTAACTTATATATATCTATATTAATTTTGTTTGTTATTTCCAAATTGTTTTATGGTTTATAAGATATTTTTTTTAACATTTTTTATTTTTGTCTTTTTTTATATATAATTTTTTATTTGTTTTTTAGAGAGAATTATTTCATTTGGATTGAAAATTTAATTAACGATGTATAAATATGTAAAATATCGAAAATGAAAAATATCGACCTTCTTCTTAAAATATGCAAATCAATAAAAACCTCACTACAAAAAAAAAAAAAACAAAAAACAAAAAACTATGAAAAGGAAGACCACTTCCAAAATTATTAAATTTACAAAATAATTGTTTACATTTCATACATTAGAAAAGTTAAAGTCAAGAAAACATGCTTTTTAAAAAAAAGGTCTGATGCAGAATAACCACTTTTTTAAATCGGCATGAAAATCACTACCATTCTAAAACGCAATGTACATAACAAGAATTTAAAAAAATTAAAGTTCCAAAAACCATGTTCTAAAAAAAACATGTGTATTCTGCATCACCACTTTTGAAAATCGGGTCATTTTTTTGCCACCTCTACGAAACGGGTAACAGTATCAGTTCCCGTTTCAAAGTTTACATTGTTGACCATTGATGAGCCCCAAATTTGGTAACATTTTGGGCTCATTTGGCCTAACTACCCTTGCTCAACCCTTCATTTTTCATAACTTATGCATCATTTTTTAGTATATTTATGTCATTTGTACGAATGAGGGCAGTC
The DNA here is from genome assembly GCA_031772625.1 of Pinus tabuliformis. Classification (NCBI taxonomy): domain Eukaryota; kingdom Viridiplantae; phylum Streptophyta; class Pinopsida; order Pinales; family Pinaceae; genus Pinus; species Pinus tabuliformis. Next base: position 765,107,317 of record CM062816.1, on the reverse strand, counting down.
ACTATTCCTAGGTGGTTAACACATGTTTATTTCAGGTTTTTTGACATTTAATGGAGCAAAACCACGCAGATGAGGGCTAGGAGACAGCCAAGATGGGATTGAGATTTTGTAGGAAGGTTGTCCACAGCATTGAATGGCCTTCCTCGTGATCTTCACCCCCAACTCCGAGCTCCAACAACCACCACCACCGAGCTAGAAGGCAGCCAAACGGATTTTGAGGAAGCAGCAGATTACTCTTAGTTTGGTCAGCCAAACCCCACTAATTTAGGAGGCCAGCTTGGCCCTCGTAATGTATAAATGATGAGGCTGTAGCCTTCGATGGGGATTTTTGAAACCTTGTTGCATATTCTGAACTAGGAGCTGATAGCTCTGCTTTGCTCTTTGTAAGCCATTTTTGGTATGTTATTTGACTTATGACTATTATCTTTTAATGAAAAGCAGGCAGATTTGAGTTCACTTCTGAGTTTTTAAAGGAGCCATAGCTCTCGGGGTCGGGCCCAACCTGAGAGCCTAAGGCTTCCTTCCTTTGTATTGTTGCCTTTCTTTCAGCATTGTATTTCTTTTCCTTTACATGCATTTGGAAACACAGTTTGCTGAGTTAAATTTCTTGGTGTGGTTAAGTAGGTTAGTTTTATGAACAGAGTTGTTTCAGTAGTTTAGATTAGAGTAAGGAGATTGGAGTTAATCAGAGTTCCAAAAAGGGTTGGCTGCACACTCACTTTCACCTCTGTTTAGGGACTGGAATTGCAGACTGTGCCACCCACCAAAAACACTGTTCTACATGCTCATGCACGCTTTGATGCAATGCTCTCGTTTGTAGCAATGTCCATGCATTCAGATCTTGTGGAATGATTCTTTGCTTCAGTACCATGCATGATTTTCCTTAAAAATCACGTTGCTGTTCTTTGGTTTTATAAAAACAGTTAGAATAGGTTGATGAAATTTCGGTTATGTGCAAGACATGGATGATTTGTTTCATTTACACTGTGCAGTACTACTCCCTCACTCCCTTATCCTTTTCAACCGTGCCTAGGCCATCTATTCATCTCCCAGTTAGACCACTTGGCTCCTAACTCTTCTATTACCCACGTTATTCTACCTTTTCGGCCTTCCATTCCCTCTACCCTCCTCTAGACCAACTAGCTTTGCACACCCCCTCTTCATCTCATCTTTCTGTCCATAGGCCATCACAAGCTCCCCTCCTACCTCCCTATCCATCCATACAGCCTCTTCCACTCATCCATCACCCAAAAGTCCGATTGCAGAACATCCTTTAGGAATTACTGAACTTCCTGTAGAAATCCTGAACATCCTGTAGAACCCCTGCAGACTCTGTAGAAGCTCATAAACACGGTTGCTTGGCATCCAGACTTGGTGAACTTCTCTAAAAGGATGTTAGGGATTCCTTAGACCCTCTCTGAGCCTTCCTGACCTTTTCCAAGCATTTCCCTCCTTGATCTATCCCTGCACAGTCAAGACCCAGTTAGAAGCACACACATAATAATTCCAACAACTTGAATAAAAATACAAAAATATGTTTTCTTTAGATCAAAGTAGTCTAGACATATGCATCTCACCTTCCTAGAAGTAATGGAATCTCTTTCAGTAGTTTGCATTCCCACCTTTTACATCAGTAGGACTAGCTGGTAGAATTAGGGTTTGCTAGGGTTTGTGATTCTTGTTGGCTTTCAGTTCCTTCCTATAGTAGGTTAATTTCCTTTGAGATAGCTTTCGTTCATCGGTTAAAAAGCTTCTTCTGAGAACTCATAGAAGTTGGCTTGAGCCCTAGCGGACTTGTGCCAGTTGACCAAGTGACAGCTGCGACAAGAGCTAGTACTTGTGCATACAACACCGTCGCTTCCAAGTTTGTTACGAACTACCGGGTTGATAAAGTTAGAGAAGGAAGCTCCAGGAGTTGTAGCATTATTGCTACAATACTGGAGCCCACCATCTTTTTGGCGTCATTGCCGGGGAAGCGTCAGAGGATTAGTAATTGTTACTTTTCTTCTATTTTCCTACTCTCTCCTTCTGCTAAGTAGTTTATTTCATTTCCATTCTGCAAAAGTAGCATAGACATTTCCTACTTTCATAGATTAACATTTCAATTCCGCAATTTCATTTTTGCAAGCGTAGATTAGCATTTCAATTCTGCAAGCGTAGACTAGCATTTCCATTCCTGCAATTTCATTTGAGCAAAGTAGATTAGTTCTTTCCTGCTTTCATTTCAATTCTGCATTTTCATTTCAGCAAGATAGTTAGTTGTAGATCAATCTGTTTCAGTTTTTGCAGGTACCAGAGAAAAAAAAACAAAAGCAATCAAAAGTCTTTCCATTTCATGCCTCGTAGGAATCGAGATAAAACAGGCAAATTCTTACCCAACACCCCCACCACATCACTGAGTCACCCTTCTCTCTTCTTTGGTGACAGTGATCCAGAAGAACCTATAGGTGAACCTCCTGAGATATACGAAGATCCTATAGCAGAAGAAGAGTTAGAGACCACTCCATCTAAAGCTATGGCTGACAATAGGGGAGAAGATGAGAGAATAGAAGGTGCCTTCCCCATCTGAGAGACCAATAGAGACATGAAAATGAAGAACATAAGCCCTTCTGCTTTACCTCACTTCCATGGACTGACTACTGAAGATCCTGATACCTTCCTGTTTGAGTTTGTTATCCTTTGTCGAACCTATGACTATATTGAAGATGAGCAGAAGCTGAAACTTTTCCCCTCAACCCTCAAGGATGCAGCATTACGCTGGTTCATGGGCTTACCTGGGAACAATATCACCACTTGGGCTCAGATGCAGCAAGCTTTCAATACCAAATACCGGGACTACTGTAGGTCCAAGGAAACCAAGGGAGAAATCTTTCGGATGACCATGGGAAATGATGAATCCTTAGAGGATTATGAGGAAAGGTTCCAACTTAGCTATAAGCGGGCCAGGTGCACACTTGACCCTGAATCCCTCAAGTTGGTCCTGCTCTGAGGAGTCCCTGAAGACCTCTTAGATACCCTTCACATGTTAGCTGGAGGAGATATTTACCAACTGCCTTATGAGGACATAAAGACTGTGTTTAGAAACCACTCTAGGGCAGCCCAGAAACAAGGTAGAGGAAACCTCTTCTCAGCTGGTATTCCTTTCTCCAAACATGAGTTTGCAAATCAATTAGAGGATCTCAAGAGTGAGGTGAGACAGACCATTGCCATGCAACTGGATACATTCAGGATCCAGCAGAAGAAAGAAGAAGCTGAGAGGGCCTTGGCTATCTTCTGCCCTAGATGTACAAGGAAACACTCTAAGAACGAATGCCCATTACATTCGGTTGAAGTATGTTTTGTTTGTGAGGAGGACCACCCCACAAACTAATGTCCAACCTTACCTGGGCTTAAAGCCATGTATCAAGGGACAGAAGCCCCCACCGAACCTCTCTATTTCCTCAACCAAAGGAGGCCACAAGGACCTAGACCTTACCAGCAGGGGATGCAAGGGGCACCCCAAGCTTATTACAGCCCCAACCAATCTACTCCTATGCCTTCCTGGGGTCCCCCTGCTCATCCTTCCTGGTCTATGCCTCCTCCATGGTCTTACCCACCTCAGTACCATACTCAACCCACTACTCATTCATATCACTCTCATGCCCAGCCACAACCTCAGTGGAATGCACCTCAATCGGGGTGGAGGCCCCAGTACAACACTCCTCCCGCCATTTTGCCTCCACCACTAGTTCAACCACAACCATTACCTCCTGCTCCTCCAAGGCAACCTCAAATGCCTACTCAACCGAACCCGAACCCCAACAACAGACAGGCCCAACAGGTATATACTGGGGAAACATCATGCCCTACCTATGCTGTGGAGATCCAGGAGATCAATCTGCGGTCTGGAAAGACTCTTCTGGATCGCCAACCTCCTCCCCCAGAGGACGAGGAAGATAAACATGAAAGTGAACCAAAGGCTATTCCACCCTTTCCTGAGAGACTAACAGCCACCACACAACCCAACCCAGAGGAGGACGAGCTTCTGGGAGAACTCAAACAGTTGTGTGTGAAAATACCACTTCGCAAAGCCATCAAAGATGTACCAATATACAACAAACTAGTTAAGGAAAAGTGTTTCAGACACCCAGGCAGGCGGAAGAGAGATGTTTCAACCATCAATGTCATAGGACAACTGTCTGACCTTATGTTGGGACAAGTCATCTGCCCAAAGTATCTAGATCTTGGGAGTCCTGTAGTAGATGTCCACATCAATGGCACCATCATACCTCACACCTTGATTGATCTGGGGGCTGCCATTAATGTGATGACCAGAGATACCATGCTCAAACTCAACCTTCAGGGTTCCTTGAGGAAGACCTCGACAGTCCTACAACTAGCAGATCGCTCCACCGTGACTCCCGAAGGGATTGTGGAGGATGTCTTGGTCTCTGTTGACTCTTGGGAATACCCCGCAGATTTCTTGGTTCTGCAACCAAAGGCAAAGCTCACTGGATATCCTCTTATTTTGGGAAGGCCTTGGTTAGCCACTGCAGATGCTTACATAAGCTGCCGTGCAGGAAACATGACCATCAAAAATGGTCCTATGTCCAAGCAGCTAGTCCTATACCCTCCTGCCCAACCCTCATTAGAGCATGACTTACCACTTTGGTTGGAGGAAGGAGAAGAGGATGAGGTGTACTCAACACCTTTGTGCACCCTAGACACCACTAGGGGAGATCCCCCAACCGAGGATGATTTGATTGAGACCTTGATCCAGAATCCACCTCCCAGTGCACTGTCCTTAGAGGAATTGGTGGAGGATGCCCAAGCCAGCACCTTAGTGGACCTTTGTGCGACCAACCCTGTCACTCCCAGAGTCAAAAATGTGGAGTTCGGCCCTGAGAGAACGTTAAAGATCAGCTCCTCCCTATCTCCTTCCCAGGAAAAGGAGTTGTGTAGTCTGTTGGCCAGTCATCTAGATGCTTTTGCTTGGAGCTATAAGGAGATGAAAGGAGTCCATCCTTCGGTCTGTACCCATCACATCTACATCAAAGAGGATTGTAAACCGGTTAGGCAACCCCAGAGGAGAATGAATCCAGCCCTTAAGGACATTGTCAAGGAAGAAATGCAAAAACTGTTGGATGTCGGATTCATTTACCCCATCTCGGATAGCGAATGGGTGTCCCCTCTGGTGTTGGTTCCCAAGAAAAATGGGAAGTGGAGAATCTGTGTGGATTACCGAGAACTGAACAAAGCTACCAAGAAAGACCATTTTCCTCTACCTTTCATAGATCAAGTGTTGGATGGACTGGCAGGAAAGAAGTTTTTCTCTTTCCTAGACGGGTTTAGCGGGTACAACCAAATCCAAATCAGCCCGGAAGACCAAGATAAGACCACCTTCACTTGTCCTTGGGGTACCTTTGCCTACCGAGTTCTTCCCTTTGGACTATGCAATGCTCCTGCTACCTTCCAGAGAGCCGTCGTGAGCATCTTTTCTGAGCTGGTCCATGATGCGGTGGAAATCTATATGGATGACTTCACTCCTTATGGGTCCAACTTCCAGGAAGCATTGTCCAATCTGGGAAAATTCCTAACCAAATGCATTGAGATGAACCTGTCCCTTAGTCCTGAAAAATGTGAATTCTTGATGACTGAAGGGACCGTGCTAGGCCATACCATTTCTTGCCAAGGGTTACAGGTGGATCCTAACAAAATTGCTCTCATCAAGAAGGTTCCACCTCCTCAAAAGGTAAGGGATGTTCAGAGTTTCTTAGGATTAGCAGGGTATTACAGGAGATTCATTAAAGACTTCAGCAAGCTAGCCTCGCCATTGTTTGGCCTCTTGGCAAAAGATGTGGAGTTTAAATGGACTGACGATTGTCAGAGGGCTCTGAATGAATTAAAGGACAAGTTGGTGTCTGCCCCAATCTTGAGAGGTCCAAACTGGGCCCTACCTTTCCACATCCACACTGATGCCTCGAACAAAGCCATAGGGGCAGCCTTAGGACAAGTTGAACAAAAACTTCCATATGCCATTTACTTTGTTAGCAAAAACTTATCCAAAGCAGAACTGAACTACACTGTAACTGAGAAAGAATTCTTGGCCGTGGTCCATGCACTGAACAAGTTCCGACATTATATCACTGGCTATCAAACCTTTGTACATACTGATCATGCTGCAATTAGATATTTAATGAATAAACCAGATGTGAATGCTCGTATTATTAGATGGTTACTTTTGTTGCAACAGTTTGATTTGACTATCGTTGACAAACCAGGTAAAGAAAATGTTGTTGCTGACTTTTTATCTAGATTGGATTTATCTGCAGATGAGGATGGAACGGTGGATGACCAGATGCCCGATGAACATCTGTTTGCTATTTCAGTACTCTCTCCATGGTTTGCTGATATAGCAAACTACCTTGTTTCAACACAGTTCCCTCCGCACCTATCCTCAAGAGAGAAGAGCAGAATCGTCAGAAAAAGTGCCTCATTCACTTGGATCGGGGGAAACCTGTTCAAGCTTGGCCCTGATCAGATCTTAAGGCGTTGTGTAAGGGAGGAGGAAGTCTTTGATATCCTCCTCACCTGTCATGATGGGCCTTGTGGAGGACACTTTGCAGCAAAGAGGACTGCCTTCAAAATCCTGCAGGCAGGCTACTATTGGCCCACACTTCATCAAGATGTCAGAAGGTATATCAGCCAATGTGACTGATGCCAAAGGATGGGGAAACCGACTCAAAGGGATGAGATGCCTCTCCAACCTCAAGTGACTCTTGAGCCATTTGAGAAGTGGGGTATGGATTTTGTGGGTCCAATCAACCCTCCTTCGAGGCAAAGGTCTTACATCATTGTGTGCACAGACTACCTGACAAAGTGGGCAGAAACTAAGGCAATCAAAGCAGCGACAGAAGAAAAGGTGGCTGAGTTCTTAAGAGAAAACATCTTCTACAAATTTGGCTACCCAAGAGAGCTAGTCACCGATCAAGGAAGCCAGTTCACATCCAACTTAATTGAAGACCTACTAGCTCATCACAAAATCAAGCATAGGACTTCCACCCCCTATCATCCTCAGGCAAATGGGCAAGTGGAAGTCACCAATAGAGCATTGGAAGGGATTTTGACTAAGGTGGTGAGCAGCAGTAGGAAAGATTGGGCAGATCGCCTGGTTGAGGCCACATGGGCTTACAACACCACTTAGAAGACCACAACCGGCTTCACACCTTATGAGCTAGTTTATGGGAAGAGAGCTTTGCTGTCAATCGAATTTGAATACAACACTTTGAGGATGGCAGCTCAGCTGGACCTAGATCTCAGCCATGCCCAACAAGAAAGGTTATTGCAGCTGAATGGATTGGAAGAGCACCGAATGCAGGCCCTTCTTCACTCAGAAGTGGTTCAACTTCAGAGAAAGGTGTGGCATGACCAACACCTCAATGACAAGCAATTTCAGCCAGGAGATTGGGCGTTGTTGTATGATTCCAGGCATAAAGATTTCAAGGGGAAGCTGAGAACCAGATGGCTGGGACCATATGCAGTGGAAAAATGTCATGACAATGGATCTGTTCTTATTCGAACCATTGATGAGGAGGCCATCCCCATGCTTGTCAATGGGCATCGACTGAAGATCTACAGGAAACCTCTCTCAAGACAAGAATTCATCAAAACTGTGGAGAAATCAGTGCTGGTCATAGAGAAGGGTTCTGCCTCTGTTTTGGGCATACCCTGAAGATCTTAAAAAAATAAAAAATAAATAAATAAATAAATAAAGATCCTTGGGTGAAAACCTCTCTGAGGCTCCCAAGGCAGATGGTAGGGGTGAAAACCTCATTGAGGCGCCCCTGCTGTCTTTCAAAAAAAGAGGTTTGAAAAAGACCCTTGAGTGAAAACCTCTCTGAGGCGCTTAAGGCAGATGGCAAGGGTGAAAACCTCATTGAGGCGCCCCTGCTGTCTTTCAAAAAAAAAAAAAAAAAAACAAAAAACAGGGACAGCAAGTTCACAATGTGGCAATGCATGCAGGTTGCAGGTATTTTATGAAGGAAGAAGAGGTCCCTCAACTCAAAGACAAGGATCCTTATTATGCTGCCAGGTGACCTCACCAGCACCTCCTCCGAAAACACTCATCTTCTCCAAGGTATGGGCACGATTTCATCACAGCTTAGTCTTCTACAGGAAGCTACAGACTTTCTACAGGAAGTTCTGTATTTCTACAGGAAACTTCCTGTAGAAGTTTTGGACGGCCCAGAACTAATTGTGTGGGGAGATCTAACGACCAAGGTTCGACATGGAGGCATGCAAGCTACTATTTTCTCCATCACACACTGCTGTCACCTCCTTCTACCACCCCAGTTGACATGCAATAAAAGTACCTGCACAATCAAAACAGATCATTGAATTATCAAGAGGAAGCGATTCTTAAATGAAAAAAAGATGCCGAGATGCCATGCAATACTCATCACAGCTATCCAAGGGCCCTGCGAGCGTGATCGTGATGCCACTGTCTTCACCGTTCAGCATGCACCCGAGGAGGAAAAACTGCTACAGGACTTCCTACAGGAATCCCGTAGCAGTTCAGCCAGCTAGAGTGTACACCATTGAATCGCCTGCAACATGCAATACTAGAGTAGGCACATGCACCAACCGCAGCCAGGTAACAAGCATCGTAACCATCAGCAGCCTGCAAAGAGGAACCTCCGGGCCTGTGCAAATAGCAGCAGCAAGAAAATCTAGTCATCGTCGTCCTGAAGCCTGGAAAATCATGTCGCGGCCACATAGGTAAGTGCCTCGCCCTTTCTTTTGTCGAATTACATGAATACTACTTTGAAATGTTTGCAAGTATGAAATGAATGGGTTGAGCGGTCGTATGGCCATTCGACTGGCCACGTCGACCAGTCAGATGGTCTAGTCGGATGTGTAAAAGGTGGTCGTGGCAAAAAGAACGGGTAGTGGACACGTGAGAACCGTCCAGTCGGGGAGAAGCGCGTTTTAACAGAAATGGCGGCGGCGGATCTGCGGAGAATGATGCGGCAGTCAGGGAACTTGCAGTAGAATGATTAAGTGACGTCGTCCAATGGTCCGGCAGGGACAGCTCACCCCCGCACCACAGATTCCGCCGGATTCAAATCTATCGGCTAGATTGCCACCCCACGCATTTATCATCAGCCGTTTAGAAGTCGAGTGAGCATCCGGATTCCTCTGAAGCTCGACACTCCAAGTCTTCGGCCTGTTCGAACGTCTGATAGCAGCACAGAAGGCGTAGAACCACTGTAGTGCTCTCCAGAACCTGTGCGCTGCTTCTACAGGAAAGCTCCGCTACAGGAAGCTCACTGCCACGAGGAAAATTGGTCTCTTCACGTCAAAGGTGGCGAATTAAAAAGGTAAGCCTGAACCTGTGCCCCCATGCAATTGGTTTCGAGGGTGGCGGAGTCGACGTTCTACAGTCTGATCATAAAAATTGCAAGTGTTGTCTGTCGTTTGCATGAATTGTCGTCGAAGTGTATGTAAGGTTTCCTACAGGATATGATTTGTAATTAAGCCCTGTTAAGGCTCATCTGGAGATAGTCTTCGTGAATTGTATGCGTGGCAGAGGCGTAATTCTACGCTCTGTCCCAAAAGGCTAATCTTTGAATACGCCTCCGCCACCTCCAGCTAACGTAGCAGTTTTCATCATGCCAGTTGGATTCATCAGAAAGGAACCGACCGACTCAAAGAAATTAAGAGAGAACCCTGAGGTGGTAGAGCTGTTCACTCGCGCGCAATGGATGTCGTTCTGCGACAAATTACAAGGATATGATGATGAGGTGGCAGAGGAGTTCTTGCGGGCTCTGAAGCCAAAATCAAAAACATTGGCCATCGTCAATTTCAGGGGTTTGAGTCTCAGACTCACCCCACAATTCATCAGCCGAGTTATTGAGCTCCCAATGGGGGTACCATGGGACAAAGAAGAGAGGAAATTAGGCCAGAAGGCTAAGAAGGAATTCTTTCCACCAGAGGAGCAATTCTCAGAAGATAAGAACGGGGTTCGCAGAACCAACTTACTGCCACTTTGGAGCGAAGTCAGCCTCCAAATTATGAAATACATCACCTGCGAAGGACGGTTTAGCATTGTGTATGGGTACCATTTTCGACTACTCACAGAATTAAGGCATCAGATGGACCTACCTGCAGAGAACAAACTAAGTATTCCCTACTTTCTACTGCAGTCTATGACTGAATGTGCCACCAAGTTGAGAGAAGGCACACCAGACCAGGTAGCTCATCACGGGCTCATTAAGCTCCTCGTGGAGGATGCACTCCACACATACAAAGTCCCTCTCTCGTGGGAAGCCTTTCGGAATTTAACTAAGGATGGCGATATAAGAATGTTGACCGAAGAGCTGGGTTCCTCCAGTAGCGAGGAGAAGGAGTCAGTACCCATAGAAAGGAAGGAAAAAGGCCAGAGACCCACAGCCAAAGCACCGAAGAAAGAGCAAAAGGAGAAACAAGAGAAAAAGGGTGCCAAAGAGAAGGATGACACACCCATGTTGATGGCCAGAGAGAAAATATTACAAAGTAGGGTGGACAAGACTGAGCAGGTCCACGTCAGCAAAGGCACCTCGACAGCAGCCTCGACTAAGTCAAAAAGCAAAACACCCTCAGCAAAGCAAACTAAAGCGGTGCCACCTGTTTCTACAGGAAAACCAAAACCGGCTTCTACAGGAAGCCAGAAATCAGTCGGAAAAGGGCCTTCTACAGGAAGCCCTGAGAAAGGAAAACCCAAGGAAAAGAAAGCCGACATTCTTGCAAGGGAGGCAGCAGTCGTGCTGGCCGCCCTCAGTACACCTCCCAAGCCAAAGGAAAAGAGAAAGAGGGAGGCCCGTCTATATTTTAAAGCTAGGAGAAGTGTGAGAATAAAAACGAGCAAGCCACAACCTCCATCCAACAGCCCAATCACTATAGAGGATGCCCCTACTTCGCCTAGGGAGAGGTCCCCCTCAAAGATATTAGTCACCTATGAGAGGGGGAGCCCGAAAACAACTACTTGGAAAGAGAGGTTGGACCAGTTGGCCTCAAAAGCCCGGCTGCAAGATGCTGAGGCTGCTCTACAGGAAACCTTAGCCCGGCTTAAGGAAACAGAGAGGATGGAAGGAGAAGCACCCTCATCACCACCGAGGGAGGACGAAGTAGAGCCACCAAGAGAGGAAGAGAAAGAGCATATTCCGGAGCCTAGCCCTCAGCCAAGTTTGAGCTCATATTATAACTTCTTAGAAGCTGGCAAAATTATACCATAGAAATTCACTGTACCACTGTTCTTTGCATTGGAGGAAGAGAGAGTACGAACCCACACGTGGATGAAAATAGCCAAATCAAAAGGTGTGGCGGACATAGGCCCCTTGGAGGAGCAACTCAAGGAGGAAAGAAGGGAATTAGCTATGGATAAACACGTGGCAAGTTGCCAGCAGGTGTTCCTACAGGAAGAAAACGAAAAACTTAGACTGCAGCTACAGGAGCTGAGGAGAGGAATAAGCACATCCTCAGGGGACATCACAGCAGAACAGCAAGGCAGAAAGGAACTACAAATCGATCTTGGGGAGCCAACCACGCATCTACAGGAAACAGAACTGCAAGCACAAATTGAGGTGCAAGCTCTCACACAACAGCTGCAGCAAAAAGAGGCACAATTGGCCTGCATGGCCAGTTGGGCCATGGATGCTATACAATGCAGACAGCCGGCCAAATCCTATGGCCTGTACATGAGAGACCAGTGGCTGCAATTTCAAATCAATACCTTGGCGCAAAGGGGTATCTCTCAGCTCCAAGACCCGCAGCAGTTCACTGAATTATGCAATACCAGTTCATCAGAGGATAAGGCCAAACTATCGGAGTTCTACCTCCATAATTTGGCCCTTCCTAATGTGACTTCATGGGATCCCAACACGGTCCTAGGGGATATACAGTTAATGGCATTTGCCTCATGGTTGAACCATGAAGACAAAAGAGCAACAGAAGCCAAAGCGGTCATGAACCGAGAGCTGAATGAGCCATTACTAATTAGCGCAGAACCAGGGGATCCAACTGCATTAATATCAGCACACCAACACTTATCCACCGACCCTCAAGCTTCATTAGAATATATGGATCAGCAGGCCCAGGCCATAGCGCATTTTAGGATATGGAGAGACTGCTAGGGGACAACTGTGTTCACACTTGCACCCGCCGATGGAATACATTGGCCCACAATCTAAAAATCAGAGAATATAATACTCCAACTCGAATGAGGGAAGCTCTAGTACGGGTGCCCCTTTATAAGAAATCCATGCAAAACCTCCAGGCCAGCTGGATTGGCCTCAAGCTAAGCCCACCTCTACTGTTAGGATTGATGGAAGGCAGCACAGAGAAAGATGAGCATGAACAATGGGAAGAGGTGGAAAGAAAGGCTGGGTTCCATGTCAGTAAGGAGGACACTACTGCAGAAGCTTGGGATGTGAGGGTGGCAATAAAGGCAATGAAGGATGAGGAGCTGGATTAGTTGCTCAAGGATGAGCAATCATTTTAGCTGGGGGGTGATGATGAGCCCCAAATTTGGTAACATTTTGGGCTCATTTGGCCTAACTACCCTTGCTCAACCCTTCATTTTTCATAACTTATGCATCATTTTTTAGTATATTTATGTCATTTGTACGAATGAGGGCAGTCACTATTCCTAGGTGGCTAACACATGTTTATTTCAGGTTTTTTGACATTTAATGGAGAAAAACCATGCAGATTAGGGCTAGGAGACAGCCAAGATGGGATTGAGATTTTGTAGGAAGGTTTTCCACAGCATTGAATGGCCTTCCTCGTGATCTTCACCCCCAACTCCGAGCTCCAACAGCCACCACCACCGAGCTAGAAGGCAGCCAAACGGATTTTGAGGAAGCAGCAGATTACTCTTAGTTTGGTCAACCAAACCCCACTAATTTAGGAGGCCAGCTTGGCCCTTGTAATGTATAAATGATGAGGCTGTAGCCTTCGATGGGGATTTTGAAACCTTGTTGCATATTCTGAACTAGGAGCTGATAGCTCTGTTTTGCTCTTTGTAAGCCATTTTTGGCATGTTATTTGACTTATGAATATTATCTTTTAATGAAAAGAAGGCAGATTTGAGTTCATTTCTGAGTTCTTAAAGGAGCCATAGCTCTCGGGGTTGGGCCCAACCTGAGAGCCTAAGGCTTCCTTCCTTTGTATTGTTACCTTTCTTTCAACATTGTATTTCTTTTCCTTTACATGCATTTGGAAACACAGTTTGCTGAGTTAAATTTCTTGGTGTGGTTAAGTAGGTTAGTTTTATGAACAAAGTTGCTTCAATAGTTTAGATTAGAGTAAGGAGATTGGAGTTAATCAGAGTTCCAAAAAGGGTTGACTGCACACTCACTTTCACCTCTGTTTAGGGACTGGAATTGCAGACCGTGCCACCCACCAAAAACACTCTTCTACATGCTCATGCACGCTTTGATGCAATGCTCTCATTTGTAGCAATGTCCATGCATTCAGATCTTGTGGAATGATTCTTTGCTTCAGTACCATGCATGATTTTCCTTAAAAATAACGTTGTTGTTCTTTGGTTTTATAAAAACAGTTAGAATAGGTTGATGAAATTTCGGTTATGTGCAAGACATGGATGATTTGTTTCATTTACACTGTGCAGTACTACTCCCTCACTCCCTTATCCTTCTCAGCCGTGCCTAGGCCATCTATTCATCTCCCAGTTAGACCACTTGCCTCCTAACTCTTCTATTACCCACGTTATTCTACCTTTTCGGCCTTCCATTCCCTCTACCCTCCTCTAGACCAACCAGCTTTGCACACCCCCTCTTCATCTCATCTCTCTGTCCATAGGCCATCACAAGCTCCCCTCCTACCTCCCTATCCATCCATACAGCCTCTTCCACTCATCCATCACCCAAAAATCCGATTGCAGAACATCCTGTAGGAATTACTGAACTTCCTGTAGAAATCCTGAACATCCTGTAGAACCCCTGCAGACTTCCTGTAGAAGCTCATAAACACGGTTGCTTGGCATCCAGACTTGGTGAACTTCTCTGAAAGGATGTTAGGGATTCCTTAGACCCTCTCTGAGCCTTCCTGACCTTTTCCAAGCATTTCCCTCCTTGATCTATCCCTGCACAGTCAAGACCCAGTTAGAAGCACACACATAATAATTCCAACAACTTGAACAAAGTACAAAAATATGTTTTCTTTAGATCAAAGTAGTCTAGACACATGCATCTCACCTTCCTAGAAGTAATGGCATCTCTTTCAGTAGTTTGCATTCCCACCTTTTGCATCAGTAGGACTAGCTGGTAGAATTAGGGTTTGCTAGGGTTTGTGATTCTTGTTGGCTTTCAGTTCCTTCCTACAGTAGGTTAATTTCCTTTGAGATAGATTTCGTTAATTGGTTAAAAAGCTTCTTCTGAGAACTCATAGAAGTTGGCTTGAGCCCTAGCGGACTTGTGCCAGCTGACCAAGTGACAGCTGCGACAAGAGCTAGTACATGTGCATACAGCACCGTCGCTTCCAAGTTTGTTACGAACTACCGGGTTGATAAAGTTAGAGAAGGAAGCTCCAGGAGTTGTAGCATTATTGCTACAATACTGGAGCCCACCAACCATCGTCCAGGATGGGAAGATGTGCTTCGAATATTTGGTCAATGGATCTATTTGCAGTGAGGGATCTTTCAACTTATGAAAGGACACTCTACCTCCTATTTTGGTGGGTTGGTGGTTTCATGGAAAACATGTTTTTATATGCTCTACTTCCCTGCTCATCATCTTCTGATATTCGATGTCTTTCTATGACCCGACTAAGGCAGACAATGTCTTACCTCTCTCGTGGCAGTCTGGTGGATTCATAGACATTCCTATGCTCTATTTTTTAGACATAGACATACTTATGCTATGTTTTTTGGCACTTTGTTTATTGATATTGTATGTTGGTTATTTTTCTCTCGCTCCCATTTTATTTGGGACTTTGTAGCTTTCATATTTCTGCACATGTAACCATCTTTTGTTTGCAATGAAAGATCGTTGTTTTTTTTGCTTGAAAAAAAAAAGCTCATTTTTATGGAAAACAGTGAGACTCTTGGCCTCAATTTAATGAATTCAGTCCCAACTTGTATTTATATCATATTTTTGAAAGGCAAGAAGAATCCTTGCTTCAATTTCATGAATTCAATCATACAATTTGTATCCATATTTATTTGTTTTCTGTCTTTTAGTTTGCAAAGTTTTTCTAGTATTTTAAATCAATTTGACTTATCAAAATTATGTTAATTTTTTAATTTGAATTTGTTTATTTTATTTTTTATTTTATTGTACCTCTGTTTTTTTTTTAAAGGTAACAGAATTTATCATAACTTAGTGTATTAAAACTTAGTTTTCAATTAATAAAAATAATTACTGTTATTTTAAATTTGTTTATTTTCTTAATTTTATTTAAACTATTAAAAATACTATTATTCTAATGTATATTTTGTTAATTTTATTTAAACTAATTATATGTAAAAAAAATTAATTATAAAGATTTTTGTTCAAAACTAACCCTTTCTCTTTAGGCAATGTTCCTTTTCATAAAAATAAAACTATTTCACTTAGCAAAGATTAAACCTAAACTATTTTATGTGGAATATCATATTTTAGTTTAGATTTCAAGTTTATACGATATAGAATTGCATTGTGCAAGTGGAGACAAAAAATATTTTTCTAATATGTCTGGAGACCTTTCTAACATGTCCAAAGACCCAATGTGGCTAGGTAACCATGGTTGACTTCTTTTACCTTTTTCAAAAATATTTAGAATTGATTATATATATGAGTAATTTTTTAACTCACTTAACAAATTCACAATTTTAAAAATTAAGTAACTGTTATAGTTGATGTGGAAATTTTAAAATGGCTAATATTTGATAGTTGAATAAGAAAAATATATTTGATTTTAGACTTTTGTGATTCGTATTGATTATGAGATTTGTTTTTGATTAATCACATCATTAAATATTTAGAATTGATTATATATACGAATAATTTTTTAACTTAGTTAACAAATTCACAATTTTAAAAATTAAGTAAATGTTATAGTTGATGTGGCAATTTTAAAATTGCTAATATTTGATAATTGAATAAGAAAAATATACTTGATTTTAGACTTTTGTGATTCGTATTGATTATGATTTTTGCTTTTGATTAATCACATCATTAAATGTTGGTGGAGGTTTGGAACCATCTAATGTAAAGGTAGGAAGATAAATATAGATAAATACTTGGGGATTTAACCTTTGGTGGGAAGAATTAACTTTTTATGAAATTATATGATGAACATTAAATATTTTATAGCAAAGCATTTAGTAGTTGATTTTGTGAATTGCTTTTAAAGTTAGTTAATAATATATTTTTGAAAGAAGATTTTTATTTTATTTTTGATAATAATAAAAAATATTTGTTAATAAAAGGAAGAAATTAAGATTCTTTCTAAAAAAATTTTTGGGAATTTGGTAATCAATTTTTGGTAAAATTATAATTTTTTTTTATACTTAAAATGTATTCTTTATTTCAAAAATAGATTCAATAGCCAAAAAAAATTAACCCCTAAATATACATTAACAAAGAGTCAAAAATAGAAGATTATAACTATAATTATAAAGTAATATTTAATAATACCTAAATATGTGAATATTTCGAGGAGTTTTCTTTAGTGCGATTTTTTAGTGGAATCTTGATTTGTGTTATTTAAACTGGTTTTTTTTACTATATATATGGATTGAGCATTTGGAAAAACCCCTAGGGCCTTTTTAGAATTTTCTGTGCTGAAATGGAGCAGAAACGTTTGAGGTAGAACCTTGATTTGTGTTATATAAACCAATTTTTTAACTATATATATGGATTCAACACGCGTAAAAACCCCTAGGGCACTTTTATCATGCAGGGGTTACCCATCAAACTTGTGATTTCAATGAATTTATGCCTGATTTTAGAGAAATTAAACTGGAAAATCCACCAAAAAAAACTTCCAAAAAATCACATTAAAGACAACTCTATATTTTGAAAAGTATATTAATTATATTTTATCTTTATATGTATATATGAATAAGATGAGATGAAATAATAATAAAAAAAAAAAAACTTAATTATTTTTTATTTTATTATAAAAAATAAGCTATTAAAGTTAATTCTATTTTTTTTAAATAATTTATTTATAATTAATCTGTTTAATCATTTTAATTTAGAATTAACTTCAACTCAAATAAAATACTAGATTTATAAAAAATACTTGATTCCCAAAATGGCTAAAGCTTAAAATAACTTAATAAATGGAAAATTCAAGAAAGGAAAAGAGACGAAAATTTTGCCTTCCTTAATATAATATATAAAGGGAATGTTATTGCAAACGAAGATGCAAACATAACATTTGACATTGCAGGGGATGTGAGAAAAATTCTACAAGTTATATTGGGTATTCTTGTAGTATTTTATAGAACTCCATGAGTATGAGAAAAAAGTTCAAAAATGTGAATTTTTTTGTTTTTGTTTTGTTTAATGTTGATTATGAATTTTATGTGTTTAAATAGTTTGATATAATGGTTAGAGTTAAAGGATTGAGGTAGAAGTCAAAGTTGAATAATTGAAGTTAAAAGTTATATAGGAAAGAATTAAACTATTTTTAATGAATATTTAATGGATATCTAATTTAAATAATTAGATATAGTGTTCAAAGTTAAAGGATTGAAAATAGAAGTTATAGTTAATGAGTTGAAGTAGAATTTATATTAGGAAGGATTAAACTATTTTTAATGGATATGGATATTTAATCTTAATTCAAATAATTTTGATGATATTTTTTATTAATAGAAAGAACCAAATTAGCATTTATTCGAAATTAAAATATATTTTATTTGAATTTTTAATAAAATTGTATCTAATGTATTTATTTATCAATTGCTTTTTAATATAAACACTCAATATCAATTAAGATAAATTGATCAATTGAGATATGTTACAATTGAAAATTGGTTTAAAATAATTGTACCTAATGCATGGATACATCAATTTTCTTTCAGTACAATGGTTAATTTTGACGTACATCCACTATGATTTAATTTGAATCTGGTCAGCTTGGTTCAGTTCAATAGGAAAGACATACAACTATTTAGCTAAGAATTCTCGTTTTTCATGGACTTGCAACATAAGTCTATGATTTTCCTAATACGTGTAAAGAGATTTGAGATTGAAATTCCCCAATTAATGGAGCCAATGAGCCAATGCAACATTAAAACAAACCTGTAAGACAATTATTGAACCTAGACATTGAGTGCCAACACCAACATAATTAGTTTGTAGGCAGACGATTACATAAAACTCAACCCAAGATTTCGTTGGGAATCATAGCAAAATTCAATGGACTTAGCATCATAAGTGACAAGGGAAGCACAAAGTAAAAATACAAACAATGAAAAATAGAAAGACAAGAAAAGAAAGTGAATTGAATGTGATTCTCCCTTCCTCAAACTTATGTTTGCAGCTCCCAACATCATTACACAACTGCAAACTTATGTTCGAAGATCCCTCTATGATATGAAGGAGATCCCAGTCCAACTTATCCTTCATGTAGTTGTTTCTCAATGCATTCACTTTGACAATTTAATAACATAGTATAGAATTCATGTGCCATCAACAAGGTTTAGATGTGCTAGCAAGGGAAGGAAGTGCTCAAATTTGGTATCAAAGCAAAGTTTCACCATTAGTAAGAAGTGTAGTCTTTATAATCCATTTTTATTTAGATGTTAGAATTTGAAAATATTTTGGAATTTGGTATATTTTTACTAGCATCATGCAGTGTAGGTTTTATAAGTCATTTTTATTTAGATTATAGAATTTGAAAAAAAATTGGAACTGGATGAGTAAAAAAAAGTTAAATTCCTTAATTTTCTCAAAATAGATCTTTCACAACCTGGTACATTGAGAATAAACAAATAGCCCACAAAGTGTAATTAGTTCCCATCTTGGATTACAATTATCATAGATGCATAGACATATATTAATACATGTGATAACCATTTACAACCTTGTAATATCAAAAACACCCAAAGAAGCACATTGCTTACATTATTCATGATTTTCTTGATTTCATTAATGAGATTATTGACCTTAATTTGCACTTGTATATGGCACTTAAATTTATATATGAATTTGACTTATAAACAAGGAAGTTATGCTTTACAAGCTTCACCAACATGGATTTAATTTACTTCCTTTTTTACAAATATCCTTATCTCAATGTATTTTAAAATTAAAACCTACCAATCATGCAATAACAAAATGTATCCTTGCTATCCAGTGTAACTTCTATACATTCAACCTTCCATTCACTCCTTTGACAATTTAATAACATAGTATGTAGAACTCATGTACCATCAACAAGGCTTAGATGTGCTAACAAGGGAGGGAAGTGCCAGAATTTGGTATCACAATCCATTTTTATGTAGATGTTAGAATTTGAAAATATTTTGGAATTTGGTATATTTTTACTAGCATCAAGCAGTGTAGGTTTTATAAGTCATTTTTATTTAGATTATAGAATTTGAAAAAAAAAATTGGAATTGGATGAGTGAATTTTTTTTTAAATGAAATAATTAGCTTCACTCTTATCCATCAAATTCCTTAATATTCTCAAAATAGATCTTTCACAATCTGGTACATTGAGAATAAACAAATAGCCCACAAAGTGTAATTAGTTCCCATCTTGGATTAAATTTATCTTATATACATAGACATATATTAATGCATGTGACAACCATTGACAACCTTGTAATATCAAAAACACACAAGGAAGCACATTGCTTACATTATTCATGATTTTCTTGATTTCATTGATGAGATTATTGACCTTAATTTACACTTGTAAATGGCACTTGAATTTATATATGAATTTGACTTATAAACAAGGAAGTTATGATTTACAAGCTTCACCAACATGGATTTAATTTACTTCTATATTTTAATTTTGTACAAATATCCTTATCTTAATGTATTTTGCAAATAAGAACCTACCAATCATGCAATAATAAAATGCATCCTTGCTATCCAGTGTAACTTCTATACATTCAACCTTCCATTCACTCTTTCTTTGAAGGCATGTGTGGTTGGAATTTCTTTCATTATTGGCAATGTCAAGGCCTCTATTTTAGATTTACTTCACTACTTACTTTGAAATGAGTTCAATCCTCTCCTTGCTAATTATTAGTAGAAAATAAACAATAGCTTTGTTTATGTGAGGATTTATCTTGTTTCTTTGTCTATGTGAGGAGATATCTTATTCATTACTTTCTTATGATGGCCAACAAGTTTGCATTGTCTCCATATCTCTAGAAACTCTCGGTCTCAATTTCCATAAATCTCCTAGTGGTTGGGTCCAAGCTAATGATGATCTCTCATGACTCTTTAGTGGCAACACAAACATAGAAAAACAAAAATATGCTAACTTGGAAAGATGGTTCAAGATACTTTCACAATGAATTTGAATATGACATAAAATAATGAAATGTAAAAAATTGAATCAGATTTTCGAATATATAATTTTTATTACAAAATTTGTGTTTGGCTATATGAAATTCAAGTTTTTCTAGGCAGTATATTATTTTCATTCAAACTCTAATGCTTACGATTCTATTAGTGCATGTACTGAGTACCTAAATGATATAATTTCCTTTGATAATTTTTCCAAATACATATTGTAGAGAATACATTACTCTTGTGCAAGATTGTTTTTCTTTTATATATAATGAAAGTCATTATAGCCTTAAAATTTTAATGATATAATCCCACCACTCTCCGTCCACTACCAGTGTACCCTTCATCTATTCTCGCCATCTCCCCTATTGAAAATGCAATAAGAAAATCCTAATTTAATTTTGTCCTTGAATTGAATTGGGAATAAAATTGTAATTCCACATCTCATGACAACTTGTAATAGTTAACTAAGTTAATTTGACTTAGTTGGCTCAGTTAATTCGATTTGAGGGTCTAACTAAAGTCATGTAGAGTGTCTCCTACAATTAGGAGCACTAGTTGAGTTTATTTTGAATTGTAATTATTTAATTCAGCCTAACTGAGTTAAAGTCAGTTAAACTAGTTCCAACTAATGGAGGAATTAGTGGGAGGTCTAGTAGTGGGGTGTTTCCTGTAGTAGTGAGGTGCTTCCTATAGTAGTGGGGTGCTACCTGCAGTATTGGGGTGCTTCGTGAAGTAAAATGGGGTGTTGCCTGAAGTGCAGTGTGGTGTTGCATGTAGTACAATGGGGTGCATCATGAAGTGTAGTTTGGTGTTGCCTGCAGTACAGTGTGGTGCTTCTTGTAGTCAAGTGTGGTGTTGCCTATAGTCGAGTGTGGTGCTTCCTATAGTGATAAACTAGTAAACTGAATAGTCACTCATTATTAACTCATGCATGTCAGATCAGAGAAAAACCCAGTTGATATTGGATTTCAAGGACATTGTACTATCAGTTGTAAAATCTCCTAAATTACACTGATGGTGCGTGCAATTAGAAAAAGGCCTATGAGGATTGCACAATTCATAATTTAAGAATTTACTAATTAAATGGAGGTTGGTTCCTTGAGGAACAACGCAAGGAAATAAGGACTTGGGCAAGCAAGAATTTGGATAAGTATTGGCTTGAGCTTGTCTAGGAAGGAGTGAGATAGATAGACATAGTGCAAAGGTTGCTTGGGCATGAGAAAAGCATTGTAATCTTCTCATATTTTTTTATTAATGCAATATACAGATAGAAGGGGTTTTTAGCTATGGATTTCCCCATAAAATCATTGTGTCATGTGTGATCGAATTATTTCTCCTATATTCTTCGTGATTTCATCGATCGTTTATTATTTATGCTGACGAGTAGAGTAGATTCAAGTCAATTGTTTTAGAATATTACAATTTGCAATTTGAATCTACAAGGAATTTATACATGGTACCAGTGTTGAAATCACTATAGAATAGGAGAATATGAGTTTGTCTTTTGCAAGAAAAAATAAATTTGCAGTATCATACTTTAGAGCCAGCAGGATGTCGTTCTATGGATTGAGACTCCAATATGCCCTTGGGGTAGTTCGAACTATATTACTTGGAAGGACAGGATGAAGGTAGTGTTGGAAGACAACAATATTAAGGAATTCGTAGACAAAGGTATTCCTAAGCCTCCAACATTTTATGCTAAGTGTGTGGAAACGGCGAGAAGGATTATCCTAGAAGGAGTTCAAGATTATATTGTATCGGACCTCCACAGTAAGGAGACTCCATATGCGATGTGGAAGGCCTTGACATACCTGTTTCAAAACAACAGTGACCACATGAAGTTGGCACTAAAGGACAAGCTCAGAAATATCAAGATGGTGAAGTGCAACACAATACCGAAGTACTTGCCCAAGTTCACCCAATGTTGGGATGAGCTTGAAAGCGTTGGTGTTACATAATTTGAAGATGATATGGTGAGATTAGCACTTCTAGGTCTTCCCAAGAGCTGGAACAACTACCAGGACTCGATTAATGGGAGGGAGAAGCTACTAGAGTGGGAGAATTTATGGTCCGACTTGGTACAAGAAGAGATTCGGTGGAACACCAGAGATGGATCCTCATCCAAACATGATGATGAGGAGAATTGTGCCTTAGCTGGAAAGATGGAGAAAGGGAAGGGGAAGTCATCCCATTCCAAATCATATTCCGGTCATGACAAAAATAAGAAGGACATGTTGAAAATTAAATGTTTTCACTATCACGAGCTAGGACACTATGCCACAAAGTGTCCGCACAATACAGTCGGTAAGAATCCCTCAAGAGGAGAGGCGGGTGAAGCTCTTGCTTCATAATTTGAGTTGGATTCCACCCTCATCGCTTGCATGGTGACATCGGTGATGGGTAGTGAGTAGTATCTGGATAGTGGAGCCTCATTCCATATGACTGGAAACAAAGAGTTCTTTAGTGATGTTGTCACCTTCTGAAAACAGAGTTCCAGTTGCATAAAGGGTACCAAAGAACATGGAAGTTTGCAGCCATCTTCCAAGCCACATAAATTCTCAAACCTAAATCAGAACCTCTCCATTGGATGGTGTTCGGAATAAGATTTCCAATGGTCAGTGGAAGTCTAAATACAGACTCTTGTATTAGAAATTAGAGCAGAGTGAAGATACCCTTCCAAAGCTAGAAAACAAAGGAAAAATGGCTAATGGTCAGGCTCATCGCAAATCATAATTGCAGCCTTACTAAAGCAGCGGACAGGGAAGATATCAGAGTCCATGATTAGTCGATCGTCAATATCACAAGACGATGGGCCATCATAATTCGCAAATCGGGGCTCTTCTGAGGTAGCGGGAGGGGTAGACATCAAAAGCTGTGATCTGCCGATCGCCGATATTCCGAATCACAGATCGACGGATCTAAGGCATGGCACATCAGAAAATCGTCGATCGATGGAGCCCACGCATATTTCAATCAACAGTCGGTGTCTATAATGGATCACCATTAAGGGAATCACGGGAGGAATATGCTGATAGTGCTAAAATAACCAAGATTCGGGCCTGTAGTGTTAAATCGTTGGGGAAGGCCGAAAACATTTAACAAAGGAAATCGACACAAAAATAGGGACGGGTGAGCCTTTTTCTCTGTCCTCCAGGGGGCCACGTGGTGGAATAGAATTGGTCCTTATAAATGACATGGTAGCTGACGAAATCATGATGTGTCAGTACGAAGATGACGTGGCAATACAAAGGACACGTGGCAAAAAAATTTAGCATTTTCAGGGGTCTTAAGGGAGAATTTCTGGGTGACACGTGTCACCACTCACTGGGTGACACATGGCGGTGATGATGTCACCCATCTCAAATTGATGATCGGTGATCGTGCAAGTCAAGGTCCCTCCTCCACCAAAGTCCCTTCTGATTTGCGATTGCGATATGCGAAGATTCTCCTGGACGCGATATTCTATGTATTATATATCATGAGGATTTCATGTCCAGAATGTTGGCCAACGCTATGAAAGGAGGTAAAGGGGTCTCTCTCTCTCGTATGGTGATTATGATACCTTTGGTGGGCCCAACCCCGCAAATCGTCAAACACAAGGGTCCAGAAAAAATATCAATGGCAAACATCAAAAATTGTTGAAGTATGGGATTTCATGTATTAAAGGAAAAAGGCCCCCGGACAGAGTTTTAAAGGGTCTAGCGCCTTCAGGCTAAGAACCTGGTTCAAGACCTCAGTCATATGAAGAATATCATAGAAAGGGGCCAAAGGAAAGGGGCCTAAAGGGGATCAGAATTCGCATGTTTCACAATGTTTTAGTGATAGGGGCCAGCACCGGAAAGTCCTCCATATTACACCATAAGCGCATCACCAGGCATATCAAGGCACCAATAGTGTAGTGCAGGACTTTAAAGGTGTGATGGGTTGATAGCTGTGGCTTTTAAGAAAACAGGTGGTGCATTCAAACCCGACATGGGATGATCTAGAAAGGCCCATTGTGACACAGAACCAGGGTCGACACTGACAAGAGTAAAAGATGACTTAGTAGCTTGGGAGGATTTAATTATCTGACATGGTGTCCCATATAGAGGGAAGACGAAGTACCACCCAGGGGTCCTCTACTCTAGTATTGTGGCATGAAACTGATGGTGCCCACTCCCAGCTTTAAAGGATAAATGGTTCAAGCAGTAAAGGTTGAAATGATGGGAGTCGACTGAGCAACACAGGAGGCCATACAAAGAGAGAACTGCAACCTGAAGCAGAGGCGATCACAGGGATGGGCACGAAGATATTTCATTTACATTTTCGTCTGATTGTTTACTTATTTGTTGTCCTGTAATGTGCCTCCCTTCAATGAGGCAATTAATTTTGTAATGTTTTTGGGCCACAAAGCCATCCCTGGCTGAGACAGCTAGTCGACCCAACAGCTGAGACTCGGCCGAAGATATTTTGTTGTAATGAATGTCCATGCTCCCCTCTCTAGATAAATAGGGGATAGAAGCACTTCACAAATCCGTCAGAAAAAACTACATGTATTTTCAGACTGTATAACTTAATAATACAGATCTTTCAGAATATCGAAGAAATGGTGGTGATTCCCCCTTCGAGTATTACAGTATGTTATCCTCCTCTTAAAATCCATTATGTTCATGTTTCTTCTCTGAATTCATGCAACAATAGCTGCTAGAAATATTTCATACTTCCTACAGATTCATTTGTATTGATTTGTTAATGCATATGCCTGTATGAAGGGCTGAAATTATATCTTTAAAACTGCGCTACATGAATCATAGCACCCAACCTCTCTTTGTCCATTATATCTACTTGTAACTCAAATAAGTGTAGAAATTCTTATTGTTTCAAGCTCTATGTGTTAAATATAGAATTATTGATGCTTTGGACTCTATGTGATGAGTTATTCTTTCTCCTTATCCTCTCTCATTTACTCTGCAAAATCTTATTAAATTGTAAGTCCTCGAACTACTCGGCCTCCAGTATTTTATGTGTATATTTTTGGGGATTGTGTATGTAAAGAACTACCAGAAATACATCACTTGTACCTTTGGATGAATGAACCAACCCACTCCTCTTGTGTGTGTCTATATATATATATATGTGTGTGTGTGTGTGTGTGTGTGTGTGTGTGATGTCTCCTCTTGCCCGAGAATCATTTGAGACACACCAATCTAGATTTTCCTAGGCACTTGTCTTGTAATAAATCCAAGGTTGTCTCTGGGAGCAACAACATCCTCTTGCACCGTTGTCGGGGAATGCATTGAAGGAATTTTCCTTAGGGATACGACAAGTTGAACACTCTTTTTGTAGGTGAGCAAAGGTGTTCTGATTGTACCCACAACACCTTAGCGAATCCACAACCCCCATTATAATTTATCATTTTGGCCTTTAAAAAGCCTCACACTCGCTCTGATACTTCTTAGCAGAAAGCCCCATTTGTATCTGACCCAGAGAAAATAATTTTTAGGAAAGTCTGGAAGGAGAAAAATCCTACTACCGGTACTACCGTCTCATCAGTCTTTGAAGCCTCCTCATCCAGATCTCAACCTGTTGTTACTCACTAATCAGGAATTACTCCTAAAACCCTTATGTACCCTGCTTTCAGTCTATCCACTCCTTCCACTGTATTTTTGGCCCAAGTTTCTCAAGTGAGTCTCAATCCCCCTCCATTAATCTAGATGGCTCTCCCTAGTTTTTTTCTAAATCAATATGCCTCTTTTAATTTACCTCAGCCTGCCCCAAGACTACCTAAAGCTTCTACCTAGGTTCAATGGGGAAGATGATAACACAACACATAGACACATTGAAACCTTCTGTGCCTTTGCTGAGAATTTAAATGTGGAACAGTTGGATGTGGTCATGAGACTTTTTGTACAGTCCCTTGATGGAGAAGCCATAAAATGGTTTAAAGCCCTACCCAATGCCTCCATCACTACCTAGGAGGAACTTGAAAACTCTTTCACACAAAAATGGGGTGAAAAGAGAAATCATGAGTACCTCCTCACAGATTTTAACGCTATAAGGAAGAAGCCAAAAGAGGATATCTCAGAATTTATCAAAAGGTTCAATAAGAAGTATAATAACCTGCCGGGTGAGATAAAGCATCCTCTCACTGCTGCTCGAGTAGCTTTTTTGGGAGCCTTTGAATCCGTCTTTGGTTTTACTCTAAGGGAAAGGAAGTCCCTCATTTTAGATGAACTCCAAATCGATTCTCTTGAGTGGAAGAAAATTTCACCTCGTCTGGGAAGTCAAGAGGAAAGCAAGAACGTACTGAAAATAAAATAGGGAAAGAAGAGGCATCCTCCTCTGGTCAAGCTAGAGAATCACCAGACCTAAAGTAGGATGATCTAGATAAAATCTTCAGGAGTTTATAACATAAGGTTGGAAAGCTTGAAATTTCGAACAATAATCTCTCCAAACAAAATGCTCAAGTCAAAAACCGGGGTTATAACCCACAATATAAAAGGCGTCCATTGCAAATACTTCCAAGGAAAATAAGGGAAAAACTCGATCAGATCCCTCATCCCCTATATTTAGAAGATGAGCCTGATGAACAATTGTTGAATACACATGATATGTAGGGAAACTTGTATTCCGCTTTCTCTGAAGAAGAACATGAAAATATGGATCACCAGGAGACCAATCATGATAGAGAAGCAACAACAAATGAGGAGGATATAGATTATTATTGTAAACAGTTTGCAGATTTCATGCAAACACAGCCACACCGAAAGTATGATCTAAGATCTTCAAAGAAGAGGTCAAGAGAACCAGAACAGCAAGAGGGAACTGCTCCCAAAGTTATTCCCCCTGTACTAGATAAAGGGAAGGGTAAGATAAATCTTGACGCTTCCAAGATAAAAGTCTCCTCTAATAAGGAAAACAATAGTTCTGAGGGACACACAGAAAAGGAAGCACCTATTCTGCTAAAAACTACCAGTGGTAAGGAAGAAGGGGTTGAACCAGGAGGTATAGAAAAACTCCAACACACATTCAATCTTCAGAAGGAGCTTGAAAGGATAAAAATTATTGTTCCTTTGATTGAGATTCTAAAGAAACCTACTTATAAAGCTTAAGTCTTTCAATTCATGCATCCATCCACCTCAGCGCCAACCCATGACAGTTTAAACCTCCAAGAGGAGAGGCGAATGGTTGTTTTTGGGCCGTATGTGGAAGAACGTGATCCTTCTACTTCACCCTTCTACGCCTGTTACAAGTCTATTTGGGCAGATCACTCCCGACGATCAGATTAGTGTAATCGGGGTCTATCAAACCCTAATTCAGTTGCTCCATGCCCTAGACATGCCACCTTATTGAGTGCTTTCATCCATGAGAGGTTCCTGACTTCAAACCCTGCTGAAGTGCTTCCTTGGGTCACCAGCGCATCCCTGGTTAGGGGTAAGTGCTCTGCAGAGCAGGTAGCCCCATTGAAGGTTGTGTTGTAGATCACCTTAGCCCACTCAAGCCTACGCTGGGCAAGAATCCTCGAAATGTTGATTGGATCCTGAGTATATTCCTCCTTTCTAGAGCCTTCTAGAAGGAACCCAACTCTTATCCTATCAAGATGAGCTCGACTTAGGATAGCCTTGGATCATCTAATCCTCTATCCTCTCATCCCTTTGAACATGGAAACTAATCATCCAATTATGGAAACCATTCAATGCCATAATAATGACAAAACCACTTGCATTCATCTATAAATAGGCCTCCCATCATAGAGCCAAAGGGCTTGGATATTATAGAGAAATATTGTTGGTTTAGAGACTTGAAATCATTGTCAAAGTAATGTTATGCTACTGGATTGATGTTTATATGGTTTGATGAGGGCTTGGACTAAGCTGGATGAGGGACATGAGATCGAACCACATTAGGTGTAACTTCTCCTTCTATCAATCAATAAAGTTGTTTGTTCCTTTTCCAATACTTTTGTCTATATCTATGATAAATGTATGTTCAAATGTTGTCGATTCCATTTTTTTACAATAAATAGATAATATTATTTGATTTTTGTTGTCTTCTGTTTTTGTTGGCAGGTACCAATTGAGCGAATTCAGTTTGAGCGGGAGCGACAGGAGCGACGGGAGCAACTCAAAGGAGATCAAAGGAAGAGAAGGATCACAAGTAGGTTCTTTTATCTTATCTGTTTATTGTAGGAAAAGGTTAAACATCTTTACTTCAGTTGTTCTAAGTGTAACTACCCACTTAATGAAGATATACTTATCTGTAGGTATAAATTTCGTATAAAAAATTGACAACCATACTGGGGAATGACCATCGTTCCTGGTAGTTATCCCTTGTCTTAGCAACACCAATAGACTTTGCCTGAGTTCATTTACCTATATTCAGTCATTTTGAAGCTTGTTTGGTCAAAATGTGTGCTTATTTGTATGCTAATAGTGCTCTATAGATTTAACACGTTGTTTTTCTTGATTTTTTCCAAACTGTTTCATATCTTGTTTGCTGAATGGCCAATGTTTCTTTGTCCCTGAAGTCCAAATTAGAATTTCTTTTCCATGCCCACTTTGGCTTTGTTTTTTCATTGTTTCTTTATGTTTTCTTTATCATTTTCGAATCAATCCCAAAGTTAGCTTACATTGATTAGTCTTTACTTTTCTAAAAAAGAAACTATCGTAAAGTCTTCGTTTCTTGTGAAAAGCATTGATTGATAGTTTGTGAATTTAGTTTCTTTATGTTCATCTAAACATTAAAGGAATGAAAATAAAAACATGCATAATGCATTTAGAAGTTTGTTTGTGCTTGTAGGAATGGTATAGGGAAAGTTGCATTAGATGTGCTCTATGCTCTTTGTTTAGATATTCTGATTGCTTTATCCCTTTTAGTTATGGTTTTCATTGTTTAAATCAAATGAAAATAATGTTTCCCATCTTAGTTGCATTCTAGGAGTTTTAGAAACATCACGTGGTGAACCTGAAAGGCAAACTTTTAAACAAGATCAACTAAAATTTATCTCAATTAACCTAATGGAGCATTGTAACTTAACACATAACATTTAGAGGTCTAGGCTAGAGATGTGTTCTGGCATCATTAAACATAGAAGTTGCCACTAACGGTCTGCAATACATTCCGAGTGTGATACCTCATTCAACATACATAAGTATATTGTAGCTCGTCCACGTACTTTCGGGTATATCGGGTGGTGTTATAGTACGAAAAGTATAAGGGAATGCTCTCACTGTGTGGTTTCGCATTAGACAACGCTAACACGGATTGGGCCTCCATGTACTTTCGGGTATATTTTGGAGGACTACATTAGGTTTCTATCCATCCATAGGTAACTGAGTCAGCCGCCTTGTATACTATGATACACTGAAAATAGCATTCGGGGAGATTACCTGCACGTATGTTAATTCCTTGGCTCCTCTGAGGCGATATATTGCAGTTCATAGTTACTTGATAATTCTTTTTCCTAGATTACCCTCTTTTTGTTTATTTCCTTTTATAATAAAATCAATTAGCAATCGTGGAAGAAAATCAACCTTTACCCCATCGTTCGCATAGGACAGTGAGTAAACCGCCTTTATCGCTTGAAGCTACACCTAGTCGGCGAAAGCGGTCTTGTTTAACTGAGTCCAATACATCACAAACTTTTGGTTCTTCATCTGATTTACCAGAGTCACCTATGTCGATACATACTGCGATTCCAATTACTCCTACTATTATTGGTTTATCTGCTACTAAAGTGGAACCTTTATAATAACCTGAGGACACTGAAAGTGCAATTAGTGAAACAGTAATTGAAGTTGTCCAAAAAGAAGTTGATCCTCAACCAGAAGTTGTTCAAGAAATTCATCCTGAACCCGTTGTTCTTTTACCAGAACACTTGGATCCCGAAGTTGAACAACCAGAAGTTGTTCCCGTACTGGAAGACGATCGACCAGTTTATCCTCAGACATCTGTAACTGTTGAGACTTCTCCTTTATCACAGAGTCAAACACTGGAAATTTATTACGGACCTGACGGTGAAATCCTTCCACCTGGTTTGATTGCTATTGAAGATGAATTTAAAGAAGAAACTTCACCTATAACTCCAAATTGTTTTGGACCAGGGCTTTATATTTATCCTTCTTTTCCTCGATTAACTTTTACTGCTCCCCTTGATCCTGTTTTCTTTCAAACTCCCATACATTCATTAGGACATTTATTGGGTCATTTGACTATGGCTGAAACAACATCCTAGACTGTATCATCTATTACAGCTGTGACAACATCTACTGTCGCTACTTCTTCGATGTTTACCACAACACTTGAGTCACATCTGTATGGTGGTCCATCCGTCCCACTGGGTTACCAATCATTATTTGGAACTCACTCTAGTGTTTCTTCTAGTCCATGGTCTTCACCCATGTCGTCCACAAGAATTTTACCTGGTTCTTCACTTACAGATACTGAACAGTTTGATCCATCAAGTCAATATCAAGTTGGTCCATCTGGTTACTGTCCAATGTATCCACTTAACACTGGATTACCTCCATATGGAGAACAATATGCCCAATCTGCTTATTCTCCATACTTTGGGGGGCCACCATATGGCAGTATACCGTCATCTTTAGGTCCAACTTATTTTGGAATGATTGTTTGTCAATGGCAGCCTACAATGCTTGTTCAACCAAGGCTTGTGTATTCATCACAACCAATACAACCTGTTTCATCCATACCTACTACGCTTGTCGTTACGACTTTACCACAGTCACAAGCTCAGTTGATTGTATCTCAACCTTTGCAAGCTGATCCTTCAACCTCTTACCCTCAAGTTTTAGGTCTACAGACTCAGTCTTCTCAAGCCATTTTACAACAACCATTTGTGTCTGGAATCCAACAACCTCAGGCCAGTTTACCATTAATTGGGATGACTCAGACTTATACTGGTCCAATTTATCCACAACCTGGTCAAACTTATACTGGTGGGCAACAACCATTGTATCAACAACCGTGGCAGCCACAATACCAACAACAACAATTCCAACAGTACCAAACTTATCCTGGACTTGGTCAACAAGCCTATGCTAGGTTTGGTCAACAACAAGCTTACCCAGGTTCTAGTCAACAAGCCTATGCTGGTTTTGGTCAACAAAAAATTTATCCTGGTTCCCAACAACAACCTTATACTAGATATGCTCAACAAACCTACCCCTATCAAGGTTACCAGCAACAAATTCCTTATGCTGGTATGCAAAGGCTTCTTCCCTAGGAAATTCCATCTTACCTTGGTTATGCTTAACCCAACCTAAACCGGCAGTTGCCTTTTGTCGCAACACTTGAATTACCGGATTTAAATTGTCTTACCAATGATCCCATTCTTTATTTAGCTTGGTGGCCGGTGATTCCACACAAATTGCCTTCTGATATTCCTAAGTTCAATGGAAACCCTAGAGAAGATCCATCCAATCACGTTATGACTTTTCATTTATGGTGTTCATCCAACTCCCTAAATGATGATTCAGTAAGACTACGTCTTTTCCAACGAACACTCACTAGTCCGGCTGCAAAGTGGTATATTGAATTACCACGAGCTTCATTTGACAACTTCACAGCCTTAGCCACTACATTTTTAACCCATTTCCAGTTACCCATCAGATATGAAACTAGAACAGAACTGTTGACCAACTTTAAACAGACCACTGCTACTCACATTTCTGATCATATTCATGAGTGGCGTCATCGTCGTCGAATGGTCAAAACTTTTGTTCCTGATCAGCTTTTAGCCAAGTGGTTTATTAAATCCTTGTTTCCATCTATCACCGAGGATGTGGCTAAAGGAGGATTTGTTACTGAAGAGCAAGTAATTGCTCGTGCCCAATACTTAGACTTGATTTACACCCAGTCTGGCACGCTCTATGATAAGATTCCAAATGCATCTAGACCAACTTTTACTGTTCCACCACCTGCATCCAGTAAGGAATCTCATGTTAGTGACGGCGTGATAAGTTCTTCAAGAACTTAAACAACAAGTAGACCATCTAGTCAAACACTTGCTATTTCAAATCAAACCTCTAATACACCTGATAATACACTTGCTTCCGAAATAAATGTCATGTCATCTGACAAAGGTAAAAATGAAAAGCAACCTGGAAGCAAGAAAAAGGGGAAAACAAAAAAGAAACAAAATTCTCCCCCTTAAGAGAAATCATCTGATTCCTCTTCTCTGGCTAGGAAACCTCGTTACCCATGTTTAATTTGTAATGAGGAGCACTTTACGCAAGACTTTCCTCACCGCTCTAAAGTCTCAAAACTTCTTAAGACTTCTAGTACATCCGCTGTGTTGACAGACCCTTTTCCAAACCCAGAGACTCATTTGGTTGCTACAGATCATGCTTCCACTTCACAAGTGCTTATGTTATCCACCACTAAGCCTAAGAATGATGTTTTGGTGACTACACAAAGTAAAGATTATGGTAATCCACCGTCGTTGTTGAATAACCAGGCTATATATCAACCCAATACTTCGACTTCGACTTTGTCTAACTCCATTCCACCACCCATTGCACCAAAGTTAACAATAAAACCGCCTAAGGGAGTTGTTCATAAATCTACATTCAACCCTCGAGCTCGAGCAACACAAAATTATAACATAGTAGAAGATTTGGCTTAGTCACCTTCTACTATGTCGACGCTTGAGGTGCTTCAAAATTGTCCCTCCCAAAATCATGCTTTATTGTCAGCAATTGGTGGAATTGATCCAACAGATTCCAATCTCGTAGTTTTTAACCATGTGGGTTATACGCCACAATTACCAGCATAGTTAGCATTCTTGATCCAAGTAAATGCTTTGAATCACCTCATTCACCGAACCATTGTTGACGAAGGTGCATCTACTTGTATCATGTCAATGAATTTCTGGAAAACACTTGGCTCACCGCCTTTGTCATGATCACCTATGACGTTAAAAGCTTTTGACGGTCGCACTTATACACCTTGTGGAATTTTAAGTAACCTGCAGATAGAACTAGGGGGAAAAACTATAACTGTTGAAGTTGAGGTCGTTGATGGACCCCTTGACTACAATATTTTACTAGGAATACCATGGGTTTATGCTATGGTTGTTTTGGTTTCAACATACTTTCGTATGATCGCTTTCCCTCATAAAGGCGAAATCATAGTAATTGATCAACTTGCCTTCTTCGCCTCTAGTTCACAGGCAACTAGAAGCATTCCATTAGTTCACGGACCTCCACTATCTCTTCAAAACATTGGAGTAGGTATCTTCAAAGATTCTTCCCTAATGGGCACCTTTTCACTACTGTCACCATCACAAACGACGGAAGTTGAAAAGGTTGAGACCTGTAACATGATATCTTCCACTTCGTCTGACTCATGGAATATTTCCAATAATTCTGAAGTTGATATGCATAATGAAACCATGTCGCTAAGCCCAATTGAGCTCGCATAGCAATCATGATTAACATCCCTATAATCAACACACACTCGTATTGTTCCTTGTTTCTTCATTTATGGATGGCTTTTCCGGCTATAATCAGATCAATATCTGCCTAGAAGACCAATCTAAAACTGCCTCTATTTGTCCCTGGGGCACATTTGCATATATGAAACTCCCTTTTGGCTTGAAGAACGTTGGGGAAAATTTTTAGAGGGCAATGAATTATGCCTTCCATGAAATCAAACACATCGTTCAACCCTATCTAGATGACTTACCTGCTCATTCACGGAAATGGGCTGATCACCCGCAACATTTGAGAGCCATCTTTTTACGGTGCCGACACTACAAAATTTGACTCAATCCACATAAATGTGTGTTTTTTGTTGGTTCTGGTCGTTTTCTTGGTTTCGTAGTGTCCAAAGAAGGAATTCGACTCAACCCCTTGAAGGTTAAGGCAATTCTTGATCTGCCTCCACCTTCCAATTTACTTCAGTTATAGAGACTCTAAGGGAAGGCTAACTTTCTAAGGAGATTCATTCCCAACTATGCCGAAATGGCTAAAGGATTTACTCGTCTTTTGAAAAATGGAATTCCCTTCCATTGGGACCAGGTTTTGCAAGCTTCCTTTGATGCTCTCAAAGATACCCTGATCTGAGCGTCATTAATGTATTCCCCTAATTATCAGAACGACTATTTCTTGTATCTCGTCGCTGCAGATACAACCATTGCTATGGTTTTATTCCAAGAATAAAATGGGATTGAACATCTGATCTATTATTTGAGTTGTAATCTCAATGATACGAAAGTTAAATATTCTTACTTGTAGAAGCTAGCTTTGGCTTCGTTCAAGATGTACAGAGATTTTGCCATTATATCCTGCTCCGAAAGGCCACTATCATTTCAGATTGCAATCCTATGACATACATCTTGTCATGTCAATTGCTGGGGGGAAATATTCAAAATGGATCGTCATTTTACAAGAATTTGATTTAGAATTCATTAAATCCAAGTCAAAGAAATCTCTAGTTTCTGTTGAGCTTCTTTGTGACCTTCTGTCTACCACCATCGACTCAACAATGGAACCATCAATTCCGAATGAGTCTCTATTTCTGATCTCATCATCTGACCCTTGGTATGGAGATATATTGATCTATCTCCAAACCCAAACTTTCTGGTCTGATACCTCTCACTTGCAACAACGACGTATTCAATATCAAGCCAAATATTATCTGATCATTGGCGACACCCTTTACCATCGCGGTATCGATACGATTTTTCGTAGGTGCCTCACACATGAGGAAGCCAAGAAAGTTCTAAATGATTGCCATTCTAGTGCTTGTGGTGGACATTTATCTGGTTATGCTACCGCACAGAAAATTATCTGTGCTGGTTACTTCTGGCCTACCATATTTAATGATTGCATTATTATTGTCAGAAGTTGTCATGCATGCCAGATTTTCTACCATAAAACTCGATTACCATCTGCACAAGTATGTCCTATCATCGTTGTTGGACCATTTGCAAAATGGGGCATTGATTTCATGACATGTAACCCTCACTCGGTCAGGGTTGTGGGTATATTATTGTCGCCGTTGACTATTTTACGAAATGGGCCGAGGTGGTGTCTACATTAAACAACAGTGGTGAGACAGCTGCACTTTTTTTCTTCAACCATGAGGTTGCACAATTTGGTGTACCACAAGCTGTAGTTACAGATCATGGTTCGCATTTTCGCAATCACATGATGAATGAATTAACTGCCAAGTTAGGACTTTCACATGATATTTCTACTCCTTATTATCCACAGGCTAATGGACAAGTTGAAGCCATCAACAAAGTCCTTAAGTGAATGATTCAACGAATGGTAGGAGTTCACAAACTAAACTGGCATTTGATCTTGTACTCAGCTTTGTGGACTTACCTAACCTCGGTAAGAAACACAACTTGATTCACACCTTTCCAATTGGTGTATGTTCTTGAGGAAATCTTGTCATTACAATGTGAGATTTCATCACTAAAACTCGCAATTGACTTGTTACCTGACACTTCTGATGAGGAAGCACGTTTCTTAGAACTCATCCATCTAGATGAAACACGTCGTGAAGCCACATTGGCCAATGAATCACATAAGAAATGAATTAAGGTGCAATATGACCGCAATGCCAAGCCTTGCATATTCTCAGAAGGAGACCTGGTATTGCTTTATGATTAGGAAGTCTATAAATTAGGAACTGGAAAATTTGAACCACTATGGATGGACCCCTACATTTTCCAGCCTGTTTTGGAAAAAGAAGCTTACGAGTTGGTTGATTATGATGGAATTCCATTGTTGCAGCCCTAAAATGGTTTGTATCTTAAACATTACTATGCTTGATTGTGTGTAGTAAAAACATTGTATATATGCTTTGATTGTGTGTGTTTGTCACAGTGTGACTTCTAGAGTTTTTATGTGGTTAGTAATCCGCTTTGCATTTGTTGTAGATGTCGGAATCTTTGGAACCATTTGTTGGTTATGTCAATGGTGCTAGTCGTAGTTCGCAGAACCTATCCTCTGCAGCATGGGCCATATTCCCTCCAAGTGGCAAGTTAGTGAATTTTCAAGGGATTTGTAACGGTCGTTCTATGAAAAATATCACTAAGTATAGCACATTGATTAAACTCTTCTCTGATGCCACTTCACTTGGCATTAATGGAATCATCATTAGGCTAGACTCACAACTTGTCGTACTACAACTTACGAATGTTTATACCGTCTGAAATCCAACTATTCATCATATATTCTTTAGTGTTCGTGTCTTGGAAAGACAATTTGATTACACTCAATATCAACACATTTCCGGAAACTTTAACACATTGACTGATTCTTTAGTGAATTATGTGTTAAACAAACATTTACGACATATGTAAAGAGTAAATTTTCGATTTACATCAATAGTTGAATATGATTACACATAACCATACAAAAACACTGAAAGTAAAATAGATAGATGTTCAAAGTTTTTACAAAAATTTGTGTCCAAGACATGTTGATCATCTGACCTCAAAACCTCAAAATGCATACAGTAAATCATCTTAAGTAGATCTAATGATGCTCATGATAAAAAGTCACTGGCTAAGCTATCATGTGCAATAGCCCCATCTAACGGCTAGGCACACCAATAATATGGCATTATAGTCTCCTTGGTAACTCCTCGATCTGAACATCTGGTATACCAAGGGTTAACCCCTCTATATGATGTTGCAACTCCGCTAATGTCTCGATCATATCTAAATCCTGGAGAACTGCTCTTCCGACATTTCTCCTCGCTGGTTCACCCACCTCCTGTTGATGACCCATTGGTCGAATAGTGCCAACATCTATATACATGAGAACATTTTTAGTTTAGTCTTGGAAACATCAAAAAACACAAAAACATGTAAAAACTCAAAAAATAAAAAATACATGGTCAAAACAATTTACCTATAGCACCCCATTGAGCACCCACTGGTAATCTCAAATCTGGATCTCTACGGAAATCCATCCCTGCATATGGATGCTCCTCTATGACAATATGTTGTCGATGGAGCCAACTGAAGAATGCGGTAGAAAATGAGATTGATGACTGACCAGCATGTCTAGCCATCAACTCTACCCATCTCTGCATTTGTGGATCTCTAGGACCAGCTAAACTCAGTGTCACATGCTGAGGTTGCATCAATGGAATTCTCTCCAAAGTAAAAGTGATCAAGATCAATCCATAGCTGAAATTTTTCGTCTTATCGCTTTTTACTTTAGTCAGTTTCTCTTTCATCAAAGAGAATACTGCCTCACACCAGTTGAACATAGTTGGCTCGAGACACTCGAGCACATATTGCATGTATGATCTATTCGCGACATGAAGTGTCACACTACCTGCCAACTTTGCGATAGTAAAGAGTATTGTTCACAAGGGCATATCATGAACATCCCTGCTGCTTATCTTTACATCTTTGCTAGGTTGTGTACCAGGCTGGCAGAATTGTCGAATGCAGTCCCTCATTGATTCACCTCCACGGGAAGAACCTGAAAGAGAAACGGGGGCACCACATCTCAAAAATCTTGTGAGAAAGTAAATATCATTGATCAATATAGGAAGAAATTTATCCCTTATGTGAAAAACCTATTCCATCGGATCCCATGAATGAACCAAGAACTGCAATAGTTCTAACTATTGCCTCATCTCGGATAACCTGAAATATTTGAGTAACCCATCATCTCTGAGGGCCTCAATAGTACTAGGATCATTTAGGGCATCCATATCTTGTGCTTCATGTTCTCTTTCATGCCATGCGATAGCCATTCTGATTCAATCAAAGTATGAAATCACACCATAGGCTTAGTTAGGATCCATTTCATGCAAAAAAATTGAAGATATTTGAGGTAGAAATGATGAATCAAATTTCGAAATTGCGCCCAATGCACCCGTGATCTTTAGACAGTACAATGCAGAGCAGTTTCCCTTCTGTTTGACTGCTCTGTAGCGCAGTTTTTGATGCATAGGGGTGCATTGATCCTAGGGCGTAATATATTTACCCTAGGGATCCCAAACCCTAATTTTTTTTCCTGAAATTGAAAAAGAATGACATTAAATGAAAGAGAAGAGGTAGATATCCTGCTAGTCCTGACGACACGAAGAATGATCCACAAAATCTCCCACAATCAGTTGCTGAAGTTTGAGGTAAAAAACTCGTTCAGAGCACAAAACTGAATGGTAAATGTCAAATGGTAAAATGACTTGCTAAATTCTTGTTTTATCGTTATTTCATGTTCATTAAATGAATAAACTATAGTTTTTACCTATTTTTACCAATGAAATAGGTATGTTTAATCCATTTCATGGTTCTTTGAGTAGGTTTACAGCTAACATAGTGAATTTGACATGCATGATCGTAAAATTTACTTTTGACCACAGAACATACTTTTATCTCTTTTTCGAGCTTTGTTAACATCGAAAAATGAACCCCCCTAGAGTCCTCTTTCAGCTCTTTTCAGACTCTCAAAATATGAAAATATTGTCAAGCGCTTGTCTTTTTCAGCTCATAAATAGATTGGAAATGACATCTAATCAATATAAGTGTAACCCTTTTCTGGACTGAGATGGATTATTTATGAAAAAGGTATACATTGATCGAACATGGTCAATAGGTTCTCTCTTGTATTATTTTATGCTTTCTCAGACTTGAGAGACAAATTTACAAAAAATAACTTTTGGAGTTTTCTTTTTGTCCCTTTTCAAACTCTCTAAACATGAAAAGGACCGAGTTCTCATTGTCGTTAAACTTGTTAAAGAATCAAATAGAGACAAACTTGTCCATCATGACAAGATCGAGTTTCACCTTTGCTAGACTCGTTAAAACATCACATAGCGATGGATTC
The DNA here is from genome assembly GCA_031772625.1 of Pinus tabuliformis. Classification (NCBI taxonomy): domain Eukaryota; kingdom Viridiplantae; phylum Streptophyta; class Pinopsida; order Pinales; family Pinaceae; genus Pinus; species Pinus tabuliformis. The sequence continues at coordinate 765,068,007 of CM062816.1, read as the reverse complement.
ACCCGAAGGGTAGAATTATACATCAGGCATATGTTATCCTCCTCAAGCTTGTTAAAAAATAAAGAGGTACTGATCAACAATGATTGGGGAAAATGGGAAAAGGGATAAATCACTTTATGGTAGCAAGTCGCTCTTGAACATGACACTTTCACTTCATCTCTGTGACTATTTGGGTTGTGTTATCTGCTTAATGGTTATCATACCTATGGCCTATCACACCATCCATCACTTTGGTTTTGGGTCAATGCTGCCAATTCATTCAGTGTCGCTGACATGTTCAAGTGAAGTCACTAAGTAAACTTCATCCTTTGCAATACTCATAAACCTTCATTTTCATGACCACCATTCTTGAACATTGTGTCATCAGTCACATTCTGTCTTCAAAATCATTACACTCGTTTCGTTTCGTTGATGGGGGATACATCAAGGCCCTCCAGCAATGAGTCATTTCTTGTTGAAATTAGCACATTATCCAGGAAGTTGACTTAGAAACACCCTTCTAGTAGCTTGAGACTTGCATACATCAATGGCAAGTTTCTCGCTTCCGGCGATAGGTTGACATCACAGGCCTTTGACCGAAAGACTTTGTATGGTGTTAGACATAAAAACATCTATTCATACCATGCAGAATGTATTGTAGTACCTTGAGAATCATTATCATTATTACTGATTTCTCTCGTGTCTGTTAACAACCTACATCATTGGCTGGTAATCAAAGGGTGTCTTCCCATGTTCGACTTCAAATCACATTTTCACATGGTTAGACTTGTACTTGAGCAAACGATTGGATGAGATAGAGGACCTGGGATCTAGTTTCTTCCATCTGGGCTGTGATTTCAGGAAAGTAATAAATCATCTGTAGGATGGCTTTACACAGATAGCCACCTTATCATGTATCTATATCTGTAGACGACTATCTGATTTATGTACATGTAATGAAAAGTTTATATGTTGAGCATGGGTATTCCTTCCCTTAGCAATTCATGAAAAATTCAAAGATATCATGATATTATGTATTGTAACTGATGCAGGTCACCGTCTACCTCAGATCCTCCTTATCACATCATAAAGCATATCACTCAACATTATCATTTTTGACTTCATGCTTTAGGGGGCAGTTGTTATAGGTCTATTTGGGCACATCACTCCCGATGATCAGATCAGTGTAAACAGGGTCTATCAAACCCTAATTCAGTTGCTACATGCCCTAGACATGCCACCTCATTGAGTGCTTTCATCCATGAGAGTTTCCTGACTTCAAACCCTACTGAAGTGCTTCCTTGGGTCACCAGCGCACCCCTAGTCAAGGGTAAGTGCTCTGCAGAGTAGGTAACCCCATTCAAGGTTGCGTTGCAGAGAACCTAAGCCCACTCAAGCCTGCACTGAGCGAGAATCCTTGAAATTTTCATTGGATCTTGAGTATATTCCTCCTTTCTAGAGCCTTCTAGAAGGAACCCAACTCCTATCCCATCAGGATGAGCTCGACCTAGGATAGCCTTGGATCATCTAATCCTCTATCCTCTCATCCCTTTGAACATGGAAACTAATCATCCAATTATGGAAAACAATTCAATGCCATATTAATGACAAAACAACTTGCATTCATCTATAAATTGGCCTCCCATGATAGAGCCAAAGGGCTTGGATATTATAGAGAAATAATGTTGGCTTAGAGACTTGAAATCATTTTCAAAGTAATGTTATGTTGCTAGATGTAGAATTTCTCACTGTAGATCAACATATTATGCAATATACTAAAGCAAAATACTAGATCTACTTCTATAATCAAACTTGCGGAAGCTTAATCGATTTTGAGCAAGATCAAATAGAACACATATAATAGAGAATGAGAAAGCAATCACACATGAAAACAGAAGAATACTCTAGGGAAAGCCTCAGCTAAAAACCCCGATCTCTGTAATATCATACAAGTGGAAATATGTTTGGATTACACCAAGCTTTAGCTCACAAGCTATCTAGCTCTCAGTATAATCCTTCAATCTACTCATAGACTGAATAGACACAACATATGCCTTCCCTTAGTCCTCCAAGCCTCCTATTTCCTTGCGCAGTTTCTCCTGGGTCCTCTGGTTGCCACCTGTGTGAATTGACCTCTCACACAACTCATCAAACTCAAAAGTAACTGCGCAATCTCCAAGGAATGAATTCCTTCTGCATGCAAGAGATATCCTCAATGGAATATTCCTGCAACTGATATTACATTGTCCCATCATCTAATCTCAACTGGGTCTCTGACTGAATTGATATGCATGAGTTATTTATGAGAGAATATTCAGTTATCTGAAGTGCAGCAGTTACATGCATGCATGCATTAACTAACTGAACTCACAATCAGTTCCACAAACTATTGGAACTAATCTAACTGGACTTAACTCAGATAGTTGAGATAACTAATTACAACTCAAAGTACAACTCATCCTAAACTCCTTAATCAAGGGATAACTTCCTCAATCAAAGGGGAAACTGTTGCATGTCTTCACATAGACTTCATGTTTGATTTTCTACAACTAATTAACTCAAGATGAATTAATTAATTATTTTACAAATAGCTGCTAAGATCAAATTCGAATTTTAATTCTCAATTTTAGTTCAGGGAATAAGTAAAATTGGAATGTATCCCGAAATGCTATTTATAGTAGTGCTATTTTTAGCACTTCTATTTTTAGCATTTCTTGTTGCTATTTTCAACACTCCCTCTCAACAAGAAAGGGATTATCAGTCACCCCAATCATGTCTTTGTGGAACTCAAACTTGCATTTTGACAATGCCTTAGTCAAAATATCTGCATCATGTTCCTCGGTCGAAACATACAACAACAACATGATCCTCTTCACCACACAGTCTCGAAGATGATGATACCAGATATCAATGTGCTTGGACCTGTCATGAAATACTATATTCTCAGAGAGTTTGATACAACTCTAGTTATCACAGTAGATCATAGTTGGATCCATCCTCTGACCAAACAATCCAACTAGAATCTTCCGCATCCAAATGGCCTCACATGCTGCCTGACTGGCAACCATGTATTCAGCCTCTGCTGAACTAAGTGCAACTAACCTTTGTTTCCTGTTGTACCAATAAACTGCAGTTGAACCAAGGTTGAAGATTCCTCCTGAAGTTCTCTTCCGGTCTGATGGACTCCCTGCCCAATCTGCATCTATGAAGCCTTGAAGCTTCACTCCCTCTGTCCGTCTATACCACAATCCATACTGAGATGTGCCTCTAAGGTATCTCAGCACATGCTTCACTGCCTTCCAAAACAGCTTGGTAGATTGAACCATAACTTGACTCAGCTGGTTCACCACAAGGTTTAAGTCTGGTCGTGTGTTCACTAGATACATCAGTGAACCCACAAGCTGCCGATAAACAGTAGCAGCTACTACCTCACCTGAAGTAGCATCCTCCTTCCTCTAGTTACTAGCTAGAGGAGTCTGCATGGGCTTGCACTTCTCCATGTGGAATCACCTAAGTATATAATTGGCATACTTGCCTTGAGACACAAAGACTTCCCCATCCTTCTGCCACACTTCCATGCCTAAAAAGTAGTGCATAAGACCCATGTCTTTCATTTCGAACTCTCTTGCAAGGTCCTCCTTACAAGACTTGATCAATTGATCATCACCTGTCAAAATTAGATCATCAACATAAAGAACAATGATCAATGGCTTACCTTCTACCATGATGCAGTAAAGGTTCGCATCTGCTTCACTCTTGGTGAAGCCCAACCCGGTGAAATAGCTGTCGATCCTGGTGTACCAAGCACAAGGTGCTTGCTTCAGCCCGTACAAAGCCCTCTTGAGTCGGCACACATGTGACTCACGATCGAAGGTCTCAAAACCTTTCAGCTGCTCAATGTACACCTCTTCCTCAATCTTCCCATTGAGGAACACAGTCTTCACATCCATCTGATGGATCTTCCAACCCATCTGAGTTGATAGTGCCAACATCGATCTGATAGATGAGTACCTTGCTACAGGAGAAAAAGTCTCATCGTAGTCGATCCCCTCGACCTGTGAGAAACCACAGGCAACAAACCTTGCCTTATGTTTCTCAACACTGCCATCAGTTGCCTGCTTTACCTTGTAAAGCCATCGGGAACTCACCATTGACTTGTCCTGAGGTCTTGGGACAACATCCCAAACATAGTTTTGAACGATGGAGTCGTATTCCTCCACCATAGTATCAACCCAGGCTAGTTGTTGCACTGCTTCCTCGAATGAAGAAGGTTCAGTCTCTACACACTCCCCAACCAAGGCCATATAACCAGTGTACGGCTCGGGTGACCTCCTCTATCTACGCTGAGAAGATGGTTGTCCCACATTCTCTCGTGCATCTAGCATCAACCTGTCAGCTTCCCTTGAGCATTTCTGCCCATCTCTAGAAGATTCAACATGAGTGGATGTCTCCACTCCTAGATCCTTAGCATGCGGCTGCTCCGCATCAGTTTGAGGCTCCTCCTCCTTAGGAACTGAAAGTTCCTCCTCTGCATGCAACTTGAGCTTCCTCTCAAGTGATACTTGCATGACTTTTTGCTTGTCGAACTTCAGATATCTGCGTACCATTGTCCTCTAACTGGCAGGCAGGAACACCCGATAGTTGTGGGGTGTATCAGTGTAGCCCACAAGTATCCCCAACTCAGCTGTTGGATCTAGCTTCTTCTGGGCATCTTTGGTCACATGGCAATAAACCGATGATCCAAAGATCTTGAAGTGACTCACATCTGGTCGCTTCCCAGAAAAGGCCTCCATAGGTGTCTTCATTCCTAGTATACGATGCGGGCTTCTGTTCTGCAAGTATATTGTTGTATTACATGCCTCAGCCCACAAATGAAGTTGTAGGCTTTGGTCATGCAACATCGCTTGAGCTTCTCCCACAATCGATTTGTTCTTCCTTTCGGCCACCCCATTCTGTTGTGGGTTATGTGGTGTCGTCAACTCCCATTTAATTCTTTTTGCGACGCAGATGTCCTTAAACTGTTGGGAAACATACTCTCCACCATTTTTGCTATGCAGGGCCCTTATTTTCTTTCTAGATTCTTTCTCTGCCAAGGCTTTAAACTCACAAAACCTTGAGAAGGTCTGATCCTTCTTCTGCATAAAGTAGATCCAACATCTACGAGAAAAATCATAAATAAAAATAACATAGTGCCTTTGTTTAGCAGTGGAGGCTGTAGAGAATGGTCCACACACATCTATGTGAAATCGCTCCAGGATTGTTCCAGCTCTACTATCTCGATCCTGAAAGGAAGATTTCGCATACTTACCCAAGATACAACCTTTGCATGTATCCATCTGCTCCAGTTTTCCCTTGGGAAGTCCAGTAGAAATCTGCTACATGATCTTCAATGCCCCATGGTGGAAGTGGTCCAATATTCTATTCCATAGCTCGCCAACATCTTGGCTCTGCACCAAATCTTCTTTGGAACTCAATGCAGCACAGTCGTCTACCTCCAGCTTATAGAGATCCTTTACTCGAATCCCAATCCTCTTGGTCTGTCCAGTGCCGATATGCCTCAGGAATACCTTTCCTTTACTAAAGACTACATGATAGCCTTTGTCTTCCAGCATAGCGACAGACACAAGATTCTTCTTCAGACACGATACATACTTTACATCAGTTAGGGTGAAAGGAGATCCATGCTCCCTCTGAAACACAACCGTACCTTCACCTGAAACACGATACTTTCCATCATCGGCCATCTTGATCTGCATCTAGAGATCCTTCTCCTCCAAGGTACTGAAAATATTCTTGTCGTCAGTCATGTGGGATGAAGCTCCACTATCCAGGTACCAAACACATCCCACCATCGATTAAACTATGCATGTAATGAGGGAGAAATCCAATTCGAACTGTGAGGCCAGTGCCTCACCATATGATCCCTTCGAGGATCCCTTCTTGGATTTCTTCCGTGGAAAATTTGTAGCATAATGGCCCACCTCATGACAATGAAAGCATCTCACTTTCGATTTGTCAATCTTCTTCCCACCATGGGAAGAACTCGATTTGGAATGGGATGCCTTCCCTTTCCCTTTCCTCGCCTTACTCGCTAAGGCTAGATTTTCTTCATCATCTTGCTTTGATGAAGATCCATCTCTGGTGCTTCTCCTTATCTCCTCCTGCATCAGATTCGACCAAAGTCGTTTCCCAATCTAGAAGTTTCTCTCTTCCATTTATCAAGTCTTAGTAGCTATGCTAGCTCTTAGGAAGACCGAGGAGAGTAAGACTCACCATGTCATCATCAGCTATCATGATCCCTACACTTCCAAGCTCAACCCTACAGGTGGTGAGCTTGTTCAGATATGTAGAGATCGTGTCACCCTTTTCACACTTAATTTTCTGAAGCTTGTCTTTCAGCGCCAGCTTCCTCTGATCGTTGCTGTTTTGATATAGATCTTTCAATGTTTTCCACATTGAAAATGGTGTCTCCTTCCCATGGAGACTTGATACTATGTGGTCTCAAACTCCCTCTAGAAGAATCCTCCTCGCTCTAGCCACACATTTCTTCCATTCCGCCAATTCTATAGCATTAGTTGCTGCTGGCTTGGGGACTTCTTGATCAATGAAGTCCTTCAAACTATTGTCCTCTAATACTACTTCCATGCGATCCTTCCAGGCTATATAATTTGAGCTACCATCAAGGGCATACTCGAGTCTTAAACTGTTGAACGCCATTGGTGAAATTTGCGATGTGATAAGAATTCGAATTCTATAATCAGGAAATTCAAACTTCGAACTTCTCCCTTCTTTGTGTACTATTCTTCGCTTTGATCACCTTTGCTTTGATACCATGTAGAATTTCTCACTGTAGATCAACAAATTATGCAATATACTAAAGCAAAATACTAGATCTACTTCTACAATCAAACTTGCGGAAGCTTAATCGATTTTGAGCAAGATCAAATATAACACATATAACAGAGAATGAGAAAGCAATCACACATGAACACAGAAGAATACTCTGGGGAAAGCCTCAGCTAAAAACCCCGATCTCTGTAATATCATACAAGTGGAAATATGTTTGGATTACACAAAGCTTTAGCTCACAAGCTATCCAAGTCTCAATACAATCCTTCAATCTACTCATAGACTGAATAGACACAACATATGCCTTCCCTCAGTCCTCCAAGCCTCCTATTTCTCTGCACAGTTTCTCCTGGGTCCTCTGGTTGCCACCTGTGTGAATTAACCTCTCACACAACTCATCAAACTCAAAAGTAACTGCGCAATCTCCAAGGAATGAATTCCTTCTGCATGCAAGAGATATCCTCAATGGAATATTCCTGTAATTGATAGTACATTGTCCCATCATCTGATCTCAACTGGGTCTTTGACTGAACTGACATGCATGAGTTATTTATGAGAGAATATTCAGTTATCTAAAGTGCAACAGTTACATGCATGCATGCATTAACTAACTGAACTCACAATTAGTTCCAAAAACTATTGGAACTAATCTAACTGGACTTAGCTCAGATAGATGAGCTAACTAATTACAACTCAAAATACAACTCATCCCAATCTCCTTAATCAAGGGATAAATTTCTCAATCAAAGGGGAAACTGTTGCATGTCTTCACATAGACTTCATGTTTGATTTTCTACAACTAATTAACTCAAGATGAATTAATCCATTATTTTAAAAACAACTGCTAAGATCAAATTCGAATTTTAATTCTCAATTTTAGTTCAGGGACTAAGTAAAATTGGAATGCATCCCGAAATGCTATTTATAGTAGTGCTATTTTTAGCATTTTTTGTTGCTATTGTAAACACTAGATTGATGTTGCTATTGGTGTGATGAGGGCTTGGACTAAGTTGTATGAGTGAATGAGATCGAACAACATTGGGTGTAACTTCTTCTATCAATCAATAAAGTTGTTTGTTCCTTTTCCAATATTTTTGTCTATATCTATGATAAATGTATGTTCAAATGTTGTCGATTCCATTTGCTTACAACAAATAGATCATATGCTTTGATTATGTTTATGTTGGTAGGTACCAATTGAGCGAATTCAGTTTGAGCAGGAGCAATGGGAGCAACTCAAAGGAGATCAAAGGAAGCAAAGGATCACAAGTAGGTTCTTTTATCTTATCTGTTTATTGTAGGAAAAGGTTAAACATCTTTACTTCAATTGTTCTTAGTGTAACTACCCACTTAGGGAAGATATACTTATCAGTGGTTATAAATTCAGTATAACAACATCACCCTAGTAATCCATGATCTCTTGTTTCATAATTCCATGTTGGATTCCAGAGCCTCACACAACCTCGTGCCATTAGCAGTGATGGAACAACTGGGCTTGCAGATCAGTAGGCCCTACAAGGACCTATACTCATTTGACTCTAAGAGGGTCAAATGTTTGGGAATGATAAAGGATTTGGTGGTAAACCTAGCTCAAATCCCTGTGAAGATCATGGTAATGGACATAGTAGTGGCATACATTCCTCCTCAGTTCGGCATGTTTCTATCTAGATATTGGGGTTCCAAGGTGGGGGGCTCTATAAATTTAGATCTAACTTATGCCACTATTCCCACTTTTGGAGGAGAGCAAAAGAGGTTGTATAAGGAGTCCAGGTTTGTAAAAACTGTGACCCCAGCTAAAGGCTCAGAAAACTCCCCAGTGCATGGGAGGAAAGTGACCTCTCCTCCCTATTCCTAGAAGAAGATGAGACCATGTTAGAGGAAACATCAGTACACCTAACAAGGCAGTTAGAACACCATCATGCAAATGAAAACAAATTATGGAAATTATAATTTGACAGAGAAAACTCAAAATAAGGAACTGGAGCTGGAGTATTGTTGGTATCTCCAGAGGGCTGCCTGATACCCCTTTCATTCAAGCTAGAATTTGAGGCAACCAACAATGTGGCAGAGTATGAAGCATTGGTCCTTGGGTTACAAATGACAAAGAATATGAATATTAAATGCCTGACGATCTATGGAGACTTTGATCTGGTAGTAAGGCAGATAAAAAATTAGTGCCAGGCCAAACACCCCAGATTGAGGACTTACCAAAACAAAGTGTGGGATCTAATTGATAACTTCTTCCTAGCATTTAATATCAATTTTTTTCCTAGAGAAGGAAATAGAATGGCTGACTCCCTTGCTATGGCTGCAAGCAGTTTCAGGCCCCCTCAAAATACGCTCCTCAGATAGGAGGTAGAATTCAGATACAGAGCCTCAATACCCGATAATGTCAAACACTGGCATGTATTCGAGGATGAAAAGCAAGTGAAACGATTCATAGAAGTCATTGGGGAGTTCACTGATGTGGATGGTTACCAAAATTGATGTGGTAGTCTAGAATTAGACTAATGGTTCACTTAAAAACTAATCAGCTGCGCGTTAATAAGATTATGTACGTGTATTTCCTCCCGAGGGTCCCGCTAAGCTGACCAATCATCGTCGGTCCTACTTTGACTTCTTACTCCCCGAGCGCTTCAATCTCCACCATTGATCTGGCTTCTTCAGATCTGACAAATATCGCGTCATATCACGCGCCAACTAGCCGAATGATCTCCACCGTCGATCTGTCCCATTCGATCCAACGGTTATCGCACCATCTCGCGTGAATTCTTGCACGACCGATATCAGGTTGAGAGCATGCAAGAAAAGTGGTTTTCCCATGCGACGTGTCACCAGCTTAGGTTAATCGCACAATTTGGAGAAATACCATTTCTCATTTATTTTCCATGCGATATACCACTTACTACTTTCCAATACTACCCACGAGTTTAATACAAAACTTTAAGAAATGTGCTTAATAATATTTAGCGCATAATCTCGGTATTAGCCCTTAATGCTAATTGACTGTAATTAACAATAAACACATAAATGGAAATAATACCCGATTAGGGTACAAAACGCCGATACGCAGATTCAAGAGAATTTCACACCAGGAATAATATGCAACACCACACTTAATCAATTATTCAATAACATAGAAATTACAGTGTCTTGGCCCTCTCGGCTCGATTACAACATTTTGCCTGACCTCTGTTTCACTCACAAACCCTATCTTTTTCTCTCAATTCCTCACTTCTCACTCTCCTATTCCATTTCCCCCTATCATTACCTTTTTTTCCTTTCTTTTATGGATCGAATCTTATCCTAACAACATTAACAACTCAATCTCTACTTTTATCAGCTCAACTATTAAATCCCTATTCTCGAGCTCTGATACACACTTATTCTAACAACTTATCTCCTATTCTAAAAACAATACAATGATTTAATTATTACAATAATTGAAGTAAAGATAAATTCGAGAGATCCAGCTCTCTTTATTAAAACTGATTTTGACCACTCAGGTCAATGAAATTCATCTCATGTTAGCCACAACATGTGAACATACAATCACATTGTTGGATAAGTCTTAATGCTCCTGCATCAGACTCCCGGGGAGGAAAAGAATCATCCATCAGACTTTCAGGGTTTACTCCATACTTCTGCAACTCTGCTGCTATCAACCAACTAGCATCCTCTAGTGGTTGTCCCTTCCATTTGACTAAATAATTAAAAATAAAAATGTCCTCTGGTTCTTTTATTTAATCTTTTCTCTAGAACAACTTCCACCTCCTTCTTGACTGTTTTAGGCATTTGTTCTTCCCAATGTACAGTCTGTTCTTCATCTTCTGCAAGCTCCTTCTGTAACTCTTCTTCTGTCTCCTTGTATGGATATAAATTTGCAACATTTTAGATAGGTGTTATTCCAACCCCTTCTGGCAACTCAATTTCATACACATTGGTTGAAAACTTCCTCACAATTCTGCATGGCCCTATCTTTTTCATATTTAGTTTATTATAACTCCCAACAGAAAATCTTTCTTTCCTCAAGTACACCATCACTAGATCTCCCACTTGTAATTATTTTTCTTTCCTCCTCATATCAGCTCTCTGTTTGTATTTTCCACTACTTTCCTGCAATTTTTCTTTGACATCTTCTTGTAGTCTCTGCATCTACTTTGCAAATTCTTCAACCTTTGCACTTCTTGTCTCCTGTTTGCTCAAATTTCTGAGCTCATACACACCTCTTAGATTCATCCCAAAAACAATCTGAAATGGACTCATCCCATTACTTTGGTTAGGAGTGTCATTATAATCAAACTAAGCTTGAACAAGTGCTAAATCCCACTACTTAGGATTTTGATACACTAAACTTCTCAATAGGTTTCCCAAGCTTCTGTTTACCACTTCGGTCTATCCATCTGTTTGAGGGTGATATGCTGAATTGAAACTAAAGTTGGCACCTAGTTTCTTCCAAAGAGTTCTCCATAAATGTCCAACAAACTTTGTATTTCTATCAGACACAATACTTATAGGCAATCCATGTAACCTTACAAATTCTGAAAAAAAAAAAAAAAAAACAAAACAAAACAAAAAAAAACAAAACAAAACAAAAAAAAAACAAAACAAAAAACAAAACAAAAAGGAGAAAAGATTAGCAATATGTGTTGCATCACTAGTCTTTTTACATGCAATGAAATGTGCCATTTTAGAAAATCTATCTACCACAACATAAATGGAATCATTTCCTCTTTGAGTTCTAGGTAATCCCAAAACAAAATCCATACTAACTGCATCCCATGGTTGGTCTGGTATTGGTAATGGCTGGTACAATCCTCTATTTTGGCTTCTCCCCTTAGCATGCTGACATATCCTGCACTTTTCAACAAATCTCTTAACATCAGTTTGCATCTTTGGCCAGTAGTAAAAAGCATTTACCTAAGCAAAGGTTTTGTCTTGTCCAAAGTGTCCAGATAACCCTCCACTGTGTTTCTCCTTGATTATGTTTTCCCTCATAAAGTTTTTGGGAATGCACAGTTAGTTACCTTTAAACAGTAAACCTCCTTTGATAAGATAATCTAACCACTGGATTTATTATGAGCTACTGGATTTTGTACAACTGCATAAATATCTTCAAATTCTACATCATCTTTATACATATCAACCATTTCTTCCTACCTGGTGCACCCTGTGCAAACGCACTTCCGAAACGAGCCTCCATTTGTTTCTAAATTGCACATCATTATCGACCTTGTGGCAATCCGTATCATCATCTATACAATTCACAGGCAAATGGGAAGGAGTCGACATAATACGAACCTGGGAAACATGGTTTAATGGTCACAAAAACTCCAAATTACAAAGTCTGCCCATCATAATTAGCTGGTACCTCTGGCTGGCTCGAAATCAGGCTATCTTTAAAGAAAAACCAGTGAGCTGGCCTCATTTAACTGCGCTCATTATATCTACCTATAATGACATACCTGAGCCGCCACATCCGCGCACTAGAAGACCGCGCGACCCACTGCATATTGAAAAAAGCACTCCTTGGGCTTTCTTTGATGGCGCTGTCGAGCAGCAGGGTTGTGGGGGAGGTTTTCTATTATACATTAATGAATATCATTTCTACAAAGTCAAAATGGGACTGGGGATTGGCACAAACAATTTCGCAGAGATTATCACCCTTCGTCATCTCTTGCATTTTGCATTAGGGCACAACTGCATGCACTTGCATATTTATGGAGACTCGAAGATTATCATTGGTTGGTTCAACAACATTATTGTTTGTCACACACACACACTCAGTAGTATCTTGGATGAAATACATATTCTGAAGGCTCAATTTATTGACATCACTTGCAATCACATCTACAGGGAACACAATGGCAGTGCCAACCAACTATCCAAGGAGGCTACGACACTTCCCAGAGGAGAGTGGATGATACAGGAGCAACAAGGAACAAATGCATATCAATACTACCACCGTCCTTACATAGATACTCACTATCATAGGGCAGCCATCCCATGAGATACAAATCTGGAAAATGATACTTTTTTGAACAACATTTTTGTACATATATGACAGCACTACTTATCAGAAGCCCTGTGTGGCAATATGTATATATAAACAAAACAACAATGAACATCCTGCGTGATGATTTTGGTTTTTATGACAGACATAATAGACATACAACGGAGCCCATATGAGGCAGAAGAAACATATAGCATATGCATAATGCATCTACAATATGTAATTTTTCAAAGTTAATGAAAGATTACGATTTTTCCAGTGGACAAAATATCAACCATTTCTTCAAATCCTACAACACCAACTCTTAATTCTTGCACAATGAAATTTACCCTGCTTAAAGCATCAGCAACTTTGTTCAACTTACCACTTGTATGTTTGATCACAAAAGTGAAACTCTGTAAAAACTCTACCCACTTGGCATGCTTTTGATTCAATTTTGGTTGATTGTTTATAAACTGCAATGCATGATTATCAGAATACAATACAAACTCCTTTGGTAGCAAATAATGTCTCCATTTTTTTAAAGCTTGCACAATAGCATAAAATTCTTTATCATAAGAAGAATATTTCTTCTTAGCTTCATTTAGTTTCTCACTAAAGACTATGCTATTAGTCTCGGTTCTTGACTTAGAACTGCTCCAAATGCAACTCCACTAGCATCAGTTTCAACTTGAAAAACTTTTCCAAAATCAGGCAAAGCTAAAATTGGTTTTTTTGTAATTTTCTTCTTCAGCGATTTAAAATTTTTGTCTGCTGCTTCTTTCCACTTGAATGGCTGATTAGTCTCTTTGATTGTTTCAATAATTGGTGCACAAATCTGACTAAAACTTCTGATAAATTTTTTATAAAAACTTGCAAGACCATGAAAGCTTCTTACCTCAAATATATTTTTGGAATAGGCCAGTTCCAAATTGCTTGGACTTTCTCTAGATCCATTTTCAGACCTTCTTTAGAAACTACAAATCCAAAATAGATTAATTCTTCTTTCATGAAACTACATTTCTTCAGATTTATCAGCAATTTATCTTTCTGCAAAGTTCTTAGAACCAACTTAAGATGCTCCAGATGTTCTTCTTTGCTTCTACTGAAAAATAGAATATCATCAAGATAAACAATGAAAAACTTGCCTACATATTCCTTCAAAACTTCATTCATCAATCTCATGAATGTGCTGGGTGCATTAGTGAGTCCAAAAGACTGTTCGCACATGAAGATGAACATCTGCACTCGCACTTAGAAAAGTGACTGAAAGAAGAAATAAGAGAAAGACAAATCTGAATATACCATCAGATTTGTAGCATCGAGTAATGCTGAAACGACTGTCCAAAATCCGAATTCTGAGAACTTTAAAATTTAGAGCTCAAGGAATCTTTTAGATTCCCTCGGGACTCCTCAAAGATTCTGTTTCAGGGATGAGCTAAAAATTCGCTACTCAGATGTCAAATCTGATTTCACCAATAGGATCCCTGCGAAAAACCATGAAAAACAAGTATAAACTCAACCATATTCTAACAAAGTAAAATTTTACCTCCGTGGGAGAATTTCATGGCTCGTGGTTCTGCTCCCTATTTTTGCTTAAATCATTGTTTCGCGTGCATTCTGGAAATGACTAGAAGATGCAGACCTCTGATGAAGAAATGAACAATAGCATTGTGTTCGTAGCGATGAGAAGTGTAAAAACCATATAAAATTTGTCAATTTCTGAGAAGTTGAAAATTTTACCCCCCTGCAAAATTCATAGTTCCTGCATTAAAAAATTATTGAACTGCATCCATTTGCGTGCCAGCTCCTGTCTCGAAATTCGTGCAATCTTTCGTCTCCTTGGAAAATGGTAAAAAAATGACTTTAAATAATTTTGGGCGGAGTAACCCATAATGTGGTCATGGTTTATTTTTGTCAAAATCCATTTTAACTTAATCATTTACCAAAACTCATAAAACCGTATGCCATATTTTTTATATTTAAATTTGGTTGTACGTTGGGCTTTATGGGCTGAACGTTGAAGCTTCATGGTACGTTGAAACTTTATGGGGGGCGGGACCACCATGTGGCTGTCCCCAACAACACCCGTATCTCCTCGTTTGGAAACTTCGTTGGCTTATTGTATATGTTATAACCATTAGTTACAACCTATACATAATAACGTTACAACGTTGACTGCAATTACTTCGTTGGCTTATGTTTGATATGGCATGCGTTGGTAATGCCACGTATTGCTTATACGTTGGATATGTTTGTCACCATATTCGTTTAACCACCATAACTTTATATGGTATATGGTTAAACCATATCCCTCCACCGCTTGTTATAACCATTTGTTTTATAACCTTTTCCATTCACGTTGATATTTGTTTTGAAGTTTGTTTTAATAATTTGTTTTGTTTTTATATATATTAACCTTTTTCCCATTTTTAGTTAATATATATATATATATATATTTTTTTTGTCTTTTTGTGCATGGCTAGGAGCAAATGTTAATTAGTCATGTGTCGATGGTTTAGTGGCTATAATGTGGGTCCTTCTTGCTTACTGGGATGTCATGTGGCATATTGTGGGTCCTATTTTTTCCATGTTATGTCAAATTTTGAAGAGTTATATCTTTTGCATACAAGCTCGGTTTGACAAATTGTTTGCACCTCTGTGATCAGGACGACAAGATCTACGATCTGGTCCTGGATTATTTCCCTCTGTTCCTCTGATTTTGTTTTCTCATCATCTTCTCCTTTGCTTTCAAAGCTGCTTAATAGGCATCTTCAATTATCTTGAGCCTCAGCAAGTTGATTTCGTCCTGTATATCATATCTCAAACCATTGATGTACCTGACTACCTTTTCTACATCATCCTCTACATGTCCTGCTCTAATGCTCATCTTATAAAACTCTTCTGTACATTTTTTGACAGTCATTCCTTTTTGTCTCAAATTTTGTAATTGTCTGAAAAGATTTAACTAATAATATTTTGGCATGAATTTATCTTTCAACCTACTCACCATTTTATCCCATTGTTTGACCTTGGGCTTCCCCTTTCTTGCTCTAGATGTTTGTAGTTCATCCCAACAGATAGTTGCGTGACCCTTCAATCTGGAAACCGCAAATTTCACCTTCTTTTTGTCATCAACCTCCTCATAGTCAAAATACTTGTCCAATGAACTAATCCAGTCCATCAACTCTTCTACATTGAGATTTCCGTCATACAAAGGTATTTCCACCTTTGGTCTTCCACTTACTTTGACCAACATTTTGAGAACTTTGGTAGCTTCACTTTCATCCTCTTCTTCTTCGTCAAAAGATTCCTCTGCAGCACTAGCATCTCCTTCATCAGATGCTCTCCTTTGAGAAGTTTCCATTGTCTCCATCCTTGTGCGCAAATTTCGAATCTCTTCCAGCAGAATTGCATTCGCTACAGGTCTCCCTTGACTTATGCCAGCTCCTATCCTAGGTGGCATGTTTACTGTAGCAAACTTAATCCTTGGGCTCTCATACCAAATGATGTGGATGGTTACCAAAATTGATGTGGTAGTTTGGAATTAGACTAATGGTTCACTTAAATACCAATCAACGGCGTGTTAATAAGATTATGTACGTGTATTTTCTCCCAAGGGTCCCGCTAAGCTGACCAATCACCATCGGTCCTACTTTGACTTCTTACTCCCTGATCACTTCAATCTCCATCGTTGATCTGGCTTCTTCAGATCTGACGAATATCGTGGTGTATCACACACCAACTAGTTGAACGATCTCCACCGTCGATTTGTCCCATTCGATCCAACGGTTATCGCACCATCTTGCGTGAATTCTTGCATGACCGATATCAAGTTGAGAGCGTGCGAGAAAATTGGTTTTCCTGTGTGACGTGTCACCAGCTTAGGTGATCCAGGTGGATATTGGTGGCCACCCGCTAATTCCACTTGGATCCCCTCTAGTGCTTCTTACAGTTTGTTTCAGTTTCCTTAATTATAGCACAGTTTACTATTTTTAACAGTTTTTCGGGTCCTAAACTTCCGGAGCCGTTTTGAGACCCTAAACGACGTTTTTTGGGAAATCTACCGCCAGCGATTTTTCTGATAAAAATCGTCTTTTCCATCGTAGTCCTCGGAGAGATCTTTCCAACGGGCTATCGTGCACGTCAAACGGAGATAGTACGACCAATTCGCGACCCCGGGAAGTTGATGTACCAACTTACCCAAAAACGGGGCCCACAATTTGGCGTTTCATCTTCTAGGGTTAGGTTTTGGAATGTGAAGGGTTTTCCATTGTTTCTCAACAATAAATAGGCCTCCGAGCCTCATTGTAAGACAGTTCAGAGGCATGTAGCCACCACATCTCTTCTCAGAGATAAGCTACCATCGCCCTAGCTGGTTTATTTCCATTTCTGTTTGTAAGCATATTTCAGTATTTTACAGTAATGAATTGAGGTATTATTTCCGCTGCATATCTGTCTTTATGGTTATCTCTGTATTTTATTGCGTTCCTGTTTAAATCCGGATCATTAGGTTAATCGCGCAATTTGGAGAAATACCATTTCCCATTTATTTTCCACGCGATATACCACTTACTTCTTTCCAATACTACCCACATGTTTAATACAGAACCTTTAATAAATGTGCTTAATAAGATTTAGCGCCTAATCTTGGTATTAACCCTTAATGCTAATTGACTGTAATTAACAATAAACACATAAATGGAAATAATACCTGATTATTGTACAAAACGTCAATACGCAAATTCAAGAGAATTTCACACTAGGAATAATATGCAACACCACACTTAATCAATTATTCAATAACATAGAAATTACAGAGTCTTGGCCCTTTCAGCTCGATTACAACAATTTGTCTGACCTCTGTTTCACTCACAAACCCTATCTTTTTCTCTCAATTCCTCGCTTCTCACTCTCCTATTCCATTCCCCCCTATCATTACCTTTTTTCCTTTCTTTTATGGATCGAATCTTATCCTAACAACATTAACAACTCAATCTCTATTTTTGTCAGCTCAACTATTAAATCCCTATTCTCGAGCTCTGATACACACCTATTCTAACAACTTATCTCTTATTCTAAAAATAATACAATGATTTAATTATTACAATAATTGAAGTAAAGATAAATTCGAGAGATCCAACTCTCTCTATTAAAACTGATTTTGACCACTTAGGTCAATGAAATTCATCCCATGTTAGTCACAACATGTGAACATACAATCACATTACTGGCTAAGTCCGGATGCTTCTGCATCATTAACCCACTCCACCATCGACCAAGAAGAAGAAGAAGCAGATCAAGAAGCCACTTCATGGAAAGACACAGTGGCTAGGCACAAAATTTTGCAACTGAAAGAGAATACCATCCCTCATGGACTAGTCCCAATGGAAAGGATTTTTAGTAAGGATGACATAGCCTCCAAACCAATGACTCTGGAGATAGAGGATCAAGTAGAAGACTACAATATCGACTCATAGGAGGAACCTTAGATGATCAGGCTATTAAAAGGAATCCCCTTGAAATATAGAAAAAGGTATTTAAATCTATTCAAAATATACAATGATGTTTTTTCTTGGTCTTATGAGGATCTGAAAGCATTTGATACTAACATCATTCAGCATAAGATTCCTTTGAAGAGTGGAATAAATCCATGCAAGCAGAAACTCAGGCAGATAAACCCACTCTTACTCCCCTCCATTGCAAAAGAAGTGAGAATGATGCTACATGCAAAGATCATAGTGCCTTTGAGGTACTCTGACTGGGTGGTCAACTTAGTCCCTGTCCGAAAAAAGAACGGAGAAATAAGGCTATGTGTAGATTTTAGAAATCTAAACAAGGCATCACTGAAAGACAACTACCCACTGCTTAAGATGGATCATATATTGCAGAAGGTGGTTGGTGCAATCAGAATGTCCATGATGGATGTGTTCTCTGGTTACAACCAAGTAGCAGTCCACCCTAATGATTAGAAGAAGGCATCTTTCACCACCCCGTGGCGAACATTCATGTACGCTCACATGCCTTTTGGTCTTATTAATGCAAGGGACACATTTCAGAGAGCCATGGATATAGCTTTCGTAGGGGAGCAAGAAAAATTCGTGGTGGTTTATTTAGACAATATCACAGTGTTTTCCAAGACTGATGAAGAGCACATCCTCCACTTAAATATAATATTTGAAAAATGCAGGAGGTATGGTCTTTCTTTGATTCCTAAGAAATCCCAGTTCACCCTAAGTGAGGGGAAGCTACTAGGACACAGTAGCGCAAGAAGGTGTGAAGATCGATCCTAAACGAGTCAAATCCATCAACCATATTCCTTTGCCCAGGAATAAGAAAGAGGTCCAAGCCATTTTGGGGAGAATAAGTTTCTTGAGGAGGTTCATACCCAACTATGAAAAAATAGTCAAAGGTATTACGGACATGCTTAAGAAGGAAAATGAAGTCAAGTGGAGCCCTATCCCCTGAAGTCTCAGTACTAGTTAGCCCCGACTATTCAACACTCTTCTATATCTTATCTTTTGCTTCCCAACATACTATTGCCATAGTGCTGCTATAGAAAAATAAAGATGGTTATGAACAACCCATTGCCTTATTTAGCCAAGTCCTCAGGATGTTGAGCTGAATTATAACATCTTGGAGAAACAAGCCTCTGCACTAGTCAAGGCTTTGAAGGCATTTCGTATGTATGTCCTACAATCGGAAATCACAACATTTGTCCCAACGACAATAGTCAAGGACATCCTGGTGCAGGGAGACAATGAAGGAAAAAGGGGTAGGTGGATAGCAAAAATACAAGAATATGAGCTAGACATGAAGCCTACTAAGCTCATAAAAGGCCAAGGGTTGGATAAGGTTTTATCCAAATCAAATTTCCAAGCCTTAGGGATAAACCTAATAACAGAGGAATGTAGACCATAGGATCATCAGAGCGGGATTAAAACATCCAAGCAGAAGATTTATGCTAAATATGAGGGATCACACTGGTATAAGAACATAGTTTATTATCTCTTATTCCTGAGGTGCCCGTTGGGTCTGGATAAATACAAATACCGATCTCTGAGATTGCAAGTGAAAAAATATATCATATCCAATGGCCTACTCTATTGGAAGGACCCGATGGGGGTATTGTTGTTATGTTTGGTGAAGGGTGAAACCCATAAGGTGATTGAGGATTTTCACGGAGGAGTTTGTGGAGGTCATTACAGCTAGAAGACCAAATCACATAAAATCCTCAAGGTAGGATTCTACTAGCCTACACTGTTTGGGAATGTTCATTCCCAGGTCAAGTCATGTCAGAAGTGCCAAGTGTTTGTTGAGAGGCAAAATCTTTCTCCTCTCCCCCTGATTCCAGTACATGTAGAAGAACCTTTTAGACAATGGGGGTTAGATTTCATAAGAGAAATAAACCCATCATCTAGTGGCTAACACAGGTGGATATTGACGGCCATGGATTATTTCACCAAGTGGGTAGAGACCATCCTAGCCATAAATTCTACAAACTCAGTGGTAATAAAATTTATGGAGGATAACATATTATCTTGCTTTGGTTGCCCCTTCAAAATGATCACTGATAAAGCTAAGGTCTTCAAATCTACTAAGTTCACCAGCTTTTGCCATAAATACAATATCATCATCAGGCACTCCACTACCTACTATTCTCAAGGTAACAACTTGGCTGAGTCCTTAAACAAAACTGTGGTGAGGGTACTGAAGAAGACCATTGTCGAGAATCCAAGGAACTGGGACTCCCAACTGAAGTTTGTCTTATGGGCCAACAAAGTAACTCTTAAACGATCCACGGGAAAGCCACCTTTTGAGCTAGTGTATGGTAAGGTTACATTCTTCCCGATCCAATTAGCGATTTTGATGGAAAAGTTATTACAAGAAGCTGAGGAAGAGTCGAGTGCCTTGACATGATTGATAAATCAGCTGGTCGAGCTTCATGAAATAGAGAACAGGTGGGGGCCAAATTGTCAAGCAAAAGATGAAATCCTTGTTTGATAAGAAGGCAAAGGATCGACCCTTCAACCAAGAGATTTAGTTCTCTGATGGGACGTCCAACGGGAAGACAAAGGCAAACACGGAAAATTTGATCCGCTATGGTTCGAACCTTTCAATATTACAAAAGGGAGAGGAAATAACATGTACATACTTGAAAATCTAGATAGTGAATTGATAGAACTATCGGTAAATGGTCAGTTCCTCAAATTCTATTTCCAAAACTAGGGGTACCTATCTTGCACTCATTGTAAATACATGTGTGTGTATTGTAATTGTTATATGAAATTTACAATTTATGTTAAAACTTCCACTTTCATAAAATTATCGTTCATTTATAAAATAATCCAAGCCCAAAGGAGAAGTTCATAGGTTTCAGGTTCTCAGCACCTTGCAAGCAAGGCACTGTCCCCAAGTGGAGCCAATGTTGTCACCTTCTGAAAATAGAGTTCCAATTGCATAAAGGGTACCAAAAAACATGGAATTTTTCAGCCATATTCCAAGCCACGTAAATTCTCAAAGCTAAATCAGACCCTCTCCACTGGATAGTGTTCGGAATAAGCTTTCTAACGGTAGGTGGAAGTCCAAAAACGGACTCCTGGATCATAAATTAGAGCAGAGTGAAGATACCCTTCCAAAGCCAGAAAACAAAGTAAAAATGGCTAAGGGTTAGGCTCATCGTAAATCGCAATCATGGCCTTACTGAACCAGTGACAAGGGAAGATATCATATTCCTCGATTGGCTGATCGCTGATATCACAAATCGCAAGATGGCGGGCCATCACAAATCAGGACTCTTATGAGGTAGCGACAGGGTAGACATCAAAATCTGTGATCCACCAATCGTCGATATCATGAATCGCAGATCAGCGGGTCTAAGGCATGGCGCATCAGCAAATCGATGATTGGTGGAGCCCACGCATATAAAAATCGGTATTTGACTTCTACAATGAATCACCCTTAAGGGAATCATAGGAGGAATACACTGAGAGCGCTAAAATAGCCGAGATTTGGACCGGTAGTGTTAAATCACCGGGGAAGGCCAAAAACATTTAACAAAGGAAATCAATGCAAAAACAGGGATGGGCGAGCCTTTTTCTCTCTCCTCCAGGGGGCCATGTGGTGGAATACCATTGGTCCTTATAAATGACATGGCATCTGACGACATCATGATGTGGCAGTACAAAGATGATGTGGTAGTACGAAGGACATGTGGCATGCAGATTTGGCATTTTCAGGGGTCCTAAGGGGGAATTTTTGGGTGACACGTGTCACCACTCACAGGGTGACACGTGGTAGTGATGACATCACCCATTGCAAATCGGCGATCGACGATCGCGCAAGGCAAGGTCCCTCCTCCACCAAAGTCCCCTCCGACTTGCGATTGCGATATGTGAAGATCCTCCCGAAAGCGATATTTTATGCATTATATCTCATGAGGATTTCATGTCCGGACTGTCGGCCAGTGCTATGAAAGGAGGTAAAGGGGTCTCTCTCTCTCGTATGGAGATTGTGATACCTTTGGTGGGCCCAACCCCATAGATTGGCGATCGCAAGGGTCCAGAGGAAATATCAATGGCAAACATCAGAAATCGCCGAAGTGCAAGATTTCATGTATTAAAGGAAAAAGGCCCCCGGATAGGCTTTTAAAGGCTTTAGTGCCTTTGGGCTAAGCACCTGGTTCAAGACCCCAGTCATATGAAGAATATCACAGAAAGGGGCCAAAGCAAAGGGGCCTAAAGGGGATTTGGACTTGCATGTTTCACAATGTTTAAGTGATTGGGGCCAGCATTGGAAAGTCCTCCATATTACACCATAAGCACATCACCAAGCATATCAGGGCGTCGATAGTGCAGTGCAGGACTTTAAAGGTGTAATGGGTCGACAACTGTGGCTTTTAAGAAAACAGGTGGTGCATTCAAACCCGACATGGGCTGATCCAAAAAGGTCCATTGTGACACAAAACTAGGGTTGACGCTGACAAGAGTAAAAAAGGACTTAGTAGCTCAGGAGGATTTATTTATCTAGCATGGTGTCCCATATAGAGGGAAGACGATGTATCGCCCAGGGGTCCTCTGCTCCAGTAATGTGGCATGAAACTGATGGTGCCCGCTCCCAACTTTAAAGGATAAATTGTTCAAGCAGTAAAGGCTAAAACGACGAGAGTCGGTTGAGAAACATAAGAGGCCATACAAAGAGCGAACTGCAACCTAAAGCAGAGGCGATTAGAGGGATGGGCATGGAGATATTTCATTTAGGTTTATGTTTGATTGTTTACTTATTTTTTGTCCTGTAACGTGCCTCCCTTCAATGAGGCAATTAATTATGTATTTTTTTTGGGTCATAGAGCCATCCCTAGCTAAGACAGCTAGTTGACTTGACAACTGAGACTCTTCCAAA
Organism: Pinus tabuliformis; assembly: GCA_031772625.1. Taxonomy (NCBI): domain Eukaryota; kingdom Viridiplantae; phylum Streptophyta; class Pinopsida; order Pinales; family Pinaceae; genus Pinus; species Pinus tabuliformis. The sequence goes on along the minus strand of CM062816.1, from coordinate 765,044,786 downwards.
GATATTTTGTTGTAATGAATGTCCATTCTCCCCTCTTTAGATAAATAGGGGAAAGCAACACTTCACAAATGTTCACAAATCTATAAGAAAAAGCTACATGTATTTTCAGACTATATAACTTAATAATACAGATCTTTCAGAATATTGAAGAAATGGTGGTGATTCCCCCTTTGAGTATTACAATATGTTATCCTCCTGTTAAAATCCATTATGTTCATGTTTCTTCTTTGAATTCATGCAACAATAGCTGTTAGAAATATTTCATACTTCCTGTAGATTCATTTGTATTGATTTGTTAATGCATATTCCTATATGAAGGGCTGAAATTATATCTTTAAAGTTGTGCTACATGAATCATAACACCTAGCCTCTCTTTTGTCCATTATATCTACTTGTAACTCAAATAAGTGTAGAAATTCTTATTGTTTCAAGCTCTATGTGTTAAATATAGAATTCTTGATGCTTTGGACTCTATGTGATGAGTTATTCTTTCTCCTTATCCTCTCTCATTTACTTTGCAAAAGCTTATTAAACTGTAAGTCCTCGAACTACTCGGCCTCCGCTATTTTATGTGTATATTTCTAGGAACTGTGTATGTAAAGAAGTACCAGAAATACATGACTTGTACCTTTGGATGAATGAACCAACCCACTCCTCTTCAATGTGTGTGTGTGTGTGTGTGTGTGTATATATATATATATATATATATATATATATATATAGAACATATGTGATGTCTCCTCTTGCCCGAGAATCATTTGAGACACACCAATCTAGATGTGCCTAGGCACTGGTCTTGTAAGCAATCCAAGGTTGTCTCTAGGAACGACAACAAGTGACATGGGGAAGAAATACCTTCAGATGCACATCGAGATGGGAGATGTTATGGAACCAACTCAAGAAAAGATAGAAAAGATAGATCAACGCCTTAGAATTCAGCCTCTTCAAGGGGGCAACCTCCTTTACATTACATAAATGAACAATTCTTCGATGATACAAATGAAAATACCTCCTTTCTATATATAGGAGTCTAAGGGGTCATAACATAATCAGAGCCGACATAACAATAATAATGTAAGGGCACAATAATAACAATAGTGGGCTTCTATGGGGCACAAGAGTAATAATATGGGCACTACATGGGTATATCAATATAATAAGTGGGTTGTACTAATAACAATAAGGGGTTACACAAGTAGTATAGGGGCCTAACATGTCCCTCTCCTTCAAAAAGCGTTGTCCTCAACGCTTGAGTAGTTCTTGATGCTTCCGTATAAAATTCTTGTCCTCCCATGTGGAATATTCAGCAGGTAATTTCTTCCACTTGATGAGATACTCTGAAATTGATTGATTTCGTAGCTGTCGTGTTCTTGTTTCTGTGACTACTCCAGGTTTCAATATGATTTTTCCTTCTTGTTCAATTTCTGGAAATATTGTTTGCATTGGAATCTTTTGCAACTTTTGAATAAGTGGCCATACTTCTTTGTCCTTCTTCCATTCATCCCTTGCTTCGTTTATCCAATCTGGTTGGGTAATAGAAATAGCACAAAACAACGCTTCCACATCCTCATCCTTGAAGAGTCTTCCCATTCAGTAAGGTCGCCATTTGTTAAGTGCATGTAGTATTGCCAACATTTCCTTCTCATAAATATATTTCTTTAGATGTAGCAGTAAAAATACCCAATCACCTACATCAAAACATTTTTCACTATGATGTTGATCTACCTGTTGTTTCATTTGATTGTGCACCAAACTGGCGTTTTCCTTTAAAAGTTGGAGAACTTGTTGTTGATGCTCGATGTGATCTTTCACTGCTTGAACCTTTTTCTTCTTGATATGTCCTTCTATCTTTAGAGTTTGAGAAGTGGTAATTTCTTCCAATCCTTTAAAAGATATGGTCAGATTCATTTCTTGACGCTTGATGTGATTTTTCACTTCTTGAACATTTTTCTTCTTGATATGTCCTTCTATCTTGATAGTTTGAGGAGTGGTAATTTCGACCAATGAATTACAAGATATGGTTGGATTCATTTCTTCTTTCTTGATGTGATCTTTCACTTATTTCACCTTTTTCTTCTTGATATGTCCTTCTATCTTGAGAGTTTGAGGAGTGGTCATTCTTGCTAATAGTTTACAAGATATGGTCTAATTCATTTCTTCTTTCTCTGGGGTTGAGTCCTGGCATATATCCTCTTCTTTTGATGTTTCTTGATCATTTTCTTCCTCCTCTTCATACTCTATGTAAAATAATTTCTTCTCAGCACGCTTATGACCTTTTGTGCATTTGCTATCACAATTGTAACAAAGCCCTTTTTCTCTTTTTTCTTCCAATTGTTGTGGTGTAACCCTTGTAGGTTGTGGAAGGCTTGTTGAAACAACACTTCCATCTTTATAGTTGTGAGGGGTAGACTTCCTTGTTGCCATAATTTTACTTTCCAATATGTTAGAAATCCCTTTTACTCTTTCCAATTGTTGTGGTGTTGCTCTAAAGAAAGTGTTGCTCTTTGTATCCTCATAATGTGCTATCATTTCCTCCGTGAGAATTGACCACGTAACAAGTTGTTTACGAGAACAAAGCCCTTTATACCATAAAAATTGATCCAGTTCTAAATATGAAGATGCAATACATACATTTTGTAACACTGGTACACCATGTAGATCAAAATATTGCTCCATTTGAAGTATCCAATTTACCAGATCCTTGCCACCAAACTTCCTCATCTTGCTTTTTCTTGATTTTAGGACCTCGATCTTGAAACGATTGTAACTCTATACTTTCAGATATTTAAGTTCTGAAATTGCTAACTGTAGTAGCCCTCTGTGTCCTCTTTCCAATGCCACTAGTCTGATCCAAATTGGATTCTTCAAAAAAGAGTTATGCACAATCTCCCAAGATGACCTGATTATAGACCTTTCCAGAAGAGCAAACTTGTACGATGTGCCACGAGTCACTGTTTCAACCTTTGGATCTAAAAAATGCATACAAGAAACTACAGTTCGTCCTATTTCTGTACCTTCTGACGAAATTTCAATCTGATCCCCAGAGAAAAAGTTATGACGATTTTCCCCACGTCACCTGTTTGGAATGTAATTCAGGAGTCTGCAAAAAGACCAACTTCCCTAGATCATATCTCCGCAAATATAGCGCGAAAATATGTGAAATTCGGACCCAAGGTTCAGCGCGATTTCTTCTCAAATGGGTTTTTTTGCGACTTTTGAAACGTCACAGAAAAAAAGTTATAGCGAAAATTCCACGATGACCTATTTGGAGCAGCGAAACCCTAGAATCCAAAGCTCTGATACCAAATGTTATGGAACCAACTCAAGAAAAGATAGAAAAGATAGATCAACGCCTTAGAATTCAGCCTCTTCGAGGGGGAAACCTCCTTTACATTACATAAATGAACAATTCTTCGATGATACAAATGAAAATACATCCTTTCTATATATATGAGTCTAAGGGGTCATAACATAATCAAAGCCGACATAACAATAATAATGTAAGGGCACAATAATAACAATAGTGGGCTTCTATGGGGCACAAGAGTAATAATATGGGCACTACATGGGTACATCAATATAATAAATGGGTTGTACTAATAACAATAAGGGGTTACACTAGTAGTATAGGGGCCTAACAAGAGATGATGGGAGTATAGCATGACCAGTTTCGGTATTTTTACCTTTCAAAGGGAGTATGGTTCTCCTCTCACATTAAAATATGTCATGTATGTTCTAGGTTTGAAGAAGAATTTGGTTTCAGTTGCCATGTTGGAGGACCATGGATACAATGTGATATTAATTAAGGGAAAGGCGTTCCTTCGTCACATAGCCTCAGGAAAAATGAAGCCATGGTTGTGGCATAGAAGATTGGGTCACTTGCACCACGGAGCTTTGAATACCATGCAATTAATTTCTACGGACTTCACAAGGGCACACTAGAGCAGAGAGACACATGTAAATGGTGTACACTGGGGAAGTACACCAAAGCTTCCTTTTATGATAAAGAGAGTCAAGTGCAAGCGATCCTTGATAGAGTTCACTCAAATGTGTGTGGAACGTTCTCAACAACATCCACGACCAAGCATAGGTATTATGTTATATTTGCTGATGATGTTTCCCTTAAGTGTTGGATTTTCTTCATGCAAAAGAAAGATTATACATTCGCTAAATTTTGTGAAATTAAATAATTTGTTGAGAAATATACTGGAAGGAAAGTTAAAGTTGTTGGAAGCGATAACGATGGAGAATATGTGTCGAATGAATTAAAGAAATTATGTGCATCAAAAGGCATTTAACATGAGTTAATAAAACCTCTTAACCCACAACAGAATGGGGTCACTGAAAGGAAGAAAAAAGATATTTTTGGAGTTGCACGAGTGATGTTACATGATCAAGGCCTATCGTTGCACTTGTGGGCTGAAGCATGCAAAACATCTATTCATTACAGAACAAAAGTCATCATCGAATTCTCAGGATGAATACACCAGAAGAATTTTTTCAGGTAAGAAACTAGATGTGGCACACTTCAAGATCTTTGGTTCTTTAGTCTACCATGATGTTACCAAGGATGCATGGAAAAAGTTAGAGCCAATAGTTGAGTTGGGCATATTGTGGGGTACACTGATACACCTCACAAATATCGGGTGTACCTGCCATCCAATAGGATGAAAGATGTTCATAGAGATGTGAAGTTCGATGAAGAGAAGGCTATGAGATGTTCCCTTGAGAGGGAGTTTCAGTTACATGTATATGAGGAGCTTTTAGCTCCAAAGGAGTAACCTCATGATGATGTGGAGCAGCCACATGCAGGCGAGCAGAGAATGGAAGCACCCACTCATGCAGAGACTTCTAGAGATGGAAGGAAGAACACCAGAGAGGCTAACATATTGATGCATGATGCTAGAGAGAATGTGGGAGCACCCACATCACATTGCAGGAAGAGGAGGTAACGAGCTTAGTAAACTAGCTACATGGCTCTAAGGGGAGAGAGTGTAGAGGTTGATCCATCCTCATTCAAGGAAGTAGTGCATCAACTAGTATGGGTTGATGCCATGGTTGAGGAGTATGACTTCGTTATTAGAAACAATTTTTGGGAAGTGGTCCCAAGACCAGCAGACAAGTCAGCAGTGAGTTCCATATGGCTTTACAAGGTAAAGCAAGTTGCATATAGGACTGTGGAGAAACACAAGGCTAGGTTTCTGGTGAAAGGATTCTCTTAGGTGGAGGGAATTGATTACGATGAGACATTTGCTCGAGTAGAAAGGTACTACTCTTTAATCAGATCTATTCTAGCATTGTTAGTGCAGATGGGATGGAAGATACATTAGATGGATGTGAAGACAACATTCCTCAATGATATGATTAAGGAACAGGTGTATATTGAGCATTCATAAGGATTTGATATCTTCAACAGAGAGTTGCATGTGTGCAAACTCAAGTGAGTGTTGTATGGACTAAAACAAGCACCTTGTGCTTGGTACACCGGGATTGACAATTATTTCATCGGGTTGGGCTTCACCAAAAGTGAATAAGATGCGAACCTTTGCCATATTGTGGTTGAAGGTAAATTCTTGATTATAGTATATGTTGATGATTTAATTGTAATAAGTGATGAGAAGCTAATAAAATCTTGCAAAGAGGATCTTGCAAGAGAATTCGAGATGAAGGACCTGGGGCTCATGCATTACTTTCTTGATATGGAAGTATGGTAAGGATACAGGGAACTGCTTGTTTCTCAAGGAAAGTATTCCAACGAGATACTAAAGAAGTTCCACATGGAGAGCAACAAACCCATGGAGACTCCTCTAGTAGGTGATTGGAGGAAGGAAGATGTTACTTCAGATGAAGTAGTGGAGAATACTATTTATAGACAGCTTGTCGGCTCACTTATGTATTTGGTGAACACACGACTAGACATGTGTTTTCCAGTTAACTAGCTTAGTAAAGACATGGTTAAGCCAATCAAACTCTATTGGAAGACAACTAAACATGTGTTGATATACCTCAGAGGCACCACTTAGTTTGGTATTTGGTATGAGTGAAGCTTTCGGGCTTCACAGATGCAGATTAGGTAGGGAGTCCATCGGGCAAGAAGAGAACATCAGGGGGAATATTCAGTATTGGGTTAGCAGGAGTTTCTTGGTACAACAGGAAGCAGTGATCAGTTGCACTAAGTTCAACAGAAGCATAGTACATGGTTGCTAGTCAATGAGCTTGTGAGGCTATCTGGATGTGGAAGATCCTTGTTGGGTTATTTGGTTAGCAGATGGATCCTACAATGATTTACTTCCACAATCAAAGTTGTATCAAACTCTCTGAGAATCCACTTTTTCATGATCGGCCCAAGCATATCGACATCTGGTATCACCATCTACGAGATTGTGTGCGGAGGAGAATCATGTTGCTGGAGTATATGCCTACAGAGGAGAAGGATGCAGATATTTTTAAAAAGGAATTGTCAAGATGTCAATTAGAGTTTCAAAGAGTTAGGATCAGGGTAGTAGATAATCCCTTTCTTGTTGAGAGGGAGTGTTGAAAATGCAACAAGAAAATCCTAATTTAATTTTGTCCTTGAATTAAATTGGGAATAAAATTGTAATTCCACATCTCAAGAAAACTTGTAATAGTTAACTAAGTTAATTTGACTTAGTTGGCTTAGTTAATTTGACTTAGTTGGCTTAGTTAATTCGAGTTGAGGGTCTAACTAGAGTCATGTAGAGTGTCCCCTACAATTAGGAGCACTAGTTGAGTTTATTTTGAGTTGTAATTATTTAATTAAGTCTAACTGAGTTAAAGGCAGTTAAAATAGTTCCAAATGATGGAGTAATTAGTGGGGGGTCTAGTAGTGGGGTGCTTCCGTAGGTAGAGGGGTGTTTCCTATAGTAGTGGGGTGTTGCCTACAATATGTTGATATATGGAAACGAGAAATTCCAGTTTAATTTGTTCTCGAATTAAATTGCGAATTAAAATCGAATTCTATTCTCATAGCAACTTGTAAATAGTTAATTAAGTTTAATTAACTTAATTAACTTAGGAATTTCAATTTGGAATATTTTGTAAGTCATGTACATGTTCTCCCTAAATTTTAGGGGTCCAGTATGAGTTTAGATTGAATTGTAATTAGATAACTCAGTTTACCGAGTTATAGTCAGTTAAACTAGTTCTAACTGTTTGTTGAACTAGTAGAGGATTAACAGTCAGTTAGTGCACTAGTGCATCCACAAGTGATACTCCAGATAAATAAAGATTCACTCATCAGAAACTCATGCATTTCAGTTCTGAGAAAGACCCATTTGAGACTAGGCTGCAGGGACAATGTCCTATCAGTTGTATGATTTACTGAGTTGTAAATATCATAATTGCAATCAAGAAGAGGACCTAATTAGGATTGCGAGTTTTGGAAGCATGAATTCCATTTAAATACAAACTATTCATCCTAGGAATTGTGCAAGGAAATAGGAGCTTTCCAGGTAGTGGAAATTGGCTAAGTGTTTGCTAATAGCGGACTTGTGAGGCAGAGAGTTGAGCATACTTGTGCGGAATTGTTCTAGTGAGAACAAGCTCTGTATCTTCACTAATATTTATAATTAATGCAATATAGATAGGTGGGGTTTTGAGCAATGGCTTTCCCCAAAAAAACTTATTGTGTTATGTGTCATTGATTTGTCTTCTTCTTGTTCATATTGTTTTCATCAATCTATTGGCTTCCGATGGTTTAAAGTAGAAGTAGATTATTGTCTCTTGTTTTAGTAGATTACATGAGCTTGTGAATCTATAGGAAAATATACATTGTATCAGAGCTGAAGATAGTATACTAGAGAAAAAATCAAAGTTTTGAGTTTTGGATTATAGATGAAATTTCAATTTGCAATACATACTTCAGGATTGGTAGATGTCATTCTACGGTTTGTTGCTCGAGTATGCCTTGGAAGGAAGCTCGAATTATATAGCCTAGAGGGATATAATGGAAGTTGTGTTGGAGGATAATGGCTTGAAGAAACTTTTTGATCAATCCATTCCTAAGCCAACAACATCGGATGCATAGAATTTGGCCGAATGGAAGAAGTGTGTGGCGAAGGCGAGGCTGATAATCCTTGAGGGAGTTTGAGACCAAATTGTCTCAAGTCTCCATGGAAAGGAAACTATGTATGCTATGCGGAAAACATTGGTGGACTTGTATCAAAACAACAATGACCATTGGAAATTGACACTGAAGGACAAACTGTGAAAAATCAAAATGGGGAAAGGCAAGACTATTCCAAAATACTTGACCAAATTCTCTCAATGTCGTGATGAACTTGGAAGTGTTGGAATCATGGTTGCCGAGGATGATATGGCGAGTCTTGATCTTGTGGGACTCCCAAAGAGTTGGCATAGTTATCAGGACTCTATCAATGGTCAGAAGAAGCTTCCAGATTGGGAAGGACTGTGGTTGGATTTGATGTAGGAGGAGATCAGGTGGAACATTAGGGATGGTTCTTCATCAAATACTGGTGATTGAAGAGAATTGTGACTTAGCGATTAAGGCAAATAAGGGGAAAGGGAAAGATTCCCATTCCAAATTGGATTCTTACCATGGAGATAAGAAGAAATACATGACGAAAGTTAAGTGCTTTCATTGTCATGATTTGGGACACTTTGCTACAAATTTTCCGCTCAAGAAATCTAAGAAGAAGTCCTCTGGAGGAGCGGCAGGTGAGACTTTGGCCTCTCAATTTGAATTGGACTTTTCCCTCATTACATGCATGGTGTCATAAATATGGGAAACGTATGGTACTTAGACAATCGAAATTCATTCCACATAACTAGCGACAAGGAGTTATTCAGTGACTTGGAGAATAAATATCTCCAGATGCATATCGAGATGGGTGACAATGGGAGGTATAGTGCTACTGGATTTGGCACAATTACTTTTTAGAGGGAGCATGGGGCTCCACTCACCTTGAAGAATTTTATGTATGTACCTGAGCTGAAGAAGAACTTGGTATCCATTTCCATGCTTGAGAATAGAGGCTATGACGTGATCTTCTCAAAAGGAAAGGCGTTCCTTCGACACATAGCCACAGGTCAAGTAAAGAAGATAGGGATTCGAGTTAAGAATCTCTATAAGCTGGAGGTAGAGGATTGCGCTACTTTGAGCATGAAAGCAGAGAGGGTGCAGAGCCGAGATGTTGGCGAGTTGTGGAATAGGTGATTAGGTCACTTGCATCATGGGGCTTTGATGATCATGCAACAAATCTCCACCGTTTTTCCCAAAGGTACACTAGAACAAGTTGATACATGCAAGGGGTGTAATTTGGGTAAATACACCAAGTATTCCTTCCACGACAGAGACAGTCGAGCAGAGGCTATTCTCAAGTGATTCCCTTCAGATGTGTGTGGGCCATTCTCGATAGCATCCACGACCAAACACAGGTATTATGTTATATTTGTTGATGACTTTTCTCGAAAATATTGCATATTTTTCATGCAGAAAAAAGGATCAAACCTTCACAAAGTTTTGTGAGTTTAAACAATTGGTGGAGAAAGAGTCGAGTAAGAAGGTTAAATCTCTATGAAATGATAACGGTGGTGAATATGTCTCAAACGAGTTTAAGAACTTCTATGCAGTGGAAGGGATTAAACGAGAGTTGATGGCACCCGATAACCCTCAGCAGAATGGGGTGGCTAAGAGGAAGAACAAAACCATAGTAGGGGCAGCAAGGGCGATGTTGCATAATCAGGGTCTCCGACTACACTTGTGGTCTGAGGCATGAAACACAACAATTTATGTTCATAATCGTAGCCAACATCATATTCTTGGGATGAAGACACCAGATGAGGCTTATTCCGGTAAGAGGCCAGATGTTGGTCACTTCATGATTTTTGGGTCATCAGTATATTTCCATGTGACCAAAGATTCATGGAAGAAGCTTGAGCTGATAGAAGAGTTGGGGATATTTGTGGGGTACATTAATACACCTCACAACTATCAGGTGTGCTTGCCGACCGGTAGGATGACAGTGATTCATAGGAATGTTAGATTCGATTAGGAGAAGGCCATGTGAGTTTCCCATGAGAGGGAGCTTGAGCTACATATGGTTGATGGGCTTTTAGCTACTAAGGTTGAGGAGCCTCAAATTGATGTGGAGCAGCCACATGCAAAGGATCCAGGAGTGGAGACATCCACTAAGGCAAAGTCTTCCAGAGATGGGAGAAAGCACACCAAAGAGGAAAATAGATTACTATCAGATGCCAGAGAGAATGTGGGAGCACCTACATCACAACGCAGACAAAGGAGGTCACCTGACAGGTACACTAGATACATGGCTCTTATGAGCAGATGTGTTGTGATAGAGCCATCTTCCTTTGAGGAAGCAGTGCAATAGCCGGTTTGGGTTTATGCCATGGTGGAGGAGTATGACTCCATAGTTTGTAAAAGTGTTTGGGATGTGGTCCAGAGACAGGAGGATAATTCCATGGTGAGCTCCCATTGGCTTTACAAGGTAAAGAAAGCTGCATATGTTAGTTTGGAGAAGCATAAGGCTAGATTTGTGGCCCGTGGCTTTTCACAGGTAGAGGCGATTGAGTATGATGAGACCTTTGTTCTTATTGCAAGGTACTCGTCAATCAAATCTACATTGGCACTATCAGAACATATGAGTTGGAAGATACATCAGATGGATGTGAAGACAACCTTCCTTAATGGCACGATTAAGGAAGAGGTGTACATAGAGAAACCTGAAGGTTTTGAAACCTTCGACTGTGAGTCACATGTGTGACAGATCAAGAGAGTGTTGTATGGGTTGAAGCAAGCACCTTGTGCTTGGTACACCATGATAGATAGCTACTTCATCGGGTTAGGCTTCATGAAGAGTGAAGCAGATGCAAACATGTAATCACATAGTAGTGGAAGGTAAATTGTTGATCATTGTACTTTATGTTGATGATCTCATACTGAGAGGTGATGATCAGCTAATCAAATCTTGCAAGGAGGACCTTGCAAGAGAGTTTGAGATGAAGGACTTGGGCTCATGCATTACTTTCTGGGCATGGAAGTATGGCAGGGTGATGGGGATTTATTTGTGTCTCAAGGCAAGTATGCCAACGAGATACTCAGGAGGTTCTGCATGGAGACTTGCAAGCCTATGGAGACTCCTCTAGTTAGTAACTGGAGGAAGGAGGATGCTACTTCAGGAGAGGTAGAGGAAGCTATTGTTTACAGACATCTTGTGGGTTAACTCATGTACTTGGTGAACACATGACCAAATTTATGATATGCAGTTAACCAGCTTAGTCAAGCGATGGTTAGGCCTACCAAGTTGTATTGGAAAGTGACAAAGCATGTATTGAGATACCTCAGGGGCACTACTTAGTACAAATTATGGTACATACAGATAGAGGAAGTGAAGCTTCAAGGCTTCAAAGATGCAGATTGGGTGGGGAGTCCATCTGACCAGAAAATCACATCAAGAGGGATTTTCAGTATTGGGTCAGCGGTAGTTTCCTGGTACAACAGGAAATAGAGATCGGTTGCACTCAGTTCAACAGAGGTGGAGTACATGGTTGTAAGTCAGACAACATGTGAGGCCATTTGGATGAGGAAGATCTTGGTTGGTTTGTTTGGTCAACAGATGGGGCGAAAGTGATTTACTTCCATAATCAGGGTTTTATCAAACTCTTTGAAAATCCAATTTTTCATGATAGGTCCAAGCACATTGATATCATATATCATGATCTACATGATTGTGTATTGAAGCGGATCATGTTGTTAGAGTACATTCCCACGAAGGAGAAAGATGCTGAAATTTTGAAAAAGGCATTGTCAATATGCAAATTCAAGTTTCACAGAGACAAGATCGGGGTAGAAGACAATCCCTTTCTTTTTGAGAGGGAGTGTGAAGAAATGACAACAAGAAATTCCAGTTTAATTTGTCCTTGAATTAAACTATGAATTATATTCTCATAGAAACTTGTAAATAGTTAATTAAGTTTAATTAACTTAATTAACTTAATAATTTCAAGTTGGAAGTCTTTTTGGAATTCATGTATATGTTCTCCCTAAATTTTAGGGGTCCAATATGAGTTTATATTGAGTTTTAATTAGATAACTCAGTTTACTGAGTTATAGTTAGTTAAACTAGTACTAATTGTTTGTTGAACTAGTAGAGGATTAAAAGTTAGTTAGTGCACTGGTTTATCCACAAGTGCTACTACAGATAATTGAAGATTCACTCATTAGAAACTCATGCATGTCAGTTATGAGAAAGACCTAGTTGATACTAGAGTGATAATTGGGATTGCGCAGTTTTGGAAGCATGATTTCTCCTTAAATACGGGCTATTCATCCTAGGAATTGCACAAGGAAATAGGGGCTTAGCAGGCAGTGGAAATTGGCTAAGTGTTTGCTAAGAGCGGGCTTGTGAGGCAGAGAGTTGAGCATACTTGTGCAGAATTGTTCTAGTGAGAACAAGCTTTGTATCTTCACTCATAATTTTGATTAATGCAATACAGATAGGTGGGGTTTTGAGCAATGGATTTCCCTAGAAAAAATTATTGTGTTATGTGCCATTGATTTGTCTTCTTCTTGTTCATATTGTTTTCATCGATCTATCTGCTTACGATGGTTGAAAGTAGAATTAGATTATTGTATCTTGTTTTAGTAGATTACACGAGCTTGTGAATCTACAAGAAAATTGGCACAGTAGTGGGGTATTGCTTGAAGTATAGTGGGGCGTTGCCTGAAGTGCAATGTGGTGTTGCATGTAGTACATTGGGGTGTTGCCTGAAGTGCATTGCGGTGATGCCTGAAGTACAGTGTGGTGCTGCCTATAGTCGAGTGTGGTGTTTCTTGTAGTGATCAACCAATAAACTGAATATCCACTCATAATTAACTCATGCATGTCATATAAGAGAAAGACCTAGTTGAGATTGGAGTGCAGGGGCAATGTAATATCAGTTGTAAAATCATCTAAATTAAACCGATGGTGCATGCAATCAGAAAAAGGATTATGAGGATTGAACAATTCATAATTGAAGAATTCCCTAATTAAATAGAGTCTAATTCCTTGAGGAACAACGCAAGGAAATAGGGACTTTGGCATGAAATAATTTGGCTAAGTTTTGGCTTGAGCTTGTCTAGGAAGTAGTGAGATATATAGAGATAGTGTAAAGGTTGCTTAGGTGTGAGAAAAACATTGTAATCTTCTCATATTTTTTTATTAATGCAATATACAGATAGCAAGGGTTTTTCCTTCATTCCTCGCCACATCCCATCTTCCCTTCTATTGCATAGAATCCATATCCCCCTCTGTGCCACTGTGTTTGCTTCTATACAAACCTTATCATCATTTATGCTTAGTCCCCTCACCTCTTCTAAACTACTAGTACTGTCCACGCTTAGGCATCTAAATCCATGAAAAATACCTCAAAGAAATACATGTTTCCTCTGGAAGGTATCCTTGGCCTTTGAAAATGAAGTTAGTACCCTCATATTTTTTAATCATTATTTATGGCTCTTTAGGCATTGATATCATTAAAGGGGGGAATTATAGACTTATTTGAAATAAGCCTCTATCCCCAACCTTGTCCAATCTTTGGATCCTACCTTTGCTAGGATCACCATATTCCCTTGGGCAACTAGTGCCCTCATCCATTAGGCCCTTGTTTCTATCCTAACCACCTTGACTACAGGACCATATCCCCCCCATGGGACCTCATCATCTTTTCCCCTAGACCCTCTTCCCTAGGGCTCTATTCCTTTCCTATCCCCTCTTCCTTAGGGCCATATTCCTTCTTCTAGGTATTTTTTCATTATATCCACCTATGTTTGGGACCACTTTTCTCTAGGTCCCAAATTCCTTTTGCCCATAACTTCATCCAATGGCCCCTCACCATAACCCTTGCCTAATAATGTCCTAAAACCTATGCCCCAAGCCTTGGATCCTTCACTGATGGATGGGGATCCCCTATTAACTAAGTGGGAGGATTTTAGAACTCTCATAAGGTCCTAATTCTACCCTACCAAGAATGTAGAGGATTTGTGATCTAGTTTCATTAGTTCAGGAAGAGGTAGGGGTAGATTTTATAAGAGCACACCACGAAATTCAAGAAGATGGAAACAATTATGGGTATCCCTCCCAAGAGCCAATATATACTCCTTGAATAAATATGGAGTCTACACAACCATATTTGGAAGGAAGTGATATTTTTCAAACCCAAAATGGTGGATGAGGCTTTTGTATAGGAGAAATACCAGGAAAATATAGACTAGAATAAAAAGGGTAATCTAGTGATCCAAAGAAAAATATCAAAAGGAAACTTCCAAAGAAGGGAAAAGTGAATGGAAAGGGGAGAAGGAAAAAAGGTTAAACAACCATAGCACACTAATGAAAAGATCCCAACAACCACCAGAACATAGATGGTCATAGGAAGGAGACGTGTTGGAAAGTTCAACCAAAACTCAACCCAAAGGACTTGAAGAAGGATGGGAAGACAAAAAATATCATGGACACATATTTGACCAATCAGGTGGAAATTGGCATAGAAATTGATGAGAATATTGTACATGAAATAGTAAGGAAGGGTTTAATCTAGGTAGCCTTTAATAGCAAGAAGAGAAGGATATGGCCTAACTCTTCCATATAAAACTACAAGTCATGAAGACAAAAAATAATACTTTATTTGGCATAGGACCACAAATGAATCTCATTACAACATATCTAGTCATCCAAGCCCATATCCATTGGGGTTGGTAAATAAGGATGTGGAAATCAACATAACAAAACAATATACAATAAAATTTTCTATTAGTGTTGATTTTATTGATGAAGTATAATTGGATGTAGTTCTGCTTGATATATGTGTAAAAGTTTTTGGGAGACCCTATATGTACTTGTGAGATGAAATATTCATGTGGAGATTCAATTAGTACCACCTCATCAAGGATGGAAAATCCTTCACCAGAATGCACACAAGGGAATGTTTAAAATTCCACCATTAAGTGCCAACCAAGCCAAGAGAGAAGTATTTTCCTATTCTGAAGATAAAATTAGTCTATTTAAGAATGAATGAAAGAAAAATAATCCTTGGAAGGTGTACTAAGGAATAGAGACAAAATTTGTAAGAGTTTTTATAGGCATACGAGTGTTTAAGGAGCCTAAAGTGCTAGCATCCAAGAATGAAGTGGAGCATGAGATCCAAATGTTTCCAAACTATTCATTGCTAAATGTTGGGATGTGCAAGTAGTCCATTATAGAAGCAAGTAAGCAGAAGAAGTGGTTACAACATCTGCTAGAGTACGGTGTTATTCAACCAACTAACTCACCATGAAGGTCACCCATCATAATTGTACCAACTAAATATGGGAATTGGAAAATGGGAATAGGTACTCCTACAAAGGATGGATCATTTGTTGGACCAATTGTAGCAAGCAGAAAAATATCAGTGTATCACCGGGCTTGAGTCAAAGAAGAAGATACTAAGAAAACCACCTTCAAGACATAAAAGGTTTGTATGAGTGGTTAGTCATACCATTTGGTTTATGTAATGCACCAGCTATGCTCATGAGATTAATGAATGATATATTCTACCCATATTTAGATTTATTTGCTATTGCTATAGGAGACAACTCGAGAAGAAGTAAAATGTGCTAAAGACGAGGTTGGAGAGAAAAAATAGATAAGGGAAGGATAATAAATTATAAAAACCTCTTGTACAAGTCATATTATTGCTGATAGAAGGATTTATTTAGCAAAATGGGTGGTTGAATGATATCTTTCCGCTGAAAAAATAGGTAACTACACAGTCATAGTAAAACAACAATGATAGACAACAAATAAAGACTAGAAACTAAAATAAAATAAGATGCATAAAGAAATATGCTATCAGAAAATGATAATCTCTACCAATGCTACTATCTAATGCTCAAATACTATGCAAGAAAATATTTTTCCAAAATAAGTTGAATAATATTGCATAAAATGATATTCAAATATAAATTTCATAGATGAATAAGTACATAATGAATAAAGATACAGAAGGGGTCTTGAGCATCTGGGGTGGGACCTCACCGAAGGAAGCTTAGTTAACTGAAGTGTAGTGCACTATATGTGCTTAGTTAACCCTTCTTACTTCGTTGTTTTGTATTTTATATTGTTTTTGGGGGTTTATGTCCTTTGATTCCTAATGATGTACAATTTGAACTATGAGAAGCCAAATCTAAACTTCCTAAAGGTAAACCAAGAGCTTAAAACTAGTCAAAATCTAAGTTAAAAGAAGGAAAAACAGAGCATCTATCCTATCTTGTCATTAATCCTAAGTCATGAATCTAATTCTTAAAATTAAAAGGTAAAGTTGTAAGGCAAGTTGAAATAAATACAGAGAAGGAAATTAACTGAAGTACTTCTAGTTACCCAAACCTTCAATTTTGAAAGATAGCTTTCTTGAGATGGAATATAAGCAACTTTTTGTACTTTATGGTCTAAAGAACTAAATAAAAAATGCAAAAAGTAATTGATTGGTTTCAACCCTTGTGTAAAGTGAATGTTTAACCATTTAGTTTAGGATGGATATCAGCTTGAAATGGTGATAAAAAACATTCATTCACACAGTGCATTGGCAATCTGAACTAGGAAATAAATAACAAAAACAATGAGTAAACTAATCAACAATGCATCCTCACTACTTTCAACCTTACTCTGTTTAAAAACAAAGTCGTTTCCTTTATGAAATGGATTGGAGAGACAAGACTCCACAATTGAATTCTAAAATTATGCTACTGATCAGAACTAAAAGAAATCAAACTACAAGAAATCAACCTAAGTTACAAACACTGCTAAAAGTAAATGATGAAATTAAAACTGAACAGAAAACAATGAGAAGAAAACCTCCTTCAGTGCAGGGGCCCTCTGCAATTGACTGGGTTGAGCTGCTAACTAATTCAAATGCTCCTTCAAATGATCATCGGTCAACACACGACTTTATATTATAAATAGGAAAAAAGTTCAAAATTATAGAGTTGCAAGTATGAGCTTAATACACCACAAACTTCGAACCCTTCTCGATTCTGTACAATTAATATTTAAAAGAAAAATATTCATGACTATCTTTTGAGGAAAATTAGCTACATGTGGTCTACACGTATCACAACAGAATTGCGTAAATGTTTGATCAACTATAGGTGACTTGAATTTGAGCAAGATGGTTGCACATAACCGTTAACACAGGTGGATGATCCGAGTTAATGTTGCAACAAAACTGTCGGATTTATTAATTAACCGCGAAAGAGTAGACAAAGGGTTCTATTGCTTCTGGGTTTCATATGTTTGACTCCACCTTTGACTGTGGTCTTTACCTGGCTGTTTTATCGATCTATACCGGGTGACTAGGATGGAATACATGTCGAGAGGATTCCAAAGATGCCCATGTGGTCGGTTTCTTCGTTTGACACCTAGAACCTACCAAACCACAGAAGTAGCTACGGAACACACAGTTAGCTGCATAATAGGCTGTGTTCTGTAGCTGATTTGCAAAAGCTTATTCAAATAGAAAAAACATAAAAGTATAACATGTCAATCATTTAATGTCCTCCTTAAGACAAAATCTATCATTTATCATTGATGGGGATCTGTATTCTTATGGAAAAGAAAGGGAAATAATGTTGACATTATGATACAGGTATTGTCCTTGATGGCAACTCACTCAGATGAAAGATCATAGTACAGCAGGTTAACAACAAATAATTACAGATCAAAATGAAGAAAGAGAGGTATACGTAGGTTCACCTTGACCAAGGTGCGTATACACGCAGGTTCACTGACCACAAGTAGCGTATATGTACACACACACTTTCACAGAAGGAAAAGTGTGTATACATTGGAAAACTAAGTTTTTGGTCCATGGTATTTTGATCCATGGTATTGGTCCAAGGTATTGACCCTAGGTATTTGGTCCAAGGTATTGGTCCTAAGTGGTTTTGGTCCCTGGTATTGAGAAAGGCCTAAAACTATAAAAGGAGGAGAAGATCATTAGGCCGAGGTGTGCAAGTATCGAATATCTGATGAAGTGTGAGATCTAGTATGCAGGTTATTGGCTTATGGTGTTGTGTTTGATCTGAACCAAGGATGAACCTTAGCGATTGATGGAGGATAAGATCTAATGATGGATCGAGATATTAAGGCTTGAAATGAATTATCTTTATATGGTTTGATCATGTTTATTCTAGATCTATATACTGATGCATGTGTTGTTCTGTAACTATTATGATCTGGGTATAACAGAAGTCTAGAATAGCTGTAGAATTATGAATTAATATTTGCAGATGTATACGTTGGTTGGCTTTGAGAAAAGCGCATATACATGCAGGTTCAACACATGGAAGTAGAGTATAACTTATAAAATATGTTTAAGTTGTTTCTATTTGCCATTGCAGAGTTTTGGGTTTTGGTTTGGGTTCTGGTTACTGTATTCTGGTGACAGTAATTTGAATGATCAGATTGATGGGTTGTCAAAGTGATTGGTTGATTCGATTGTGGTTGGTTCAGAAAGTGATTGGTTGATGCAGGTGTATTTGATGATTGAATTACAATAATGTTGTTGTTGATGGATCCAGTCTGAAAATTTATGAAACGTGGTCCATGGAGGAAGAAATAAGGTCGTAGCCTTCTGTAGGTCGCAACCTACGTACTACTAAACATATCAACTAGTACAAGAATTAGGGGTTGTAGTTACCTTCCAGGAGAAGCTGGAGAATGAGAGAAGATTGTAACCTTCTGCAAGTAGAAGCCTGCATACTGGTATAAGTCTGCACCAGTACAAAATTGTAAATATATTTTCTTATTATTAAAAGAAGATAGAGACGACAGCAGCAGGTGGTTTTCACCCACATTGGGTTTCCACCTTATATCTTGGTGTTCATGTGTGTTGCTTATGTGTGATGCTTTATTCTGCTTTTACTGCATTGTCTAATAAATCTCTGATATACTGGTTAAAGTTCAATGCATGATAAATTGGGTAAATCAAAAGTTCTCTGCATATACGCTGGTTGCCTTAAGTACAATTGCATATACACACTAGTTCACTTAGCTGAAGTAGTGTATACAAATCTGTTTGGAAAATTAAATTATTGATTTGATAATACTGATTCACCCCCCTCTCAGTATTATTTCCAACAATTGGTATCAGAGTAGGTCCTTCAGAAGAAGCTTGATCACTTGAAGGGAGATCCATCATCATGAGTAATCAAGAAAGCATGGGATCCATCAGACCACCAATATTTGATGGGAGAAACTTTGTTTATTGGAAGATAAGAACCACAACCTATCTACAATCACTTGGAACAAATGTATGGGAAATCATGGAAGGAGGATATATATTTCCATCAGCAATTCCTATAGATACGACAAGTAAAAAGCAATATGAAACCAATGCCAGAGCTGTCAATACATTATTGGGAAGTCTGTCACAATCAGAGTTTGTCAAAGTTATGCAGCTCAAATTAGCCAAAGAAATATGGGACAAAATTGTTCTAAGCTACGAAGGAGACTCTCAGGTAAAACGTGCTAAACTGCAAACCCTTAGAATTCAATATGAAACTCTTAAGATGCACAATGATGAAATTATAGCTAGTTACTTCTTATGTATAGATGAGGTTGTTAATTGCATGAATAATTTGGGTGAAGAGATAAAGGAAGTTACCTTAGTTGATAAAGTTTTAAGATCCTTGTCTGCTAAATTTGAATCAAAATTATCTGCCATAGAAGAAAATCAGGATCTATAGATTATCACTATGACATAGCTTCACAGAATCTTAACTGCCTTTGAGATGAGAAAAGGAGGCCTATAAGATATGAGAGAAGCCACATTTAAAGCTTCAGCAAAAGGAAAGGAATAACTCAATGAATTAGGACATATTTCGGAAGAAGAAGATGAAGTAAACTTTGTCAAAAAGCTTCAATGGGGTTCTGGAAGATTTAGAGCTAAACTACCTTTCAAATGTTTTGCCTGTGCTAGAGTCGGTCATTATGCTACCAAATGTGCTCATAAAGATAAATATGATAAAGGGAAGGAATTTGCAAATGGAATAGAAAACAAAGTGTAATTAAAAAGAGTTACTATACTCATGAAGATAGCGATGGTTTATCAAATAGTGATGAAGATGAAAATATTAATGACTACAGACTTCTAATGGCTTATGAAGATGATAATTTTTGGGATGATTTAGAGGAAGATGACCTTCATGAAGAAATCTCTAAACTCAAAATATGTTTAGAAGAAAAGAATATGATTATAGATACTTTGACATACCAACTTGCTGAAAGAGAAAAACACAATTAAAAACTAGAATGTGAAATTGTGGGTCTAAGAAAGGATCTTGAGAAAACAAAATCTCTCAATCTTAGATTAGCTAAAGGATCAGAAACGTTAAGTGAAATTATCAAAGTGCATCATTATCCTATGATAAAGACAGGTCTTGGATATACTGAAGAAGCATCTCAATCACAGAAGTTGTCAACCTCCACTAAAGTTATCTTGATGCAGCAAAGAACAGTGAACAGTATGACAATCATCAACAAAGGCATAAAGTAGATCACTAGGTAAATTAGGCTCAATTTTCTTCAAGGATGAACAGAAGCCACAACCAACCTTAGATAAATCATACTCAAGTTGCTTCAAAGATGAATATCAATAGAAACTACAATCACCAAGTCAATAGATTCGATAATCGTAGGAACTTCTTTAATGGTCAATGTTTCTCATGTCATAATTTTGGACACAAAGCTGCTCAATGTGTTGCTTATAAAACCATCATGACTAGAGAAGCACGAAACCAAAGGAATGTGATAGGGATCAAGAAAAGTTCCTATAATAACTTTTCTCTTCTTGAAAATGAAATAGAATGCTCAATATGTAACAACTTTGGTCATGAAGAATCTGAATGCAAGAGTAAATTTTGACAAATATCTCGAAAGGAGCAAACTCCATTAAATCCAAAAATATGGAGCAAAAAAGAACCACAAACAGAAATATGTGGTATAGCCTTGTATGCAAAAGGACAAGAAAATCAGTGGTACATCGACAGTGGATGCTCAAAACACATGACAGGGGACAAAGAAAAACTTCACTCATATAATGCCTTAGAAAAAGAAAAGAATGTCTCATTTGGAAACGACACTCCTGCTGTCATAAAAGGTAAAGGCTCTGTTTTCTTGAAAGAAAAGTTTAAAGATGGGAATGTTATGTATGTAGATGGTCTAAAGCATAACCTATTGAGTGTCAGTCAAATGTGTGATCAAGGGAATGAAGTGGTGTTTCGATCAAATGGATGTGTTGTTCGTGCGATTGATACAGGAGAAACCATGATCAAAGGTACAAGAAATCCAAATAACTTATACATACTCAAGGAGGACAACAATAGTGCTATCTAAACAAAAATGATGAAAACTGGCTATGGCACAGAAGATTGGGATATCTAAGCTTTTCTCAAATAAGAAAAGCATGCAGATTCCAAGTTGTTCCCGATATTCTAGATATCATCATTCCTGAAAATACAATATGCAAACCATGTCAATTCGGTAAGCAAACCAGATCTCACTTCATTGAAAAAGAAGGGTCAGCTAGTAAGCCTATTGAAAATGTTCATACTGATTTATGTGGACCATCAAGGAAAAAGTCACCTCGTGGAGAAGAATAATTTATATTGTTCATTGATGATTTTTCCAGAATGTGTTGGATAGGTCTTCTAAAGCATAAAGATGAAGCATTTGAAAAGTTCAAAGCCTTCAAAGCTTTGGTTGAAAATGAAACAGATCGCAAAATCAAATGCCTCAGATCTGATCGAGGAGGGGAATTTACCTCTGATGAATTCTTTGACTTTTGTGAACAACATGGAATAAAAAGACAATTCTCCACCACAAGGACTCCTCAGCAAAATGGAGTGGTAGAAAGGATGAACAGAACTATTCAACAAATGGCTCGAGCTATGCTAGATGAATCTGGAACTCCTGCAACCTTCTGGGGTGAAGATGCATTCGCTGCCGTCACTATTCTCATCCAAGCAAATATTCGGGTAAACAACACTCAAACTCCACATGAACTTTGGTATGGTAAGACTCCTATTGTAAAATACTTTAAAGTTTTTGGAAGAAAATGTTACATCAAAAGGACTGATCAAAAACTTGGTAAGTTTGAACCCTGAGCAGATGAAGGTATTCTTCTTGGTTACTCTTCTCGAAGTAAAGGATATAAATGTTATAATACAAGACTTGGGAAAATTATTGAAAGTATTGATGTTGTGGTTGATGAAGAATGCAAAAATCCAAAACAGATAAAAACTGAAGATTATGACAATGAAGAAGATGGGGATTACTTTCCCACATCAAATCACATTGATTCTGAAGAAGAAACCAATGAAGCACCAGAACAAGAGATAACGGTAGAAGAAAAGACTCCATCCAGGTATGTTTAGAAAAATCATCCAGAAACTCAAATATTAGGGGAAAAGGAGACAAGTGTACAGACAAGAAGAACTATTAAAGAAACCTCAAGCTATCTAGCATTACTATCCTCCACCGAACCTCAAAATTTAAATGAAGCATGCAAAGATGAATGTTGGGTCAAGGCCATGAATGAAGAACTTGATCAAATTGAAAAGAATAATACTTGGGAATTAGTTCCTAGACCTCATGATAAGAATATCATAGGAACTAAATGGATATTCAAAAACAAGCTGAATGAAAATGGAGAAGTTATTAGAAACAAGGCTAGACTTGTTTGTAAAGGATATGCTCAACAAGAAGGTATAGATTTTGAAGAAACTTTTGCACCTGTTACTAGACTTGAAGTTATAAGGATTTTTCTTGCTCTTTCTAGTTTTCAGAAATTCAAAGTATACCAAATGGATGTAAAATCTGCCTTCCTTAATGGAGACTTAGAAGAAGAAGTCTATATTGAACAACCAGAAGGATTCATTCTTGGAAATGATGCAAAACTTGTATGCAGACTCAGAAAGGCTCTCTATGGTCTAAAACAGGCTCCAAGGGCCTGGTATTATCGACTTGACAAATATCTCCACCAATGGGGTTTTTCAAAGGGGTCAGCAGATAGCAATCTATATACAAATATTGTCACTGATAAATTGCTAATAATTGTTGTTTATGTTGATGACATCATTTTTGGTAGCAATGAAGAATCCATGAGTCAAAATTTTGCTTCAGTAATGCAACAAGAATTTGAAATGTCCTTGCTTGGTGAGCTTACCTATTTTCTTGGTCTACAAGTTCAACAAAATAAAGATGGTATTTTTCTTTCATAAAACAAATATCTCAAACAAATCTTGAAAAAGTACGGCATGGAAGATTCTAAACCAATATGTACCCCAATGGTAACAGGATGTAGTCTCAGCTCAAATGATGAATTAGCAGCAGTACATCAACCAACTTATAGATCCATGATTGACAGTCTGTTGTATCTAACAGGTACCTGACCTGACATCATGCATGTAGTAGGAATAGTTGGAATATTCCAAGCAAATCCAAAGGAATCACATCTTCAGGCAGTCAAATGGATTTTCAAATATCTTCAAGGAACACAGAACATTGGTTTATGGTATCCTAGAGATACAGATCTTACTCTTCATGCATATATAGATGCAGATTGGGCAGGAAGTGTTGATAACAGAAAAAGCACTAGTGGTGGTGCATTCTATATGGGTTCCAGGTTAGTGTCTTGGTTTAACAAGAAACAAAGTTTGGTTGCATTATCTATAGCTAAAGTAGAATATGTGGCTACTGCATCTTGCTACACACAACTACTTTGGATGATGCAAACCTTGCAAGACATTCAGATCACATGAACTCCACCCATCTCCATTCTATGTGATAATACAAGTGCCATCAGTATTTCAAAGAATCCAGTCATGCACTCCAAGACCAAGCACATACCCATCAAATATCATTTTCTACGTGAACAAGTGATTGAACAAAAGGTCAAATTGGAGTATGTTCCCTCCAAAGAACAGGTTGTTGATATATTCACTAAACCACTTCCCAAAGAGACATTTGAATATCTCAGACAAAAGCTGGGAGTAGTTGCTGCATCATCCTGCTGTTAAATCCTATTTTTCAGAGAAAGATTGTTATACACGAGTTTCATAAAGCGTAATTGCGTACATATGTGGGTTTCTGTGGGCAGAGTCACGTATATGTTGGTTTGAGGAAAAGCAGTGGGCCAGACTTAGAAAAAAGGGGTCTAATATGGTTCCGTCAATTATCTTCTTTGTTTGATGATGGATACAATCTGTTGATAACATGTGGAAACATGTTGGTCCTCATAAGTTGTTGATAACTTGATGTATATCTGATTAATGATGATGACTTGATATTTCTTACTGATATATGAAATAATCAGATCTGATAGTGAACATCTGGCACAGATTCAGGGGGAGCATATGCTTCTAATAATGCATTGTTGGCATTATCTTAGAAGATCTTGGTACAGATCCACGTAATTGTTTTGGTTCAGGTGACTCTTTTGATGATGGAAATATACAGGTTGTTGATCATGATGTTTCTGATGGTGCAGATCATATATGGTGTATGATAGTTGTTGATGACTATCATGGTCTTGTTTAGATTGGTTATGTTATCTCAAAATCAGGCCCTGGAAGGCTGCAGACCAGGAAGACTTCAAGTAACTATTTCAAACCAACTTTTGGCTGAGGCTTAGCCTCCTCAACCTGAGAGGGCTCTCTCAAAGGTTAATGATTTTGATAAAGATTAGATGGCTAACTCTATGAAACAAGTATGAAAAATATGAATGGTGGAAACACATTAAACAAAACTATCCATTGGGCTTATGGAGTCAACAACACCTCAATATAACAATGAACTCAACCTTACATGGAAGTCAGGGCATTCAACGTTTAAATATTCAGAACATAAACTCATATGGGACACACAGTTTATGCATGTATACAGGAAGTCAGAGCACATTCAGTGAATTCTGAGTGATTATACATCCATACCACTGTAATAATTAAGAAAAAGGGCAACATCACATATTCTGAACATGAAAAACCCTTCATGAATCCTGAGAAGCAAAGTCAAGCATCTATTATTGAAAATGAATCATACATATGCCAAATACAAGCTTTTCCATAAAGATTTCCAACCCTTTGTACATCAGCTCTTCTGCTATATATAGAGCTCTTTACACAACTTATATTCCTCCTCCAACATGAGGGAAATTCGAATTCATCCTACTATGACACCTATTGATACTCAAAACTAACTATTAAATGCAAATGACACCTAACTAGCAGTCCTAGAGACCTAATACAACTAGGAGTGTAACTCCTTATCATGATTCAACAACCTTATCTAAGCATTTAAAGCATTATTTGACAACTTTCAACCTCAAGGAGTCGAATTTGATGAAGCCTCCCACGTGGTCACCCAACTGCTGATGACAAACCCTAGAAATTAGGGAACATGTTTCCCTGTTTTTAGGTTTAGATCCTTGAAAATTGCAAAGCCTTTATCTCTTCATCCATGACACATTTTATGAAACTGAAGGAGGTTTTTGTAGCCCATGTTTTCCATAAAAAAAACCTCTCCTGGTTTTTGAAAACATTTCTCCAGCTGTCCAGAAACTGTCCTTGAAAAACACGTGGCAAACAGGAAAAATCCGTTTTCTGAAATTAGGGTCTCAATGAAAGCTTAGTATATCCCAACTGAAAACACTTATGAATAAAGTGAGATAGGTTATTGTAGCTGGACATTTTATGAAGAGAAACCTCCCTCATAATTCCAAAATACGTCTTCCTGTAACCAAAAACTGATTTTGAAAACGACTGCTAAAACCAGTAGACAAAGCTTGACTTTCAGCAGTTTCGTAGCGCAAGTTTAACCATAAATTCCTCCCACCTCAGAACGAATTTGAAGAAACTTAAAGAGGTTTTTGTATTTTGGTATGTTAGGAATAAAAGCCTCTTTCAGTTTTCAAAATTAAGTTTTCAGCTACTCAGAACCCCTTCTGGAAATTTACTAGTAAACGCAGAAAACAGAGTTTTTTCTGCTGAAACAGGCTGCTACAGGGGTTTCGCAGCGCGCTGCGAAACTGCTGTGTAATTTCAAAAACACAGCTTAATGCCAAAATTCGACTGTCTTGAGTTTCTTTATCTTTGAATTTCCTTCTCATGTGCCTTGGAGCTTTTCAAACTGAATATATATATGGACCCCATTCTTTCCATATGCCTCCACATAACACCAATCATTTGTTGTGCCAACCATTAATGAGAGATTACACATAGGATTCTGGACAGCTGCAGCAAAAAACCTATCTAGTGCCTAGTCAATTAAATGGGTTGCAATAATGCCTTCAGTTATCTGAGATTTCCTCAGAATACCATCTGGATCACATGTCACAAACCAACCAATCTGCCAACCAGGAACCATCCATTTCTTCGATATGCTCCCAAGAGTAATTACTGATATAGTTGATGCAAAGAATCCCATTGGAATGAATGGCTTCTTACCAAAGACAATATGAGCATATACTTCATCTAATATTATTAACAAACCTAACCTTTTAGCTGTCTCTGCAACCTTAGCCAAATGATCATGGGTAAAAGTGGTGCCATATGGGTTGCTTGGATTGATAACAACCATTGCCACTGTGTTGCTGTCTGCAATTGTATGAAGTTGATCTAGATTTATTTCCCAACCCATTTCTGGAACTGAATCATGATGCCTTGCTTCCTTTTTCTTGCATTGCCAATAAGTGAAGATGACATGAGATATAAGCTTCTATTTTGGCTGAAAAATATGGCTTGGTACAGAGCTCATAACTTCTCACAAAAACCGTATTTGGAAAAAATGAAGGAGGCTTTTGTGAACCAATCCATGCTGAACAAAAACCTATCTTGGTTTTTTGAAACACCTTCCCTACCGCCCAGAATGTGTCTTTGAAAAACAGGTGTAAAACAGGAGATGAAAAACTGCACCTACAGCAGTTTCGTAGCGCAACTTTGGTCATTAATTTCTCTCAGATCGTAATGGATTTGAGGAAACTGAAGGAGGTTTTTCTAGTTCATTCTGTTAGGAAGAAAAAACTCTTTCCATTTCCGAAAATAGGCTTTCATTTGCTTTAGAGACCTCCTGGAAGTTGACTACCTTTTCATAATAAAACTTTGGAGTTCATAAATGTATTTCTTTTCTTTGCTTCTTTTTGAAACTTGCAACCTGTGCATACCAAGACAGCTAATGACCTAATGATGAGGATTCTGATAAATATGACAGCTGAGTGAGATTTTTTATGGATCAGCACGAAATCACCTAGACAGTTGTGCTGCGAAAACACCTAAAACTGACTTATGCACTACGAAATTACCTAAAGAGCTTTGTAGCACATAATAACCTTTGAACAGAGCTGACACATGGAAATTGTGTGAATTATGAGACCAGTGGTGAATGAGAATGCATAGTGGACTCCTAAGACTCAGACTCTAAGGCAAACAAAATCTCAAACTTGGACTAGCACCGAATCTTTACCATCAAGCTAGTATGAGAAATTTTGGCATTAGAATTCTTAAGTGATAACAGTGGCTCCACTTGGGATAGTGTGCTCCTGTAGTACACTAAGAACTCGTACGTCCAATGCCTCCATTTATGACAAACAGAAATTTGCTTGACAAGCATCTCCTTTAAGTTTCTTGGGCCTTCACCTCGTGCTTAAACTTGATGATCACTGTGGGAAAAAGAAATCTACCACTACTGAAAAAAATGCTCAGTCAACCTTGAGCTTATTTGCACTTTCCTACCTACCTACCCTACCAGCTGCAAGCTCCACTTGTAGCTCAAGCAACATGATATTTCCAATAAAGCCAATCAATTGTCTTCTCTGATATTGGAGGCTCTTGACTGCATTCAACCTCAAAATAACCATGGTAGTGAGATGACCAAATCAACTTATAATGTACCTGATCTTCATAATGCAAATGAAAATGAAATACTGGTGTGCAAAGCTTGTCCATATATTCACTTATAGGGTCAAAGAATACATGGTTATGTTGATGATCATCATAACATTCTACATCTTTAGACAACTGATTCTCAACCACACAAGATTCTTTCGATATGCTATCGAACTGCTTTTCTAAATGCTGCCTACAAACAATGTAATTTTCCTCTTTCTTATGATCATTTATTGTTGTAAGCTGCTGAGAAGTTTGAAATAAAAAACCAACCTTTTCCTCTGCCCGAGGGTCGTAAAAGCTATCTTCCAGTACTTCTTCTTGCTGTTTGCAATCAATTTCATATTCTTTATGATCCAAAGACTGACAAATCTGCTGCATCTTTTCATTCATATCAAAGGATGAAACATGGTTTTCACAAGTAAACCCCTGCTGCTCTTCATGCTGCGTTTCATGAGATGTTATACTTTCTTCTTGGTGCTGAAATGCATTGTTATGAAGAGCCTCTAAAATTTCTTCATCCATAAATTCATCATCATCATAACAATCCTCCAAGTATTGAATAAGACTTAAAGAATGTCTACAGCAATCTTTGAGCAGCAATAAGGAAGGATAACATTCTTTATACATCTCATAGAATTCATCATGAAAACTAGCAAGCGGATATATTGAACCATTTTCCAAATTTTTATACCAAGACCATGCTTTTCCTTCTAAAGTGGTCATAAACATCTTCATGAGACAATCTTCAGGGAAATGAACCTTAAGACTGCGTACATGCATATGAAACCTAACCAAATGAAGAGCAGCATCATCTTTCTTTTCATCTTTGAATATTGGAAGATCCTCTAACCAATCAACCTTTGGCATAGGATTTGGAAAACCAGGGATATGAGATCGATTCATAGGAGCATACCTAGCATTCATTCTTGCAGTGGAACTCATCTTGTAACTTCATCAAGCTACTGATCTTCTAGCAGTGGAGTCACCTTCCAATTTCTAATTCGATGTGTGGAGTCGCCAAGGTAGTTTTGCAGCCTCAAAAAGATGTTTGAGCTCCTGCTACCTTCAGAAGTTCAACCTCTTAATTTCGGGAATGAATAGACTTCAGGCTCCCGGCAGACGCACCAAAATTTTATCACAAAAATAGGACCCTGATAGGCTGCAGACCAGGAAGACTTCAAGTAACTATTTCAAACCAACTTTTGGCTGAGGCTTAGCCTCCTCAACCTGAGAGGGCTCTCTCAAAGGTTAATGATTTTGATAAATATTAGATGGCTAACTCTATGAAACAAGTATGAAAAATATGAATGGTGGAAACACATTAAACAAAACTATCCATTGGGCTTATGGAGTCAACAACACCTCAATATAACAATGAACTCAACCTTACATGGAAGTCAGGGCATTCAGCGTTTAAATATTCAGAACATAAACTCATATGGGACACACAGTTTATGCATGTATACAGGAAGTCAGAGCACATTCAGTGAATTCTGAGTGATTATACATCCATACCACTGTAAGAATTAATAAAAAGGGCAACATCACATATTCTGAACATGAAAAACCCTTCATGAATCCTGAGAAGCAAAGTCAAGCATCTATTATTGAAAATGAGTCATACATATGCCAAATACAAGCTTTTCCATAAAGATTTCCAACCCTTTGTACATCAGCTCTTCTGCTATATATAGAGCTCTTTACACAACTTAGATTCCTCCTCCAGCATGAGGGAAATTCGAATTCATCCTACTATGACACCTATTGATACTCAAAACTAACTATTAAATGCAAATGACACCTAACTAGCAGTCCTAGAGACCTAATACAACTAGGAGTGTAACTCCTTATCATGATTCAACAACCTTATATAAGCATTTAAAGCATTATTTGACAACTTGCAACCTCAAGGAGTTGAATTTGATGAAGCCTCCCACATGGTCACCCAACTGCTGATGACAAACCCTAGAAATTAGGGAACATGTTTCCCTGTTTTTAGGTTTAGATCCTTGAAAATTGCAGAGCCTTTATCTCTTCATCCATGACACATTTTACGAAACGGAAGGAGGTTTTGTAGCCCATGTTTTCCAAAACAAAAACCTCTCCTGGTTTTTGAAAAAATTTCTCCAGCTGTCCAGAAACTGTCCTTGAAAAACACATGGCAAACAGGAAAAATCCGTTTTCTGAAATTAGGGTCTCAATGAAAGCTTAGTATATCCCAACTGAAAACACTTATGAATAAAGTGAGATAGGTTATTGTATCTGGACATTTTATGAAGAGAAACCTCCCTCAAAATTCCAAAATACGTCTTCCTGTAACCAAAAACTGATTTTGAAAAAGACTGCTAAAACCAGTAGACAAAGCTTGACTTTCAGCAGTTTCGTAGCGCACGTTTAACCATAAATTCCTCCCACCTCAGAACTAATTTGAAGAAAATGAAAGAGGTTTTTGTATTTTGGTATGTTATGAATAAAAGCCTCTTTCAGTTTTCAAAATTAAGTTTTCCGCTGCTCAGAACCCCTTCTGGAAATTTACTAGTAAACGCAGAAAACAGAGTTTTTTCTGCTGAAACAGGCTGCTACAGGGGTTTCGCAGCGCACTGCGAAACTGCTGTGTAATTTCAAAAACAAAGCTTAATGCCAAAATTCGACTGTCTTGAGTTTCTTTATCTTTGAATGTCCTTCTCATGTGCCTTGAAGCTTTTCAAACTGAATATATATATGGACCCCATTCTTTCCATATGCCTCCACATAACACCAATCATTTGTTGTGCCAACCATTAATGAGAGATTACACATAGGATTCTGGACAGCTGCAGCAAAAAACCTATCTAGTGCCTAGTCAATTAAATGGGTTGCAATAATGCCTTCAGTTATCTGAGATTTCCTCAGAATACCATCTGGATCACATGTCACAAACCAACCAATCTGCCAACC
Organism: Pinus tabuliformis; assembly: GCA_031772625.1. NCBI lineage: Eukaryota > Viridiplantae > Streptophyta > Pinopsida > Pinales > Pinaceae > Pinus > Pinus tabuliformis. Next base: position 765,013,894 of record CM062816.1, on the reverse strand, counting down.
AGGAACCATCCATTTCTTCGATATGCTCCCAAGAGTAATTACTGATATAGTTGATGCAAAGAATCCCATTGGAATGAATGGCTTCTTACCAAAGACAATATGAGCATATACTTCATCTGATATTATTAACAAACCTAACCTTTTAGCTGTCTCTGCAACCTTAGCCAAATGATCATGGGTAAAAGTGGTGCCATATGGGTTGCTTGGATTGATAACAACCATTGCCACTGTGTTGCTGTCTGCAATTGTATGAAGTTGATCTAGATTGATTTCCCAACCCATTTCTGGAACTGAATCATGATTCCTTGCTTCCTTTTTCTTGCATTGCCAATAAGTGAAGATGACATGAGATATAAGCTTCTATTCTGGCTGAAAAATATGGCTTGGGACAGAGCTCATAACTTCTCACAAAAAACGTATTTGGAAAAACTGAAGGAGGCTTTTGTGAACCAATCCATGCTGAACAAAAACCTATCTTGGTTTTTTGAAAAACCTTCCCTACCGCCCAGAATGTGTCTTTGAAAAATAGGTGTAAAACAGGAGATGAAAAACTGCACCTACAGCAGTTTCGTAGCGCAACTTTGGTCATTAATTTCTCTCAGATCGTAATGGATTTGAGGAAACTGAAGGAGATTTTTCTAGTTGATTCTGTTAGGAATAAAAACCTCTTTCCATTTCCCAAAATAGGCTTTCATTTGCTTTAGAGACCTCCTGGAAGTTGACTACCTTTTCATAATAAAACTTTGGAGTTCATAAATGTATTTCTTTTCTTTGCTTCTTTTTGAAACTTGCAACTTGTGCATACCAAGACAGATAATGACCTAATGATGAGGATTCTAATAAATATGACAGCTGAGTGAGATTTTTTATGGATCAGCACGAAATCACCTAGACAGTTGCGCTGCGAAAACACCTAAAACTGACTTATGCACTACGAAATTACCTAAAGAGCTTTGTAGCACATAATAACCTTTGAACAGAGCTGACACATGGAAATTGTGTGAATTATGAGACCAGTGGTGAATGAGAATGCATAGTGGACTCCTAAGACTCAGACTCTAAGGCAAACAAAAACTCAAACTTGGACTAGCACCGAATCTTTACCATCAAGCTAGTATGAGAAATTTTGGCATTAGAATTCTTAAGTGATAACAGGTTATCCTTATTATAAATGTCATGTATATCATTTAATGTAAAGGTCATGAAAAGACCTAATTTGTAACCCCACTATGCATGGGATGGATAATGTAATATTTCTTGTTTTTGTCACGTATAAACAATTGGTATAACCCCACTTGGTTGGGTGGATGAGTCAAATTTGGTATATCCCCACTTGGTTGGGAGATGGATGTATGTATGAGTCATTGGTGATAGGAAGGTCATTGGTGATGTATGTATAGAGTCATGTTTGCAGACTTTGCTTATGCTCAGGGGGAGCATGGACTCAATCATGGGAGCTCAATCAGTACACTTCATCATATCAGAGAATTCAGCATGTACTCAGGGGGAGCATGACTAGCATAATATATGTCAGAAGGGGAGCATGACCCTTTTCCCATGATTTCAAAGGGGGAGAGTGACTTGGTGTTTTTGCCATCAAGTCCAAAGGGGGATATTGTTGGCATTATGATACAGGTATTGTCCTTGATGGAAACTCACTCAGATGAAAGATCACAGTACAATAGGTTAACAACAAAGAATTACAGATCAAAATGAAGAAAGAGAGGTATACGTAGGTTCACCTTGACCAAGGTGCGTATACACGCAGGTTCACTGACCACAAGTAGCGTATACGTACACATGCACTTTCATAGAAGGAAAAGTGTGTATACCTTGGAAAACTAAGTTTTTGGTTTGAAGTATTTGGTCCATGGTATTGGTCCAAGGTATCTGGTATGAGGTATTGACCCTAGGTATTTGGTCCAAGGTATTGGTCCATGGTATTGAGAAAGGCCTAAAACTATAAAAGGAGGAGAAGATCATTAGGCCAAGGTGTGCAAGTATCGAATATCTGATGAAGTGTGAGATCTAGTATGCAGGTTATTGGCTTATGGTGTTGTGCTTGATCTGAACCAGGGATGAACCTTAGCGGTTGATGGAGGATAAGATCTAATGATGGATCGAGATCTTAAGGCTTGAAATGAATTATATTTATATGGTTTGATCATGTTTATTCTAGATCTGTATACTGATGCATGTGTTGTTCTGTAAATATTATGATTTGGGTATAACTGAAGTCTGGAATAGCTGCAGAATTATGAATTAATATTTGCAGATGTATACGCTGGTTGGCTTTGAGAAAAGTGTGTATACACGCAGGTTCGACACATGGAAGTAGTGTATACCTTATAAAATATGTTTTAGTTGTTTATGTTGTTGTTTCAAAGTTTTGGGTTCTGGTTACTGTATTCTGGTGACAGTATTCTGAATGATCAGATTGATGGGTTGTCAAAGTGATTGATTGATTCGGTTGTGGTTGGTTCAGAAAGTGATTGGTTGATGCAGATGTATTTGATGATTGAATTACAGTAATGATGTTGTTGATGGATCCAGTCTGAAAATTTATGAAACGTGGTCCATGGAGGAAGAAAGAAGGTTGTAGCCTTCTGTAGGTCGCAGCCTATGTACTACTAAACATATCGGCTAGTACAAGAGTTAGGGGGTTGTAGCTCCCTTACAGGAGAAGCTGGAGAACGAGAGAAGATTGTAACCTTCTGCAGGTAGAAGCCTGCATAGTGGTATAACTCTGCACCACTACAAAATCGTAAACAAATTTTCTTATTATTAAAAGAAGACAGAGACGACAGCAGCAGGTGGTTTTCACCCACATTGGGTTTCCACCTTATATCTTGGTGTTCATGTGTGTTGATTATGTGTGATTCTTTATCCTGCTTTTACTGCACTGTCTAATAAATCTCTGATATACTGGTTAAATTTCAATGCATGATAAATTGGGTAAATCAAAAGTTCTCTGCATATACGTTGGTTGCCTTAATTACAGTTGTGTATACACGCTAGTTCACTTAGCTGAAGTAGAATATGCAAATATGTTTGGAAAATTAAATTATTGATCTGATAATACTGATTCACCCCCCCTCTCAGTATTATTTCCAACAAAGAAGTGAGAAAAGTTGTCAAGGAGAGGGTAATTCTAAGGTTCAACATGCACCCACTGCAAAATCATTGCATGTCCCCATGTAGTTTTGCCAAAAATGTGAATTCTTGATCCAGATTTAAACAGGAATGTAACAAATTACAGAGATAACCATAAACATAGAGATGCAGTGGAAATAACACTTCATTTCATTACTGTAAAATACTAAAATCTGCTTACAAACAAAAATGGAAATAAACCAGCTAGGGTGATAATAGCTTATCTCTAAGAAGAGATGTGGCGGCTACATGCCTCTGAACTATGTTACAATGAGGCTCGAAGGCCTATTTATTGTTGAGAGACAATGGAAAGCCCTTCACATCCCGAAACCTAACCCTGGAAGATAAAACGCCAAATTGTGCACCCCGTTTGGGTAAATTGGTACATCAATTTCTCGGGGTTGTAACTTTGGCATACCATCTATGTTTGACGCGTACAATAGCTCGTTAGAAAGATCTATCCGAGCACTACAACTTTGGGAAAGGCAACATGGGTCCATGGACCCATGGGACCCATGTTGCCCCCACATTTCCCAAAAAACGTCATTTAGGGCCTCAAAACAGCTTCAGAAGTTCAGGACCCGAAAATCTGCTAAAAATAGTAAACTGTGCTACAATTTAGGAAACTGAAAAACTGAAAGAGACAGTTGTGGGGGTCCAAATAGGATAGGTAGGTGGCCACCATCATCCACTTGGATCATTCCTCCCCCCTTAGGAAGCAATGCTCCCCATTGCATTGAGTTCCTCCATCTGCTAAACTTGGTCCCTGGTGAGCTATTCTACAATCTCTAATGTGTCCAGTAATGGTGGGAAGCATGGTCTAGGGCGGTACACATTGAACACTTTGTGCAGGCGAAGGAATGGAGGAATGTTGTGCTCCAAAGCATTGTTTCCCACAGTCTTGATACTGCTGTAAGGACCATGTCGGAGTGGTCTGAGCTTCTGATGGGCTCTTGTAAGGTGTTCTTTATGTAGATGTAACCAAACTTTTTCGCCCACCTGAAAGTTGTGTGGTACCCCTGTGAGTGAGGAGAAGTTGTTCTTGTGTTCTGTCTTGACCGTATCCCTTTGATGCTGTTGCTGTGTGGAGGAACCCTTCACGACGGTCATGGGTGTGGTGACGATCTTCTCCTTTCTTTGGGAGTGAACTAGACAGATGAATTTCCTAGTCTGGGAGATGAGCTTGCTGCCTTTCTTAGCAGTGATCAAAGAGGTGGTGGTAGGTGGGGCTACCTCTGGTATCCTGTATAATGAATTATTCAAAGAAATAATGATAGCACGAGGCCTTGACTCATACACGGCATGTCGCCTCCACAAGTATGGTTGGCCTAATAGTACATCACAAGCATCCAGAGGTGTAACATCACACAATACCTCATCTGTGAAGGGCTTGATGCTGTAGGGAAGGTGGCACTGCTGGCGAACTTTGAGATCTCGTCCTTCATGAAGCCACCCAATACTGTACGGCTGCGAGTGTGGTGTAGTCGGTAGGCCCAACTGCTTCATGACCTATGCTGAAATGAGGTTCTTTTGGCTGCCATTGTTGACAATGAATTGCAGCGGCGAACCCTTCACCCACATCTGAGTGGAAAAGACGTTCCCCCTCCTCTGGATCTTCGGGTTCATTCTTCTAGATCTTGGCGGTGGCAACAGTGGCACTAGGATCCACATCAATGATCTACTTCCCTTTGCCATTCCCCTTGTCGAGTTCTGGCTCAGGGTCGGAACATGCATCTGATTCTGAAGCCTTCAACTCGGCCACCAACGACTGCTTGGTCTAACACTCACTTTTGTTATGAGTCGGACTCTTGTGGAACTCACACCACTTTCTTGTGTCCTTCTTCGGCTTCGTGGTGTTGTTCTTTTCTTGCAGCTTCAACAGGTTGTCTTGGGTCATCCCGTCTTGGCTTTGTCCCTTGGGCTTCGAATTTGCAAATCCAAAGTCTCGCTTCTTCTGTTTGAACTTTTGCTCGATTTTGACAGCGTATTGGTACGTCGTGCCAAGCTAGGAGATGTTCAGGAACTCCATCTCTTCCTGGATGTATCTGTGTAGGCAGCTGCGATATTTGAGTACTAGATGTAGATCAGAATCTCTCATACCCAACTATGTGCGAAGGGTATGAAAAATGTTTGTAAACTTTGGCACATCTTGGTCCCTTCCTTGCCACAGCGTGGTCCACTTTATGTATTTGTCCTTGTAGCTTTTGACAGGGTAGTATTGCTCCTTGACGACATCTCGGAATGAATCCCAAGTGGGTGCAGCTGAAAATAGTGAGCTTGTGTTTTAATTCTTTTGCTCGTAGTAGGTTTCCCACTAATCCTTGACATGGGGGGCTGCTTTGAGAAGAGTTAAAACAATCTTTTCTCGACTCGAAAATTCATGAATAGAAAAATACCCATATAGCAGATTTAACCATTTATCTACGACATCTGCATCTATTTGACCCTCGAAGATGGGGATTTCAAAATGAACTTGTACCTTAAAAGGTGTGGCGTTTCCAGAGTAGCTGTTGGAAGTCGATGCATCGCCTCTGGGTAGCCGCTGAAGGATCTATGCAAACCTCTCCATCATCGCGTTCCTTTGTCGCTCGAGGGCTTCTTCGAGCAAGATTTTGATAGGATCTCCTGCTCCCTCGTCTTTATTTTCATCTGCCATGGGAGGTTGTCGGGTTTTGCGAGGCTGGTCTTGCAAAGGTTCGACCAGTTCAAGCCCTAAATCCTTATATCCTGACCTCGTTGGGGACATGCAAAGAAAAATAGAGAAAAAGCAGACCGCTCTTATACCACTGATCCAGATTTAAACAGAAACGCAACAAATTACAGAGATAACCATAAACACAGATATGCAGTGGAAATAACACTTCATTTCATTATTGTAAAATACTGAAATATGCTTACAACTAGAAATGGAAATAAACCAGCTAGGGCGATGGTAGCTTATCTTTGAGAAGAGATGTGGCAGCTACATGCCTCTGAACTGTGTTACAATCAGGCTCAAAGGCCTATTTATTGTTGAGAAACAATGGAAAATCCTTCACATCCCAAAATCTAACCCTAGAAGATGAAACGCCAAATTGTGGGCCCCGTTTGGGTAAATTGGTACATCAATTTCCCAGGGTCATAACTTTGGCATACCATCTCCGTTTGACATGTACAATAGCTTGTTAGAAAGATCTATCTGAGCACTACAACTTTGGGAAGGGCAACATCGGTCCATGGACCCATGTTGCCCCTAGATTTCCCAAAAAACGTCGTTTAGGGCCTCAAAATAGCTCCGGAAGTTCAGGACCCGAAAAACTACTAAAAATAGTAAACTGTGCTACAATTTAGGAAACTTAAAAACTGAAAGAGATAGTTGTGGGGGTCCAAATGGGATAGGTGGGTGGCCACCAACATCCACCTAGATAAATTCTTCTTTCCTATTGCATCTGCTGAGACACTTCTCCTAGTACATCTAATTTTCTTCTCTTGCTCCTTTTTGAAGTGACTTCCATCCTGGGTTTCTTCATGAGAAGTTTGTATTTAAGGTTGATGAATGTTCTGTTCAAGTTTCTATTCTTCCTCTTCAACTTCCTATTTTTCTTGTACCATATCCCTAGGTGCAGTATTGTATTATCATGAATAACTTTATCCAATTTATTTTGTTCCCTCAGGGCTTCATTTTCTTTCTTAATATGCCTGTTCAATATCTATAAATCATATATTTCCTGTTTGAGAGAGTCAGTTAGAGGTTCTTTTGGATTGACAGGGGGTTCTGGATTGGCTGAGGATTCTAGATCCACTGAGGCACTTTTCTTCTCCAATGATTCTATATAATCATAAATTTGTTGCTGCATTCGGTCTATGCCTGGAGATCCTCTGCTAGGGCTGCCTTCGAAGTATTGTTCAGGGGCATTTTGAGGACTGTGTGTAAATGGAACATTATTAGGAGATGGTACTAGGGTTTCTTCTTCTAGATTTATGAACTTTGTTCCCTTTGATGATACCTTTTTTACCATACCTCAGAGTCTAGAGCTGCTTCTAAGTTGTAGAGGGCTTATGTTCTTCTCATTTGTACCCTTTTTCTCCTTTCCTATCTTTTCCTTTCTCTTGATTTGTTTCCTAATCTCTGTCAATTTTTCAGAGATTAATTGTTCATCATCTTGTTGTAATGAAGATTCAAGTTTATTTCTAGTAATTCCACCAACTTTCTTTTTCATCTTCCCTTTTTTCTTGATCTGTTGTCTGATCTCTGTCAATTTTTCAGAGACTATCTTTTCATCATCTTTCTGTGTGGAGGACTCAGGTTTGCTTTGAATGGCCATACTGGTATTTTTCCTCCTACTCCTTCCGACATTACCCTCTTCAGAAGATTCTAGTGCCTCTTGGAAACAGTTTCTTATCAGGATGTTTTCCCAAGTATCTCTTATTCTTTTCAAATGAAACTCAACCAATATTTTTACCAACCCATGATGGTACATAGTTTTGTGTATGAATTCTATTTTCTTCTATACATTTGAAGCCATCCTACTTAAACTGTTTAGAAGGAAGAAAGAGAGGTTGATGTCTCCATTTTCTAGAAAGTTTATAAATAAATGTATATGATAGACATACATGCACCCGAATCTCCCCTCACAAGTAATGAATTTCTGTAATATCAAAAGCATGCTTCTCCACTTATTTTTAAGTGCTAAAATAGGAATTCCTTTTCTAAACACAGAGACATCCATACTTGGGTTCCTGAGGATTACCTTCCATGATTCACTGTGAAATTCCTTATTTTTAAACCATCTCTCACCAAGTGTTGTAGTTTCGTAGCCTCTGCTATGTAAGATTTTGTTACTGCAAACTTAATGTCTTCAATTTCTACTTCTGTACCAAAGAATGATCTAGAAAAATATTTTGTGATCTCTTTGTGATAGCCATCAAATTTTTCAATGAAATTGAGCCATCCAGCCTTCTGCAGCATCTCCTTGAGTTGTGGGTATCCTTCCATATATTTTGCTCGTAGTAGCTTTGTCCTGACAATGAGTCCCATGGCTTCTGTTTCGTAGAATTTCTAACCTTCAGAATTACTCTCCTAGTTTATGAAATGGATTGATTGCGGCTATGGTGAAAAAGAACTATGGTTTGTGTGGAATAAGTAGTCGGTGAGGGTTTGGAGAGACGTGAATACGTTGGTCACATCATAGTTTTTACCGTTAACAAATGGAGTTATTAGGGACCATTTAGGTACAGAGTATGGAGACTGTAGTGGAGGTGTGGTATGATGAAATTATTATAGACTGTTTGGTACCAAATGTGGAAGATGTGGTATCATGAAGTGGCAGTCAAATCAAATGATGACTTGTTAAGGAGACATATGATCGTTCATATTATACATGACTTATGTTTGTAACTTGTTGTTTGAAATAAATTTTGCATTTTACCTTTAGAACATAACCTTTTGCTTGATAATTCTTTTGGTGTTGATCCGTAGGTACTTTTAGCATGGTTGATCTCCAAAACTTCATTCTTCGATTTTCTTGCATTCACGATTTATTTGTGAGTTGTACAATTGTGCCAGAGTTGATAAGTAAGTTGTAACTGCAGAATCAGATTAGCTTCGGAATGGAATCAGCTGCAGAATGTGAAAAGAAGGAAAAATGAAATATGGCTATGGAATATGAGTGTAAAAATGAAATGGTAATGATTTATGACAATGAGATGGAATGAGGTGTAAGATAAAATGAGAAATAGGGTGAAATGGAGTAAAACTATAAAAATAAAATGTAATGAAATATGACAGTGAGATGAAATGGAACTCTAAAATAAAATGAAAACAGAATGAGATAGAATGAGACTATGAATTTGCAGACTCTAAACTACAAATGAATGTAGCTTTTTGTCACTACTTATTATAGAAAGGAAATGAAAAATATAGGATGTCAAAAATTTCTGATTTTCACCCATCAGAAACCACTAAAACCATCCAAGAATGAGAAATGCTTCTTACCTGCTAATGTATCTAACAGTTGATCTATAAAGGGAAAAGGAAAATGATATTTAAGGGTAGCTTTATTCAATTCTTGGTAATCAATGCACACCCTCCATTTACCATCCTTTTTAGGCACAATCACTAAAGGGGAAACCCATTGGTTGTCTGAAATTGGGTAAATGAAGTTTACATTCAATAGTTTTTGCTACTCTTCTTTCACAATTTCCCTAAGATTTGGATTCGTCCTTCTTTGACGTTGTCTGATAGGTTTACAGTTTTCCTCAATGTAGATGTGATGTATACAAATCTTAGGACTAATTCCTTTCATGTCAGTATATTCCAATGCATATGCAGCAGAATGTTGTTGTAATGTTTTGATTATCTTTTCTTGTTGTAATTTCTCCAAGTTTTTGTTTATGTTTAATGTTCTCCTTGGAAAGATTTCAATTGTAGAGCTACCAAATTCTTCCATATAATAAAGAGACATCTGCCTAGATGACAAATATTCAATATTGGATTTTTCTTGAAATTGATCATGTTCATATTCTTGAGATGATTCAAAATTTTCCAGTGTATTTAAGATTTGACTTTCTTCAGTAATGTCTGAAATAGTAAAGAGAGGCTGAATGTCATTTTCAGCATCAATCCATTCTTTGTCATCTATTTCTATGATTGTTCTAGCTGGAGGATATAGAGTGAATTTCTTTTTTGAATTCCCATCAGAAATATACATGTCACCAGATCTACAGCTAATGAAAGCATCATTTGTGGCCAACCAAGGTCTTCCTAATATGAGTGAATATCCTCCTAGATTGTTCTTGGGGGTTAAGATCATAGAATCAACAGGATATTCCCAAGAATCTAAGGATACTGAAATATCTTCTAACACACCATATGGTTTGATTACAGATCTGTTTGCTAATTGCAGTAATGTAGGTGTGTAAAGAAGATTAGGAAGCTTGAGTTGTTCCATGGTTTGTTTCCTCATGATGTTTATTGCTGCTTCTAAATCAATCAATGTATTTGGAATTTCAACTCCATTGATATGTGTTTTCACAATTGGACTTCCTGGATCTACATATTTTTGTATGGCAATTTTTCCCATCATTATATCTCCTATTTTTCCTACTAGGTGAATTATTTTTGTTTCTTTTGCTTTTCTTCCTGGTTTCTTTATGCTCAACTCCTTTATTGTTTTAGCTAGGATTGGAATCTCCTTAATGACTTGTACCAAAGGGATTTTGATATAGACATTTTTCAATTCATCTAGAAAATCATAATTAGGCAACATAATCTACTTTTCTACTCCTTTATCAACTTGTAACCTTTTAGGAAAAGGAGGTGCAGAAGTAGATACTGGTCGCTCAATGATATGAGTTGAGTTCACTGGTTCTTTCTGTTTTTCATTTTCAGTATTTTGGTTTTGGAGAGATGTTCCTTCAAAACTTTTATTGGGTTGTAGAGAGTCTTCCTCAGAATTGTCTTGTTCTTGAATAACTACAGAAGGCCTTTCCTTTTCTAATATCCTACCAGATCTTAGTTGAACATCATTAAGATCTAGAGGAGTGATAATATAAGTTGGAAATTGTTGTCCTTCCACCATGTAAGTATTCTGAGGATTTTTATTGTTGGAGTTTGGTAATGGTTGGGAAGGTAGCTGATTTGGTCTCTCCTGAAATGGTAGTAAGAGTTGAGGATTTTGGTTTTGTTGTGGAATTTGTTATGGAAATGGTAGTGAAAGTTGAGGGTTATGATTTTGAAGTTGTTGTGGAATGTGTGGGGAAGGATAATTTTGATATGATGGAGGATTTTGATAATATTGAGAAAATATCCCATAAGGATTTTGTACTCCTTGAGATTGAGGTTGAGGTTGAGGCCAAAGTTTGTGCCAAGAATTCCAATTTGGTGGGGGCTGAAGATACATTTGATTGTTAAATCCATGATTTTGTGGCCCCTACCAAGGTCTTCTAGAGACAAAGCAAAGAGATTCTGCTGAATTTGGAATTATTTCTTCTTGAAAAACAACCTTAAGACCTGGAATTGAAGGACAACCCTTGGTCTCATGGTTTTCTGAACAAATCATATAAGTCTCTATAATTTTTGCATCCAAAAGACATTCTCTTAAAGTGTTTTTTTTTTTTTTTTTTTTTTTTTTTTTTTTTTTTTTTTTTCTGCATTTGGGACATAAAATAGCTAAAGAATCAGCCTTGGTTTTCTGCTTGTTTTGCAACTTAAGGGTGTCTATTTGCTCACTAAGGCTCCCTAGAATATCTGTTTTGAATTCATCAAGCATATTCCCAATTTCTGCCCTACTCACTGATCCAGTTGCAGACTTATTCACTCTAACAAGAGAAGGATCTCTTGGACCTTTCCCAGTTTTGGATTTCCCTCTTGAGAGATGAACACATAATTCTCCTATGTCACTTAATGGGAATTGAGAGATATCTCCCTTCCCCATCATGTTAAGGATATCTATCCACTCATCTCTAATGGCTTTTAATAAAAGAGCTTTTAAGGTATCTTCATCTAAATTTTCCATCTTTGCTCTTTTCAAGTTATAGTTGAATCTTTCAATTAAATCCTCCAAATTTTCATCCTCTCTTTGTATCATTTTGAACACTTCATCCTTGTGATTGGTAGGCCTGCAATAATCCAAATACCTACCCAAAAACGCTTTCTTCATGTCATTCCACGTTCTAATGGACTGAGTGACGAAGCCCATGAAACACTTCAAAGCAGCTTCTTTCAATGTTGAAGGAAATAACTTAAGTTTTTGAGAGTCTTCTAAGTAATCATAGTTTCTGCACAAGACTTCAAACTCAAATAAAAAAGTTTCAGGGTCCTCACTTTTTAACACATGGAAATTTGGGAGGACAGAAGGTGAGATATTTTTCATTATGGCATTTGTTTCTTCATCCACTACACGGAATCCAAAAGAATTATCTATTTCCCAATTTCCTCTGCCTCCTCCATTATTTCCTCTACCTCTTTTTCTACCCCCTCCTCCAAACAGTGTGAATTCTCCATCCTCTCCCTCTTCTGCCATTATAGTTTCTTCAGATTCAATATAAGGTTCAACCTGCAAGGTTACTTTCTCTTCCTTTGGTTCTTCTATTAATGGAAAATGGGAGAGAGGTTCCACTTCTTCTTCCTCACCGGGTATTCCTAATTCTTCAACTAAAATGTGCTCCCCTGTGGAGGTGAAAAAGGCTACTCCTGCTGTTGGAGACCTAAGATTTTTCTCCTCTAGGACTGCCTCGGGAGATGAAGTAGGAGATTCTTTTGATTGGATTTCTGACCTTAGAATTTCAAGAGTTATATGGCTGGGAGTATGAGCTTGAGATAGAGGAGTATCTCTTCTTGTCCTTGGTGGAGTAGGTGGTGTTGTAGGAATTGAACTTCTGCCTCTAGCTATAAATCTACCCCTAGAGTCTCTTTCTCTATGCATATCAATTTTTTGTTTTGAATGTAAGAGATAAGGTTACCTAATTACACTTCCCCAACAACGGCGCCAAAATGTTTAGTCAATTTAGTGTCCTAAATTTCTTGCATAAATTATCAACCGAGGTTCGTAAGTTGATGAAGTGTAGTGCACTGTATGTGCTTAGTTAACCCTTCTTAATTCGTTGTTTTGTATTTTATATTGTTTTTGGGGGTTTATGTCCTTTGATTCCTAACAATGTACAATCTGAACTATGAGAAGCTGAATCTAAACTTCCTAAAGGTGAACCAAGAGCTTAAAACTAGTCAAAATATAAGTTAAAAGAAGGAAAAACAAAGCATCTGTCATATCTGGTCATTAATCCTAAGTCATGAATCTAATTCTTAAAATTAAAAAGTAAAGTTGTAAGGCAAGTTGAAATAAATACAGAGAAGTAAATTAACTGAAGTACTTCTGGTTACCCAAACCTTCAATTTTGAAAGATAGCTTTCTTGAGATGGAATATAAGAAACTCTCTGTACTTTATGGTCTAAAGAACTAAATTAAACATGTAGAAAGTAACTGATTGGTTTCAACCCTTGTGTAAAGTGAATGTTTAACAATTTAGTTTAGGATGGATATCAGCTTGTAATGGTGATCAAAAACATTCATTCACACAGTGCATTGGCAATCTGAACTAGGAAATAAATAACAAAAACAATGAGTAAACTAATCAACAATGTATCCTCATTAATTTCAACCTTACTCTGTTTAAAAAAAAAATCATTTCCTTTATGAAATGGATTGGAGAGACAAGACTACACAATTGAATTCTAACATTATGCTACTGATCAGAACTAAAAGAAATCAAACTACAGGAAATCAACCTAAGTTACAAACACTACTAAAAGTAAATGATGAAATTAAAACTAAATAGAAAACAAATGAAAATAAAACCTCCTTCAGTGCAGGGGCCCTCTGCAACTGACTGGGTTGAGCTGCTAACTAATTCAAATGCTCCTTCAAATGATCATTGGTCAACACACAACTTTATATTATAAACAAGAACAAAAGTTCAAAATTACAGAGTTGCAAGTCTGAGATTAATACATCAAAAACTTCGAACCCTTCTCTGTTCTGTACAACTGGTATTTAAAATAAAAATATTCATAACTGTCTTTTAAGGAAAATTAGCTGCAGGTGGTCTACACATATCACAACAAAACTGCGTAAATGTTTGATCAGCTACGGGTGACTTGAATTCGAGCAAGATGGTTGCACAGAACCGTTCACAGGTGGTTGATCCGAGTTAATGTTGCAATAGAATTGTTGGATTTATAATTAGCCATGAAAGAGTAAACAAAGAGTCCTATTGCTTCTGGGTTTCATATGTTTGACTCCACCTTTGATTGTGGTCTTGAGCTAGCTTTTTTATCGATCTGGGTTGGGTGACTAGGATGGAATCCATGTCGAGACGATTCCAGAGATGCCCATGTGGCCGGTTTCTTTGTTTGACACCTGGAACCTGCCAAACCACGGAAGTAGCTACGGAACACATAGTTAGCTGCAGAATAGGCTGCGTTCTATAGCTAATTTGAAAAAACTTATTCAAATAGCAAAAACATAAAAGTATAACATGTCAATCATTTAATGTCCTCCTTAAGACAAAATCTATCATTTATCATTGATGGGGATCTGTATTCTTATGGAAAAACAAGGGAAAGAAGTGAGAAAATTTGTCAAGGAGAGGGTAATTCTGAGGTTCAACACTAAGAACTAAAGGTAACTTTCTTTATTTAAAGAATTATTGGTACATATCAAAATGTTACATAACTGGGAAACTAGACTTTTTACACTCTTATCCTCTTCTACTTCTGCTAGGTTCTAAATGCCTAATGGGCTTCTCAATCCCTTTATTTCTACAAAATGAGTGAGGGAAAAATTTCAGAGGCCTTGAGCATTATTCAGAGTAGGGGGGGTGAAACATTAGTGTGACTTATGAACAATTTTTACCCTTTATTAAACTTTAACTGAAATGCACACTTAATTTGTAGCACATCACAATATATTAGCAGCTAATAACATATGAATAACCACGATCATATTAGTAAAAAAATATAAGAATATAACCATGAGATTAACAATGCATGAACCATAGACCATCACAACACATCACAATAACACATCAATATTCACACATGTGGACATCAGATGTAAGGAGGAAACCAGAAGGGTAAAAACCATCATCAATAGATCATCTTCGTTGTCATCTCTTCTATTATGTGAAAATTCTTTACATCTGATTCACTAGCCACTACTAGTGTGTAAGACACCACTTGCTAATCATGTGATCTGCTACTCACTCCATAAAAAAAACCTGAAGAACTTTGTAGGCCACCACCTGCTGGAAGCCACTAATCCCAATAAGCCTCACCCAACCACCATTAGATGGAAGCCATCATTCCCATGTTCTCAGAACACCACTTGAAGGATCTTGGTACACCTTGAATATGTAAGCCATCACTTGCTAAGTGAAAGTCCTAACCTTCAACACATATCACACAGACCATGTTTAAAAAAGTTGTTGGCTTAAGGGGGCCTCACCCAAGTTCGGAGTTATTCATACCAACCAAAAAAACCCTAATTGCTGGCCCTTTTGGCAACAACCTATGTAGCGCAGGTTGCAATCTCGCCCGAAGTAGTAGTGGGGGATGCTAGAACCAAGTTTCTACATCCAGAGGCCTGTGTGATGGTTTCCTAAGGTTCTTAGGTTTTAGATCTACCTTCGCATAGATCTACTCCTTCTGACTGTCAACTACTGCAACTATATCAAAATGACCTTCAGATCTTCGAAGGTACTTAATTGTACTTATCATGCGGAAATATTACAGATCTACGAGTTCTACGTAGTAAATGTGCACTCTGAAGCCCTCATTAGGGGACTTTTGGGGTCTAAAATGGGCATCCTAAGGAAATTATAAAATAATAGTGGAAACGATAAAATAAGATTAGATTACATCATCAAATTTTAGAGGGAAAAGAGAAAAAACTATTTTTTCAACTTATCTCCCTATGGGGTTACTCAAATTTCGATTGACAACACTCGTTGGATGCATAATATGATTCCTCATCCAATGAGTACCCATGTTGCATACATTTGATGGACCCTGCTACACGAAAAATTAGAAATACATGAAAACCATTATTGCAATCACGTGTTTTCATGTATTTCTCATTTTTCGTGCAGTAAGGTCCATCAAAAGTATACAACATGGGTAATCCTTGGATGAATAATTAAATTTTGCATCCAACGAGTATTCCCGCTCGAAATTGAGTAAAACGTTAGGGAGATAAGTTGAAAATACGAGTTGAAAAAGTAGTTTTATTATTTTATTATTTTTTAATCTTTTTACTTTTTTACTCAAAAAATGGTAAATAATCCCCCATGGTTGACATCATCATCTTGAATCTTATTGGTTCTTATAAAATTTGTTTTGGTTGTACATTTTTCTTAGGAGGCCCATTTTAGACCTCGAAATTCCCCTAATGTATGGCCTAGATCTGTCGTCGCGCAAATCAACCCTTTCTGGACAACTAACTACAACAGATCTATCTAACGACTTCCTGATCTTCGCGAAGGGGGTTAATTATACTTATTATGCATAAATATTACAGATCTATCCATTTCACCCAGAAACTAAGCATTAATTCACATAAAACAGATCACAGATCGAAGATACATAAACTTAAACAAAAGTAAATAACAAGGCAAATATGCATCAGAATTGCTTCCAAAACAATCTTTATTATGAATAAGCATTCAATTTACATATTTCTCCTCCCTACACACTCTACTACAGGGGCCCACACACTCAACTTACAGACTTACCAAGGTATCTACGGACTCAGCTGCAGGAGCCTTCCCCTTTCACCTAAGTACAGGAAACAAACATTTCTTGCCTTAGCACCTTGCCTTTACAATGATTCTTCACAAAAGTTACTTTTTTAGACTCGCTATGACTCAACTATATATAGCATTTTCATTACAATACCATGGCCCACAAACCATGGGTGAGTCTCAAAACCATCCTATCAATTACCCATACAAGGGACTAATGCCCATTTGACTCTTACTTAGCTTCACGCTCAGCTTCCAC
This sequence comes from Pinus tabuliformis, assembly GCA_031772625.1. Classification (NCBI taxonomy): domain Eukaryota; kingdom Viridiplantae; phylum Streptophyta; class Pinopsida; order Pinales; family Pinaceae; genus Pinus; species Pinus tabuliformis. The sequence continues at coordinate 764,997,207 of CM062816.1, read as the reverse complement.
ATTTCGTGGAGATTTTACATTCTTTAACAAAAACTATTATAAAAATTGACTTATTGACAAAATTTGACCCCAAGGACCCCATCCCAACAAAAATTTCTGACTACATCCAATTTACAAACTCATACAATCATCATGGGCCTCATTTCATCCCATGTTCATATTGGACCCATACAAAAAATAAATTCATCACAATCTGCAGCAACACCTGCAAACAATCACCAATCTGCATACATATGCTACACAATCTCAACCAAAATATGCTCAACAAAAACAAACCCTACAATAGCAAAATATAACAATCTGATTTACACACTCAGCCATAGAAAAACTCATGCATCCATACAAATATCAATATTGAAGCTATAACAATAATACTCTACAACAAAGCCCCTACAACACAAAGAGTTCATAAATAAATCTTTGATCAACAACTACAACAACTATAACAAAATCCTCTCCATTGCATCAACAACTGGAAGCCACGATATTCAAAACAAAATCTGTCAATCATGTCAATCTATTATGGCTCCATCATCCTCTAAAGTCCGGTCCAAACTGGAGATATTATCTACTCTCTAACTCAGCAAACTTGTAGCATACACTCATAAAAGATACTATGAATTTTATCCTTGATGGAGACAAAATGGCTCTATTTATAGTTTTTCGTTCATGTGAAAGGGGCATGTCTTATGGAAATATGGTGTAGAATTGCAACTTCTCAAGAAATTTTAATCTAAATCAAGAGACACAATCCTACTATATTGATATGTGTAATTTAATTTACAATTTAGAATAACAATCGATACATGCAATAGGAAATAACACACATGCACAATATTTTTCTAGGGGAAAGCAATTGCTAAAAACCCCTTATGTTTGCTTGCATTAATCATATGAATAGAGATGTATTACAATTGTTATCTCAGTTTGAGCTCAACCTGTAAGTGAATAACCTATCTCTTTGCTCAATGAGAAGATTTGACCCAGACTTAGCCAATTTATGCCTCAACTTAAGCCCCTATTTCCTTGCACAATTACTGAGGAATTAGGACCCTATTGATTAGGAATTTTCCTCCAATTGACTGCACAATTCCCAAGGTTGATCATCTGGTTTCATGCAACACCTGTACACTCAATACTAGTTCACAACTGATATTACACTACCTTGGAATCTACACCACATATGGGGAACTTGAATTCTCTGCATGCACTAGCTATTTTTTGGTCTGATTGATCAATTAACTGGATGATCCCTGAGTTAGATTGTTGTCCCATTGCACAACTAACCTTCCACTATTCCTATCTACATTTATAACTAGTTTAATTGAAAAAAACTTGAAATAACTGATATTGATTGCTACAAATTATCCATCACACATGATTAAATGAACTCCAATCCCTCTAACTCGAATTTAGTGAGTAAACTAAGTGACACAAACCATGTCACACAAGTTAACTACATCCAATTTTTCTATTGATGTGAAAATTCAAATTTTCTCAATTTGACCAAGGCAAAACCAAATTTAGACTTTCTTGTTGCATTTCTCAACACTACTCCTCAGCAAGAAATGGATTATCAACCACCCTTATCCTGCACTCGTGGAACTCAAACTTCCCTCTTGATAAGGCATTTGTCAAAATGTCAGCATCTTATTCCTCTGTCGGAATGTATTGTAGCAATATTATTTGCATCTGCACACAGTCTCGTAAATGATGATACCATATATCTATATGCTTGGATCAATCGTGAAATACAAGATTATTAGAGAGCTTAATGTAACTATGATTATCACAATAGATCACTGTTGGATCCATCATCTAACCAGACAATCCCACAAGTATCTTTCTCATCCATATCGCCTCACATGTTGCTTGACTTGCAACCATGTATTCTGCTTCTATTGTGTTGAACGCCACAAATATTTGCTTCCTATTGTACCAGGAAACCGTTGCAGACCAAACACTGAAAATTCCACCTGATATACTCTTTCATACGGATGGACTCCTTTCCCAATATGCATCTGTGAAGCCACACAACTTCACTCCTTCTATCCCTCTGTACCATAATCCATACTATGTAGTGCCTCTAAGGTACCATAAAACATGCTTAGCTTCCTTCCAATACAATTTGGTTGACCTAACCATAGTTTGGCTCAGCTGGTTGACTGTATAACACATATTTGGTCGTGTATTCACAAGATAGAATAGTGAACCCACTAGTTGTCAGTAAATGGTAACATCCACCTCTTCACCTGTAGTGGAAGTCTCCTTCCTCTAGTTGGTCGCTAGAGGTGTCTCCATGGGATTACAACTCTCCATACAAAACCTTTGCAGTATCTTATTTGCATACTTTCCTTGAGACACAAACAATTCCCCATCGCCTTTCCATATTTCCAGCCTGAGGAAGTAGTGCATGAGACCATGTATTTCATATCAAATTCCCTTGCAAGAGATGATCAGTTTCTCATCACTTGTCAATATTAAATCATCAACATATAAAAAATTATAATAAATTTACCTTCTACCAAAATATGATAGGGGTTCGCATCCACTTCACTTTTGGTGAAGCCCAATCCAATGAGATAATTGTCGATCTGGGTGTACCAAGCATGGGGTGCTTGTTTGAGACCGTACAATGCTCACTTGAGTCTGCACACATGAGACCCCCAATCAAATGTCCCAAAACCTTCTGGTTTCTCTATGTACACCTCCTCCTCAATAGCCCCATTAAGGAATGTTGTTTTTACATCCATCTGGTGGATCTTCCACCCCATTTGCGTTGCTAGCAAAAATTGATCTGATGGATGAATACCTTGCTATAGGAGCAAAAGTTTACTCATAGTCAATTCCCTAAAATTGAGAGAATCATTTGGCCACAAATTTTTCCTTATACTTCTCTATACTTTTTTATGTTGCATGCTTAACTTTGAAGATCCATGTCAAAACCACAAATGATTTATCTACCAGCCTTGGGGCCACTTCACAAACCCCGCTCTTCATGATGGATTCTTATTATTCCACCATTAAATCAACCTAAACTGGTTTCTCAATTACTTCCTCAAAAGATGATGGCTCAATCTCTCTAAGGTCATTCATAATGTTAGCACTCTGTAAATTTCCCTAGGTTGAGGAGAGAAATTCTAGAGGTAACCACAAACCACTTCTAGGCCATAATCTAGCCCTTCTGGCCTAGAGAGGGATCTCTCACTTTGGTTACTCAAAAAATATGATATTAGGCTAGGTAATAAGCTCAACAATGTTTGATTTTTTAAAGGTATGTTGATGAGAAAAGAGATAGATCCATTGGGCATGGAGTCATGTCAAATCTATTTTTGTCCAATGAGATGATGGAAAGAGAAAAGGGTTTCTCCACAGGGGCAAGGTAGGCATCCTTGGTTGTGTAAATTAGGTTAAATCATTGTACATGGTGAGTGTATAAAGGTGAAATACAACATATAGAGCATAAATGGCATAGATGAATTCTAAATTGTTTCTTTAGGATGAAAACATTGATAACTTCAAGAACTAATTCAGAGCATCATGAAGGATGAATTCTAAATTAAACATCTAGTCTTTCAAACAAGAAGATACATATTTAAGAGATGTAAACACATGAGACAACTTACAATATCAAAGGAGCACAAACCACCAAGATTCTGACACAGGAATCCCTCCAAATCACCTTCTAATTTTCATTCATTCACTGGAAAAGTTTTCAAATAATACAGTCCACAAAAAATCCTTTCTTCTCTAATCCAACCAACAACCAACCCTTTCTACATTCAAATTCATGAATTATATACAATATTCTCTTCCTAAGTCTAAGGGGGTCGAAATCCACCTATTCCCGTAATAGATGAAACTAATTACATGAAAATAGCAAATAAAACCACTTTCCTAGGTACTAGGAAACTATCTTTGACCTATTTATTATAACTTTTATAATACATCATCAATTTGGAATATTTGAGAATAAACATTAACTACACCTCCTAAGACAATACACCACTTATCCACATGGTCTAAACTACTTCTAGAAGCCAGAAATTTCTAAATTTGAAATGAAATGGCGTTGACTGTCCAGATTTGTAGCGCAATAGATAGACTCACAGCAAATTGAAGTAGATCTCCATGTTCCATATGATTCCTTCTGTTATCACAAAACTAGTACTAGGGGCTGCAACCAAGCAAAGCTTCATGTAACTGTTTCAGACCATGCTTTAGATTAGGAATTAGCCTTCCTAACCAGAGAGGGCTCTCTCACAATTCTTGATAAAATACTTCAAATACTAGATGGCTAACTCTTTATTAACTTATGAGAACATAACTGGTTGGAAACACATCAAACTAGCTCATTGGGCTATGGAGTCTATAATATCAAGTAAACAAGGAAAACTTTAATCATCTCATGGAAGCCAAGGCACTAAGCATTACATGTCAAACATAACTCACCAAAACATAGTTTGTTGTATACACAGGAAGTCAGAGCATGTAATCATGAATTCTGAGTGATTGCATACAGCAAGACTATCAATAACATAAAGTATAAGACACCATTCACTACATTTGAACATGACAATCCTTCGAGAATCTTGGGAAGAGAATAACTCTGTTTTACTATTACTGTCAAAAAGGGTCTTCCAATGGCCCAAAACCACACTGTTCTTTTATAAAGTATCCAACCCTTTTTACATTCTAATCTGATCCCTATATAGGCAAGCAAACTCCCCCACCTCGAGCTTCCTCCTCCAGCATGAGGGGAGCCTCGAAGGTGGCTATTAACTACTCCTACATGCTTTTTAACTAATGCATTAATTACAAAAGTGCTGAGCTATGACTACATAAAGTCCTAATCAAACTAAAACACTAATCCATTTCTCCTCGTAATATGATTCTTCTTGGATGCTGGACAGCTGTATGATTTCCATTATGGCTAAGATATGTTAAGGGAGCATTCACCGAGCAAGCTGGTCTCGGATGCTGGCTGTAAGACAACTTATTAATTGATAAAATTAATCACCCTATATCCACGGTCCCCTGTCTTCCATTCTTCTTCATCATTTAAAAACCACACTCCAAGTTCTTTAAACCTTTAATTAACAACGCATAACCACCAAATGTTATATGATCTGGATGCTTCAAGGACCAGACAGGTGTATCAACCGAACATTCTGGTAACCCCACCAATACCCTAGTAGCTCGATCATAAATTGCCTTTGAGAAAACTTTATGAAACTTAAACAGAATATTTTATTTTCTCTTCAAGACCTACACCTGTCACCGTTTGAGCTGTTAGGAAATCCATGTATGATCTCTCTGCCTGTGTTTGAGACCTTCTTTTTACCGTTAGCTGACCTCATCATCAAAATTCATTGTTTTTCCACAAAACAGCATTCTACAGCAGTTTCGTAGCGCGCTACGAAACTGCTGTAGATGTCAAAACAGAACCTATGTATCTTTGAAGCGTTTTCTACTTAGATTCATGATCTCTTCAGACATTTGTACAGCTATTAGGAACCTAAATAGTTTAAGAAGATGAAGCTTGCTTCTGTCATTACATATCACAGCCAACTTGATTAGCATCAAACCAATAAAAAGCTTCATAAATCCCAACTGGAACATAAAGTCACTGTAGTATTCCTTGTTGTCTTCAAATCTTCAAATGAGGTGGTCTTTTTCAAAGTACAGATCTTAAAGTTGGAAAAATTCAACACTTGGACATTAAGCTCCTTAGGATTATTAAACCAAACTATCTCAACCTACTGTACCAATTTAACTGGGTCTACATATATCAACTTCGGCTTGTCTGTCAGAATCAGCTGCATCTTTTTGTTGTAAAGTTTCCGAATTTTCTTAACCAATGAAACCATCACAATAAACTCCCCCTGGATCTAGAAATTTCTCCCATTTAGAGTCACAGTTAATAGTGGGGCTAACTTTGGAGCCAGCATACTCCTAACATTATCCCAGTCAACTCCCTTGAAGAAAGGATGACTCTAGAGAGAAGCATACCCTTCAGGGCCAGAAGCCAATCTTTTAGATGGGTCCATATCCAGCAAAACCTTTTAGATGGGCCCATATTCAGCAAACAATCAATAAGGTGCCATGCTTCAGAAGAAAAATATTCAGGAAATTTGAAATCTCTATCCATGATCCTTTGGAATGTGAGCCACTCACTGCCATCTTTAAAAGGTAACATGTCAGACAGCATCTGATACAACGCGCAACCCAGTGCCCATAGATCGTTTCCAATTGTTGGAGGTGCATGCTTAAGGACCTCTGGCGGAACGCAGGCAGCTGTACCAACAAATGTGCAGGTCTTCTCGTTTGAAGTAGTCGGAATAATTGAAATTGAGGTGTTTTCCATTGGTTTGAAGAAGTATATTCTCTTTACATCTCGGTGTATCAGTCCTACTTTGTGAAGGTATTCAAGGACATCCACAATCTCTGCAATATAGAAACGTGCTTCATCCTCTGAAAAACGAGATTTCTTAACAGCACGATTTGAATCCCATCCCAGGATAGAAAGCAACATTCCATGACAGTACTATGAAGATTGCAAACATGTTACAGATGGCAGATTGGTTAGCAAACAAATTTGTGAAGATGACACCCTCTCAATTAAGGAATAAGAAAGATGAAAGTTCTAAATCATATCTTAGCATGGTGACCTTCCATTCCATAAGTTAAAGTTATTCCTTTATAAATGTTTTACCTTCCCAACTTATTCCAAAGCATACCAGTGAATATGGCAGCTCAATGCAGAAATAAGGGAATGATACAACAGCAATGGATTTCCCCGAGACCTGTCATTCCAATTAAATGTGGCTTCATGGCTTCAACAATTTAACCATGCAAACTCTAGCCTTCTGTTCCCTTGGGAGCGTTTGGGTTCCTGCTTACTGACCAACGATCCAAATCTTTATTGTAAATATCAGAAACATTTCCACTGCAAACCCTACTATGTGGTAGCCAATCTACAAGATCCAAATTCACAACTTCTGCACGATTCAATCCACAATTGAAATCCCAAAAACGAGCTTTATTTTACCATATCTGAAAGAACTCTAATCATATGCGTTTCACAAGATTGAAGGATCTTAACAAACATCCTCTGATCTGATTATCCTCCACAGAATGAAATGTATAGCGCGCACCTGAGCAACACTACGACAGCAACGATTTTATGATACTTTTTTATCTATCAAATATTCATCAATATTAACAGTTTGCCCGAAAGACGGAGTCTAGAAACCCCTGAACTAATCCTTGCAAATTATAAAAGCGCCATTCTATCTCTCCTCCCAATCCAACCTTCCTTCTGTGTTTATTCAATGCGCACTTGTCTTTTAATGACATCAATCAATATCATTCCAGCTTTTGCGCCACATCTCTATCCCAGTGTCACTAACCATGACGGCCTTATGGCAATCAAATTCTTTATAAAGCTACTTGACACTTGGCATTAATCGCTGCATTTCATAAGAGCACTTTCATGCCTTCAATATATTCATTAATAATGAAACAACGTGCTTAAAAACATTCACGCCAATTTCATTTATATCAGTTATTTTAAAAGCCCATGTGTCTTGAAGAAACGGCTGCAATGCATTTCGCATAAGCCATGAAAGAGGATTTGCTTGATTTTTTAGGTAGCAGGGTGTGACTTAAATCACAGATAAATCCTTTTTCTAGCAAAAGCTTGGCTCGCAAATTCTCAAACGATACCATTCGTCCTTCAAGAATTCATTTACTAAACTCTTCTTCTACATTGCTACCATTCGGACCATTGAGATGGTTGTTGAGAAAAGTTCTGACCTCATACGACGTTACCAATGCACAATAAATATAAAATCAACACCAGAAGAGTTCGGCCTCAAATATCTCGTTTTCTGGCTGAAAAGTTCATGTTTCATAGAATGCATGGATGAACTTTAATATATGTTACTCAATGGCTGGGAAGAAACAAATCTCTTACACCGGTTCCAAACAGAATTCTCGATGTCCCTTTTTTCTTCTGCCAGCAATAAACACAATGCCGCCTGTCTGTAACACTGGCACAAACTTGCTGAGCCCATACTTCGATAATGGTGGAGGGATAATTTGAAAATTCCACATCAACTCCAGGAAATGCACTCCTTATCATTCCCTTTAACTGGAATCAATAGGCTGACCCTTCCATCGTACATTTCTAAAATCTTGACAAAACTCACATGAATGATTTCCAACCCTTTAAAGTAGCTTTTTCATTCCTCCACCAGCAGAACTTGGGTAGTAAATCATAACACTGTGATCATATCCATGAACTGGTTATTTCACAAAAGACTTCATAATTCACTTTTCATGGACTTGAACAAAATCCCTTGCTCCACAAAATAGTCCAACTCTTGATAAAGGTAATCCCCGTTTACAAGTGCATACTTGGAGTGGGAATGCCAAAATTTTGAAGGCGCTCATATACCTTTCGATTATCATGGAGAGGATGTTAAGATCTAACCTCATTCAGAAGGAAAGGCTTTCAAAGAGTAGCATAAGCTTCAACTTTCTCAACAGGATAGCTGGTTTAATAAAAACAATCACAAATTGACCACTTCATCGTTGCTTCTTCAAGAATGATGATGTCTCCAAATATTATGATCTCAAATTCACCAAATTCCCTCAACCAATCCAGGATGTACTTCTTGGCAGCAGAAGGAACCTTCTTTTCCATTACGCATACTCCAACTATGATTATGGAGGAGAAATCACCGACACAACACCAGAGTTATATCCTTTAGTCAGCATTAGACCTTTAAGCACCTCACCCTCATCCACAGCAGTTATAGCCAGTATACCATAGGCGTGCTTAGAATTTGGGCCTTCACTGAAAACTTAGAGCAAATCCCTAATTTCGTAGCGCAGCCAGTGCAAAGTCAGTGCTTTTGCTACAAAATCACTCAAACAGGTAGCGCTGCGAAACTGCTAAAAGAATTCAGGCGCTGCGAAACTGCTCGATCTTTAAGCTAATCTAGAAAAATTTTGACAACATCATTTTCAGTGATAACAGTGGCTCCACTAGGGATAGTGTGCCCTTGTGGTGCGCTAAGAACACGCAGCTCCAGTGCCTTACCCATTTGTAACAAACAGAAATTTGCTTGACAAGCCTGACTGTAGGAGAAAGAAACTAATGCTACTGAAAAGAAATGCTCAGTTAACCTTGAGCTTATTTGCAATTACCTACCTACCCTAACCATTTCAACTTTCCTCAGCTCAATCAATATGAAACTTCCAATGCAGCCAGTCATTTGCTTTATCTGACATTTGATTTCTTTGCCTGTCCCGAAGTTCAGCGCCAATGTGATAGTGGGATGACAGCTGCCACTGAAAATGTCTTTGACTGCATCGGATTTCAGAGCCAATGTGATAATGTAATGACCGCTGCCACTGAAACTGTCTCTGATCTTCATAGGTAAGCTGAAACACTGGAGAATAAAACTCTTCCATGTAATCAGCTATAGGATCCCAAAACACATGATCAGCTTGTCCTTCCACGACACTTTTCATCTGTGCAAACTGATCTTCAACCACAGTGTTCAGTTCCTCAAACGTAAAAGAGAGGGGAACCAGCATAGTCTCCTTGCGCTCAGCCATAAAATATTTCTGAGAATAATGATCATGAAAATTATATTCCTGAATTTGTCCTTCTAAACCTTCAATTTCTTTCTCAATGTCTTTGGAAAATTCATCAAAAAATTTCATCTTATCCTCTGACTTGCAGTCAAAAGATTCCAGATATGAGGACAGGGACAAAGAAAAAGATTCATTTGTTTCTTCTTTATTATGATCATCATTCCACTGTTTAAAACCTTCAACTGAAGGAGATTTTACTTCCACCTCTGGCCTATCTATCCATTCCTCCAAGAACAAAAGCCAAAATTCTGGCAATGACTTAATGGACTTGGCTGGCAAGCATTCAACCCACTGTTTGCATTTCCCTTGGAAAGAATCATAAAATAACCTCATGCAAATATCTTCATGTTTAATTCTAAGAACCTCAGCAAAATGACAAAAATCTGAGATATGATCCAAGGTTAAACTCAAATCTTCTCCGGTGTATTTTGGACCATTCTTTAGAAAATAAACATCCTTGGGAAAATGGTTTGGGAAACCATGAAGTCCTGAGAAATCTATGCATGCATACCTTGAACAAATAAGGGCAACTTCTGGGTCTTTCATAACTCCAGTGGAATCACCATGAAAATATAACTTTGAATTCTTCAACAATGGAGTCGCCAAGGTAGTTTTGCAGCCTTGAAAATCATTTGAACTCCTGCTACCTTCAAAAATCCAATATTAAGCTCCCGGCAGACGCACCAAAATGTTATCACAAAACTAGTACTAGGGGCTGCAACCAAGCAAAGCTTCATGTAACTGTTTCAGACCATGCTTTAGATTAGGAATTAGCCTTCCTAACCAGAGAGGGCTCTCTCACAATTCTTGATAAAATACTTCAAATACTAGATGGCTAACTCTTTATTAACTTATGAGAACATAACTGGTTGGGAACACATCAAACTAGCTCATTGGGCTATGGAGTCTATAATATCAAGTAAACAAGGAAAACTTTAATCATCTCATGGAAGCCAAGGCACTAAGCATTACATGTCAAACATAACTCACCAAAACATAGTTTGCTGTATACACAGGAAGTCAGAGCATGTAATCATGAATTCTGAGTGATTGCATACAGCAAGACTATCAATAACATAAAGTATAAGACACCATTCACTACATTTGAACATGACAATCCTTCGAGAATCTTGGGAAGAGAATAACTCTGTTTTACTATTACTGTCAAAAAGGGTCTTCCAATGGCCCAAAACCACACTGTTCTTTTATAAAGTATCCAACCCTTTTTACATTCTAATCTGATCCCTATATAGGCAAGCAAACTCCCCCACCTCGAGCTTCCTCCTCCAGCATGAGGGGAGCCTCGAAGGTGGCTATTAACTACTCCTACATGCTTTTTAACTAATGCATTAATTACAAAAGTGCTGAGCTATGACTACATAAAGTCCTAATCAAACTAAAACACTAATCCATTTCTCCTCGTAATATGATTCTTCTTGGATGCTGGACAGCTGTATGATTTCCATTATGGCTAAGATATGTTAAGGGAGCATTCACCGAGCAAGCTGGTCTCGGATGCTGGCTGTAAGACAGCTTATTAATTGATAAAATTAATCACCCTATATCCACGGTCCCCTGTCTTCCATTCTTCTTCATCATTTAAAAACCACACTCCAAGTTCTTTAAACCTTTAATTAACAACGCATAACCACCAAATGTTATATGATCTGGATGCTTCAAGGACCAGACAGGTGTATCAACCGAACATTCTGGTAACCCCACCAATACCCTAGTAGCTCGATCATAAATTGCCTTTGAGAAAACTTTATGAAACTTAAACAGAATATTTTATTTTCTCTTCAAGACCTACACCTGTCACCGTTTGAGCTGTTAGGAAATCCATGTATGATCTCTCTGCCTGTGTTTGAGACCTTCTTTTTACCGTTAGCTGACCTCATCATCAAAATTCATTGTTTTTCCACAAAACAGCATTCTACAGCAGTTTCGTAGCGCGCTACGAAACTGCTGTAGATGTCAAAACAGAACCTATGTATCTTTGAAGCGTTTTCTACTTAGATTCATGATCTCTTCAGACATTTGTACAGCTATTAGGAACCTAAATAGTTTAAGAAGATGAAGCTTGCTTCTGTCATTACATATCACAGCCAACTTGATTAGCATCAAACCAATAAAAAGCTTCATAAATCCCAACTGGAACATAAAGTCACTGTAGTATTCCTTGCTGTCTTCAAATCTTCAAATGAGGTGGTCTTTTTCAAAGTACAGATCTTAAAGTTGGAAAAATTCAACACTTGGACATTAAGCTCCTTAGGATTATTAAACCAAACTATCTCAACCTACTGTACCAATTTAACTGGGTCTACATATATCAACTTCGGCTTGTCTGTCAGAATCAGCTGCATCTTTTTGTTGTAAAGTTTCCGAATTTTCTTAACCAATGAAACCATCACAATAAACTCCCCCTGGATCTAGAAATTTCTCCCATTTAGAGTCACAGTTAATAGTGGGGCTAACTTTGGAGCCAGCATACTCCTAACATTATCCCAGTCAACTCCCTTGAAGAAAGGATGACTCTAGAGAGAAGCATACCCTTCAGGGCCAGAAGCCAATCTTTTAGATGGGTCCATATCCAGCAAAACCTTTTATATGGGCCCATATTCAGCAAACAATCAATAAGGTGCCATGCTTCAGAAGAAAAATATTCAGGAAATTTGAAATCTCTATCCATGATCCTTTGGAATGTGAGCCACTCACTGCCATCTTTAAAAGGTAACATGTCAGACAGCATCTGATACAACGCGCAACCCAGTGCCCATAGATCGTTTCCAATTGTTGGAGGTGCATGCTTAAAGACCTCTGGCGGAACGCAGGCAGCTGTACCAACAAATGTGCAGGTCTTCTCGTTTGAAGTAGTCGGAATAATTGAAATTGAGGTGTTTTCCATTGGTTTGAAGAAGTATATTCTCTTTACATCTCGGTGTATCAGTCCTACTTTGTGAAGGTATTCAAGGACATCCACAATCTCTGCAATATAGAAACGTGCTTCATCCTCTGAAAAACGAGATTTCTTAACAGCACGATTTGAATCCCATCCCAGGATAGAAGCAACATTCCATGACAGTACTATGAAGATTGCAAACATGTTACAGATGGCAGATTGGCTAGCAAACAAATTTGTGAAGATGACACCCTCTCAATTAAGGAATAAGAAAGATGAAAGTTCTAAATCATATCTTAGCACGGTGACCTTCCATTCCATAAGTTAAAGTTATTCCTTTATAAATGTTTTACCTTCCCAACTTATTCCCAAGCATACCAGTGAATATGGCAGCTCAATGCAGAAATAAGGGAATGATACAACAGCAATGGATTTCCCCGAGACCTGTCATTCCAATTAAATGTGGCTTCATGGCTTCAACAATTTAACCATGCAAACTCTAGCCTTCTGTTCCCTTGGGAGCGTTTGGGTTCCTGCTTACTGACCAACGATCCAAATCTTTATTGTAAATATCAGAAACATTTCCACTGCAAACCCTACTATGTGGTAGCCAATCTACAAGATCCAAATTCACAACTTCTGCACGATTCAATCCACAATTGAAATCCCCAAAAACGAGCTTTATTTTACCATATCTGAAAGAACTCTAATCATATGCGTTTCACAAGATTGAAGGATCTTAACAAACATCCTCTGATCTGATTATCCTCCACAGAATGAAATGTATAGCGCGCACCTGAGCAACACTACGACAGCAACGATTTTATGATACTTTTTTATCTATCAAATATTCATCAATATTAACAGTTTGCCCGAAAGACGGAGTCTAGAAACCCCTGAACTAATCCTTGCAAATTATAAAAGCGCCATTCTATCTCTCCTCCCAATCCAACCTTCCTTCTGTGTTTATTCAATGCGCACTTGTCTTTTAATGACATCAATCAATATCATTCCAGCTTTTGCGCCACATCTCTATCCCAGTGTCACTAACCATGACGGCCTTATGGCAATCAAATTCTTTATAAAGCTACTTGACACTTGGCATTAATCGCTGCATTTCATAAGAGCACTTTCATGCCTTCAATATATTCATTAATAATGAAACAACGTGCTTAAAAACATTCACGCCAATTTCATTTATATCAGTTATTTTAAAAGCCCATGTGTCTTGAAGAAACGGCTGCAATGCATTTCGCATAAGCCATGAAAGAGGATTTGCTTGATTTTTTAGGTAGCAGGGTGTGACTTAAATCACAGATAAATCCTTTTTCTAGCAAAAGCTTGGCTCGCAAATTCTCAAACGATACCATTCGTCCTTCAAGAATTCATTTACTAAACTCTTCTTCTACATTGCTACCATTCGGACCATTGAGATGGTTGTTGAGAAAAGTTCTGACCTCATACGACGTTACCAATGCACAATAAATATAAAATCAACACCAGAAGAGTTCGGCCTCAAATATCTCGTTTTCTGGCTGAAAAGTTCATGTTTCATAGAATGCATGGATGAACTTTAATATATGTTACTCAATGGCTGGGAAGAAACAAATCTCTTACACCGGTTCCAAACAGAATTCTCGATGTCCCTTTTTTCTTCTGCCAGCAATAAACACAATGCCGCCTGTCTGTAACACTGGCACAAACTTGCTGAGCCCATACTTCGATAATGGTGGAGGGATAATTTGAAAATTCCACATCAACTCCAGGAAATGCACTCCTTATCATTCCCTTTAACTAGAATCAATAGGCTGACCCTTCCATCGTACATTTCTAAAATCTTGACAAAACTCACATGAATGATTTCCAACCCTTTAAAGTAGCTTTTTCATTCCTCCACCAGCAGAACTTGGGTAGTAAATCATAACACTGTGATCATATCCATGAACTGGTTATTTCACAAAAGACTTCATAATTCACTTTTCATGGACTTGAACAAAATCCCTTGCTCCACAAAATAGTCCAACTCTTGATAAAGGTAATCCCCGTTTACAAGTGCATACTTGGAGTGGGAATGCCAAAATTTTGAAGGCGCTCATATACCTTTCGATTATCATGGAGAGGATGTTAAGATCTAACCTCATTCAGAAGGAAAGGCTTTCAAAGAGTAGCATAAGCTTCAACTTTCTCAACAGGATAGCTGGTTTAATAAAAACAATCACAAATTGACCACTTCATCGTTGCTTCTTCAAGAATGATGATGTCTCCAAATATTATGATCTCAAATTCACCAAATTCCCTCAACCAATCCAGGATGTACTTCTTGGCAGCAGAAGGAACCTTCTTTTCCATTACGCATACTCCAACTATGATTATGGAGGAGAAATCACCGACACAACACCAGAGTTATATCCTTTAGTCAGCATTAGACCTTTAAGCACCTCACCCTCATCCACAGCAGTTATAGCCAGTATACCATAGGCGTGCTTAGAATTTGGGCCTTCACTGAAAACTTAGAGCAAATCCCTAATTTCGTAGCGCAGCCAGTGCAAAGTCAGTGCTTTTGCTACAAAATCACTCAAACAGGTAGCGCTGCGAAACTGCTAAAAGAATTCAGGCGCTGCGAAACTGCTCGATCTTTAAGCTAATCTAGAAAAATTTTGACAACATCATTTTCAGTGATAACACCTTCCTTCCTCTGACAAAATGAAGCAAATGGGTATGCTTTAAATACCTCTGTGATAGTACTGAACCTCTTAGATAAGATTCAAAGTGCTTGCAGACCTCCCTTTGGCTATCCCTCACTTTCGCAGAAAAATTGTCAACTTTCACAGAAAAATTGTCAACTTTTGCATCATGATTGATATTTCTTTAGTATATCCTAAACGGTGAATCTGATTGAGCTTAAATTTGGACAACGAGTTAATATCATCATAATTATTCTCCACACCAAATTTAAGAAAAATCTGACTCACAGATTTATAGAAAATATGAAAATGTTTGTAGGTAACAGTAGCTTGATTATCAACAACCGTGAAGCATTTTGGGCTGAAATTAATTGAGTTTATTCATCTCACCCCCATACATCTACTGTAAAAATTTCAGGGCAAATGGGTACAGGGTCTAAGAGATATGGTGAAAATATGGTGGCTGTGTGAAAACGTAGTGCAAAAGCGCAACGCTCCATGGTAGAGATACCTCTGGTCATTCCCTAAGTTGCTTGATGACTTCAATAGGTGTGAAAAGGCCTAAAAAACATCATCTTCCTCCTTAGAAACTTTCTTTTATCTCATAAATCCCCCAACTCTCTAAATTTCACTTTCATCAAAAATGTAGCGCCACTTGTCTTTATAGGTTTCAATCAACAATGATGTCTTTGTACAATATGCACATCCTTTTCATGATGCTGACATAATGATAACCATGTTTGAGACCACTTTCAAACCTTTCTTCATAAAAAATACCAAACATTCATTACCCCCCACCCCCAACCAAAATGCAACGAAGATTTTTTTTTCTCTTGCAAGCTTTCTATGATTTTTTTGTTGGTTCATACATGCAATTGAGGATTCATTCAGCATTAAGGGACAAGGATAAACTTGGATTTTCAAATGTGAAGGAGAATTAACCACCAGTATGTGAGAATTGCAGTGTTGTGTGGATTCGTAGAACCCCTAACTCCCTTTCGCATTGAATGAAACGAGCAACCCAAGATTTTCGATGCAGATCATGAAGAGCTTAATGATATGGGATGAAGAGGCAAGGTAAAATGCTCATGTGGAATGGCCTAGAGTAGAAATGAAGGTGATGATCATGATTTGTAAAGAAAATCATGAATGCGCAACGCTCTTCAGAAAACGTAGCGCATTGGGAAAAGGAAGGACTGTGCTTCTGACCATTATTCCCTGTTGAGATCATGAGTTTTACTTTTGAAATTACATTCAAACTAATACCAAAGAGCCTCCAAATATATGCCAATATTATTCCATGAATTGTTTTGATGTAGACATAACCTCTAGACTTAGGTGACCTATTGACAATGACTTAGAACGGTGACCAACTCACAATAACCAAGGATTTATAAAACATTTTTTGGTACTTTTTCCAAGGTGACCAAAGAATTCCTATGCTTACCCTTTAATAAGGAAAATACATGAGTCTAGACATTGGACTCTTAGAAAAATAGACACCTTTACATGAAACTTAATCTAAACCTAGACCTCTTTAAACAATAATAGGTAGGTCATCATGACTAATATTTAGATAAATAGAAATACTAGCATGACCAAGATTCCTGTACATAGGACCCTAACATAGGGTCTAATGGGGATGACATCCTCCTTGTGAGGTGCCAATAACACTGTAAACTAGTAGCCTCATCCATTGGGTTGTTCCCAATCTTGAAACTTGCAAACTGATGTTGAGACCAAAACCACTGTACATTTTGAAAATCACAACTGCACGCCGCTGGAAAAAGATGTTCAAACTATAATCTGAAAACAAACATGTTGAAAGAGATGCTTGACAATAAAGGTTATTGCACACACTTTCCTACTTATCTTACTTTGTTGAGCACAAGTGTTGAATCAAGTGATCTCAAATTTCCAGTAAAGCCAATCAAGTAGCTGCTCACATAATCTGATTGCTTGATTGTGCTTCAACAAGGTAAACACTGGAATATTAAATGGCAGAAGCAAATCAAACCTCAAACTGAATCCAATCTTTGCACTGGTGAACAAAACAAGATCTACCTTGACTGATGATTCCAACAGGCTCGTAAAAGGATCCTCAAATGAAAATAGAAGACAATCATATTGTAGCAATCTATCAACTGCATATTTTCTCTCGCACAAAGCTAATTTAGATCTATCATGAAAGGACTAAAAGTCTGCGTAAAACAACTGCAATAAAATCATTCCTCGCAATATTTTTGATACTAGTTGACCATCATTTTCATTTGTAGACGTACAACTAATTAAAAGATGCAAATCTTGACTATTGAAATCTTTCATATAATCAAGTATAGGATCAAAGAAAACATATTTTGCTTTCTGATCATCAAGAAGTTCTATAATTTGATTTCCATGATGAGACTTCTCATATGTATTGTTTAAATCATACCCTACTTTCAACCGTAAAAAGTCCTCAAGTTTGTCAACAAACTCCTCTAAAAATTGATTTTTTCTTAAAATATGAATTTGCACGACTTTAAATAAATAGGTAATAAATTAGAGAAATCTTCATCAATTTGATCATCATCAAAATTATCCTAGTATTATTTTAAACCTTCAATAAAAATAGGGTCTGCTAGATACCCTGCCATTTTGATATATTAGGAAATTCAAGCTATGAATTATTTGAACGGTGGAGTTGCCAGTAAAACCTTGATTTTAGGATCCTACTGCCATTGGATTCTTTGGATCAGGTAGATTGGATTTGCAAGGTGAATGGTTCACCCTTAATATGTGTTTGAATGTTGTCCACCATTAGCATTCAAATCTAAAACTTTTGATGATCTTTCCCAGAGAAGATGAAACCTTTCATTCAGGCCCGACAACGATGCCATACTGTTAGCACTCTGTAAATTTCCCTAGGCTGAGGATAAAAATTCTAGAGGTAACCACAAACCACTTCTAGGCCAAAATCTAGCCCTTCTAGCTTGGAGAGGGCTCTCTCACTTAGGTTACTTGAAAAATATAATATTAGGCTAGGTAATAAGCTCAACAAGGTTTTATTGTTTAAAGGTCTATTGATGAGAAAAGAGACAAATCCATTGGGCATGGAGTCATGTCAAATCTATTTTTTTCTAGTAAGATGATGGAAAGAGAAAAGGGTTTCTCCAAGGGGCAAGGTAGGCAGCCTTGGTGGTGTAATTTAGGTAAAATCCTTGTAGAGGGTGAGTGTAGAAAGGTGAAAGACAACACATAGAGCATCAATACCATAGATGAATTCTAAATTGTTGCTTTAAGATGAAAACATTGATAACTTGAAGAACTAAATCAGAGCATCATGAAGGATGAATTCTGAATTAAACATCTATTTTTTTAAGCAAAAAGATACACATTTAAGAGATTTAAACCCATGAAACAACTTATAATATCATAGGAGCACAAACCACCAAGATTCTGACACGAGAATCCCTACAAATCACCTTCTAACTTTGATTCATTCACTAACAAAGTTTTCAAATAATACAGTCCATAAAAAGTCTCTTCTTCTCTAATCCAACCAACATCCAACCCTTTCTACATTCAAATTCATGAATTATATACAATATTCTATTCCTAAGTATAAGGGGGTTGAAATCCACCTATTCCCCTAATAGATCAAATTAATTATATGAAAATAGCTAACAAAACTACTTTCCTAGGTACTAGGAAACTACCTTTGACCTATTTATTATAATTTTCCTAATAAATCATAAACTTGGAATATTTGCAAATAAACATTAACTACACCTCCTAAGACAATAAGCCACCCATCCACATTATTTAAACTACTTCTAGAAGCCAAAAATTTGAATTTTGAAATGAAATGGCATTGACTATCTAGACTTGCAGTGCATTAGCCAGATTCGCATCAAATTAAAGTAGCCCTCCACGTTATGTATGGTTGCAACCCTTCTTTGTAAAAATGGAGCAAATGAGTATGCTTCAAATACCTATGTGATGGTGCTGAACCTCTTAGAAAAGATTCAAAGTGCTCACAGACCTCCCTTTGGACTATCCCCCATTTTCGCAGCAAAATTGTCAACTTTCGCAACGCGACTGGTATTTATTTAATATCTCCTAAACGGTGAATCAAATTTAGCTTACATTTGGAAAAAAGAGTTAATATCATCATAATTATTCTCTACACAAGATTTGAGCCAAATCCAACTCACAGATTTCAAGAAAACCTGAAAATGGGTGTAGGTGACAGTAGCTTGTTTCTTGAAAACCATGAAGCATTTTGGGCTGAAATCAACTTAGTTTATTCATATCACCCCCACACATATACTGTAAAAATTTCATGGAAAATTGATAGCAGGTCTAAGAGATATGGTGAAAATATGGTGACTGTGTGAAAATGCAGTGCAAAAGCGCAACACTCCATGGTTGAGATACCTTTGATCACTCCTTGAGTTGCTTGATGACTTCAGCAGGTGTGAAAAGGCCTAAACAACATCAAATTCCTCCTTAGAAACTTTCTTTTATCTCACAAATCCTCCAACTCTCTAAATTTCACTTTCATAAAAAATACATTGCTAGTGAGAAAGTGCAACACCACGTGTCCTCTATAGGTTTTGATCAACAATGATGTCTTTGAACAATATTCACATCCTTTCATGATGTTGACATAATACTAACCATGTTGGAGACCCCTTTCAAACCTTTATTCATCAAAAATACCAAACATTCATTTCCACAACCAAAAATGCAACAAAGATGAGTTTTTTTTCTCTTGCTGGCTTTCTATGAATTTTTTTTTCCTGGTTCATACATGCAATTGAGGATTCATTTAGCATTAAGGGACAAGGATAAACGTGGATTTCCACCTGTGAAGGAGAATTAACTATTGGTTTACAAGAATTGTAGCGTTGTGTGGATTCCCAACGCCCCTGCCTCCCTTTCGCAACGAATGAAACAAGCAACCTGAGCTTTTCAACACATGTGATGAAGAGCTGAATGATATGGGATGAAGAGGGAAGTTCAAATTCTCATGTGGAATGGCTTGGAGTGGAAATGAAGGCACTAATATTTATTTAGAAAGAAAATCATGAATGCGCAATGCTTTTCTGAAAACGCAACACATTGGGAAAATGAAGTATTGTTATTCCCTGCTGAGATCATGAGTTGTCCTTTTGAAATGAAATTAAAAATGATGCCAAAGAGCCTCCAATTATGTGCCAAGTTCATTTCATGATTTATTTTGATGTGAACATAGCCTCTAGACTTAGGTGACCTACTAATAATGTCTTTGAATGGTGACCAACTCACAATAACCAAGGATTTACAAAACATGTTTTTTGTACTTTTTCCAAGGTGGCCAAAGAATTCCTATGATTACCCTTTAATAAGGAAAACACATGATTCTAGACATTGGACTCTTAGCAAAATAGACACATTTACATGGCACTTAATCTAAACCTAGACCTCTTTAAACAATAATTGTCAGGTCATCATGACTAATATTTACAAACTGACTTTAGGTATATAGAAATACTAACATGACCAAGATTCCTAGACATAGGACCCTAACACATAAGAGCCATGTAGCCAGTGTACCTCTCATGTGACCTCCTTTTCCTACGTAAATTTGAAGGAGCTCCCACATTCATCTTGCATTAATATATCAACTTCCCTAATTCTTTTTCTGCCTTCTTTGGATGTTTCTACTTGAGTGGATGTCTCCAATATCTACTCTTCTATTTTTCGTTGCTCGACAACTTCTTGAAGCTCCTCCTTTGGAGCTAAAATTTCCTTTTCTAGTCGGATCTAAAGTTTCCTCTCAAGGGAGCACCACATCGCTTTCTCCTCATCAAACTTTACATCCCTTCGCACAAATGTAATTTTAAGGGAAGGTAAGTACACACGGTAATTATGTGAAGTTTCAGTGTAACCCACAAAAACTCCCAACTCTGTTGTCAGCTCAAGCTTCTTCCTTGAATATTTGGAGACATGGAAGTAAACAAAGGCTCCAAAAATCCTGAAGTGAGACACATTCAGCTTCCTCCCTGAGAAAGCCTACTTCAGTATAATCATACCAAGAATCTAAAAAGGACTCTGGTTCTGCATGTAGATTGTTTTGTTACATGCCTTAGCCCACAAATGCAGTGGTGGGCCTTGGTCATGTAGCATAGCTCTCGTAGCTCCAAAAATTCTACGGTTTTTTCTCTCAGCTACCCCATTTTGCTATGGGTTGTGGGGTAATGTCATCTCTCTTCAAATTACTTCTTTCACACAAAACTCCTTAAATTCATTCAAAACATACTCACCTCAATTGTTGCTCCTGAGAGCCTTCACCTTATTTCCGATCTCTTTCTCAGCTAGTGCCTTGAACTCTACAAAGTTTGAGAATGTCTCATCCTTCTTCTGCGTGAAGAAGATCCAACACTTCCTTGACAAATCATCAACAAATATAACATAATAGTTATGTCTGGAAATGGGGGTTGTCGAGAAAATTCCACAAACATCAGAGTGGACTCTTTCCAAGACTACATGTGCTTTGTTGTCTCGATCATGGAATGTGGATTTCACATAATTCCACAAGGTACAACCTTTGCAGACATCCTTATGCTCAAGTGCTCCTTTAGGGAGGCCAGTGGTTATTTACTACATAATTTTCAGGGTGTCATGATGCAAATGGCCGAGTCTTCTGTTCCAAATTTCACCAACATCAAAGCTCTATGCTTTCTCTACCTTACTGCTTAATGTAGTTCAATCTTCCACATCCAACTTGTAGAGGTTCTTCACACGAACCCCGATCTAATTCGCCTGTCTAGTGGATATATGTCTCAAGTATGTTTTCCCTTTGATGAAGATCACATCGTAACCAGAGTCTTCCAAAACTGCTACAGAGATGAGATTATTTTTTCAGCCTGGAAGAAACATGACATATTTGAGGCGAAGAGGAGATCCCAACTCCCCCCTGAAAGGTTACTGTACCAATCTTGGTAGCACTATACCTTCTTTCATCCCCAAACTCAATATGCTTCTTCAGATCTTTCTTCTCCAAGTCACTGGAAAACTCTCTACACCTTGTCATGTGGAATGAGGCACCCAAATCAAAGTACCGCAAACACCCAAACAGAGTGCTAGCCATGCATGCGATAAGGGTGAAGTCAAGCTTGAACTATGAAGCCAATGCTTCACATGTTTCTGTTGAAAATAGCAACAAAAAAATTTAAAAATAGAATCCAAAATTTCCAATTTAATTTGTCCTTGAATTAAACTGAGAATTAAAATCGAATTCTATTCTCATAGAAACTTGTAATAGTTAACTAGAGTGAGTTGACTTAATTAACTTAGGAATTTCAAGTTGGAAGTCTTTATAAAGTCACGTATATGTTCTCCTTATATTATAGGGGTCTAGGATGAGTTAAGTATGAGTGGTAATTAGTTAACTCAATTTATTGAGTTAAGTCCAGTTATTTTAGTTCCAAACTCTTTGAGGAACTAATAGTGAGTTAACAATCAGTTGATGCATTAGTGCACTCAACTAGTGCTACTTGAGTTAAATGAATATTCCCTCATCAGAAACTCATGCATGTCGATTCTAAGAAAGACCTAGTTGAGACTATATTGCAGGGAAAGTGTGGTATTTGTTGTATAATTTTTTGAATTTTGCAGATGGTGCATGCAATCAGGAACTGGACCTAAAAGAGATTGCGCAATTATGGATGAGGAATTTCCCTTTAAATTCGGGCTAATTCTCTCGGGAATTGTGTAAAGAATGAGAACCTTGGAGGCTTGGAAATCTAGCTAAGTATTGGCCAAAGGAAGTCATCAGACGGAGGATCAGAAATACTTGTGCAGGTTAAGCTCAAGGTTGAGTAGAGCATATTGTATTCATTTGAATTCTTTGACCAAGGTTAAGGAAATAGGGAGCTTAGAGAGCAGAGAAGAGGCATGTATTTGGCTTGAGCTTGCTTGTGAGCTAGGAGATTGATTTTACTGAGTGCTGGGGTTTTTCTTGTGAGAACAAGCATAGTATTATCATATTGGATTTCTGATTAATGCAATATAGATAGTGGGGTTTTGAGTTGTGGCTTTCCTCGGATATTTATTGTGTTATGTGCCATTGATTTGTCTTCCTCTTGTCGATTATTGTTTTGCTTGATCTCTATGGGCTTCCACTATAAAGAGTAGAACTATATTCTTGTCTCTTGTTTTAGTAGATTACATGAGCTTGTGAATCTACAGGATAATTCTACATGGTATCAGAGTTAAGGACAGTATACTAAAGGAGATTTTGAAGTTTTGAGTTTTGGGCCGCGAGTTTGTAGAGCAAATCTGAAAAATTTTGTGCGAAATTTTCAAAAGAAGAAGAAGAAGAAAAGAAGTAGATCTGGATTCCTTGCGAAAAAATACCCAAATTCAAAAAAAAAAATGGCTGAATCGAAGTTTGTATGAAGGAGATATCAATGATTTAAAATCATATCTTTTCCATAAAATTTCATGACGGTAGGATAGATGAAACAGATTGGTGTGCTAGCCAAGAAATTGTATGCTCTTGAGGTTCAAGATTCATGCAAAGCCTTGAGGAGCAAGGCAAAGGTTAGAGACTTGGTGGTTGAGAGGTAGAGTAAATTACCTCTCAACATCCAGCCCCAGAAGAAGCTTTTGAAGCAGCTTCAGGAATTTGTGGAGCAGTCACAACTAGAGAAGCTGAGAGGAAACCGAGTAGAGAGATCCACTCAAGTAGAGAAGAAGTAGTCTCATATAATTATGCAGCATGAACAATTGGAGAAGCCGAGAGGAGACCGAGTGGAGGCATCTAGTCATGCAAAGACCTCTAGTAGGAGGAAATTTTGAGCCAAGTGGGCAAAGGGATCACATACAGCCAACCTCTAGGTGTGAGATGGGGCGATTTCAAGTGATATTCCTGAGAGGGTTGAAATTGGGTAAGGTCCATTGAGTGGTTTTATCTCACGGATCACACCTCGCTACGGGAGCCCAAAGTACATAGTAGTGGGAGGAATCAGTGGGATTGATGCAGTCAGAGATCATAGTGACATAGGCTAGAGCAGACAGATATTGAACAGCATAGAGAGGGTTGACAACAGTGCAGAAAGGCAGAATCAACGAAAGCACAGAGCTTTCACTTGACAGAGGCAATAACAGTCAAAGACTTTGATAACAGAGGCATCATTCTGATTCAGATTGGATGTTTTTTGTTTTTGGATTTGTTGGAGCAACAACACTAGAGAGAAGTGTTGCATGCAGAACATTCCAAAGGTTCAGGATCGAGATCGATTTAAATTAATTTCTTGTTGAGAGGGACTATTAAAAATAACAACAAGAAATGTTAAAAATAGAATCTATAAATTCCATTTTAATTTGTCCTTGAATTAAACTGAGAATTAAAATCAAATTCTATTATCATAGCAAATTGTAATAGTTTACTAGAGTGAGCTGACTTAGTTAACTTAGGAATTTCGAGTTGGAAGTCATTCTGAAGTCATGTATATGATCTCCCTATATTATAGGGGTCCAGGATAAATTAAGTATGAGTGGTAATTAGTTAACTCAGTTTATTGAGTTAAGTCCATTTATATTAGTTCCAAATTATTTGAGGAACTAATAGTGAGTTAATAGTCAGTTGATGCATTAGTGCATTCATCTAGTTCTACTCCAGTTAACTGAATATTCCCTCATTAGAAACTCATGCATGTCGATCCTGAGAAAGACCTAGTTGAGACTAGAGTGTAGGGACAATGTATTGTTTGTTGTATAATTTTTTGAGTTGTAAAGATGGTGCATGCAATCAGGAACTGAACCTAGAAGGGATTGCGTAGTTATGGATGAGGAATTTCCCTTTAAATATGGGTTAATTCTCTCAAGAATTGTGTAAAGAATTAGAAGCTTGGAGGCTTGGAAATTTGGCTAAGTATTATCCAAAGGAAGTCATCAGGCAGAGGATAAGAAATACTTATGCAGGTTAAGCTCAAGGTTGAGCAGAGCATATTGTATTCATCTGAATTCTTTGAACAAGGGCGCAAGGAAATAGGGAGCTTGGAGAGCAGAGAAGAGGCTTGGATTTGACTTGAGCGTGGTTGTGAGCTAGGAGATTGATTTTACTGAGCGTTGGGATTGTTATTGTGAGAACAAGCATTGTATTATCATCTTGGATTTCTGATTAATGCAATAAATATAGTGGGGTTTTGAGCTATGGCTTTCCTCGGATATTTATTATGTTATGTGCCATTGATTTGTCTTCCTCTTGTTGATTATTGTTTTGCTCGATCTTTATGGGCTTCCACTGTAAAGAGTAGAATTAGATTCTTGTCTCTTGTTTTAGTAGATTACATGAGCTTGTGAATCTACAGGATAATTCTACAAGGCATCAGAGTTGAGAACAATATACTAGAGGAGATTTCGAAGTTTTGAGTTTTGGGTTGCAATTTTGCAGAGAAGATCTGAAAAATTTTGTGCAAAATTTTTAGAAACAAATAGAAAATCTAGATTCCTTGCGAAAAATACCCAAATTCAAAAAACAAATCAGCTAAATCGGACTTCAAATGAGGGATATATCTCTAATTTAAAGTCATCCCTTTTTCTAGAAAATTTCGTGACAGCGAAACATATGAAACAGATTGGTGTGCTAGCCAAGAACATGTATGCTCTTGAGGTTCAAACTGCATGCAAAGCCTTGAGGAGCAAGGAAAATTTTAGAGACTTGGTGGTTGAGAGGGAGAGTAAATTACCTCTCAACATGCAACCCCTAAAGAAAATTCTGAAGCAGCTTCAAGAAGTTATGGAGTAGCCACAACTAGAGAAGCCAGAGGAGACCGAGTGGAGAGATCCACTCAAGCAGAGAAGAAGCAGTCTCAGAATCAGTCTTAAACAATCATGGAGCAACCACAATTGGAGAAGTCATGAGGAGATCGAGTGGAGGCATCCAATCATGCAGAGACCTCCAGTAGGGAGAAATTTCAAGCCAAGTGGGCAGAGGGATCACATGCAGCCATACCTCCAGGTGTGAGGTGGGGCGATTTGAAGTGATAATTCCAAGAGGGATGAAATTAGGCAGAGTCCCTTGAGTGGTTTTATCTCATGGATTGTACCTTGATACGGGAGCCCAAAGTACATAGTAGAGGGAGGAATCAGTGGGATTGATGCAGTCAGAGATCAGAGTGACATAGGCTAGAGCAGTCAAATACTGAAAAGCATAGAGAGGGTTGACAATAGTGCAAAAAGGTAGAGTCAACAGAAGCGCAGAGTTTTCAGTTGACAGAGGCAATAGCAGTCAAAGACTTTGATGACAGAGGCGTCATTCTGATTCAGTTTGGATGTTTTTTTGTTTCTGGAGTTGCTAGAGCAACAACA
The DNA here is from genome assembly GCA_031772625.1 of Pinus tabuliformis. Taxonomy (NCBI): domain Eukaryota; kingdom Viridiplantae; phylum Streptophyta; class Pinopsida; order Pinales; family Pinaceae; genus Pinus; species Pinus tabuliformis. Next base: position 764,970,612 of record CM062816.1, on the reverse strand, counting down.
CTAGAGAGAAGTGTTGCATGCATAACATTCCAAAGGTTCATGATTAGGATCGAGTTAAATTCATTTATTGTTGAGAGGGAGTGTTGAAAATAGCAACAAGAAATGTTAAAAATAGAATCCATAAATTCCAGTTTAATTTGTCCTTGAATTGAACTGAGAATTAAAATCGAATTCTATCTCATAGCAACTTGTAATAGTTAACTAGAGTGAGTTGACTTAGTTAACTTAGGAATTTCGAGTTGGAAGTCTTTCTGAAGTCATGTATATGTTCTCCCTATATTATAGGGTCCAGGATTAATTAAGTATGAGTGGTAATTAGTTAACTCACTTTATTGAGTTAAGTCCAATTCTATTAGTTCCAAACTTTTTGAGGAACTAATATGGAGTTAACAGTCAGTTGATGCATTAGTGCACTCAACTAGTGCTACTCCAGTTAGCTAAATATTCCCTCATTAGAAACTCATGCATTTTGATTCTGAGAAAGACCCAGTTGAGACTAGAGTGTAGGGACAGTGTACTATTTGTTGTATAATTTTCTGAGTTATACAAATGATGCATGCAATCAGGAACTGAACCTAGAAGGGATTGCGTAGTTATGGATGAGGAATTTCCCTTTAAATATAGGCTAATTCTCTTAGGATTTGTGCAAAGAATTAGAATCTTGGAGTCTTGGAAATTTGGCTAAGTATTGGCCAAAGGAAGTCATCACGAGGAGGATCGGAAATACTTGCGCAGGTTAAGCTCAAGGTTGAGTAGAGCATATTGTATTCATCTGAATTCTTTGACCAAGGGCACAAGGAAGTAAGGAGCTTGGAGAGCAGAGAAGAGGCATGGATTTGACTTGAGCTTGCTTGTGAGATGGGAGATTTATTTTACTGAGTGTTGTGATTGTTCTTGTGAGAACAAGAATTATATTATCATCTTTGATTTCTCATTAATGAAATACAGATAGTGGGGTTTTGAGTTGTGACTTTCCCCAGATATTTATTGTATTATGTGCCATTGATTTGTCTTCCTCTTGTCGACTTTTGTTTTGATCGATCTTTATGGGCTTCTGCTGTAAAGAGTAGAAGTAGATTCTTGTCTCTTGTTTTAGTAGATTACATGAGCTTGTGAATCTACTTGATAATTCTACAGTTTCTCCTCCTGATTTCTTCTTGCCATAATTTTTGTGTGGACACTTTGTAGCATAGTTCCCGAATTCATAACAATTGAAGCATTTAATTTTGTAAAATTCATTCTTCTTTCCCCCTTGGCTGGATTCTGGTTTGGTTTGAGATTTTTTCCCTTTTCCCTTCTTGCCCTTTCTAGCCAATGAAAAATTTTCTTCATCCTCTGCTTTGGATGAAGTTCCATCCCGGTTATTTCTCTTAAACTCTTCTTGTACCAAATCAGACCACAACCTTTCATACTTTTTTTAATTTCCCTCCCATTCACTGAGTCCTGGTAGCTATGCCAAATTTTGGGAAGGCCTAGTATAGCTAGGCTCACACGAACTTCTTCTACAACAGTCACACCAACCCCTCCAAGCTCATCTCGAACATATGTGAATTTGGTGAGATACTGCGAAATAATATCATTCTTCTCCATTTTAAATTTTCGAAGTTTGTCTCTGAGAGCCAATTTTCTATGATCATTGTTATTCTTGAATAGCTCTGTCAGTGCCTTTTACATTGTGAAAGGAGTTTCTTCTCCATGGATATTTGAGATAATGTGGTCTCGCACTCCCTCCAAGATTATCATCCTCTCCTTGGCTCCATTTTTCTTCCATTGGACTAAGTTTTGTGCATTAGATGCCTATGGTTTTTCAATGTCTACCTTGACATATTCCAACAATATTTTTTCATCAAGCACGACCTCCATGTGATCCTACCATGCAACGAAATTCAAGTTTCCTTCCAAAGCATACTTTAATCTTATGTAACGCCCTCCTCCCACATCTACCCAAGTAGCCGTCCAACTGGGGTAAACATGTGACGAGAGGCTACTATGATTGGATTCAACCTCCTAGGTGACCTTAAGGAAATGGAATCGACGGAAACACATCATACAAACCTTCCACATCAGCTACAGGACCCTTGAGAACCATCCCAACACTTCTGGTAACCAACCCCTGGGTCCCACTGAGGTTTTAGACCTCTGGATACTCCCATGCTATGGGCCTGATAGCATCCAGGAGGCTCTCGACACTCTCATGACAAGGCATGCCATCATTTAAATACTTTTTTCCTCAATGTTGTGCTAGCATCCCTGGTATTTGAGCCACTTTTTTAGGCCCAAAACCTGGGATTCAGAACAAAAAGATAACAATAAAACAATGATGGAAATGCGAATACTTGAACAAGCCCTTGACTGGACCCCTACTAGCCATGACAGGTATTCTGTCCAACATATCACAAATATTTAATCTACATGTGTGAACCAAAGTTCTAAGCATAGGGGTCTCATACTCATCTGAGAATCGCTAAGAGGCATTGATGCCAAAGTTTTCCTTTGCCTTTTCTTTTTGGGTTTGATTGGTGTGCTCAAGGTAGTTAATGTGGCAACTACCTCTTTTTCACTACGTCCCAGAGACAAACTTGTTTTCTCTGGGGATACCCCTTCTTCTCTCAATGCAGTAGTTTTCCCAGGGCTTAGTTTTTCCTGTTTCTCCTCTTCTTCTTCATCATCTTTCTCTTTCTCTACTTTTGCCTCTAGGTCTTCCTCTATTTTCTCTACCTTTGATTCTCTTTCCTCTTTTGACTCTGCCTCTTCTTATTGTTGTTTACCCTCTCTTCCTCTTCTTCTTCTTCTTTCCCCTCTCTTTCTCCAACACTAGATGCTGGGGTCTCACCTGGTGTGAGGGCTTGAGTGTCAATGAAGGCCTCTCTTTCCATATCAATGAATTTGGACCAAAGGATAGGGATCCTTAGTTTTTTCAAAGTATCTACCACTATCATTTTTATGAGGCCATGGTGGCCTAAGTGTTGGTGTTTTCCCTCTCTCACTTTTTGGCTCATGTCCCTGATGGACTGTAGGAGGAAATATGGTACACTGAGTCTTTGGGTTAGGGGAAATTTTGCTTGAAACCTTAGTTCATGGAGTAATCTAAAATGGTAGCCATAGACTACACTCAGCCTTCCTTTACAGGAGATATATTTTAGGATATGGTAGGCCACCTCATCCCAGGGATAGAATAGGCTTTCCCTCCTAAATCCATTGTTGTCTTTAATAGGTTTTTCATCATCAATGAAGAAGTTCTTTTTGAAAATGGCATTAGTGGTTTTGTCTTCTCTTCTCCATTGGATCCCTAGGCGAAGGGTTGTCACCCTGCTAATTAGCTTAGGATTGATTGAAATAGCTAATCCCCTCAACACAGTGGTGGCACTGACTTCTGTCTAAGTGCTTAGGGCCATGGAAAATTCATATGAAATGTTATCATCATATCCCTTCAACAATTCAAAGAATCCTAGCCACTGATGTTTTATAAAAAAATTTAATACATGAGGGTGAAGATGAATTCTTATAGTGTCTGAAGGCTCCCTTCTATTGAATCCTCCCCCCATATCTTTCCTTTGTTTTCAACTAAGTGTAGGAGGGATGCTTCCTATAATAGCTCTAATGTGTAATTCAATGGAAGTAGAGGATTGAAATTTCTAGTTGATGACAATTTTTTATAATTCCTCTATTCTATAACCAAACCAGTTATTTCAATTTGATGAGCCCCATAAATGGGTAATTATATGGGCTCATTTTGCCTCCTAAATTAGCTTAATCCACCATTCTCATTAGTTTATTGCATGTTTTTTATTATATTTATGCTAATCGAATGAGTTGAGTTGGTCATTATGCCTTGAAGTCTAATGTGTGCTTAATGCATATTTTTGGTCAATTTTGGAGACAAATTCAAGGATTTAATGAAAATTTGGCAGAAAATATTCGAAGAAGACAAGAGAGAGGATTTATAGGAGGGTGTACCCTTCATTTAAGACTTCCTACTTTGAATTATCCTTCAGGAAGCTCAAAGCACAAGCAGCCACATCAATGCACCAAAGAGGCAACTGAGCAAGTGGAAGATAATTGTTGTCTATGTCAAGTGTTGGGAGCCAAGCCTCCCTGATTTTAAGGGATTCGTTGGGAGCTCCAGTTGTATAAGTAGAGAGGCCTAGGACCTCATTAGGTTGTTGAATATTAGTCAAATTTTTGAACTTTTGTTGCTGTTTTGTTGTGCTCAACTTCGAGCTTACTTTTGTTAATAGTTTCATCTAATGCTATTATTATTTTAATAATGAAGATGAGATCTTGTTCGAGCTAGCATCGAGTTACCTTAGAGGGTTGAAGCTCTTGGGTTAGGGCCCAATCCAAGCAGCCAAGCACCTTCTTTTTTTTTTGCAGTTTATGAATTCATTGTTGTTAGATAGATTTCTTTCTTAGTTAAGAATAGGTTACTTTTGGTGATTTAAAAGGTTGTTTCCATTTCAGTTTTCTCTAGTAGGTTGAACAGTGATAGAAGAAGATACAAAAAGGCCATCAACAGAGCCTTGGCCTCCTTTCTCCCCTTTGGGACCATGAACTGAGGCCAAGACCCTCTTGCTGCCACAAAAAGCATATATTTGTCTTTTCCATAGGATTTCTAGTGTTGCAATTTGTTAGAAGGTTAATGTTTTTGCTGTAGATCTATTTCACCATGTTCATTTCTATCTTTACAATAAATTCCCTTCCATGTTTTCTTTCCATATAGCATTGTTCAGCATTTACTTTCCTAGATCAGAATTTAGACTAGCTTGATGAACAGTTTTGTTTTTTTGGTATAGCTAGTTTCTTTGCTTGCTTAGTCTTAGTGTTTGATTTTCAGTTCTCTTGTAGTACATCTCTGCTCACAATAAATCAACCAATAAACCATCACCATTTCTATTTAATCCATGTTCCACAGGTCACCCAAATCCCTCACAAATCTGCCTTTATTTTCTGCACTTTTCTCATGAACTTTCCTCTCTTTCCTTGAACAAGTCCACCATCTTTCTCTTCCCTAATCCTCATTAATGAACCTTAGACACCTTAACACATCCTCCTAGCCATCAGCTACCCTTTCCACCCATTTTCCCAACTTCAAAACCTCTAAAACAACCCTCAGCATCCTCTTGTAGACGTCCTGTAGATCCCCTGCAACCTCCTGTAGATTTTCTTGTAGGTGTCTTTCTAAAGTTTGATTGCAGGAAAAGCCTCCAGAAGGCCACTTGGGACCTCCTAGGACCCCTCCACACCTTCCCACACCTCTGAAAACTCCAAAGTCGCCCTCCATCACCACCTAATCGCTGCAACATTCACAAACAAATAAATTACATGCATGACAATTTCACCTAAAAACACATAAAAATCAAAAAGGATGTTTTTTTCTCATTGCCTTCTAGAAATAGCTTGAGTAGATGTTGTTCGCTTCCTAGATTAAGTAATAGCATTCATTTCATGGTTTTTCATCTCTCTTTTTGCAAAAGTAGGATTAGTTGGTTAATTAGGGTTTGCTAGGTTTACTTTGCATTTCAGTCTTCTTTCTCTTTCTGCAAGTAGAGTAGCCTCTGCAGAGTAAGCTTTCCTTTCTTTCATCACATATAAAGCTTCTTCTGGAATTCATATAAGTTGGCTTGAGCTCCTAGTGAGCTTGCGCCAATGGACCAAGTGACAGCCTGCAGTAAGAATTAGTACTTGTGCATACAACACTGTCGCTTCCAAGTTTGTTACTAACTACCGGGTTGATAAAAGTAGAGTAGGAAGCCCAGGATTTGCCGCATTATTGTTGCAATACTAGTGGTCACCGCTTTTTGGCGCCGTTTCCAAGGAAGTGTCAGAGTATTTTGTGATTACTGCTTTTCTTCTCTTTTCTACTACAACCTTCTGCTAAGTAGTCTATTTCAGCAAAAGTAGAGCAGTTGTCTCTCAATTTTCGCATTTCCTTGCTTTCATTTCAATTTTGCAATTTTCATTCCAGCAAAAGTAGATTAGCCATTTCCTTACTTTCATTTCAATTCTGCAATTTCCATTTCAGCAAAAGTAGATTAGTCATTTCCTTGCTTTCATTTTTGCAATTTCCATTTCAGAAAGTTCATTTCAGTTAGTTGCAATTTGTTTGTTCAATCAATTTTAGTTTCGTAGGTACAAGCAAAAAACAAACAAACAAACAAACAAACCACCCAAAAAGAGATTTCCTTTCATGCCTCGCAGAAATAGAGATAATTCAGGAAAATTCTTGCCTAACACCCCCACCACATCACATAGCCACCCTTCTCTCTTCTTCGGTGGCAGTGATCAAGAAGAACCTTTAGGTGAACAACCAGAGATATTTGAAGAACCTATAGGGGAAGAAGAAGAAGAAAACATCCCTCCTGAGACAATGGCTGAAAACAAAAATGCTAGGGGGAATGGAGAAAGAGTAGAGGGTACCTTTCCCATCCGAGAGACCAATGGGGACACTAAAATGAAGAACATAAGCCCTTTAGCCCTACCTCACTTTCATGGATTGACTACAGAAGATCCTGACACCTTTTTGTTTGAGTTTGTTGTTATCTGTCGAACCTATGACTGTGCAGAAGATGAGCAAAAGTTGAAATTATTTCCTTCTACCGTCAACATTGCGCTAGCTCATGGGGTTACTTGGCAATAGCATCACAACTTGGGCCTAGATGTAGCAGGCCTTTAATAACAAATATCGAGACTATTGTAGGTCAAAAGACACCAAGGAAGAAATCTTCCAAATGACCATGGGAAGTGATGAATCATTGGAAGATTATGAAGAGAGATTCCAGCTCAGTTATAAAAGGGTCAGGTGCACACTTGACCCCGAATCTCTGAAGTTGGTCCTACTCAGGGGAATTTCGAAAGACCTTCTAGACACCCTCCATCTACTAGCTGGAGGAGACATCTACCAACTACCTTATGAAGACATAAAGACTGTTTTTAGAAACCATTCTAGGGCAGCCAGAAAGAGAGGTAGGGGGAGTCAACCCATAGCCAGTACCTCCTCATCCAGTTCATCCCTCAAAGGTGAACTTGGAAACATGCTGGAAGACTTCAAGAGTGAGATGCTACAAACTCTTGCCATGCAAATGGATACCTTGCATATCAAAAGGAAACAAGAGGAAGTAGAGAGGGCTTTGGCCATTTTTTGTCCTAGATGCACCAGAAGGCATCCTAAGAATGAATTTCCATTGAACTCTATTGAGTTTTGTTCAGTCTGTGAAGAAGATCATTCTACAGATAAGTGATCTTCCTTGCCTGGACTTAAAGCTATATACCAAGGGGCCGAAGGAGCCACTGAACCACTCTATTTCATGAACCAAAGGAGACTGCATGGGCCTAGACCATACCAGTGGGGGATGCAAGGGACATCTTAGGCATACTAAAACCCCAAACAAGCCACTTCCATACCTTCTTGGGGTCCTCCTGCTCATCCTTCCTGGTCCAAACCTCCTCCTTGGTCCTATCCCTCTCAATATCATGCCCAACCAGCTGCTCATGAATTTCAATCCTATGCTCAGCCACAGCCTCAGTGGAATGCATCTCACAAGGGGTGGAGGCCCCAATACAACTCTCCTCCCACTCTTTTGACTCCACCACCTGCTCAACCACAACCATTGCCTCCTGCTCCACCAAGGCAACCCCAAATGCCTACTCAACCGAACCCGAACCTGAACAACAGACACGCCCAACAAGTATATAGTGGGGAACCATCATGCCCAACTTATGTTGTGGAGATTCAGGAGATTAACCTACGTTCTGGGAAGGTTCTCCCAGAGAGCCAGCCTCCCCCTCAGGAGGTTGAGGAAGATAAAAGGGAAAGTGAACCGAAAGAAATTCTACCCTTTCCTGAGAGATTATCTAGGGCAACAAAGCCCACCCCAGAAGAGACTGAACTTCTAGGAGAATTGAAACAGTTATGTGTAATGATACCACTTCTCCAAGCCATAAAGGATGTGCCTATATACAATAAAATGATCAAATAGAAGTGCTTCAGGCATCCAAGCAGGCGCAAAAGATATGCCCCGACCATCAATGTCATAGGACAATTGTCCAACCTGATGTTGGGGCAGGTGATCTGTCCGAAATATATAGACCCTGAAAGCCTAGTAGTTGATGTCCACATCAATGGCACCATGATCCCACATACCTTGATTGATATGGGAGCTGCCATTAATGTGATGACAAAGGACATCATGCTCAAGATCAAACTCTAGGGCTCCTTGAGAAAGACCACGACAATACTGCAGCTAGCAGACCACTCCACCATGACCCCTGAAGGGATTGTGGAGGATGTGATGGCCTCCATTGATTCTTGGGAGTACCCTACTGATTTCCTGGTTCTCCAGCCAAAGGCAAAGCTCACTGGGTATCCTCTCATCCTAGGAAGACCCTAGTTGGCCACCATCGATGCTTACATCAGTTGTCGGGCTGGGGACATGACCATCAAGAACGGGCATATGTCCAAGCAACTAATCATATACCCTCCTGCCCAACCCTTGCTAGAACATGATCTACCTCTCTGGTTGGATGAGGAGGATGAGGATGAAGTCTATTCTGCACCACTATGTGTAGTAGAAACTGTCATGGGGGGGAAATCGTGAAATGAGGCTGATATCATTGAAAATTTAATTTAGAATCCACCCCCCAGTATTTTTCCATTAGAAGATCTAGTGAAAGAAACCCAAGACAATCCCTTAACTGATCTCTGTGTGGCCAACCCAACCTTTCTCATTGTTAAGAATATAGAGTTCATCCCAAAAAGAACCTTGAAAATCAACTCATCCCTATCCACTTCCCAGGAGAAGGAACTATGCAGCATATTGAGAAGAAATTTAAATGCCTTCACTTGGAGTTATAAGGAGATGAAGGGAGTGCACCCTTTAGTTTGTACTCATCACATATACATTAAGGAAGATTGCAAACCAGTCAGGGAGCCTCAAAGGAGGATGAATCCAGCCCTTAAAGACATTTTTAAGGAAGAATTGCAGAAATTACTGGATGCAGGATTCATCTACCCCATCTATGATAGTGAATGGGTCTCTCCTTTGGTGCTAGTGCCAAAGAAAAATGGTAAGTGGAGAATCTGTGTCGATTATTGGGAACTAAAGAGAGCCACTAAAAAGAACCATTTTCCTTTGCCCTTCATAGATCAAGTGTTATATGGTCTGGCAAGGAAAAAGTTTTTCTCCTTCCTAGATAGGTTTAGTGAGTACAACCAAATTCAAATCAGCCTGGAAGACCAAGATAAGACCACTTTCACTTGTCATTGGGGTACCTTTGCATACCGGGTCCTTCCTTTTGGTTTGTGCAACGCTCCAACCACTTTCCAGAGAGCAGTATTGAGTATATTTTCTGAACTGATTCATGATGTAGTGGAAATATATATGGATGATTTTACTCCTTATGGTTCTAACTTTTAGGAAGCTTTATCTAACCTAGGAAAAGTTTTGGACAAATGTATTGAAATGAACCTGTCCCTCAGTCCGAAAAAATGTGATTTTTTTATGACTGAAGGGACCGTGCTAGGTCATGCAATCTCTCAACAAGGATTGCAGGTGGACCCCAACAAAATTGCCATCATCCAAAGGGTCCCACCTCCTCAAAAGGTGAGAGATGTCCAAAGTTTCCTAGGCTTAGTAGGATATTACAAAAGATTCATTAAATATTTCAGTAAGTTAGTCTCTCCGTTGTTTGGTATTTTGGGAAAAGATGTCGAGTTCATATGGACTGAAAACTGTCAAGAAGCCCTAGATACCTTGAAAAGCAAACTTGTGACTGCCCCAATTTTGAGAGGCCCAAACTGGGCCCTACCTTTCCACATTCACACAGATGCCTCGAACAAAGCAATAGGAGCAGCCTTGGGACAAATTGATGAAAAGTTACCTTATGCCATATACTTTATAAGTAAAAACTTGTCAAAGGCAGAGTTAAACTACACGGTAACTGAGAAGGAACTTCTAGTTGTAGTGCATTCCCTAAAAAAATTCAAACATTACATCATAGGCTATCAAACCTTTGTACACACTGATAATGCTGCAATTAGGTATTTAATGAATAAACCAGATGTAAATGCTCGCATTATTATATGGCTGCTTTTACTGCAGCAGTTTGATTTAACCATTGTTGATAAGCCTGGTAAAGAAAATGTTGTTGCTGACTTTTTGTCTACAGTAAATTTGCGTGTAGGTGAGGAAGGAATGGTGGATGATCAAATGCCAGATGAGCACCTATGTGCTATCTTAGTACTCTCTCCATGGTTTGCTGATATAGCAAATTACGTGGTTTCAGCATAGTTCCCACCACAACTATCCTCAAAAGAGAAGAGCAAGATCATGAGGAAAAGCACCCCTTTCACTTGGATTGGGGGAAATCTCTTCAAATTTGGCCCAGATCAGATATTGAGAAGATGTGTCAAGGAGGCAGAATTTTTTGACATTCTCCTGACCTGTCATGACAAGCCTTGTGGAAGCCATTTTGCAGCAAAGAGGGCTGCCTTCAAAATATTGCAAACAGGCTACTATTGGCCCACTCTTCATCAATATGTGAAGAGATATACCAGCCAATGTGATCGGTGCCAAAGGATGGGGAAACCTACTCCAAAGGATGAGATGCCCATGCAACCTCAAGTGACCTTTGAGCCATTTGAGAAGTGGGGCATGGACTTTGTGGGTCTTATCAACCCTCCTTCAAAACAGAGGCAATACATCATTGTGTGCACCGATTATCTGACAAAATGGGCAGAGACAAAAGCAATCAAGGCAGCAACAGAGGAAAAAGTAGCTGAGTTTTTAAGAGAAAAAATATTCTATAAGTTCAGTATCCAAGAGAACTGGTTATAGATCAAGGCAGTCAGTTCACTTCCAATTTGATTGAAGACCTGCTCACACATCATAAAATCAAGCACAGGACTTCCACCCCTTACCATCCACAAGCCAATGGGCAGGTGGAAGTCACTAACAGAGATTTGGAAGGAATTCTGACCAAGGTAGTGAGCAACAACAGAAAGACTGGGAAGATAGACTAGTTGAGGCCACCTAGGCCTACAACACAACATGGAAGACCACCACAGGGTTCACACCCTATGAACTGGTCTATGGGAAGAAGGCTTTGTTGTCAATAGAATTTGAATACAATACACTAAGGATGGTAGCTCAGTTGGACCTAGACCTCAGCCATGCATAGAGGGAAAGGCTACTCTAGCTCAATGGATTGGATGAACAAAGATTGCAAGCCCTTCTCCACACAGAGGTAGTCCAACTTCAAAGGAAAATATGGCATGATAAAAATATCAAGGAGAAGCAATTCCAAGAGGGAGATTGGGCACTTCTCTATGACTCAAGGTATAAAGACTTCAAAGGCAAGTTGAGGACAAGATGGCTGGGACCCTACACTGTGGAAAAATGCAATGACAATGGTTCAGTTCTGATCAGAACCATTGATGAGGAAGCCATCCCCATGCTTGTCAATGGACATAGGTTGAAAATTTACAAGAAGCCCCTCTCTAAACAAGAGTTAATTGAAGAACTAAATAAGACAGTATTGGTAGTGGAGCAGGTCTCAGCCTCCACTCCACCCACTCACTAAAGAAGTAGAAAAAACAAAAATAATAAGGGCTCAGGTGAAAACCTCCATGAGGTGCTTGAGTCCCATCGTTGGGTTGAAAACCTCTTTTGAGGCGGCCTAGTGATGACAAAAACAAAAAAAGAGAGAGAACAAGATCCTCAGGTGAAAACCTCCCTTGGAGGCGCCCAGGGCATGCAATTAGGATGAAAACCTTCTTGAGGCACCCTAGTTGTCTTTCAAAAAAAAAAAAACAGAGAAAAGAAGAAAGAGGAAATTGACTTTTAAAATGCATTGCAGGTTACAGGTGGACCACAGGAAGCAAGAGAAGATGCCACAAAGCCTATTTCACCTCCTCCATACTCTTCTCAATCATTTCTGACCTTTCTTCCACCTCATTGTGTGTTTTTTCTGAACACTGTGTATCCTACAGGAGGCCCTGTGTGTTCTACAGGAGACTCCTGTAGAAATCACAGAGAGCTCAAAATGGATTTTAAAAATAGTTTGAGGAGCTGGGAAGTTTCATGAAGAGCATGTAGGCCCTCCTATAGCTATCCACCCTCTTGGCTATCCATCCCACACCTGCACCACCTCATCATCATCGATTTCTTTCCTTCCTGCTAAAAAAAACACAGAAACCAGTTTTTAGAGGAAAAAAAACAAAATAATAAAAGGAACAACACCTCCAAATCTCACCTGCAGCTTACCAAATACCTCTCCATCACCATCAGCATCTCTGGTAGCATCCTCACAACTCCCAGCACAAGAATTAGCTAAAAATTTCAAAGGGAGAAGCAGCTATAGGAGCTCCTGTAGGATTTCCTGTAGCAGCTGATCCCCTTAAAATCAAGCCACAACAGCAAAATAGGTGCAGCCATAGGATTGAAGAGGATGTCTGAGCCAGATCCAGCCAAAGGGTACCTACACAAAGCAAACAAGCCACACATCAGGGAGCAGAAAGCATACAACAGAGGAGATACAGGCATGCAGCAACTGAAATACGAGCATGTAGCAGCAAAGGAACCAAGATGCACCACAGCACGAACATTCGACTTGCAGGTAAGTGTCTAACCCTCTCCTCTGTTGCATCTGTGTAATTCAAAAATATGCATAAGCGAATGAGATGGTTAGGGTTGAATGAGAAAAGGTGGTCATTTAACTGGCCACCCTCATCTAGTTGATTCCACTCATCCAGAGATGCCACCACATGTGTGCCTAGTCAACTCACAGAAAATCCAAAGGATAGGTAGTGGAGGTTATACAAACTCCAATGAACTCCGATGCAATGATGGGAAGTGATTGTGGGAAAGAGTCATGAAGAGCCATGATGACAAGGCAGTGAGGACCAACGGTCCAAATATGGCAACATACCTTTTTGCCAGCTCCCCCCATTACCAGAAATATCTCAAAGAAGACATAAGTATTCCTCCCCGAAACTCCTTCAACACCTTTTCTTCCATTTCATCCTTGTCCACTTAGCTGCAGCAAGCTCTATACCACCTCCATAACCTCGAAACCATTGTTCTCTATCATTTTCAGCCATCCTTCTGCTATCGGCATTCTACAGGAGCACCTACAGCCATTTCTACAAGAGGGGCAATAAGCAGTTTTTAAGGAGGAAACATGGGGTTTTTGCTCAAATTCTGGCTTGAAGAGGTAAGTTCTGTACAAACCCACCTTGAATATTAATATGTGCAAGAAATGATACAATTTTAATGAGGAATTAAGCCTGTAAAAGGAGAGGAATTCCATAAAAACATTTCTGCCTGTTTTCTTTAAAAAAAACACACACACAATTTTTCCCTGTTTTTTGTGTCTTCAAAATTTTTTTGTCTCCATCTCTACCTGGGGTGTTCCAAAAGAATATAAGAAAAATGACAGGGGGATTCATGAGGAAGGAACCCACAAATTCAATCAGGCTCCATGAACATCCCGAGGTGGTAGCCATTTTCACCAAAGCAAATTGGATGCCATTTTTCGAAAAATTCCGAGGGTTTGATGAAGAAGTGGCTCAGGAGTTTGCCCTTTCTTTAGTACCTCACTCAAAGATCCATGCCATTGTTACTTTCAGAGGTCTCACCATGTAAATCACCCCAAAATATATCAGTAGAGTTACCAGCCTTCCCCTTGGATTACCTTGGAGCAAAGATGAAAAGCCAATGGGACAAGTTGCCAAGAAAACCTTCTTCCAACCAAATGAACATCCTGTAGAAGACAAAAATGGCATTAGAAGAACAAGCATACCTTACCCTTGGGATGAGGTTAGTTACCAAATCATCAAGTATATTTCTTTTGAATGGAGGTATAGCATAGTTTATGGCTACCATTTTAGACTTCTCCATGAGCTGAGATATGGCATGGACACTCCCACACCCCAAAAACTCAGCATCCCCTATTTTCTTCTACAATCCGTGATAGACTCCGGCATTAAGTTAAAGGCAGGAGTTCCAGATCAGTTGGCTCACCATGGGCTAATTAAACTATTAGTGGAAGAAGCCCTCCACACCTTCACAATCCCCACAAAATGGGAAATCTTTAGAAATATGACAAGAGAAGATGATATAAAGGCCCTCACATATGACCACAGTCCTTCTAAAAGTGAGGGGGAAGAGCAGCAAGGGGAAGAAGGGGAGGAAACTAGAGAACAAACAAAGGAGGAAGACACGAAAACAGAGAAGGAGGAAACTAAACCAAAGGAGGAAGAAACCAAAATAGAGCAAGAGGAAACAAAAGCAACAGAGGCAGAGAAGACGAAAGGAGAGGAACAAGGGGCAAAAAAGACAGAAGTGCCTCCTGAGACCCTAGAAAGGGAGGCAGCAGCTGTTCTTGTTTCCCTCAGCACCTCTGTTAAACCCAAACAAAAGAGGAAGAGGCAAACCTCAATGTATTTCAGGGCTAGGAAAAGCACAAGGATAAAAATAGGAAAACCACAACCATCTTCAACAATTCCTATTGTAATTGAAGATTCACCCACTGTCAAAGGGGAAGAATCTCCCTCTAAAACCCCCATCACTTACGAAAGAGGAAGTCCTAGATCTTCCACCTGGAAGGAAAGAGTGCGACTACAGGACTAAAAAACAACTCTACAGGAGGCACAGACTGTTCTATAAGAGACCCTAACTAAGCTACAGGTGACCGAAAAACTTGAGAAAAGGGTGGAAGAACAACCAAAAGGGAAGGAGGAAACAACAAAGACTCAAGAACCTAACCCCCAGCCTAGTTTGGGCTCTTACTACAATCTTCTTGAGAGGGGGAAAATCATTCCACAGAAATTTGCAGTCCCAGTTCTCTTTGAGTTGGAGAAAGAAAGAATAAGGAACCATAGATGGATGAAAATTGCCAAATCCAAGGGGGTAGAGGATATTTGCCACATGGAGAACCAACTTAGAGAGATGGGCAGGGAGTTAAGTGCTGTAAGAAGTAGAGAGGCAATCATAAGAACTCACTTGGAAGCAGAAAATGAGTTGCTAAAAAGACAGCTGCAAGAAAAGGAAACACAATTGGCATGCATGGCCAGCTGGTCTATGGAAGCACTACAGTGTAGAACACCAGCAAAATCATACGGAGGATACCTCAAAGACCAATAGTTGCAGTTTCAAATCAAGACTTTAGCACAGATGGGCACCATGCCTTTCCAAGATTATAAACAGTTTACTGACCTATGTGACCAAACTTCAGCAAAAGACAAGGCAAAGATAGCAGAGTTCTATTTGCATAACATGGCCCTCACCGATATGAACCTATGGGACCCCAATGCTAGGCTAGGGGATTTGCAGCTGATGGCCATGGCATCATGGATGAATCATGAGGAGAAAAGGGCAACAGAAATCAAAAAGTTGATGGCAAAAGAGAAAAATGAACCCTTAATGATCAGAGCTGAGCCATCAGACCCCATGGCTCTCATAAGCACCCACCAGCTACTTGCAAATAATCCTCAAAGTGCCCCTAGGTATATCAATGAGCAGGCTCAGGCCATTGCACATTTTGAGGACATGGAAAGATTACTAGGGGAAGACTGTATTCATGCTTGTATGAGGGGGTGGAACACTCCCACACAGTCTGCAAATCAAGGAGTATCACTCCCCAACAAGGATGAAAGAAGCATTAAGGAGAGTGTTATTGTACAAACACTCTATGTAGAGTTTGAAGGCCAATTGGATTGGCCTCAAATTGAGTCCCCCACTGCTGCTAGGCCTACTGGAAGACTCTCCCACACAGTCTGCAAATCAGGGAGTATCACTCCCCAACAAGGATGAAAGAATCATTAAGGAGAGTGCTACTGTACAAGCACTCTATGCAGAGTTTGAAGGCCAATTGGATTGGCCTCAAATTGAGTCCCCCACTGTTGCTAGGCCTACTGGAAGGTAGAAAAGAGGAAGAATAACAACAGAAGTGGGAAGAGGTGGACAGAAAGGCAGGATTCCATGACAAAGAAGAAGACCTCACATCAGAAGCATGGGATGTCCGGGAAGCCATTAGGGCCATCAAAGATGAGGAGATGGACTAGTTTCTCAGAGGATGAGCAACACATTTAGTAGGGGGGTTATGATGAGACCCACAAATGGATAATTATATGGGCTCATTTTGCCTCCTAACTTAGCTTAATCCACCATTCTCATTAGTTTATTTCATGTTTTTTATTATATTTATGCTAATCGAGTGAGTTGGGTTGGTCATTATGCCTTGAAGTCTAATGTGAGCTTAATGCAAATTTTTGGTCAATTTTGGAGACAAAGTCAAGGATTTAATGAACATTTGGCAGCAAATATTGAAAAAGACAAGGGGGAGGATTTATAGGAGGGTGTCCCCCTCATTTATGACTCCCTACTTTGAATTCTCCTTTAGAAAGCTCGGAGCACAAGCAGCCACATCAATGCACCAAAGAGGCGGCCGAGCAAATGGAAGATAACTGTTGTCTATCTCAAGTGGTGGGAGCCAAGCCTCCCTGATTCTAAGGGAGTTGTTGGGAGCTCCAGTTGTATAAGTAGAGAGGCCTAGGGCCTCATTAGGTTGTTGAATATTAGTCAAATTTTCAAACTTTTGTTGCAGTTTTGCTCTGCTCAACTTCGAGCTTACTTTTGTTGACAGTTTCATGTAATGCTATTATTATTTTGATAATGAAGATGAGATCTTGTTCGAGCTAGCACTGAGTTACCTCAGAGGGCTGAAGCTCTTGGGTTAGGGCCCAATCCAAGCAACCAAGCACCTCTTGTTTTGTATTTATATGTTTTGTTTCAGTTTATGAATTCATTACTGTTAGATAGATTTCTTTCTTGGTTAAGGATAGGTTACTTTTGGTGATTTAAAAGGTTGTTTCCATTTCAGTTTGTTGTAGCAGGTTGAACAGTGATAGAAGAAGATACAAAAAGGCCATCAACAGAGCCTTGGCCTCCTTTCTCCCCTTTGGGACCATGAACTGAGGCCAAGACCCTCTTGCTGCCACAAAAAACATAGATTTGTCTTTTCCATAGGATTTCTAGTGTTGCAGTTTGTTAGAAGGTTAATGTTTTTGTTGTATATCTATTTCACCATGTTCATTTTTGTCTTTACAATAAATTCCCTTCCATGTTTTCTTTCCATATAGCATTTTTCAACATTTACTTTCCTAGATCAGAATTTAGACTAGCTTGATGAACAGTTCTGTTTTTTTGGTATAGCTAGTTTCTTTGCTTGCTTAGTCTCAGTGTTTGATTTTCAGTTCTCTTGCAATACATCTCTGCTCATAATAAATCAACCAATCAGCCATCACCATCTCTCTTTGATCCATGTTCCACAAGTCACCCAAAGCACTCACAAATCTGCCTTAATTTTTTGCACTTTTCTCATGAATTTTCCTCTCTTTCCTTGAACAAGTCCACCATCTTTCTCTTCCCTAATCCTCCTTGATGAACCTTAGACACCTTAACACATCCTCCTAGCCATCAGATACCCTTTCCATCCATTTTCCCACCTTCAAAACCTATAAAACAGCCCTCGACATCCTCCTATAGACCTCTTGTAGACCTCCTGTAGATCCCTTGCAGCCTCCTGTAGATTTTCCTGTAGGTGTCTTTCTGAAGTCCGATTGCAGGGAAAGCCTCCAGAAGGTCACCTAGGACCTCCTAGGACCCCTCCACACCTTCCTACATCTTTGCAAACTCCAAATTCGCCCTCCATCGCCACCTAATCGCTGCCACATTCACAAACAAATAAATTACATGCATGACAATTTCACCTAAAAACACATAAAAATCCAAAAAGATGTTTTTTTCTCATTTCCTTCTAGAAATAATTTGAGTAGATGTTGTTTGCTTCCTAGATTAAATAATAGCATTCATTTCATGGTTTTTCATCTCTCTTTCTGCAAAATTAGGCTTAGTTAGTTAATTAGGTTTTGCTAGGTTTACTTTGCATTTCAGTCTTCTTTCTCTTTCTGCAAGTAGAGTAGCTTCTGTAGAGTAAGCTTTCCTTTCTTTCATCACATATAAAGCTTCTTCTGGAATTCATAGAAGTTGGCTTGATCTCCTAGTGATCTTGCGCCAGCTAACCAAGTGACAGCCTGCAGTGAGAACTAGTACTTGTGCATACAACACCGTCGCTTCCAAGTTTGTTACGAACTACCGGGTTGATAAAAGTAAAGTAGGAAGCCCAAGATTTGCCGCATTATTGCTGCAATATTGGTGCTCACCAAAATTCACAAAATGACTAATATTTCCTATATAATTCAGGGTGCACTAGCATACAAGTTATGGATAGATGAATGAGAGGGTGCACTTACTTTTTACCACATGGCCTGGGATAAGGATAATCAATTGGAGACCAAATCAACCCTTGGTAGCATTCCTTCACCCTTTGAGGCTTCCAGTAGCAATTTCGTGGGCTTCTTGTAACATTTGCAGGCTTCTTGTATCTTCCTCCTTTAGAAGTGGTAGAGCAGGGTTCGACTCTTCTCGATGGCTCCCTAAACTCATCCTCACCTTAACTTTTTTTGAAATGAGCATAGATGTGAGAGAATTCGAGCCTTAGTACATTATATTCCATTTTTGTCTAGGGCTTAGAGCGTTGTGATGACTTGGTAGAAGCACGAGGTTTCCGCTTTTGGACCATTGTCCCCACCTGGAGTAATCATTCCCTTGTCCCTCATAATTATCACCCACTCTTTGTGATCTAATCTTGACTGATGTAACACCTCCACATTGCATGAGGGCACATAATCACTTTTTATTCACTAACCGAGGGTGGCCAAGTTAATTGGCCACCTCCAACTTATAACAATACCTCCTCTTGACATTCATACATTTTTCATTATTTACACATAGGGAGGAGATGAGAGGTTTCCATACTTGTGCCTACCTCACGATTGATTGATGCAAGGGTGTGCATGCTCAAGTGTTGGACCTTTGTAATGTCACCAAGGGAGTTGACTTGTTGTGTTTTTATGTTCCTATGTATATCTTCTTTGCTCCTCATGGTATTTGACTATTGTTGTTGCTATGTGTGCAGGTCCTTTGTTGATGGCCCAAGTGTTGCTACTGCTGGTGGAGATTCCTTCTTGGAGTGGTATGGTTACTACACAATGCCTCATGAGTTGGTATCACCCACTCTACTTGATGGGAAAGGAAAAAACTAGCATTATGGATTTTCTATAATGGTTGCACAAGCTGCTACAGGAGGAGGTTTTCTTCCTGTAGTAGTCCTTTTCTTCTCTTCCAAGGTCTTTTAACTGCATGGGAGTGTTGAGAAAGGGTGTAGAGGGCTTGGAGGATGATGTTAGGGCTCTTATTGAGTAGTGTAGGTTTGTGAAAATGGATAGGATGTGCTACATGTTTTTCAAGAAAATTTTCAGGATGAGACAGAGTGGAGGGTTGGTTTCGAAAAATATTAACTTTTTTGTGAACCGAGATGTATGAATGATGGATGGATGGTGGATCAAGGTGGTAGAACCTTATTTACCTTTGGCAAGGTCATGATTAGTGGTATTTTCATTCAGATTCTCTTCTTGTAGTCTTTCAGGGTCCTCTTGTAGTGCTACAGGATCTCCCTTAGCAATTACAGTCTGCTTGTAGCAATCTAGAGAGGGCAGAAATTTTATTTTTGAGCTACTGGGATGATGGAGAGTGGTGAGCACATGGGTTTGGATGGAGGATATGGAGTGGATGGAGGGAGAAGTGGAGAGAATCTTGAGGATGTTGGCCCTATAGCTCTGGAATTTGCCACTATCCTCAAACCTGCAAAATGACAAAAATAATTAACAGACATGTTGTGGATCCATGTCTTGAGATTCTTCTTTGTTTTTTTCTTTGTTTCTTTCTCTCTCTTTTTTTAGACACACAAGCTACCTCAGGACAGGTTTTCAACCTATATGCCTACCCTAAGCGCCTCAAGAGAGGTTTTCACCTAGGGGTCTTTGTTTTTTCTTTTTCTTTACTCCTGGGCTGCCTCAGGGAGGTTTTCAACCCAAGAGTTGGCCTCAGATGCCTGATAAAGGTTTTATCCATGCCTTTTATTGTTTTTTCTTTTTTTGTCTCTTTTTTTTTTAAAACATATCTAGGAATGTTGTGCCTTGGAAGCTATGACACTTCCAATCACATTAACCTCTCCGTTGATGGTGTTGATGAATTCTTCCTTAGACAGCTTTTTGTATACCTTCAATTTGTAGCCATTGAGAAGAAAGGGAATCCATTCCTCATCAATGGTAATGATTTGAACAACTCCATTTTCATGGCATTTCTCTATCGGGTATTGGCCTAACCATCTTGTCATCAATTTTTCCTTGAAATCCTTGACCCTAGAGTCATATAGTAAGGCCCGATCCCCTTCTTGAAAAACTTTGTCCTTGATATGACTATCATGCCTGACCTTCCTCTCTAATTGGATAACTTCAGTGTGTAGGAGGGCATGCATCATGAATTCATCCAAGCCATTTAACTTGAGAAACCTCTCCTACTATGATCTGGTGACATATAAATCCAATTGGGCTTCCATTCTCAAAGTATTATACTCAAACTCAATAGAGAGTAGAGCTTTCTTTCCATAGACCAAATCATATGGAGTAAAACCAGTAGTTGTTTTCCAAGTTGTGTTATAGGCCCAAGTGGCCTCCACTAATATGTCTGCCCAATCCCTCCTGCTGCTACTCACAACCTTGGTGAGGATGCCCTCTAATTCCCTATTTGTGACCTCTACTTGTCCATTGGCATGAGGGTGATAGGTAATAGATTTTATGTGGTTGATATGACGTTGCCTTAACAGATTCTCACTTAGATGTGATGTGAATTGAGCTCCCTCATGGGTGACTATCTCTCTAGGGTACCCAAATTTGTATAACACATTCTCCCTTAAGAACTCAGCCACTTTCTCCTTTGTTGCTTCCTTGACAGCCTTTGTCTCATCCCACTTTGTCAAATAATCAGTGCACACAATGATGTACTTTTTATGCCCTGATGGTGGATCAATTGGCCCAATGAAATCCATGCCCCACTTGTCAAATGGCTCCAAATCCACCTAGGGTTGTATGGAAATTTCATCCTTGGGTGTGGGTTTCCCCATCCTCTAGCACCAATCACATCTGTTGGTATACCTTCCTGCATCTTGGTGGAGAGTGGGCCAGTAATAGCCAACTTGTAGAGCTTTGAAAGTTGTTCTCTTGGCAGCAAAATGACCTCCACAAAGCCCATCATGATAGGCTGAGAGGATGTCAAAGACTTCCTCTTCCCTGACACATCTCCTCAAGATCTGATCTAGTCCCAGCTTGAAGAGATTGCCCCCAATCCAAGTGAAAGGGGCACTCTTCCCTACAATTCTTCTCTTCTCTCTGGATGACAGATTTGGAGGAAATCTTACAGCAACTAGGTAGTTGGCTATGTCATAAAACCATGGAGAGAGCACTAAGATAGAAAATAAGTGCTCATCTGGAAGTTTATCATCGACCATCCCTTCATCACCTACAGGCAAAGCAAGTCTAGACAGAAAATCTGCAACTACATTTTATTTTCTTGGCTTGTCAATGATAGTTAAATAAAACTGTTATAACAATAGAAACCATCTAATGATTCTAGCATTCACATCAGTATTGTTCATCAAGTATTTGATAGTTGCATGGTCAGTATGCAAAAAAAATTGGTAGCCAGTGATGCAGTGTCTAAATTTGTTCAAAGAGTGTACAAAAGCTAGGATTTATTTCTCAATTTTAGTGTAGTTCAATTCAGCCTTAGACAGATTTTTACTAATGAAGTAAATGGCATAAGGTAACTTACCATATATTTTGCCTAAAGCGTCCCCACAACTTTGTTGGATGCATCAACACGGATATGGAAAGGAAGAGTCCAATTTGGGCCTATAAGTATGGGTGCAGTGATTAATTTGTCTTTCAAGGTATCTAGAGCCTCTTGGTAGCTATCTGTCCAACATAATTCTGATTCCTTGGCCAACAATCCAGAAATTGGTGAGGCTACTTTGGTGAAGTCCTTGATAAACCTCCTATAATATCCAGTTAAGCCCAAGAAACTCCTAACATCCCTCTAATTTTGAGGAGTAGGGACCCTTTTTATGATAGAAATTTTGTTTGGGTCCACTTGTATTCCCTCCTGAGATATTGAATGGCCGGCGTCAATCCCTACATTCATTAATAATTCACACTTCTTAGGACTAAGTGAGAGGTTCATTTCAATGCACTTATTTAGTACTTTCCCCAGGTTAGAGAGAACCTTCAAGAAGTCACACCCATATGGAGTGAAATCATCCATGTAGATCTCTACAGATTCATGGACCAACTCAACAAAGATGCTCAAAACTTCCCTTTGAAAAGTGGCAAGGGCATTACATAATCCGAAAGGAAGGACCCTATAAGAAAAGGTACCCCAAGGATAGGTGAATGTAGTTTTGTCTTGGTCCTCAGGGCTGATATGGATCTAATTGTAACCATTGAATCCATCTAGGAAAGAGAATAACTTCTTCCCTACAAGACCATCTAAAACTTGATCAATGAAAGGTAAATGGAAATGGTCTTTCTTAGTGGCTTTGTTCAGCTCTCTATAATCCACACAGATCCTCCACTTCCCATTCTTCTTTGGGACCAAAACTAGAGGGGATACCCACTCACTATTTGAGATGGGGTATATGAACCCTGCATCGAGCAACTTTTGCAACTCTTCCTTTACTATGTCTTTGAGGGTTGGGTTCATTCTCCTCTGAGGTTGGTGCACAGGTTTTCATCCCTCCTTGATGTAGATGTGATGAGTACAAACTGAAGGATGCACCCCTTTCATTTCTTTATAGCTCCAAGCAAAAGCATCTAAGTGCTCTCTCAACATTTTGCACAACTTCTCTTCTTGGTTGGATGAGAGAGAGGGTTAATCTTCAAGGTTCTAGATGGACCAAATTCTACAATTTTTACATGTGCAAGACTTGGGTCAACTAGGCATAACTCAATCCAAGGATTACCCTCAGATTCCTTCACAAGCTCATCAAGAGGCATGGTATTGGGGGGTTGGTTCTAGAGGATTTGGTCAATGAGGTCATCTTCATCAGGTTCCCCCCTCTTATAACAACATCTAGGGTACATATTGGATGGTATGTTGTATGATACACTTCATCTTCCTCCTCCTCCTCCAACCATAGGGGTAAGTCATGCTCAATGGATGGCTGAGAAGGAGGGTACAATACCAACTGTTTGGACAAATGCCCATTCTTAATGGTCATGTTCCCCATCCTACAACTTATGTAAGCATCAGTAGTGGCTAGCCATGGTCTTCCAAGGATGAGAGGACAAATATTGAATTTGGTTTGGGCTAGAGAACCAAGAAGTCAGTAGGATACTCCTAGGAGTCAATAGAGACCATTACATCATCAACAACTCCCTCGAGAGTCGTACATTCAAGTATTGGTGAAAGGAAAGAGTGTAGTGGTGTTGCACCCACCTATGTGTGGTTGAAAGACTACCACCAGGATAGGGGCGTGACAGATGGTATCAAAGCTCGCTTCAGGGCGAATTGAGCTTTGTTGAAGTAGTTTAGTAGGGACAAGTTACGGGGTCGAAGTTGAACAAAGAAGGGTATGGTATTTACTAGATCACAAGCAAAACTGATTGTTGAACACGTGGAAGAATCTCAGGTGAGAGGTGAATCTAGTAGGGATGCCAAGACGGTTTTCTTGGACAAAGTATTGGAGAAGATGGAGGAGTTTGCTCTGAAAATGGCTTCGTTGGAGATTGAGAATGCTGAAATTCGAGATGAGTTCATGAAGATGAAAGAGGAGCATGAGAACCTCAAGGTTCGATACAAGTATATGGAATGGTTGTATACACAAATAGAGAAGGAATTCAAGAATATTGGTGATGCCAGAGACCATGGTTTGGAGGAAATCTTGAAGTTGAAGAAAGCTCTTAACAATGCTCAAAATGAGATAGTTGTTTTGAAGAAAGCAGTTGGGCAGGGACCAATTGGAGGAGCTGCTCATGTGAAAGTCAAGGAACCTGATTCTTAAGATGGGACGAGGAGTGCCATATCACTTGGTAATTTATTATGGGATATGGAATAATACTTGGAGCACTTGGGTATACATGATGATGAGGCCAAGGTCAAAGTAGCTACTCAATTCCTCACTAAGGATGCTAAGATGTGGTGGAGATGGAAGTTGGATCACATTGCCAATGGTGATGTTGATGACATCTCTACTAGGGATGATATGAAGAAGGATTTGCAGACTCATTTTAGCCCACAAGATGAGACTTGGGATGCAAGGACAAAGATTAAGTACATTAAGAAAACAAGGAGTCTACAGGCGTATCAATGGGAATTTTCGAGTGTGATCTTGGAGCTACCTGATATGGTGGAAAAGGACAAGGTGTTCAATTTCATCATAGGATTGAAACCTTGGGCATGCAATGAGATGAAGAGGTAGAAGATCAAGACACTAGAAGAAGCATTTGCTGCAGTTGATCACTTGGGAGAACATTATGATGAAGGGGTCGAAGAGAAAAAGAAGAAGTCTAATAAACCGAAAGAGAAGTCTACAAAGGAGGAGCATTCAAAATCAAATGACAATTCGAAGACGAAGAAGCCTTTGAAATGTTGGTTGTGCGGAGAGAACCACACAGTGAAGAAGTTATCCCACGATGGGATCCTAAGAGGAACAAACTGGAGTATGTGAATATGAAGATTTGGTAAGGCACTTTACTCACGATGGTGGACAGTCATGCGACTCATAACTTCATTAGAGAGGAAGTTGTGAGGAAGATTGGGCTGAAGTTTATACCAACTCAAGCTCAGTTGAAAGTAGTGAATTCTCCACCAGATTCAGTTCTTGGTACGACAGAGAATGTGGATCTAAACATTGGTGAGTGGTTTGGGAAGATCAACTTCACGATTGTGCAACTGGACGATTACGAAGCAGTATTAGCTATGGAATTTATGAAGCAACATGATGCTATAATGGTGCCACATATGAAGAAGTTGTACATTTACAACGGACAGGATGACAATCCTATAGGGGTATCAACTGTGGTAGCTATGACAGTTGGGTGTAAGTTGACAGTGATGAATGTGGAGGACATCAAGCGGGATGAATAACTCTATGAAAGGTTGTCTTCTGTAGAGGAAAAACTTATGGAGCAGTCACATGTTATTAGAGCATTGTCCGATAGTATCCTGGACTTGACAGGCAGGCTAGAGGAAGTGGAAGGGAATGGAGATGCTAGACCCGAGACTCAAGGGGAGTGTCGGGAAGCATACATGCAGATATTGGAGGAGGAAGATCCAGACAGGTGGATTGATCTATTAGCCGAGGAGGAGGGAGAGCCTTTGGCCCCCACTTCCTCCCTCTCTTCTTAAACTGACATGGAGATGAGGCTCATTGTTAACGCATGGCAGTGAGTCCTTTATACTTATGAGCAGACACTTGGGGCGAGATGGACATGATTGAAAGTAGGATGCGAAGATTGGTGATGATGATGTAGGGAGCATGTGTTCATGTGGAGGTGATGTTACAGTTGGATTAGCTACCCAACTAGTCACCATCACAGGGGGATCCAACACATGATTTTCTTGCAGAGTTTGGCAGATTGGGAGCATGGAGCAGGTCATAGGTGGAGATATCTAGGTGCCCATACTTATGGATATGTCTTGGCGATGGATGTTGTTGGGATGGTGTTGTCGAGGACAACAACATTTTTAGAGTGGTGGAGGATGTCAGGCCCATGAGTTGAGTTGGGCGCACCCACATGTGCGACGGGCGCCTGAACTCAGTTATATGCGATGGTGGGATGACTTCGGTTAAATGCGACTGAGTTAAGTCAGGCGCACCCATGTGAGACGAGTGCCTGTACTACATGACTTGGGTGGTTGTGCGATCCGGAGAGTGAGCATGTCAGTTAAAGGCGATGGGTGGACGCACGCCCATAGCAGCGGTCGAGACTAACAAGTGCCCGATGAGGACGTGCGATAGGGGAGGGTGACACGTGTGACCGTGCGACCCAGAATGGAAAGTGCGACGAGTTGGAAAGTGTGACAAGCGCGAGCTTATAGCCGCCTAGGACGTGCGATGGGTGGAGGCCAACTTGACAACAATGGACTGGCTGACATATTGAACTGGTTGGGCTGACGTGAAAATATAGGCAGGCCGACCTACACTTAGGTGGATGGTCGTGTCACTTGAACGTGGAAGCATCGATATATATTCATCATGGTGTAGAGTGTTCAAGGAAGATTCAATCAAGAAATCAACAAACAAAAAAGGAAGGCGAACAAGGGGAAGTTGAACAATGAAGGAAGCAGGTGGACCAACAAGAGCGAAGCGCCAAAGTTTGCACAGGATAGAGTTTGGGGTTTCTTGGGTGGACGAATTGAGCTTAACAGAGTTGCAGGGCCGAAGTGAACGGAGTTGTAGGGCGCAGCAAGGCGACCCAACCGGCAGGGCTGAACAACCGAGGGCGGGGTAGGGCGACCCGTGTGCTGAACGATGCGGGCAGGTTGTAGCATGCAGACAAGTAACTGAAGTGAAGCATTGGGCACAGGGAAGTGACGGAAAAGCATGCAATAGTGCAGGGAAGTGCGGGGCATAGGTGAACTGTTGCAACAAGCAAAGGCACAACAACGTTGGGTAGACCAAAGTTAGGTGAAACATGCACGACATATTTGGTAAACTGCGGACACTTGAAAATTGAAGTGTGTTGACCATGTTGGCAGCACTGTTGTAAACATATTGTAAATTATACTTGTATATTATTTGGACAGACTTTAGTATTGGGAGTTTCCCCTCCCATTGAATATTGTGTATTTTATCCGTTGTGCATATATAATGATGAAGTATGAATGAATGTTTTATTTCTGCTGTGATATAACACTTGAAGAATTGGAAAATTAACTAAGTGTTGAAGAGTTAGGCATAGTCCATACATTCAAGTATTGGTGAAAAGAAAGAGTGTAGTGGTGTCGCACCCGCCTATGTGTGGTTGAAAGACTACCACCAAGATTTCAGAATTCAGTCAATGGTAATTCTTTGTTGAGGTAGTGATTTACACCAGTCGAAGAGTACTTTCGCTTCAAGCTCTGAATCTACAATGTCTCTGCCATCCTTTGGCACACAAATCAAAGCTTCATTTTTTCTTCCACAGTTCTCACCACTATAAATTCTAGGAATGGTGTCCATAGATAATAACAAACCCTTGCAATTCCAAAAATTTCCTTCAGATGCATACAAATTTCTAAATTCATATACCTAATTAAAAAGGACAAGTGCATCCTAGCCACAAAGGGTGTCGAAATATATTGCATTTCTCTCATACATCTACTCCCATATCATATCATCATTTCCATATACATCCCAAGATCCACACTCATTGTTGTGATTGATTTTAATTTTAAGATTTCAAATCATCACAAGGATCTAAGAGTTGACATTAAACTAAACTGCATCACCCCTTCTCTAGTCCATCCAGTTCCAACATGGGAAAGGACTTTATACGCAATTTGAACATCATCCCTAGGGAATGGAAGTGGCAAGAATGAATGCCCTCTATCTGTATTGATAGGAGGGGCCATCAAATCCACCTTAAGCCAAATTAAACTAGCTAGTATGACTCTGCACATGACTATGCCAACCACCCTCCACAAGTGTGCACAGAGAATGGACTTACGATATTTTAAAACCTTTGTGCATGAAACAACCACATCACTCAACATGTCATATGGCATATCCAGGCCCCATTTATGGGAATTAAGTAACTTCATATTGAAACTTGGTTAATTAGGGCATTGGGAGATAATCCCTCCTATTATTAACACTACTGATACCAGGGTCTAAGGATGAGCCTTGATTAGCCAAAGAGTTTATTGTTTGATTATTATGATGACGAACATGATATATGGTTTGTACTATCACTAGTTTGGTAAGAAAGTGAATCCTTTTGAAAATGTTTCTGATTTTGTAGTCCACCAGGAAGGAACCTAAAAAACATGTGCATTATTATTCATGAATTCCCCACTATAATCAACTTCTAAGGGTTAAGAGAAGAGGCTTTAATTAGCTCCTAAAGGAGCACATATGTTTCTGCCTTAATATTAGTGGCCTATTTTAAACCTAGGAAATGAAGGTTTGACTCATCCACTGAGATAAATGATCATACCCCTAGGCACCCTCACCATTCCTAATAAAAGCATACTATTGTATCCATATATAAAACATATTTATTATATTAAAAAAATTCATATTAATTTTTTTTTAAATAACTAAAAAAATTTAATAAAACAACTCATTTCGTTCATATTTACTTATTCACTAATATTATAAAATATTTATAATATTGGTTTATAGAATATTATTTACTTATTCACTAATATTATAAAATATTTATTTCTTTATGAAAAATTAAAAGATAAATTACAAAGTAACTTATCCCTATCACGTTTTCTTTGCATTAGACCATTTTCAATTTTGCAAAGAAGCCAACCACAATTCTAACCAGTAATGAATATATATAAAAAAAAAACAACTACTATAAATAGCTTGTTTTTTCTTGCAGGTTAAAGTCCACAATTCTAGCATGTGAGAAATATAAAAAAAAACAATTGTTATGAAGTAGCTTGTTTTTTACTTACATGTTACCATCTATAATTTTGCACACAAAAACATAAGCATTATAAAGTAAACTCTTTGTACTCAAATCATTTAGTAGGATTGTGTCATAAAAATATATTTAGATAAGGACACACTATGTATGAATTTGCGTAGTAAAAGTTAAACACACATTTAAGCTAAGCAGTGTTGATTCACATGATTATTCTTAAAAAAATAAAAATAAAAAATGGGAAGCTGACATGTAGAGAGGGAGTTGACATGGAACATTTGAGCTATAAATAAAGTATTTCAATGTCTAAATTTATATATATAGATGGTAGTGGTGGTTTATTGGACCTTTGTACATCTTTGGCTGCCAAATCCCTTGTCCCTTACCACTTTAAAACTAAATGATTATTATTAGTGTAAAATTGAAAATTGTTGAGGTTTTCCATTACACCAAAATTGTTGAGTGTCAAAATTTCTCTAACACCCCCTGGGGAATGGAATGTGGGCTAAGGCTTTGATAACATCTTAAAGTTTTCCATTACACCAAAACCCACATACAATAGTAAACTTCCAAACCCTTGGCATTACCTTGTGTGGGTGGTTAGTCTCATGTTCCCATGATGGTAATTACTTCATGTAATTGATTCCCAATGAGGTGAGTGTGAAAATTAATCCAACAAAAATAAAAGTTTTAAATTAAATTATCATTATTATTATAAAATTGAAAATAAAATCATTGCACATAAATCATTTCAATGATAAAATGCTCACTACATGTTCAACAAGGAATTGACACACACATATAAAACCAGGGTAAATTCATTTGAACTTTGGATCTATCATGTGTGAAAGGGATTAAACCTTTCTATATATATCTATGTGTATCTTAAAAGACAGATTTATATTATTATATGATGAGCCACCATATCCACACAAACATTGAATGGACTTAATATCCTCAATGAAGAATAGTCAAGAAATCAAAAGGTTGATTATGAAACCCAAGCTTTTGATTATAAAGTTGATGACAAGGGGATGCCTTTGAAAATGTGAAGGGTCATATGTTTGTCCAATCAACAATTACCAAAAGTTATATTGTCAATAAAAATATAAAAAATATAAAAGTTAAAAGACAAATGTAATAAAAGACAGAGGAGAGCAAGACAGGAAGTTGGAAGAGGTTTGGGAACTCAAAACTCTACCTGTAAACATTTT